>JAZKJV010004371.1:0-600000 GCA_037367405.1 Ottelia alismoides | reverse complement strand
GGTACACGTGGCAGGCGAGGGTGGTGGCCGGCTGGTGGCGCGTCGGTGGGGCGGAGATGGCGGACGGCGGAAGTTGGTGAAGGACGGAGGGGCCGCGCGGCGCCGCCTGCGCGCGCGGTGGCGCGGTGAGGGAACCGCGGTGGGGGGCGGCGGAGCCGCTGGCTGCGGATGGGCGGGGCGGCGGCCGGCGCCGCTGCCCGTGGTTGGGAGGGGGGGCGGCGGCCGCTGGCTGCTGTCCCGTGAGTTTTTTTTTGTTTTTTTTTTATTTTTTTTTTTGTAATAAAAGGTTTTTTAAAAAAAAATTTTTTATACTTTTTTACTGATGTAAAAGAAAGGAACTTTTTTATATTATTTATTTTTTTTATTTTTTTTAAATTTTCTTTAAGGAAAACGGAATGAAACTTATGAGAAATAAAATGACGTGGTGGTAATATGATGGAATAAAACAAATGAAGGATGGTAGTGATGATGATGATGGTGATTAAGGTGGAGAAGGGGATATGAACTAAACAAATGGGAACAAAAAATGATGTGATGGTGGTGGTGGAAGGGTTGATATGTGGTGTGCTAAAAAAAATTGCAAAAACAAATAAAAATGAACAAACAAATTACCTACGATGAACGCGGATGCCTATGGAGTGCTCGTGAGAGCACGGTCTTCGCTCGAATCGCCGGCGCGCGATGAGCTCAAGCAGCGCGCGGTTGCGGCTGCGATGTTGGCCGAAAAACCAACGGATCACACCGGAGAGAGGGCCGTCGTCGCTCGACCGCGGTTGCGTCGCTGTCACCGATTCAACTCAGGGAACTAGGCTCTCCTCACATAAAGATGGATCAAAGGCAAAAATGAGGAGAATGGCATGTATAGAAAGAAGATGGGATGAGAGGTTATTAAAGTGGTGGGGTTGAATGGGAGGTTGATTTATTAATGGAGTTGAATGGGAAGTTGGGAAAAAATGGTGGAATAATGGAGTTAAATTGGTGGTTATTGTAGAGAATGGAAATTAAATAATAAATAAATAAATAAATAAAGTTGTCTACTTTAAATACAATAAAATAAAAAGAGAAGAGAAATAGTGGTCAATTTACAAGGGAAGACAAACAACATGTACACATTTTTTTTACTTTTCTAATATGTAATTTTTTTTGTCTTTTTAATAAGAGATATTTACAACGGAAAAATACAATAAAATAATATAATTAAAATACAACACAAGTATGATTTTTTTGTATTTTTAATAATTAAGAAAGATATAATAAAAAATGAAGAACGTATGAATATATACATAATATACAATGTACATCTAGGTCCCAAAAACCCAACTTTTGCAAACGAGCTCCGATTTTAATGAAACCACTTCCGTTGGATAGATAATTTTCTAACTTGAACTTTAAAAGTGAGTTTGGTGAATTTGGAGTTCGTACGGAGCGGGAATTTAGCTTGGAAGTTGGTCTTTACGGCTTTTTCTCTTTGGGATCTAGGAGCATTTATTTAAGGTAAAATTTGTTTTGTATTTTTGTATTTTTATATACATTATTATGAACAAGTTAGAGAAAGAATTAGCCAAAAAGGAGTTGAAATGAAATTATTAAAAATCTATGAAGTTTTGGGCTATTTACAAGTATAAAACTCCTTTCATTTTGCGGCTTTTTTTATTGTTAATTTATTTTGTACAATCTTATATACAATAATTAGTGTATTTTATTTACAAGAGTCATTTTGTTAATTTATTGATTTTATTGACATTTATAAGGGATTTTACTCAGGGATTTTGCTAAGATTAAGATATTAAGATGATGAATCGTGGATTCATCACCCCCCTATACTTAAACTTTGCTAGTCCTCGAGCAAATAAAGAATGAATAAGTTGGATTAACCCCTGACTGTGCATGTGAATACAAGACTTGATCCGTTCAAGAACTCTTGGTTTTAGAGATCCTAAAATTCTAAGCTGAACCAAGCTCTAGTCAAAAGGTATCCAATTCCCCTAATTATCAGACTCTCTTTGTATACGTATATATAAGGGATATGACTTTAAGTGTTGACTGCAATTACAAGAGTAGAGTCACAACGTCACCCAAGGTTCCAGTCCAAGAGACTCTCCTATGGACCCAATCCTCAACACTAGGGAATAAATCATTTCTTGCATCCACTCCACCGTCTCTTTAGTTGTCAGACTTAAAAGTGTAGATGGAAGGCCAGATGATGGAGGGCATAGGATTGTGTCATTTCTTCTCTCCCTCTCATTGGAACAAGGATCCTCTCAAGTGCCTTATTACGCAACACATTTTTTTTGGTGTTGATCAGTGCGTCCGTCAAGAGAAGTTGGAGCCGTCTGCACTTGTTTTCCTGGGAGTACACCGGGGTGTGCCTTTTTTGAGTACCTATCGTACCTTCTACACCCAGACTTGTAGCATTTACGATGCAGAGCCCTTTTTTGGTGCAAGCCCGACTCCTGGTCCTAATAGCGGTGGTCCAAGTGGACACTTTGAAATGGTTGGGAGCGCTCGCCTTTGGTGGAAGCTCTTTTGATAATTGACTTTGTGGAATGAGAGCTTTTCTTTGACATTTCATTGCTTTGTAGTATTTGTGGCTAGCTCCACTGCTTTTACCAAGAGTTGGCGCACACTGATCAACATTTTTTTTATTTTATCACACCCTGGCACATAGGTAAATATCAAGAGATAGTACAAGAACCATGTTCTCATACTGGCTAAAGATGCTGACACTCAGGTTTCATGAAGCCTTCATTGATTTTATCCCATCCTCGAGCATCATCAAATCAAGTCCAAACTCAAATCCCTCTTCCCAGTTCCTCAAGTGAAATTATAACTCATCTCATCATAACTGCAGTCGTGTATGTGAGGTGCTGATCATATTCTTTAAGGTAGAGAATAAGCATGCAATATAGCACACACATCTTTCAAACTAGGGAAATGTGAATAATTAAGTCCAAGACCCTAATGACTAAGGCTGGTTAACTCAAAATCTCAAGACCTCATAAACCAAGTGTTCTTGAACATCACTAGTCTTGTGTGAAAGTGAATTGTGTCAGGGATTAAACCAACTTATTAGTTAGTTTTTTTTTTAGTTTTTTTTATTTTTTTGAAGGTTTTTTTTTAAAAGTTTTTTTTTAAAAGTTTTAGAAAAAGTTTTTTTTTTGTGTTTTTTTTTAAGAAAAAGTTTTTCAAAAAAAAGGGGTTTTTTTTTTGAAAAAGATAGGTGAATAAGAAAAAAGTTTTTTTTTTAAGCAAATAAAGAAAAAGAGTTTTTTTTTTTAGGAAAAAGTTTTTTTTTTTTACTTTTGTTGTTTTTTTTAACCCACCCATAATTATTGTATAGTATATACAAAAATACGTGAAAGTACGAGGTATGTGTAAAGTATATATGTAATATATACACGCCCCCCTATACTTATCTTGTGCTATGTCCTCATGGCACTAGGTGACAAAAAGACATAGCTCGTACTAAGCGTAGGAAAGCTAAAATAAAAAGTATAGAAGTCGATCCGTCCCCCCTATACTTAGGCTCTGGACAGCCTAAGTGTAGAAGAAGAGCACAAATGGGGCGGACGAGGTCAAGAGGAGAAATGATGAGTAAATACACATGGCGGGCATCGGTCCCCCCTATACTTAGGCTTTGGTCAGCCTAAGTATAGGACAAGAGTAAGTGTGAGAACCGACATGATCTCGAGAATATACAAAGAAGGGAGAATATGTACAAGAGTGATGGAATCTTCTAAGATGTTGAATCTTGATGCTGCATCTTCATGAAGAGTAATAAGATGTATCTGCTCTGTGCTCACTCTGTATGAAGTTGATGACCTCGACTTGGACTAACTGCTCTTTGGAATCAACAAAATGCTTCAACAGTTGTCCATTCACTACATGAGATTGTGCACCATCTGTGAGATCAGCTATCTCTACACTTCCATTCTCGTGCACTTTCTTAACCACAAAGGGACCCGTCCATTTAGATTTGAGCTTCCCATGGAACATCTTCAACCTGGCATTGAACAACCATACCTTTTGTCCAGGGACAAAGTCTTTGCACCTAATGTGCTGATCATGCCATCTCTTTACTTTGTCCTTATAAATCAAACTGTTGTCATATGCCCTGTTTCGGATTTCCACGAGCTCGTTCAAGTTCAAGTCTCGGCAAAGCTTCCCTAGGTGACAACTCCAATTAATCTTCTTAATTGCCCATTCGGATTTATGAATCAATTCTGCGGGCAAATGGCATGGCTTGCCATAGATCATTCTAAATGGTGAAGTACCCAATGGTGTCTTGTAGGCTGTCCTATAGGCCCACAGAACTTGGTCCAAGAGTTGAGACCAGTTCTTCCTATCGGGACGAACCAATTTCTGCAAAATACTCTTCACCTCTCTGTTCGAAACCTCTGCCATGCCGTTGGACTGTGGGTGGTAAGGACTAGTAACTCTATGCTCAAATCCATAGTCCTTAGCTAAAGATCTCATATCTCGATTCACAAAATGGCTACCCCCATCAGATATCAAAACTTTTGGCACCCCGAACCTAGCAATAATATGATCTCTCACAAACTTACAAACAGTCTTGCTGTCTGCGGTTCGGGTTGGGATAGCCTCCACCCACCTAGATAGATAGTCAACCGCCAACAAAATGTACTCATGTCCTTGGCTGTTGGGAAAGGGACCCATAAAATCTATGCCCCATGCATCAAAAACATCACAAATAATCATCGGTTGCATTGGCATCTCATCTCTCTGTCCAACTGTCCCTCCCATCCTTTGACAAATCGGGCACGACCGTACAAAATCAATGGCATCTCTAAACAAGGTCGGCCAATATAATCCACATTGAAGTACTTTGTGAGCGGTTCTCTTTCCCGAATGGTGTCCTCCAGCCTCAAGTGAATGACAATATGTGAGGACACTTTGGTATTCCTCCTGAGGAATACACCTTCTCCAAACACAATCCGGTCCTTCGAAGAAAAGGAAAGGATCGTCCCAGTGGTATCTCCTCGAATCCGACTTCAGTCGATCAATGCTGCTCCTAGTCCAACCATGGGGAACCTGCTTGGAGACAAGATAGTTCACCATGTTGGCATACCACGGGAGTGAGTCAATAGCACAAATTGACTCATCTGGGAAGGTCTCTCTAATCCGCTCATGATCAGGAGAATCCTTAAGTTCAATCCGAGAAAGGTGATCAGCCACAACATTCTTCACTCCAGGTTTATCTTTAATCTCCAAATCAAATTCCTGGAGGAGTAGAATCCACCTAAGAAGACGCGCCTTCGCGTCCTTCTTTTCCATTAAGTATCGAATGGCTGTATGATCAGTAAATATTGTCACCTTAGAGCCCAAAATATATGATCTGAACTTCTCGAGGGCCCATACTACCGCGAGCATTTCCTTTTCAGTCACCGTATAATTTTTCTGTGTAGGATCTAAAACTTTGCTCGCATAGTGAATTGCAAACGGAATCCCCTCTCGCCGTTGTCCTAACACAGCTCCTATAGCGAAATCTGAAGCGTCAGTCATGATCTCAAAGGGGAGAGACCAGTCAGGAGCTTGTAGGATAGGCGAGGCACAAATCTTCCTCTTCAAGAGCTCAAAGGCCTCCAGACACCTGTGATCTACAATGAACTCTATGTCTTTCCCTAAGAGCTCAGTCAGTGGGCGGGCGATCTTTGAAAAATCTTGAATGAATCTCCTATAGAATCCAACATGCCCTAAGAATGACCGCACTGACTTCACGTTGGTAGGTGGATCGAGTTTCTTGATCACCTCCACCTTGGCAGGGTCAACCTCCATTCCCCTTTTGGAGATGACATGCCCCAACACGATACCCTCCTTCACCATAAAGTGACTCTTCTCCCAGGAGAGTACCAGATTCACCTCTCTACACCTCGTGAGGACTCGGTCCAAGTGCGCTAAACATGTATCAAAAGAATCACCATGGACCGAGAAGTCATCCATGAACACTTCCAGGAAATCTCCCACCATCTCGGCAAATATGGCTATCATGCACCACTGAAATGTTCCCGGGGCATTGCAGAGCCCGAATGGCATGCGCCTGAAAGCATAAGTACCGAATGGACATGTGAATGTGGTCTTTTCCTGGTCCTCAGGGGCTATGGCCACCTGGTTGTAGCCTGAGTACCCGTCAAGAAAACAGAAGAACTCTTTCCCTGCAAGTCTCTCCAAGATCTGATCAATAAAAGGTAAGGGAAAGTGATCTTTCTTGGTCGCAGCATTCAGGCGCCTGTAGTCGACACAGACGCGCCACGACGTAGGTACTCGTGTCGCGATCTCTACCCCCTCCTCGTTGGTGACCATCTGAATTCCCGACTTCTTCGGGACAACATGAAGTGGGGCCACCCACTTGGAGTCAGAAATAGGGTATATGAACCCTGCCTTGCACCATTTCTCAATTTCATTCTTCACTACTTCCCGTAGATTGGGATTAAGTCTCCTCTGAAACTCACGGGAAGGTCTCACGTTATCCTCAGTAAAAATGTGGTGCGAGCAGAGAGCGGGGTTGATGCCCACGAGATCCGACACTGTCCAGCCTATTGCTTTGCGGTTCCTCTCTAAGACTTCTAACAACCTACACTCCTGCTCTAAAGTCAAGTCCGAGCTAATGATGACAGGATATCTCTCTTTGGGTCCCGCAAGAAAGGCGTACTTGAGTGTAGGAGGTAGTGATTTCAGTTCTGGCAATGTGGTATCATCAAGCAGATCTGGCTGAACTGAATCTGAATCTGGTTCCGTGCTGCATGAAGGTGGGCTAAGCTGAGAAGTACTCGCCACCAAATCAGAAGTATCGGGAGTCGGATCGTCAAAAGTATCCAAACAATCGGCAAAAGCCATGTCCGACTCGTCATCTATGTCCCATGATTGTTCCGAAGAGGATGGAACTGACAGATCCGGATGGATCTCTAAGTCATCATGAGAATAGGTTGATGCATCTCTAGCAAGATCAGACAACACCTGGCAAACTGCATCATGCACTATATCCTCTCCAGATGAAAGGGTCTCGCTCTGTCCTGAAGGAATCTGTCCCCAAATCCCAACTGTGCTAATCAAACTGCAGTCTGCCTCTGAAGATGAGTACTCTGTGCTACTCTCTGAATCGGGTCGCTGACACTTGGTTTGCTTCATCTCAAGGTTCACTTCTCCGTCTGGAGAACGGAACTTCATCATTCCCGTACCATAGTCGAAAGCTGCGCCTGCGGTCCTAAGGAAGGGTCGCCCGAGAATGATCTGAGATTCTCTCCAATGATTGGGGGTCTCCATGTCCAAGACTGTGAAGTCCACCTGATAGTTCTGTCCCTCAATCGAGATAACGACGTTCTTCACTTCTCCCTTAGGTCTCTTCATTGAACGATCTGCGAATTGGAGTAAAGCTCTAGATTTGCGAAGTGGTCCCAACTCCAATTTCTGATATAATGCTAAGGGAAGTAAGTTGATCGAAGAACCGTTATCTAAGAGTGTGCGTGCAAACGCAATGTCGTCAATACGACTCTCCACATAGTGAGCACCCATGTCTCTCTTTTTCTTTGGCAAAGTCTGATTCTTGAGACAATAGGTTGTGGCTACTGATAAGACATGTGTCTTTATATTTCGGTTATCTTTCTTCCTGCTAACCCTTGTAGGTGTGCATCTCACCTTAAGGTATTTTTGGAAGGCAGGATGGTTAGCCACATATTCATCAAATGGCACCTTAACTGTGATGTTTTCTTTACAAAACCGTGCCATATCGGGGTCATCTTTCTGATTCTTTTTGATGCGCTTTCCTGCCGTAAGAGCACGGGGGAAAGGGATTGAAGCTAAGGAAACAGAGGATGAAGAATCTGAATCATGAACTGAAAGATCATTCTTTGCATTAACGGAAACAGAGTTCTTCATACAAGAATCTTTTTGATGCAACATGGAATCGAAATCAAAACTATCTACTGAAGGTTGTGGAATAGAAGCTGGAGTGGTATCCACCACAACCGGAGATGCAAGGTCCTCCGTAGACTCAGAAGAATATCCATGCTGACGATGCTGCGTACGTGCTCTCCTCCTCCTCTCGGCTCCCTGAGTAGAAATCCTCGAATGGTGCTGATGGGGCTCTGAAATATGATGCCTCTCCTCCTCGTCCTCTGAAGACTCCTCAGGTAGAGCTCCAGAGATGCCCCTCCTCATGTCCCTCGCCCGGTCAGGTACGACCACGGTCCTTCCGCTCCTGAGTGACATGTGGTTAGCCTCGTCACACGAAAGAATCTCATGTTCAGATTTAGGAGATGCTGAATAGTATACCTGACCAAAGTGCTGTTGAGAACTAGAACGGTTCAGGCTATTGGGGTTAGCCTGAACTTGGGCTGGGATCGAGGTAGAGGGTGCAGTCTGCTCGTCTCGCCATCTGGACAGGCGGTTGACATCCACCCGTAAGTCCTGAACCTCGTTCCTATAGGAACGTAGCTCGTCGAGTATCTGCTGCTGAATATCCACGGGACTAGACGGTGAAGGAAGTGGATAAGATTGGGAAGAAGAACGGGAAGACTGGCCCTGCTGGCCAGTGTACTGCCTCTGCTGCTGCTGCTGGGGTTGCGGGCCCTGCTGGCCCGTCTGGTAATGGCCCTGTCGGCCATACTGCTGGTACTGCTGCCTCTGCTGCTGGGGTGGATGGAATCCAGAGCTCTGCTGTGAAGGAGGTGGTGCAGAGGTGAATGCGGTGTTGTGAAAGGTCGGGGGACGCTGATAGGTCTGTCGGTCTCCCGTACTTCCCTGCCTGGCAGGGTCCTGAGTATACCATATCCCATTCACCTCCCAAACTGGTGGAGGCTCCTCCTGGACTGTGTCTGCTACTGGAGGTGGCTGCTGGAAAGAGTGGGTGTAGGATTGGTCCTGCTCCCACGGCTGGGGTTGCCCTGACACCAACTGCTCCTGAACATGGTGAACTCGGTATACGGGAGCAGAGGGTGCAGTCACGGCGGGTATCCTTATCTTAGATACCTTCTCAGTCAACTCCTCCATCTGTTTTGGAAGTTTGGAGACGCTCCGGTCTAACTCATCAATCCTCCTGTCGATCTTCTCAACTACAGTAAGCTTGTCAGCAAGAAGTCCCATGCTAGGGATCACGTCCTGAGAGAGATCGACTACAGCTGATTCCCCCCCTCCAAATGAGAGTGAACTGGGGGATGGTGTATAGGCCCTGCTGGCCATCTGTGAGCGGCTAGTTTCAACCATCTGCTCGAATACCCTCCAGACGGTATCCGCTCCTCGTGATGTATAGCTGCCTCCACAGGCAGCGCTCACTAAACCCTGCATCTCAGGGTTGAGACCAGTGAAGAAGGATTGGACCAAGATGTTGTCATCTAATCGATGACAAGGACACTTTTGCAGGATGTCCTTGAATCTTTCCCAAGCATCACAGAAGGCTTCATTGGGTAATTGGGAAAAACTCGTAATGCGCGTCCTCATCATGTTAGTTCTACTCAAAGGGTAGAACTTCTTTAAAAACAGGTCCTTGAACTGGGCATATGTGGTGACGATGATTCCAAGATTCTTCACCCAGTAATCGGCTTTTCCACCCAAGGCAAATGGAAGGGCTTTGAGCCTAATATAATCCTGGCTAACATTATTATGTTTGAGGTTAGCACAGATGAGCTCAAAGTCCCTTAGGAATGCATATGGCTCCTCAGAAGCATTCCCATCAAAATGTGGCAGCAAGTTCAGGAAATGCGGCTTCAATTCAAAATCAACTTCGGGTTCGGCCGGACTCAAGTAGTTATGAATCTGATATTGTCCGGGGTTGTATGCCGCATCCATTGGTAGTTGGACCCCAACATTTAACTGTCCCAACTGAGCTCTCAATAATGCTTGTTGCTGCTCAGATGCAGCCAATCGGGCTAGTATACTTCTCATCGGATCTTCATGGTTCTCTTCTTCCTCTTCTTTCTTCTTTGGAGGCATTTTACTAGTGTCTTCTATATGGCCTGAATCAGCAATGTGTTCTTTATTAGAAGAGGATTTATGAATCATGATATTCTCACCAAGGCGATGGTCTTCATCGGTGAGGTGGGAAGAGAGAAATGGAATGGTTTGAGAGTAACCATCCTGAGAGTGAGTGATCCTGGGCTCAAGAGGGTCATGAGTCCAGGTTGGTCCAAGTTGCGCTTGGACCTTTGAAGACGTACTATTTGGAGGGTTCAACGAGAGATTCGCAAAGTCCGAATAAATATCCCCCCAATCAGTCATCTTCGATGTCAAAAGAACCGATTAGATCACGATAATCAATGAGGCGCTAGTTCTACGGTGCACGTAAATGTGCGGAGTGAACTCACACAAAAACAAACACAATTCAAACCCCCAATTTCACCAACTCAACACGTGATGGCCGTAAGAGTTCGGCCGATTTATCTGGTCAATTTTAGTTGGTGAGAATACAATCTTGGAAAGATTAACGAGCTGTTAGGTGCCCGTATTTTCCTACAGACTGACCCGGTTCTTACGACTAGTTTGACCTACTTTCAGCCAGTATAGGAGTAAGTACGGACCGTAAAAATACGGCTACCCGTTCCTTGAGGACTAATGCGTCCTCTAAACCTCCCACTCTGCTAAGGAAGTCCGGACCGT
This sequence comes from Ottelia alismoides, assembly GCA_037367405.1. Taxonomy (NCBI): domain Eukaryota; kingdom Viridiplantae; phylum Streptophyta; class Magnoliopsida; order Alismatales; family Hydrocharitaceae; genus Ottelia; species Ottelia alismoides. The sequence continues at coordinate 589,392 of JAZKJV010004371.1, read as the reverse complement.
TTACCGGCTACCCGTAAATCCTCACTGAAAAGTAGCTAATCGCCTAAAAATAAAGAACCAGTAGTAAGTAAGAAATCCAGACTTGGCTCTATCCTAGGGTCGTCTCTCTCTCACTTGCAATAAAAACAAACAATGAGGGCTTTCTCCACCCGAGAACAAGGGTTCTTTTTATTCCAATTAATTAGATCGACCTGCTCAATTCAGTCCCAATTTTAGAGTTAGGATATCACTTGAAATTTATATGAACACACAAGCACGTCTACCGTTCAGTCCCAATTTCCTTTTGACCTTAAGTTGTAAAACAAGAGGGGAATCGGAAATCAGAATGCAAACGAGAAACTATGATGCATGCTCAGAAGGAGGTATACTTACAGTGAATCCCAGCACTCTTCATGCGTTATGCAAAACTGAATTTGTAAATATTACACTAAATGCATGCAGATCGAAAAAAACCGCTCCTAAACAATATACTATTAGCGGGGAAGAATTGATTTGATTTTGAGCTAAGTAGTACGTGTCTATGTGCGTCTCATTATGAATCTTATAAGATATGTGAATCTTCTAAGATATGTGTGGCCTAAATTACGATGGGCACAAACAAATTTGATTCTAAACTACCGTGTGCCTAATCCTTAATTTCGCCACTCAAGTCAAGCCCCACCCTCGCCGGAGAGTGAAACAGGCTCGACACACCACAAATAATGTCTAAGTCTTTTTACATGCGCGAGCTCTCAAACAAGAGCCGCTATAAATGAGCAACTACCTAAATAATTACAATAATTTACATAAAAAAAAACTCTCTCGAAATAAATAAATTCTCCAAGCTCTTCAACAGTCGGCGCGCGTCGCGTCCGTCGACCTCCGATGTACTCCAAGTCCACCGTGCCCTCGCAAGGAAAATGAGATTTATGTTAGAGAGATGAAAACAAAATATATACAAAAATATGAAGAGAAATAATTGCAAGGAAAATGGATTAAATACAAGTGGCTCGGGGGTCAGACTACCCGAGTAAATGAAATCTATATCCAAATTTTTAAACTAATCCCTAAGCCGTTTGCCTCCCCGGCAACGGCGCCATCTGACGAGTCGCTAGATACGGTGTTTAATTAGGTCACGTTGTAATACGTGTACTTAGCGAGTCGGTCAGAACCGAGAGAAGATCTCCGTGAGGAGTGTCTCGGCTTTAATTTATATCCCGGGCAAGTCCGGGGTCGAACTCAGGGAGGCAAAGGAACAACTTGGGGGTTAATTCGCAAATTAGGTTTCAGATTTCCAAGTGGTATTTTTTTAGATTTTTTATGCAAAAAGGATGCCAAAATGCACAATGCAAGTGAACTAATATACTAAGAAAGCATACAACTTAGCCAAATTAAGTTTAATGTCAAATCAGTTCAATTCAGCCAAATTATATTTTTCCTAGAATACTAATCCAGAGATGAACACAAAACACATTTTTTTGGAATTTTAGGGGTTAAAATGCAATAACTAAAAATGCACACTTTTTATGGGTTTTTTCGCAATTTTTCATACAAACAGTAAGCAAAAATTATGAAAAAATTACTGGAAGCAAAACATGATGCAAGAAAGCTACAGTACTATTTTTGGAATTTTTTGACAAGTTATGAATTTTTTATGAATTTTTTAGTGAAAACAGAGTGGAAATGAGTAATTAATTCTTATTAAATCCACTTATCAAATTAATCAAAGTGTGATTTATCTCAATTAGATATTTCGATGAGCAATCCAGGAGACTTGAAATTTCGTGAAAATAATTTTCGTGGATTTAATTAAAAATCGATTACTAAATACACTCTATGATTTATTTCAGGCACAAGACAACTCCAATTTGGTTGAAATTTGGACAGAACGTTAAGCACTCATTAAAGCATCACATATAATTTTTGTGGAATTTTTAGAGCAACTATGTGTGAGAAATAATTTTCAGATCACGGATTGGGTAAAATATGCAATATTTCAGTTAATCATTTTTAATTAATTACCCAACTACCATAAAAATACAAAGAAATATCCACAAAGTAGAGAATTAGTTGCACAACATGAAAACATTTTTCATTGAATAAAAAGATTCACTACAGATGTCCAAATTAGTAGCCAAACATAGGGGTGTCTTTGCAAATTCAGAAAATGAGAATACAACTTCAACTTATGCACATGGACTTGTTTGCAATTACTGAAACATAGAAAAGATAATATGCAAATTTTACAATAAAAAAAAATTAGAGAAAGGAAAGACCTTCTTCTACCTTTGGCTTCGCAGGGAGGAGAACCCACAAAAGGGAGAGTGGACGGACGTCGCCGGCGCGCGGCGCGCGGCGAGAGGAGGTCGGCGGAGGTGCGCTGGGGGTACACGTGGCAGGCGAGGGCGGTGGCCGGCTGGTGGCGCGTCGGTGGGGCGGAGATGGCGGACGGCGGAAGTTGGTGAAGGACGGAGGGGCCGCGCGGCACCGCCTGCGCGCGCGGTGGCGCGGTGAGGGAACCGCGGTGGGGGGCGGCGGAGCCGCTGGCTGCGGATGGGCGGGGCGGCGGCCGGCGCCGCTGCCCGTGGTTGGGAGGGGGGGGCGGCGGCCGCTGGCTGCTGTCCCGTGAGTTTTTTTTTGTTTTTTTTTATTTTTTTTTGTAATAAAAGGTTTTTTTTTAAAAAATTTTTTATACTTTTTTACTGATGTAAAAGAAAGGAACTTTTTTATATTATTTATTTTTTTTATTTTTTTTAATTTTCTTTAAGGAAAACGGAATGAAACTTATGAGAAATAAAATGACGTGGTGGTAATATGATGGAATAAAACAAATGAAGGATGGTAGTGATGATGATGATGGTGATTAAGGTGGAGAAGGGGATATGAACTAAACAAATGGGAACAAAAAATGATGTGATGGTGGTGGTGGAAGGGTTGATATGTGGTGTGCTAAAAAAAATTGCAAAAACAAATAAAAATGAACAAACAAATTACCTACGATGAACGCGGATGCCTATGGAGTGCTCGTGAGAGCACGGTCTTCGCTCGAATCGCCGGCGCGCGATGAGCTCAAGCAGCGCGCGGTTGCGGCTGCAATGTTGGCCGAAAAACCAACGGATCACACCGGAGAGAGGGCCGTCGTCGCTCGACCGCGGTTGCGTCGCTGTCACCGATTCAACTCAGGGAACTAGGCTCTCCTCACATAAAGATGGATCAAAGGCAAAAATGAGGAGAATGGCATGTATATAAAGAAGATGGGATGAGAGGTTATTAAAGTGGTGGGGTTGAATGGGAGGTTGATTTATTAATGGAGTTGAATGGGAAGTTGGGAAAAAATGGTGGAATAATGGAGTTGAATTGGTGGTTATTGTAGAGAATGGAAATTAAATAATAAATAAATAAATAAATAAAGTTGTCTACTTTAAATACAATAAAATAAAAAGAGAAGAGAAATAGTGGTCAATTTACAAGGGAAGACAAACAACATGTACACATTTTTTTTACTTTTCTAATATGTAATTTTTTTGTCTTTTTAATAAGAGATATTTACAACGGAAAAATACAATAAAATAATATAATTAAAATACAACACAAGTATGATTTTTTTGTATTTTTAATAATTAAGAAAGATATAATAAAAAATGAAGAACGTATGAATATATACATAATATACAATGTACATCTAGGTCCCAAAAACCCAACTTTTGCAAACGAGCTCCGATTTTAATGAAACCACTTCCGTTGGATAGATAATTTTCTAACTTGAACTTTAAAAGTGAGTTTGGTGAATTTGGAGTTCGTACGGAGCGGGAATTTAGCTTGGAAGTTGGTCTTTACGGCTTTTTCTCTTTGGGATCTAGGAGCATTTATTTAAGGTAAAATTTGTTTTGTATTTTTGTATTTTTATATACATTATTATGAACAAGTTAGAGAAAGAATTAGCCAAAAAGGAGTTGAAATGAAATTATTAAAAATCTATGAAGTTTTGAGCTATTTACAAGTATAAAACTCCTTTCATTTTGCGGCTTTTTTTATTGTTAATTTATTTTGTACAATCTTATATACAATAATTAGTGTATTTTATTTACAAGAGTCATTTTGTTAATTTATTGATTTTATTGACATTTATAAGGGATTTTACTCAGGGATTTTGCTAAGATTAAGATATTAAGATGATGAATCGTGGATTCATCACTCTCCCTGCTTATTCCTTGTTGATTAGGTCAATACTTGACCTACTCTCAGGGTTAAGATCGATATGTATCTATTGTATATATATACAACCTTCTTTTCTTTCTTTCTTTTCTTTTCTTCTTTATTTTTTATTTTGGATTAAGATAATGGTAATACAATATTAACATGTGATGTTAATTTATTAAGAAGTAAAAATTAGCGATATTTACATGTGTTTTATAATGGATTTTAAGCCAAAATGAAGGAATAAATATGATGAATTATCGATTCATCACCCCCCGATGTCGAACTCACATGTATCGTGGTAGAAGATCTATTAAGATAGCTTTAACCTGAAGTATTCCTAATACCCCATCATCCTTCATACTAGAAGACTTTGATATATCCGAAGTTCAAACCCTAGTTTGACAGTCTCCTTCATGACATATCATTGGATTTCTCAATTGGTAATTTAATATCTCGAATTTGTATCTTATTTCATAAATAAGATGACCATGCGTTGAATTTTATATGACTTCAAAATATCTCATGAGCGAGCTCTATCTCCTAGTTCATCATATATAAACTTGTACGATTCCTTTGAGATGTCATACTTCTCATATGTCTTCATATGGACACCAACTCGTTGGTATATGGGTCTTGGTTAGGTCTTCAAATGGTATGTCTAAGTGCGCATTTAGACATATAGATTTATATCCTTCTCTGGTTAAAGTACGTGTGCCGGATCATGATAGTTACGATTCATGTCTTTGTTTATCTTGATCTCATCAAGTCAACTCTTTGACTTGACTATTCCGACACATCTGAATCACTATTCCTATGTTGAGGATTTGCATCAAGAAGTCAGTCGGAAATCATTCTATAGAGAAAGATTGACATCTCTTTCTCGAACTTGAGATCATTATCGAATATGTATGATATTCAATATGGCCATGGTACATAGCTCTAGTTATACAAAGAGACCTTTAATTTAAGTGATTCATAAACATCCATTTCAAATATACATGAGAACACAATAAAATTTATTGCATTCATGGGTTGCCAAGGGCTTACAAGTCCAACAATGCTAATTCAAACTCAAACTCGTTGAGTTCGAACTAGCTCACTAGCATTTATCGAACCTTTGAGTAATAGATTGATTTTATATTCATTGTATGCGAACTTTCTTTGAAGAAGCAATTGAACTCATTAGTACTCTCATTAGTGATAGTAGTGTTTGTAGATGTGAGAGGATGGGCCATAACATTGTGAGTATGGAGATGGATGGGTGTGCCAACTTGTGCTACTTTTGTATGAAGCAGAAATCGGAAATTGTAGAGCCACACTGACCGTTGGGAGGGATTTGTGTTGCTTGTGCACAAAGGAGAAACCCAGTGTGAGATGATGGAGGAAATGTGAGAGAAAGAGCGCAGTGGCGCACATGGGGAGATGGATATGTATGTTCCATATAGATTTTTTAAAATTTTTTAATCATTTGGAATTATGAACTAGAGAAAAGTTAGGAATTAAAAGAGAGAATAGGTAAATATTACACAACTCCAAATATTTTGTACCATTTCCTTCTCATGTTCATACATCATGTATACATATGGAATGAAAAATGTATAAAAAACTAATAAAATCAAAACGAGCTATTGAATCTAGCCGGAAAGAAAAACTAGGCCCACAAATCGTAGATAGACTTTATATACATGCTCTTATTGTTATTAATTCGGAAAACTATTTTATTCTTATCTACTAGAATAGAAATTGAATTTCCTCTGCTTGATATTGGCCGCTCATTCACTTGACTGTGCTGAAGATTGATGAGGGAAAAGTTCGGACTCATTTCAGAGGTCCGATAGAGTGTGAGTTCCTCACTCGGCGATGGCGACTCTAACGCCACCGCTCTTCTCCATCAACTCCACTTTTCCCTCCGTCTCGCCATCACCCTCCTCTCTCCACCGCCGCCATTGCCTCCCAAAGGCGAACTCATTCCTCAGGAGCCCACTAATCCATCACACGGAACTCTCTAACGTGAGCGAGAGGAGGAGAGGGGCGGCTTTGGTAGTCCGCGCCGGTCCCCCGAGCACTACCAGCCTCATCTTTGCCTTTGTCTTCCCTCTCTCTCTCATTATCGGCACCATCATCGCTTCCGTCCGTATCGCTGACCGTCTCGATGAGAAGTATCTTGAAGAGGTCAGGGCTTTTGTTCTATTCTATTGATGGCTGCACTTGTAGAATTCGACATTTGGAGGATTTGTGGAGTTATATTTTCGTGGGTTACGTTTTCCCCATCATATGTTTAATTAAAATGCTGGTCTGGCTTGCGGTTTGTGTATTGGAAGCAGCGGTGCCAATCCATGTATACTATTTGCTATTGGATTTTTTCTATAAAGGATAAGGTTCTTAACGTACGATATGAACATGATTACAGATGAAGTTCCAAGTTTCCAAACCAAAATCACATCTATTCCCACGTAAAGTAAGTTCAGCGACTTGGTTGTGTTCTTGTGCTTATGGGTATTCAATTATACTAATACCCGTCTACACATGCCTCTGGGATACGCTAGTATGCACACAATCCGTAAGAGATAATCCTACAATATATTAATAATTCATATCTAATAACATTTGATTTGACATTTTTTTGATAGATTGCCACGTGCTTTAGATTAATTTACTTAAAATGCCTGCCAGAAGCTGTAGTAGCAGGTGGTTTACTTTATGCTATTTCATTATTATATTGTTATAATAGTTATTCTAAAAAGAGTATTGGAATTCACAATCATTTTAGCTTGATGATTGGTCAGAATGGTGCTGAAGATTTTGTGAAACACATCGGCTGTAGCTGAAGTATGATGTGGTAAATATGGAGGGTAGTAGCAAGTAGACTCCTTTTTCATGTCACCGCTCTTGAAGCAACATTTCAATGAGTTTTTAAGCCTTGTATGTTTTCTGCACTGGTTGAGCCCTTTCCCGAGGAAGCTAATGCCTGGAAATTGGTGGATGAAGCCTTTCCATTGCCTGTGTATAAGGTTCTTTAGCCGTACCCCATCTCGACTGATGCCCTCTTGCTTCGTGACTTCTAAATTATGTGGAAGTCGAAGCCGTTGTTGAAGGTCAAATTCAAGCATCAGCATTAGTGGTGGGTGAATAAGTTTTTTAGAAGTAGATGGGTGTTCTACAACGACACTCTTTGCAACGTTGGCCATGAAAACTCTATGTAATCCTAAGTTAGGGATTGATTTTTTCCATGTAGGAATTCGACGCTCTTATATCATGATTTTCAATAGTTACATATCAGTCTATAGAACATAGAAAAGCAGGATTGATGCAGCGTGAGATGGATAAATAGGGCCGCATTTTTCTACTTTTATCCGTTAATTTTATTTACGTTTATTTTGAGTCGTCGTAATTTTATTCAAATAAAAGAGACCGCCTGTGATTTCAAAAGTATTTAGTTTCAATTTGAATTTCAAAATTAGTTAGTCAGTCGGTTATAGTCAAATTAGGATAATTAGTTTGAATTTGAATTTGAGTTTCTATTTTTGTATTCTCATCCCTCCTATATAAAGAGATGGTAGACTAGTTGTTTAGAGAGTCCAGTTGATACAAAAAATTGAGTTTTGTCTCTCTCTCTTGCCTCTCTCTTTCCCCACGTGGTCTTCACGTTTCTCTCCTCCAAACCCCTCGTTTTTCCGACGAGCTTCTCTTCTCAATCCCTCCAATTTCTTCTACCAAACAATTTCCACCATCACAATATTTTTTTATCACGGTACAAAATTCCTTTTTGCATCAATCGGTATCAGAGTATGGCCTACAGATCGTCCTCACGATCTGACGATCCGTCCAGACATTCGCGCCGACATGCGACGAAACACGATCATTCGTCGGAGCGGAAACTACGAGCCGAAGAAGCTTACAACAAGGAGATGGACACACTGCGTGATTTCCAAATTTTCTAGTCCAAATGTCGAGATATGATGGTTGATTTCGAGGCTATGTGCGCCGCCTTATCAAAGTCTTCCACTACCAAAGCCGCTGTCCAGAATTTTGACGAAGAAAACCTCGCCGTCGACAAGGATTTACTCGCTGTCCAGGTCATTTCAGAAGGGAAAGACGACGAAACGTCCAGCCCATTTCAGAGGGAAAAGATGCCGTCGCCAATGATTTGTTCGCTGTCCAGCCCGTTCCGGATGAAAAAAACATCGATCCGATTACTGTCCAGGTAATTTCAGACTTGGAAACCCCTCCGAAATCGACCCCGGCACCATCCGCAGCTCCTTCGATGGACCCCTCCGCCCCTGCATCCTTGGCGGTACAACCCCTAGCCCTCGCGCCTGCTTTCCCCACCCCCGCATCCCCTGCGACACCAACCCCAGAGTCGCCGCCTGCCGCAAAACCCACACCCCCAGTAACCCCTCCCGCCTCAGCCCTTGCACCCCCCTTGGCCCATCACCAAAACCCGACAAGCTCCCCTGCCCCATCACCCCCTCCAACTCCCCCTCAGGCATCCGCACCCCAAACCCCCCTTTATAGATGCCATTACCTTGAAGACGAAAGGAAGATTGGATAGTCTCCTCCATCTTGCACCTTTCTATCTCAATCTCTATTATTTTTACAGGGATAGCGATGCAATTTCCAAGGATAGTTTCATCGTTGATGGTTCAATGGAATGCGTGGAGATTTTTTATCCCGAGTTGGAGATTCAGGATGCAATCACAAAGAAAGAGATTCATATTTACCGAAGGAGAGAAGGAGCGTTTGGAAAGCCAATGGCCGTCAGACAAAGATCCACTAATGACGATGACGATGATTTCAATCCCGAGAATTTATCTCAAGCTTATTATTGATAAAGCTCTTAAGTTATATTTACTGGTTTATAAGAAATTGATTGCCTAATCTCTTGTAGCTCATTGGTGGTTGTTATATGGTTCTCAAACTCCTTATTTGAAAGAAATGGCTTTGAGAATTCTGAAGTTGACATCCTCTTCTTCTGGATGTGAGAGGAATTGGAGCTCCTTTGCAACAGTATAACTCTCACCAGTCACCATTTGGATGCATTTCATTGAGTCATTATAGTTTATAATTAATTAATTTTACATATTCTTATCACAGTTTCACACCAAAAAAAGAAACAAACTAGAAACTAAGAGATTGAATGATTTGGTTTTCGTGAAATTCAATTCAAAGTTGAAGGAGCATCGATCACTAACTGGGAGAGACCCATTTGTTTCAAAGGATAGAACACATGTTATGGATTGGATTGATGCCAGTGAAGAAGAAGATGGAGAAATTTTCCAAGGGCCATGGCTCACGTGGAACTGTGTTGCAGAAGCAAGTAGGACAGAAGAATTTGTTGAGAATAGGAGGAGCCAAAAAATAGATATCTATTCCAAAATAACCCTAAACTAATTTTTATATATACTATATAAAATAAAGAAAATTCAGAAAATAGAGAACACAAATATTGATTTTTCTAGAATTTTTTGCAAATTTTTATAAGATTTTTAGGATTTTGTAATTTTTAAGGTTTCTGTTTAATATTTTTATGTGATTTTGGATATATATAAAACTTTTTGAAATACAATAATATATATATATATTTGGAATTTTTAGACAAATATTCGAATTTTTATGGATTTCTAATAGCTAAACAGGAGAAAATAACATGTTTTTGATTTTTAATAAATAAGAAAATTACTTTAAATGTCAAATCAAAAATATATGCGATGAACATAGGTTCTAGGCACTTAATGTAATTTTCCTATAATTTTTGCATACACGGAAGCAATTAATAAAAATAAATACACAAATTAAAAATAATATGCTATACATGGACTTATTTGCAATTAAAATGAACTAAACATGCATTTCATAACAGATCCTACAAATATGAGGGCACACATGGAAGATACTTAGGCGCCTCATGTGGAGAACCACGTGAGGTGACCCGACAATGGACTAAAATGCATACTTAAAGTTATTACACAACAGAAGAATGTTTAAATATTAAAAAGAAATAACAAAATATGAGGGGTTAGATATGCAATATGCCCCCGAGTACGCCGACAGATGGTGCATGTCGCTTCACTTAAGGAATGAGCGACCTTGATTAGACGATACCCCTTTGCTGATCAACGACGGAGATTAGAACTTGGGCCTGGATTAGCGGTCGAGGCCTGGCAAGATTTGACAGTTGTGATTAAAACTGGTGCGCCTCTCCAATCGGGCGGTCCTTGCTCTTCACGAAGAAAGGGGATGAACTGGGCACCATGGCTCCTTCTCCTCTTCGATTCTCGCAACTATGTTGATGGACCAAGCTTGGTGGTAACTCGTCATCTTCCTGGAAGATGTCCGCATCTACTGGAGGTCTCAAATACGTCCGGGCCTCATTGAACGAGGCATGGAACTCACTTCTTCTCGCTCGGACCTGTGAGCCTTAGGTTCACTCGAAATGTGCATAGCCGGGGTCGTTGAGGCTTGGAACCTGCACCAAAATGATCAGGGCTCGAAGATGGAGGTCCTCGACCCAATGGTTACGCACAAGAATGGGGAATGGATGGGACGGAGGATCTCCGACGATGGGAGGCGGATGAGGTCCGATTCCTCAGAAACTCTCAGAAAACATAATTAGATGCGGTGGGTGGTTCAATTTCGTGTTCGGCTCTTCGTCCTTAATTTCAATACAAATTACATGTGTGTATAGAGCATTTAACAAGGATAAATCTGACTTAAGTTTCATATTTTCCAGGTTAATAGATCTCTCGAAAATCGCAGTTGAATGCGGTGGGTAGTTCGATTTCGTGTTGGATTATTCGTCTCTGATTTCTAAACAAATTACATGTGTGTATAGATCATGGAACAATGATAAATCTGATCTAAGTTTCGTATTTTTCAGATCGTCGGATCTCTCAGAAATCACAGTTGAATGTGATGGTTGGTCCGATTTCGTATCCGATTTTCTTCTCCAGTTTTAAAATAAATTACATGTGTGTATAGATCCTGTAACACTGATAAATCTGGCCTAATTTTAATATTTTTTGGATCATCCAAACTCTTGGAAATCGTGACGGAAGTCTACGATATGATCTGAAATTCGACTTTGCATATATGATCCTGGATGATTATGAATACACGGTGTACAAAAGACGTGCGACCCAACAAAAAGGTGGAAAAATCAAAATATGTATTTTCGGGGGTCGTTCCCCGGATATCTCCTCCACCCCGAAATCCAAGGCCCTAAATGTCGGTTTCGGTCACCATTTCAGTATCGACCAAAATCGAATTTCAGTGGAATTTCAGTGGAATTTCGACCGGAATTTCGGTCATTTTTTGTACTAGGACCCCCATATTTCGGTCATTTCGGTCGAATTTTGATTTCGACTGGATATCGATATTCGACAGACATTCGACCGAATTTTGCTGAAATTTGATGCCATGCTGAAATATGTGATTTCGAGCTGTTAAGCGTGAAACACACACTAGCACGACATGGACTTCGATGTTCTCTTCGAAACGCCACCTTCGGATGGCTGATCGAAGGTAAAAAAAGTCATCGGCGACGGAGCTCTGGCGATGGGCTTGGATATAATGGCTAAGTGTTTCAGCCATGGCTCGGGTTCACGGCCATAAGGCCTTTTATAGGCTCGAGTTAATGGCTAAGTGGATATAATGCCTATAAAACCTTTTATAGGCTCGAGTTCGCGGCTTAAAAGTCATAATCGTCATATTTTGTGCATAACTTTTGCATACGGTATTCATTATTGATCTTCTTAGGCTCGTTAGAAAGGTCTCGAAGAGTACTACATGCTAAGTCATTATTTGTTCAATTTGGATATCGAATCAGGTCGAAAACCGAGTTTTAGTGTATATAGCATTTCGGGATTTCACAAGACCCCTTGCTCATGATCTCATCCAATCACCCTGACTGAGAGTATACCTTGAAACACAAGAGAATATGTGTCTAATATAGCATGGGAATGCGTATCCTTGGTGATCTAATTAATAGATAACAAGTTTATTGAAAAATCAAGTGCATAAACACACATTCCACAAGTGCATGGATGGTGTTAAATGGATATCTCCTTGTCTTGTAACGAGAGAAAGTATCCCATCTGCAATGACTATAGATTTGCAAGGATGTACTGATCTGTAGAAAGTGAACTGAGCTCTGTCTCCGGAGAGATAATGAGATACAACGAAGTCTATAATCCATTCTTAAATGTCTGCCCTTTGACAACTAGTAACTATATAAGTTATACCTGAGGTATTGACAAAGGCAGAGACAACGATTTCAGAAGGGCCTGAAGGAGAGCTAGTCAAGCTGCCAGTAGGAGTCATGATCTCCCTCAGAAAGAGATAAAGACATCGAACTTCTGATTAACTGAAGTGGTCGTGGGATGAGCATGCTTGGCAACACGGGAATACATCTCCACCTCCACCTCCTCAACCCCCTCCTCTAGTGGATCTTCCTCCACCTCCATATTCTGTGGCTCGGACTTCGCCTCGTGTATACATTTGCGGGTTGTCTACCGTACCGTCTGCTCCTATGCCCTCCCAATCATCCATCACACCTAGGTAAATTCTGAGCATTTGATTTATATTGATGGCACTTTTGGTTTGTCTGTACAGCATGAGATTTTACAGGTTTAGCAAGTTGCCCCTCACAAGATTACTGTACATGAGGCATATCTTCTAAAGGATCTTGATCAGCGTATTGCTCTTCAGAAGCGAAGATGTATATGTGCTACGTATCCTCTTGCAACCCACGTTTCTTTGGGGTGTATTTCAAAGGATTTCAGGAAATTCATGGTGGGCCTATTGGCCGTTGAAATCCCACGTACATATTAAGAGGTTATGCGAGACATTCATTGACATCTTGCCATGGAGGATGAGATGGGTTCACTCTAGTCCTGTGGTACATGGAGTTTGGTTACTACCCCAGAAGGGACTCTGTAAATGGGTATTTACAATTAAGCAGAGAGCAGATGGCGATATTGATCATTATAATGCTAGACTTGTGGTACACGAGTTCATAGGGTGGACTATCATGATATTTTTTCTCTCGTGGCTCCTCATTCTGCACTTAGGATCCTCCTCTTTGTTGTAGTGGTACATGACTGGTCACTTTCCCGACTTGATCAACAAAGAACTCATTCTTTTGTTGCCAAAAAAGGCGGGGTCGGAACATGCAGAACACTTTCGTCCAATTTCTTTGTTGAATACCATCTACCTCGTGATTGCTAAAGTTCGCTAATAGACTAAATGATGTCCTTGATGAGCTGGTTTCCTCGATTCAATCTGCTTTCATTCTTGGGAGACAGATTGATGGCAACCTGGCAAGGGTCACATATATAACCGTTGATTAGGAGAGGTGAAAGACAATGGGCTACTTTGGAAGGTAGATTTTTCCAAGCATATGATCTTGTGGACTGGCATTTCTTATGATCAACCCTTACCAAGAAGGGCCTGATATATGGATTTCTTGGATGAAAAGATGTGTCACTACTGCATCTTACTTGGTGCTGGTGAATGGGTGTCCTGAGTGGATTTTCTTCTACAGCAACATGGTGTTTGTCAGGGATGCCCGCTAGCAACTATGTTATTTATCTTGGCGGCTGATGTTCTTGCATGAATTGTTGACCATGTGGTTACTAAAAGCCTTTCTACATGGTATTCTATGGGAGACATCTCCATTCCCATTTTACAATATGCAGATGACACCATTTTCCAGCGAGGGGAAAGAGGGGAGGCGATATAAATGGCCGTAGTGATTGACATCTTCGGTGATCTTTTAGGTTTGAGACTCGATAGAAGCAAATCGATCGTGGTTTTCTTCGGTCCCTCTAAATCAGTTGCTTCGATTTATAGCTCGGAGTTGTGCTCTCATGCGGTTCCTTATCAATCAGATGCTGCGATTTGTGGCATGGGACTGCAACTGAATTGTGGTCGTTTGCAGTTGATAGACTGGCTGATTGCTATTCAGAAGCTAGAACGGAGGTTAACTAGATGGAAGGCTTCTATACTTTCTCGCGTGGACGGTTGGTGTTGGTTAAGGTGATGCTAGCGACTATTACCATTTTTCTTCATGTCATCAAATTCTTCTGATCGGAATGTGTTGTCGTATTGAGGCAATTATGCAGAGATTCTTCTAGGGAAGAATTGGGCAATGAAGTATGGGGGTTCCCTTAAGGTGGCCTCAACGTTCCTTGCTTGGAGAACATGAATAAAGCTTTGTTTTCTGTAGTGGATTGCAAGGATCTGAGTTGACTATGAGGAACCGTGTTGCAGACTAATCTGCAACATCTATTGGAATACTTGCCCATCGATCCCTTCTGTTTGGTTGCTAGGTTGGGGTAACCTGATTGGAATAGTAGCTGTTTGGGATGGTTATGAGGGTTGGAGAGGGTTGGAATAAAGAATGTGATGTGATCTCACTATGATTTATGATAGAATTCCATTCCATGAAAAGAGTGGGGTAAACCGGGTTACCCCGGGGTAACCTGGGGGTAACCCGGTTAGCAAACGAGCCCTTAGTTTCCATCAATAGTGTTTGTGGTCTACATTTTGGAAAAGGCATATATACTATTCGACCACAACTACCTCTGCTTTTCTGCCCTGTCCTTGGTGACAGTTGCTTCTTTGCTTTTTATACTGATGATTGGACAGCTGGAGGGACGCTAGCAAGCTTGTTTCCCTTGTGTGTTTTCTCTTGCGGCAAATCGTGATGCCTTGATTTCTGAGAATAGGGTAGGTGGTGTATAGCGGCCTATCTTTCGCTCGGATTTCTCGGACCAACACTTGCAGGATTCATGCATCACATGGAGGCAATTAGCGGGTTGGATGGGCCCTCTGTTTAGAGATCATTGGATTTAGAGAGGAGTTGCGAGGAGCTTACGGGGCTATTGATACCCAACTAAATCCCAGGCCTTAAGAAATGATCAAAGACTGCAAATTTATTTGGGATCTGAAGATTCCGACATGTATCAAGGTCTTCTTTTGGTTGCTGGGCATGAGAGAATCCTAATGAAAGAGAGACGTGCCAGGCTGTTCCAGGGTAACGATAGTAACTACTCACTTTGCATGAGGAAGATGCGGACAATTGATCACCTCTTCTTTCATTGCGGCAAAAGCTAAGGATATTTGGGAATCGACTGTTTGGACTCAGAAAATTCTATGGCTATCTGGAACTCCATTTTGGCACTCGATTCCGCTTGAACAGGGAGCTTTTGCTTCCTGTTGCTGCAATTTGGGCGATTTGGTTATCACGTAGTGGGGTTGTCTTCTGTTCGGAGTGTTTCCATGTGGAGAATGTGACCTTTTCTATTAAGACTCAGTGACACGTTGAGTTGTGGCTCTTGTAACCTGATTACTCCTTTTTAATCAATCTATCCATGAGAGACACCATCGCGTTTTCCTCCTTTTTTGAATAAGAAATATTGGTGGGGCTATATGTAAAGCTTTTTATCCATTGTAATGTTTGAGAACCGGGAGTGCATTTATCCCACTCTTAGGGAATGATCTATAGAATGATATAGAATATCATTTTTATTCAAAGAATGTACATCAAGAATGATACAGAATATGCCAAAAACTTTCAGGCATTTTGGTCTATATAAACTAATGAATACGTGAATATATTGATTTTTTGGAGTGAACGCCTCCTCGGCATCACATCCCTTTTCCTTTAAAAAAATTATATTTCCCTACTAGGTCTCTTTGGATGTCTTTTCTTTCCTTTGTCTAGGATCAACCTCATGTATATATTTTTCTGTTTTTGTTTTTTTTTTTCATGTGACATTTGTTTTTCAGAAGAGTCAGCCTCATTCATATATATTGATATTTGTGTGCTCCATTTTGAGGGTATTTATTTCCTTTTCATATTTTCTCTTTTCCTAGCCCAATTGTCTTATCTGTTGGAAGAGTTGGCTATATCTTTAACTCACAACTATTGTTTTGTTCTCTTCACATCAGTCTATAAAGGATTTGGAGAGAAGGGATCTTTATAAGCAGGAAATGAGACTACCAAATGTTGAAAAGCATCCCAACCATTGTCATAAAACTTTTCAGATTTTTTCCAGAAACCTAATGCATGATCAAAGCTTAGCCATGCTTGCGCAGACTCATGAGGTGTTGTTGGAGGTCATCTTCTAGACTAGGGAAATTCACAATAGATTGCGGTCCAAATCTGCTTAGTTCCAATCTGGAGCATGTCAACCCCTCAGGATCCGGGTACCCGTTTACGCGCATTTCACAATACTTCATTCACGTTTCATCGCACAAGTCGCACAATTTCAGGGAAAATTTTTCGCGCAAATTTTGACATTCATTCTTAACACATGACCACAAGTAAAAGAGACAATATGGCACCAAAATTCTTTTCATTAGTATTCATATCAGTTTACAATGTATACAAGAATCTTCCATTACATCATATATCCCAAAGTGTGATACAAAAGAGATAGCATTTACATCATTATTTGAACAAAAACTGAGACAAGGAATTCATACCGTCTTGTATATACTCTGTCTCCTGGAAGCATATAGCTACTGAGCGGCTACTGAACTGCAGGCTGTTTGCCTGCCACACACACAATAGGAAAGAAGAGGCGTCAGCCATTGCTGGTACCTCCTTAAAATTTATAAAAATAACTTGACATTTAATATGTACAAAAGCAGGCAAGTAGAAAGGTGGTACCAGTAAAATTTACATCTACTTGCGTAAATAGAAAGAGGTTTGTTTGTAATGCGTTTCTAATGTTTTCCCCCAGAACCCGGCATTTCCCATATGTCATATTTATATAGCAGTTGCGTAAACATGAGTGTATGAGTGTAAATGCATATATCATTTTCTTCAAAGATCATGTTGGTGAGTGAAAAACGGAAAAGTTGAGATTGTAAAGATCTATTTATTTGATTTCTTGGGTAGAGAGAACGGTCTTTGATCGTAATTTTTCAGATTCTTAACTTCAATGTTTCAGATATAGCTCCAGATGTTGTAGATGTAGATATAGATGATCTAGATATAGAATCGCCAAGTCTGTTTGGCGAATTAAACTCAAGCGGTGAAGAAGCCTGCAAATGGCTCTTCCGTCTCGCCCTCTAATTGGAAGCGCGGTCCAATAGAGGGATAGGTCTACTCCCCAACTACGCCACTGAGACGGGTGAGAGAGACTCCCTAGAAAAGTCACTCTAGAAAAACAGCCCGACTAGTACGGGCGGACGAGCTCGTACGTAAAAACTGAAAACCAAGGATCCCCCGCCTGGGTATCCTAAAAGACAGGGTCAGCGGAACTGGTCTAAAGTCAGGATCCCAACGAGGCGTAAAAACACTGCGAGCTCGCGTAAAAACCGTGTAAAAGACTGGGATCCTAGACCCGCGCACTTGGCGGCCGCTGCCCTAACTGGGCTTCCTATCTCCCGCCCAGTTGAGGGTCACCGCCCCCCTCGCACGGTCAGGTGTAAAGATCACCATGACCGGCACTGTATTTGTTTTCAATGATTCACAACTACTTGATCATGGTAAGATATATTAAGCGATCACGTTTATTTTATACAGTTAGGATGTTCTAAATTTCATAGCGTATCTTCAGCCAAAAGTGTTTTTTTTATATCATAGATTATTAATATAATAAATAATATGAATCTAGATTATCGTAACCTTCTGCCCACGTAATCATATATATATATAATCTTTATAACCTCTGATTTAACATATTTAATTGAATGAAATATTACAATGCATGATTCTTTCATAAATTTGTGCTTAAAATTCTTAATGTTGATTGACTTGCCAAAACTCAAGAAAGAATGCAGATTTTCTTCTTACTTATTAATCATATCAATTAATAGATTTAGATCCATGCCTAATTTCTTGCATCTACTGTATGAAAATTTTGATATAAGTATTACATTTACCAGATTTGAGATGACCAAGACAGTGTTTGTACTCCATAGGTGAACTGGGCCAAATATGCATGTTATCTTACTGACTTTACTTGTTGAAACTCGTAGAAAACCCTTCCGATATATGTTCCACTTACACTTAACTTTCTCACATTAGACAATATGAAACTATATAAATGACCCTACTCCACAGTAGATATGTCTTTTCTTAAGGTCAAATCACCCAATTAATTAAATGTTTTAGTACTGTCAATAAACTCAACCTGGCCCCTTAGATTAGATCATGAGATTTTTAATTTGGACAAATTGGAATCTCTCACATACTCACCCATTTAACATATGACACAGACTGTCTCAACACAAAATGGTCAGTGTTGATGAATACCATAATGCTTTTCAAATCATGTTTCTGAGGGGGATAAATTGAAGGATTTGTGGTATAGAAGTATTTGTCTATTGAGTAACGGGTAAGTATAAAATGCTCATGAGTTCCACAGTCTGCTATTATTAAGAGTAAGTGCCACTGGAACAATTTCAAGAGACACCCGTAACTCCCTTACATAGTAAAGGCATGATCATATATCTTAAACATATAAGTCATGGAAATACCTATGTGAAAAAAAACATATCCTTTCTAATGAAATCTCAAACTGGGCCTTTCTCTACATGGACAACAAGTCTTCATCCTTTGAAACTTAAAAGAATATTAATCTCTTAGAGATTTTGAATTATATCATATGATCCATTAGATAAAAGAATAGGGTATCTCCTGTCCATTCAAGGATACGAACCAAAGTATGTCTTAAAGATTCAGATTTATTCAAATTTTACTTTTATATGGTAGTAGAAAACTCAAGGTTTTTTTTATTAGTAACCTGATCACAGATTCAGCCTACTCCATTTAATCATCAAATCTCACCAACGGAATTCAATAGTATAGAACTGCATGGTTGGCAGCCCAACAAAAAAAAATGATTGGATTGTACAAAGAATCAAGTATGATAACCATGCATGGCAGCAAGGAAAGGGGAAGAGGATGGTACCTATTTGATCCTTCAATTTGAAGATCTTGCATGCATGTGGAAATTGGTTGAGTCAGAGGCTCCAGCTGCAGATTGAGAGCAGTTTCAGGGAGAAATTTGATGATGAATACAGCAGCAACTGCCTCTTGTAGTTGGCAGTTGTTGGTGAGGCAGCAGCCCAGTTGTTGTAGATGTAACCACAGTTGTGATTGCAAATGAATGCCTGGACAGCAATTAATTGTAGGAAAAAAAATTTGAAAGGGAAGGGGACTTAAGATATGGAAGGATTTGGGGGAGAATGGAGAAGAAACCAAGAAGAGAATAAGGGAGAAGAATTGTACTTGGAAAGATTGCTCCAACTTGGAAAGATCCAATCATGCAGCAAGAACCTCCAGCTGCAGGTGACTTCCAGCAAGAAGGAAGGCTGGAATGTGATCTCTCTCGGTGGAATTTTAAGAGCCAAATGAAGGAAAGGGGGTTGATATATATAAGGAAGATAATGTCTTTTAATGTTGACAAGTGGAAGGTCATAAGGCCAAGTGGAAAGAAGGTTGGTTCAATTGGAAAGGAGAGGAAAGAGAGCTTATACGGCTGTCCTGGTTCTGCTACTGTAGCAGAGAGGAAATTTTTTTTATTTCATTTATTTGAAATGTTAAAATACTACCGTATTCACGCCTCGGACCTCGGATTTCGACGCGAAATATCTCGATTTGATCGTCTTTGAACGACGATCGAAATGAGTATAATGTTGAGATACTTTCCATCGAGTTTTGAATACCCGAAATTTTCGGATTCGATTTTTGTTTAAGGTTAAATTTTACGATTTAAAAATATCAAACGACCTCCGATTGACGAACGGTCGATTCCGTTGGTCTTGTATCGTCGAATCGGATCTAATGACGGTCTCGGTTCGTTTCGCGGTTTCCGAATTTGCGTCGCGGCTTTTCACGGCACGCATTGCGAAGGGACCGATTTTTGGTCAATTTCGTCCGAACAACTTTTGATTTATGATCAATTGGTCGTTTTAGGTTGTTTAGTATTGACCGACAACGTTTTTGGGTTCATTAAACCCAAAATCGGACGACTTCGGGTTTGATTGGAAACCGGATGCTACAAATATAAAAACCTCAAAGGGAGTCTCGTCCTCGAGACTCGAGTTAAGGCTATTCGGTGACTTGTTTGAATTTCATATGTCCATAAAAACCTCAAAGGGAAAACAAGCCATATATTTATAATGTATCTAATTACAAAAGCTTGTTTTGATGATTACATCAGAATAGCTGCGGGTATCGTGCCCGCATGTCGGCTTCGGTCTCCCACGTCGCCTCTTTGACGCCGTGTCGGTGCCACAAAACCTTGACCAATGAAATCTCCTTGTTGCGAAGCTTCTTCTCAGCGCGGTCAAGTATCTGGACTGGTTTCTCCTCATAGGTCAGATCCGGCTCTACATCAAGATTCTCATAACTGATGATGTGCCGAGGGTCGTGGACATATTTCCTCAGATTGGATATGTGGAAAACATCATGAATAGCTGAAAGATGTGGAGGAAGGGCTACTCGATAAGCAACCTTCCCCACTCGAGCAAGAATCTCGAACGGTCCAACATATCGTGGCGCCAACTTGCCACGAACACCGAATCTCTGCACTCCCTTCATGGGAGATACTCGCAAAAAATACCCAATCTCCAACCTATAATTTATAGGATTGTCATTAGTATGGGATTAAGTTGAACACATATATATCATAATTGAGTGGATGAGGAGAAAATAATTAGATTACCTGAAACTCTAAGTCTCTCCTCCGACGGTCTGCATAGCTCTTCTGGCGGCTTTGTGCCGTCAAAAGCCTCCGTCTCACAAGATCAACAGCTCTCGTAGTCTCCTCCAAGAGATCTACGGAATATAAAGCATGATCGCCTACCTCACGCCAACTGAGAGGCGTGAGGCGTCTCCGCCCGTATAGGGCCTCGAATGGTGCCATGCCAATACTGGAGTGATAGCTGTTGTTGTACGTGAATTCTACCAAGGGCAAATGGTCCTTCCAGGACCCTTTCCACTCCAAAGTGCATGCGCGAAGTAGATCCTCAAGCGTCTGAATGGTGCGTTCACTTTGCCCGTCTGTCTGCGGATGGTACGCAGAACTCATCTTCAGCTCTGTCTGTAATGCTGACATGAACTGATGCCAATAATGAGATGTAAATCTCGAATCCCTGTCGGACACCACCTCTCGTTGGTATACCATGCAGCCTGATAATGTTCTGCACATAGAGCTTGGCCAATCTGGATGGAGTGTAAGTCGTGTTGACAAGTATGAAATAGGCTGACTTGGTCAACCTATCAACAACGACCCATATGGAATCATGGCCACCCGGTGTCTTCGGTAATCCGTGACAAAATCCATAGAAATGCTCTCCCACTTCCACTCGGGAATGTGGAGAGACTGCAGTAATCCTGGTGGTCTCCTGTGCTCAGCCTTGACCATCTGACAGGTCATGCATCTGCTAACATGTAGTGCCACATCGCGCTTCATTCCATCCCACCAAAAATGTCGACGCAGATCACGGTACATCTTCGTACTGCCTGGATGGATAGATAACCGTGAACTGTGTGCCTCATCAAGAATGTCTCTGCGAAGCTGCTCGTCATTGGGTACAACGACCCGTCCCGCCTTCCATAAAATAGATTCTGTCACGACAAAATCATCAAAATCATCCTTGATGGCGCGCATGTATCTATCTCGGATCCAAGGATCGGTCTTCTGTCCATCTACAATACGATCCCAAAGACTGCTGTATCGTGGGAGGCACGGCGGTAGAAATGGATACGCTCTCCTGAGGATGCCAATCGGTCAAAGCTGCAAGCGTATCCCACGTGTATAGCCAGTTCGCCGTACCATCAGCATGCGCTCTCCTGCTAAGTGCATCAGCCACCACGTTTCCCTTACCGGGATGGTAAGAGATCGTGCAATCATAATCCTTCAGCAACTCGAGCCATCTGCGCTGCCTCATGTTCAGCTCCTTCTGATCAAAGATGTACTTCAGACTCTTGTGATCTGTGAAAATCTCGAAGTTCACCCCATAAAGATAGTGGCGCCAGATCTTCAAGGCGAAGACAACTGCCGCCAACTCCAAGTCATGTGTGGGGTAGTTCCGCTCGTGCGGTCTCAACTGCCGTGATGCATAAGCAATCACCTGTCCTCTCTGCATCAATACTGCTCCTAGACCTTCTCCAGATGCATCTGTGTAGACTGCATAGTCCTGAGTGCCTGAAGGAAGAGCAAGAATAGGTGCTGTAGTCAACCTCTCCTTCAGCGTCTGGAAGGCCTGCTCACATGAATTGTCCCAAATGAATGGAACTCCCTTCTGCGTCAATCGTGTCAATGGACGGACGATGCGTGAAAATCCGCTGATAAAGCGTCTGTAATAGCCCGCTAATCCGAGGAAGCTCCGAATCTGAGTAACTGTCTTGGGCTGCTCCCAAGACATAACTGCATCTATCTTCGCAGGATCAACTGCAATGCCTGCTCCAGAAATGATATGCCCGAGAAATGAGACCTGGGATAACCAGAACTCACACTTGCTCAACTTGGCATATAGCTTGTGCTCCCTCAATGTATCCAAAACAATTCGTAGATCATTCGCATGATCCCATTCATTTCGTGAATAGATGAGCACATCATCGATGAACACCACTACAAACTTGTCCAAGTATGGACGGAAGATACGGTTCATCATATCCATGAAAGCCGCAGGTGCATTGGTGAGCCCAAACGGCATCACCACAAACTCGGTAGTGTCCATAGCGAGTCCTGAAGGCTGTCTTCGGAATATCCGACTCGCGAATCCTCAGCTGATGGTAGCCTGAGCGAAGATCGATCTTTGAGAAAACCGAAGATCCCTGGAGCTGGTCGAACAAATCATCGATGCGCGGCAAAGGATAACGGTTTTTCACCGTTCTCTTGTTCAGCTGCCTGTAATCGATGCATAGTCTCATGGATCCATCCTTCTTCTTGACAAATAGAACCGGAGCACCCCAAGGTGAAGTGCTCGGTCTCACGAATCCCAAATCAAGTAATTCCTGCAACTGCACCTTCAGCTCCCTCAACTCGGCTGGTGCCATGCGATAAGGTGCCATAGAGATTGGCTGTGTATCTGGCAGCAATGTGATCTCGAACTCGATCTCTCTCTCAGGAGGTAGCCCTGGTAGCTCATCAGGAAAGACATCTGGATATTCTGATACTACACGGATGTCCTGTATCATCGGCTCCTGATCAGATACCTCCCGCACAAATGCAAGGTATGAATCACAACCCTGGTCAACAAGTCGCTGGGCTCGCAATACTGAAATGTACTCCATGGAGGAGTCATGTGTAGTACCGTCAAAAGTGAACTCGGGTAGATCTGGAATCCTGAAGACAACGGTCTTCCTAAAGCAATCAACAAGTGCATGATGAGTGGATAACCAATCCATGCCCAATATCAAGTCGAACTCATCAAGCTGCAGAAGTAGGCAATCTGCGATCATCTCATGACCTCCTATCAGTATGGGCAAGTGCCTGACTATCAGAGATATGACAAATAACTGGCCACCTGGCCCTCGGATGTGATATGGAGACGATAGCGTCTCTGCAACTCTATCTAAAGAAACAAGCAACCTCGAAGCAAGGAAAGAGTGTGTCGCGCCGGAATCGAATAAAACATGGAAAGGTCGGCCCAAGACTGAGACCATACCTTTCACCACAGTAGCCGCTGAACGTGCCTGCTCCTCAGTAACTGCATGTATCTGCCCCTGCCTGGCTGGTGCGGCACTGGAACCTGCCACACTCTGCGTCTGTCTCTGCTGCTGTCGCCTAAAATTGGAGTTCCTACCACGGAAACTCCTGAACGCTGTGCCTGAGGTTGTGACTGTGAAGGCTGTGGCTGAGGCTCGCCAGAAGCCCGTGGGCACTGTGCTCGGTAATGTCCCCACTCATGACATCGATAGCATCTGACTGGCCTGGTAGGTGGAGTAGCTGCGCCTGTGCTCCGAGCTGGTCCGGCTGGTGGTCGGTCTACTCGCTGCGACCCAGATGGTCGAGCGGACTCTGTGCCACGTCCGGCGAGTGCTCCTCCTAGAGTAGTCAATGGAGAAGAGCGAACACTGCCTGTGAAGGACGAACCTGTGGGTCGGAATCGTCTGTCTGACCTCTGCCGCTGAAACGGTCGACGTATCGGTCCAAAAGATCGTCGCGGTCTAGGCGCGGCTCCAGACGAGCTCCCGAAACGTCTCCCCTGATGTCCTCGAACTTCTCCGCAGCATCGGTAGCCTCGGAGATGGAAGTGATGTGTAATCCTGCCAGCTTCTCCTGCACCTCCTCTCGCATGCCGCCAATGAACTTTTCCAGATTCTCCTCTGGAAATGCGCCAGCTGCTCGGGTATGTCGTGATAGCTCTGTGTATCGGATGAAATAATCTCTGGCGGTCATCTGTCCCTGACGAAGCTCTGCAAAAAGTCGGCGCTGGGACTCCTTCCACTTCGCAGAAAAGAAGTGGCCTCGGAACTTTGTCTCGAAATCGTTCCAAGTAGGCTCTCGGCCTAACTCGGATGCTACGGCCTCCCACCATCGCTCGGCGAAGTCTGTCAGTGAATACTCTACGAAAGATAGCCACGTGTCTCGTGGCGCATGAATTGCCCTGAGCACCTTCATCACTCTCTTCAGCCACTGCTCAGCATCATCTGGTGGACCTGTACCCTCAAACAAGGGTATGTTGGCTCGCTGGTAAGAAGTGAAGACCGACTGGTGCCTGTGAATGGCTGAAAACTCATGTGCATCCTCGCCAGCAAGGTCAACAGGGTCCTGCTCCCTGTCCAAGTCTGCATCCTCCTGAGCTCCATGCTCTGGTATGTCCTCTAGTGCATCATCAGGGTGAGGCTGCTCCACCTCAACAGACTGGTGCTGGTCCTGTCGTGTTCCATCCCGAGATGGATGGTACGTGAAATCTGACAGATCCTCAAACCTCATCTCTATGTCTGTCTGCCTGTCGGCAATCTCGGTCTGCTGGGCCAATATCTGCTCCTGCTGGCCTCTCATAGCAGCCTGCTGCTGCTGAAGATCAGTAAGTGCGCTCAGTATGCGTGCTAGCTGATCAGAAGTATCCTGACCTGGTCGAGATGCCATGGCTCTGCATGAGAAGCATAATTAGTCATAATAATACCTTAGATAGATATTTATTATAAATGCTTTTCTCTTCTTGGGATATAATATGAAAATTAATGAAATTGGTGACATCTGTGGTTATAGAATATGAATGTCATATTTCCCTTATCGAACTCACGATAAGTCGGAAGACTATCGCTATTCGAGAACTTAATGCGATTGGAATGAAATACTGCGAATGTGCGTATCGGGGTACCACTGCTCTGATACCAAACTGTCAACCCCTCAGGATCCGGGTACCCGTTTACGCGCATTTCACAATACTTCATTCACGTTTCATCGCACAAGTCGCACAATTTCAGGGAAAATTTTTCGCGCAAATTTTGACATTCATTCTTAACACATGACCACAAGTAAAAGAGACAATATGGCACCAAAATTCTTTTCATTAGTATTCATATCAGTTTACAATGTATACAAGAATCTTCCATTACATCATATATCCCAAAGTGTGATACAAAAGAGATAACATTTACATCATTATTTGAACAAAAACTGAGACAAGGAATTCATACCGTCTTGTATATACTCTGTCTCCTGGAAGCATATAGCTACTGAGCGGCTACTGAACTGCAGGCTGTTTGCCTGCCACACACACAATAGGAAAGAAGAGGCGTCAGCCATTGCTGGTACCTCATTAAAATTTATAAAAATAACTTGACATTTAATATGTACAAAAGCAGGCAAGTAGAAAGGTGGTACCAGTAAAATTTACATCTACTTGCGTAAATAGAAAGAGGTTTGTTTGTAATGCGTTTCTAATGTTTTCCCCCAGAACCCGGCATTTCCCATATGTCATATTTATATAGCAGTTGCGTAAACATGAGTGTATGAGTGTAAATGCATATATCATTTTCTTCAAAGATCATATTGGTGAGTGAAAAATGGAAAAGTTGAGATTGTAAAGATCTATTTATTTGATTTCTTGGGTAGAGAGAACGGTCTTTGATCGTAATTTTTCAGATTCTTAACTTCAATGTTTCAGATATAGCTCCAGATGTTGTAGATGTAGATATAGATGATCTAGATATAGAATCGCCAAGTCTGTTTGGCGAATTAAACTCAAGCGGTGAAGAAGCCTGCAAATGGCTCTTCCGTCTCGCCCTCTAATTGGAAGCGCGGTCCAATAGAGGGATAGGTCTACTCCCCAACTACGCCACTGAGACGGGTGAGAGAGACTCCCTAGAAAAGTCACTCTAGAAAAACAGCCCGACTAGTACGGGCGGACGAGCTCGTACGTAAAAACTGAAAACCAAGGATCCCCCGCCTGGGTATCCTAAAAGACAGGGTCAGCGGAACTGGTCTAAAGTCAGGATCCCAACGAGGCGTAAAAACACTGCGAGCTCGCGTAAAAACCGTGTAAAAGACTGGGATCCTAGACCCGCGCACTTGGCGGCCGCTGCCCTAACTGGGCTTCCTATCTCCCGCCCAGTTGAGGGTCACCGCCCCCTCGCACGGTCAGGTGTAAAGATCACCATGACCGGCACTGTATTTGTTTTCAATGATTCACAACTACTTGATCATGGTAAGATATATTAAGCGATCACGTTTATTTTATACAGTTAGGATGTTCTAAATTTCATAGCGTATCTTCAGCCAAAAGTGTTTTTTTTTATATCATAGATTATTAATATAATAAATAATATGAATCTAGATTATCGTAACCTTCTGCCCACGTAATCATATATATATATAATCTTTATAACCTCTGATTTAACATATTTAATTGAATGAAATATTACAATGCATGATTCTTTCATAAATTTGTGCTTAAAATTCTTAATGTTGATTGACTTGCCAAAACTCAAGAAAGAATGCAGATTTTCTTCTTACTTATTAATCATATCAATTAATAGATTTAGATCCATGCCTAATTTCTTGCATCTACTGTATGAAAATTTTGATATAAGTATTACATTTACCAGATTTGAGATGACCAAGACAGTGTTTGTACTCTATAGGTGAACTGGGCCAAATAGGCATGTTATCTTACTGACTTTACTTGTTGAAACTCGTAGAAAACCCTTCCGATATATGTTCCACTTACACTTAACTTTCTCACATTAGACAATATGAAACTATATAAATGACCCTACTCCACAGTAGATATGTCTTTTCTTAAGGTCAAATCACCCAATTAATTAAATGTTTTAGTACCGTCAATAAACTCAACCTGGCCCCTTAGATTAGATCATGAGATTTTTAATTTGGACAAATTGGAATCTCTCACATACTCACCCATTTAACATATGACACAGACTGTCTCAACACAAAATGGTCAGTGTTGATGAATACCATAATGCTTTTCAAATCATGTTTCTGAGGGGGATAAATTGAAGGATTTGTGGTATAGAAGTATTTGTCTATTGAGTAACGGGTAAGTATAAAATGCTCATGAGTTCCACAGTCTGCTATTATTAAGAGTAAGTGCCACTGGAACAATTTCAAGAGACACCCGTAACTCCCTTACATAGTAAAGGCATGATCATATATCTTAAACATATAAGTCATGGAAATACCTATGTGAAAAAAAAACATATCCTTTCTAATGAAATCTCAAACTGGGCCTTTCTCTACATGGACAACAAGTCTTCATCCTTTGAAACTTAAAAGAATATTAATCTCTTAGAGATTTTGAATTATATCATATGATCCATTAGATAAAAGAATAGGGTATCTCCTGTCCATTCAAGGATACGAACCAAAGTATGTCTTAAAGATTCAGATTTATTCAAATTTTACTTTTATATGGTAGTAGAAAACTCAAGGTTTTTTTTATTAGTAACCTGATCACAGATTCAGCCTACTCCATTTAATCATCAAATCTCACCAACGGAATTCAATAGTATAGAACTGCATGGTTGGCAGCCCAACAAAAAAAAATGATTGGATTGTACAAAGAATCAAGTATGATAACCATGCATGGCAGCAAGGAAAGGGGAAGAGGATGGTACCTATTTGATCCTTCAATTTGAAGATCTTGCATGCATGTGGAAATTGGTTGAGTCAGAGGCTCCAGCTGCAGATTGAGAGCAGTTTCAGGGGAGAAATTTGATGATGAATACAGCAGCAACTGCCTCTTGTAGTTGGCAGTTGTTGGTGAGGCAGCAGCCCAGTTGTTGTAGATGTAACCACAGTTGTGATTGCAAATGAATGCCTGGACAGCAATTAATTGTAGGAAAAAAAAATTTGAAAGGGAAGGGGACTTAAGATATGGAAGGATTTGGGGGAGAATGGAGAAGAAACCAAGAAGAGAATAAGGGGAGAAGAATTGTACTTGGAAAGATTGCTCCAACTTGGAAAGGATCCAATCATGCAGCAAGAACCTCTAGCTGCAGGTGACTTCCAGCAAGAAGGAAGGCTGGAATGTGATCTCTCTCGGTGGAATTTTAAGAGCCAAATGAAGGAAAGGGGGTTGATATATATAAGGAAGATAATGTCTTTTAATGTTGACAAGTGGAAGGTCATAAGGCCAAGTGGAAAGAAGGTTGGTTCAATTGGAAAGGAGAGGAAAGAGAGCTTATACGGCTGTCCTGGTTCTGCTACTGTAGCAGAGAGGAAATTTTTTTTTATTTCATTTATTTGAAATGTTAAAATACTACCGTATTCACGCCTCGGACCTCGGATTTCGACGCGAAATATCTCGATTTGATCGTCTTTGAACGACGATCGAAATGAGTATAATGTTGAGATACTTTCGATCGAGTTTTGAATACCCGAAATTTTCGGATTCGATTTTTGTTTAAGGTTAAATTTTACGATTTAAAAATATCAAACGACCTCCGATTGACGAACGGTCGATTCCGTTGGTCTTGTATCGTCGAATCGGATCTAATGACGGTCTCGGTTCGTTTCGCGGTTTCCGAATTTGCGTCGCGGCTTTTCACGGCACGCATTGCGAAGGGACCGATTTTTGGTCAATTTCGTCCGAACAACTTTTGATTTATGATCAATTGGTCGTTTTAGGTTGTTTAGTATTGACCGACAACGTTTTTGGGTTCATTAAACTCAAAATCGGACGACTTCGGGTTTGATTGGAAACCGGATGCTACAGAGCACACAATCGCAAAGCAGTCTGATGATGGGTTGAGGATGCACTTGAATCGTACACAGTTGGGAGTGTCATTACGATGACATTATAAAACATTGATCAACTCATCAAAGGCTATTCAAAGATCATGATCATTTGATTGGTAATGCTTAGTGCTCAGAGGTGAACGTGGTGAGACTCACGCAATGGTGTTGGTCATAGTGGTGATTGTAGTTGATAAGACAAATTGCTTCTAAAGGCCCTTCTTTATTCAAGAGAGTTGCTGGAAGCCCCCTTCATCTTTTTATAATTTTTTTATTCAAGTAAGAAAAGGAAAAGAGGTGAAAAAGTCTGGACTTCGATATTGGACCACATTTAGATACCAAGTTATTTGGTCCATGTCGTGATACTTTAATGAACCCAATCTCTCGTCACATATGAAGATGCCTATTAGTGATTTGTGTGCAGATAACTATATAAGTACTTGAGGATGAAGAACCAAATACCAAAATAATAGAGATGGGGTGGGTTTACTTGGATGAATGACTCGAACGTCTTATTCTCGACAATAACTCTAGAGAAAGAATAGTAACTTAATTAACAAAAGGGGTTATAGGGCTCTCTTATATAAAAAGTAGAAACCCTAGATGGTGAATCACATAATGGAGACATAAGAAGCAGAGAAATACATAAGAAATAGAAAAGTACAAAGATAACTCTCAACAACCCCTCAAGATGGAGCATAGATGTCAATCATTCTCAGCTTGGAACAACACCTATGGAATGGCCCTCTAGTTGGGGCCTTGGTGATGCATCTGCTGTCTGTTCCCCTTAAATGGTATGGAAGGTAGAGACGAAGTCCTTCTGAATCATGTTGCGTCTATAATGGCCATCTCTGTAAATGTGTTTGGACCTCTCATGGAAAGTTGGATTGTTGACAGTGAAGAGAGCGGCTTGGTTATTGCATTTGGACCACATGGGAAGAGGTGTGTCAACAACTAATTTCATCAGAACGGATCTGACCCACATCATCTCAATGCTCTCCTATGCCATATCTTTGTATACAGACTCAACACTCAATCTAGCAAGTAGCAACCATGGGTTGCTTCTTGCTTTCCATGAGACCAAAGAACCACCTATGAAAACTGCAAAGCCAGAGGTAGATTCTCTTGGGGGATTCTGCATAATTAGCATCTGCACATGCCGTGATGACAAGGGACATCCCTCTGCTAAATAGAAATCTTGCGCCTAGAAAAGACTTCATATACCTCATGATCATGTAAAGAACATCTATGTGAGCTAGTCTTGTTTGCTCCATAAATTGGCTGACTTTGTTAACTGCAAGGTCATATCCGGCCTAGTAATAGTCATACAGAGGAGCTTCCAACATGCTCCATGTACCTCATCTTCTCCACCTCATATGTATCACCATCATAGAGCTTCATATTGGGATCCATGGGGGTAGTTACATGTCGGCACTTTTCCATCCATGTCTCTGAGAGGAGATCCGTAATGTACTTTTTCTGTGTCATCACAAGACCTCTCTGGTTACTTGCAACACCGTTCTACCGGGAAGTGTAACCATATGAGGTCTGATATATAATGCCAAGGGACCTGAAAAACTGAGAGAGAGCTGGATGGTACAAAACTCCAAGGTATTATCGGCACGATTATACTCAACAATAGGAGAAAAAATATTCTTTATTTCATGAATAAAATGAAGAACTGAGAGAGCTAGATGGTACAAAACTTCAAGGTATTATCAGCACGATTACAAGCTTGTAAAAATTATAAAAAGGAGCATTAACAACGTCAAATATGAGACAAAAACTCCATGTAAAAATAGGTCGACAACTCGGTTGACTAGTCAACCCCATTAGTCGACTCGGCTATGCTGCGGATTCGACTAGGCCCAATCGACTTATAGTTGATCAGGTGACTAATCGAGCCGACTAGTCAATGAGTAGTCAACCTATTTTTACATAGAGTTTTTGTGTCTCATATTTGATGTTGTTAATGCACATTTTTATATCATTTTATGCTATGTTGTGCAACTTATGTTCATGCTATGTTGTAAAGCTTATGACATGTGTTCCACATTTAGTTTATGTTATCATGATTCATGTTGTAAATGGAACTGCATACCAAAATAAAAAAATTTCAGGTAAGGTATGGTAGCAGGGGAGATATCAGCCGATTCTTCACAAGGCTAATTTATTTTTATACGATATTCATTCACTACTAAAGCTAATTTTATAAATGTTATTTTTAATAATATAATATTTTTGTTATGTTTTTATGAATGTATTATAGTTTGAAAATGTCTAGATCTATGCTAATATTTAAGAATATATGTTTACAAATTTATATAAATGGAATATTTAAAATATAAAAAATTCCAGACTAAAGCACGACTAATCCCAATTAGTTGCCTGACTGCCAAATTAATCCTTAGTTAGTAACCTAACTGATCGAGTACCGATTACTGACTTCTGCAACCTTGAAAAGATAGATCTTGTGCCCCTGATGGTGGGGAACACGACTGGGATCTCAAATATCAAAATGAACCGAATCAAATAGGGAACTAATACTTACGACTCTGACGACTAGGAAAACTAGAATGGGGATGCTTCCCAAGCTGGCAAGTGTCACAGGGTCAAAATCCCACTACCGATTTCGACCGATCCTGTGCGGCGTTAGCTAACCCGTAGCCAACCAGCCTTCCCGAGTAGAACGGTCACGGACGCGCTCCAACTCTTCTCGATACTCCTGCTTGCTAGCGCCCCGACGCTTCCAACACAAACACGAGCACGAACTCCGGATCGCTCAAGAACACGACCACACGATCACTCAAGCACGGGCACAAAGCTCTTCTCTTATTAGAAGGGGAACTCTCTCTCTCTGGAGTGGGTGTCTACAAATGAGCCACCACCTCTCCTTTTATACAAGACTCAAGGCAACCCAAGGGACACTCATTATTACATCTACAATAATGATACATAAAGACACAAGAGACCCTTCGAGTTCTTCGGCAACCCTTCGCGTTCCTCAGCAACTCTTCGTCTGCTCGTCTCTTCGACTCCCTTGTTGTCCTTTCGTCTTCCCGCACGGTCGACGCCCAGTCAACCGCCCAGTCACCAGCACGCATGCGCTCCAACGCCCTGCTGATGCAGCTTTGCCATAATTCACCAAGTGCCACCAAACATTTGGTCTTGTGCCATAAGGGAACCCGCGGCCTCCAGACCCTCGTGCGGTAAACCCTTCCTTAGCGTTCTGCATGCTAAGGGGAAGTCCTCCAGAACTTCGCTATCGTGGCCTCCAGACCACTGTCGTATGCGTAATACCGAGCATGCTCGTACTCAGCACCTGCAACGCTCCATGCCTCCTTGGACTGCCACACATCAATACCGATACCGCGCGCCTTCGTGCGTACGCCTATGTGACCGTACCGCATTGCTCCTCGATGCGTACTGCTTCACTACGTACTGCCCTCCTGCGCTCGCGTATGTACCGCTACGTGCATCCACCATCATGTCTTACACTGCTGCCTGTACTCGCTGCTCGCACTGCTACTAGCACCACAACACTCTGCTACCAAGCTAGTGTCCTTTGTGACGCTTCTCCATTGTCACGTACGGTAGAGCCTCCAGACTCTCATGGATAACCTCCCTGATATCCATGCATTTTGGACTCCTCCTGAAGTCCTGGCTCCATCGATCATTCTCGAGCATCCAGCTACCGTGTCTGCACGATCATTCTCGATCACAGAATTTGGGGGTGTGACAGCAAGCCTCGTACTGAAATGTAGACTGAGATGGAGTATGCGGGAGGACTCTGTACAACTTCTACAGAGGAAGGTAACTGAACCGAAGATGCCATATATACAGAGAGGTTGGTCCAATGGGAATGGAAGATGCATCTACATAAGGAGATTGGACTAGTCTGCAGATACCTCATTGCTCACGACCACATTAAATCATCCTACCCCTGAGTATATCCTGGAACACTTGAGAAGATGTGTCAAATATGGCATGACACTGTCGATCTTTAATGATTTGACTAATAGATAACAAGTTCATAGAAAAATCAGGTGCATGAAGCACATTCTGTGACACATAGATGGTGTCAAACGAATCTCCCCATGTCTTATAATGGTGTAACGAGAGAATGCATCCCATTTGCAATGACTACGGATCTTCCGTTACTGATCTGTAGGAAGTGAATTGAGCTCTATCTTTGTAGTGATGACGAGATGCATCAGATCCACTATGAAGTGTCTGCCTTGTGACAACTAGGAAAGGCATAACCTATATTTTAGGTATTGGCAGAGTTATTGGCAACAATGTCAGAAGGGCTTAAAGGAGCGCTAGTCGACCTGGTATCATGAGTCATGATCTCCCTCAGATGGGAGACAAGATCGTCGAACCTCTTATCAACGAAAGTGGTCGTAGGCTTAACCAGCTTGGCAACACAGGTAGACATGGGGTAACCATGCTTATGTTAGCACGTGTCTTTTGAGTGACCAAGATGATGCAGTAGGTACGCTGCTGGCATGCATATCACCACCTCTGGCACGAACACCTTGTCCTCTAAATTGAGTTGGACTTCCCCAGCCGTGAGATGAGGCCATCGCAGAGGAGGTCTGAGTAGTGGATGTAGGAGGCACCATGATCCTGCATAGTATGCTATAGACATCCTCCATTGGTGGCATAGAAGATCTGCGAGAAGCTGGATGTGCGAGACATTGTATTGTGAGTCGAGTGCCTCCAAAAAAACCCTAACCATAGTGGCATTCCTGTACGTCTTCTGCTGCTCTGCGGAAGCGTTCAAAGGCATGAAGTTGTGAAACTTCTCAAACATGCCCCTGATGCAGGAGTAGAAAACATAAAGCGGATGGCCATCCTGCTTGCCTAGGAAAATACTGTATTGAAGCTGCATGATATTTGTTTCATTCCCCATCTAATAATATATGGCTGGAAGGATGTCCCACATGGCCTCGGTATTGGGATGGTAAAGAATGCCATTGGCTATCTATCCGTTAAGGGTACCAAATAGCTACACGTGCATACACATCATCATGCTTCCACGAAGCATGCGCCCATTCTTATCAGCCAGCTTTGGCTGCGTCAAAATGTACTCCTTGTTGAATTTACATAATGCTCATAAACAGCACAATCCATAACTCATTATGGTCCCATCCGTCTTGATGACAAGAGCTGGACCTTTGAAGGCACCGGTAGAAGATAAGTCAACTTTGGTTTCTAACACGATGATGAAGAAGCCTGGAAATGACATGACATGGGCTGTAAACAGACCTGACAATGTCTACACAATCAAATGTGAAATCGGTTGTGTGTGCGGAGTCATGCCACGGCCGTTCCCATCAATTTTGAAGACATTATAGGGAACACAGATGCGTCTGGGGTCTGATTTCACTGCAAACAGTCCAAAATCAGATCGTTCGGTGACCTTGAAAGGCACAACGACGAGGTGGCGTCACCTAGAGGTCATGGCAGACGCCTATGGCTGTAAATAGAGGCTCACTTGCACAATAACAATGCTAGAGAGACACAAGGCTGTCGTTAGGTGTCAACACTCGTTAGTGGGTGATGATGGTGGCAACCACCATTGTTGGAGGCAGCATGGGCAGCACCAGTGCGATGGCGGTGACAACCACCCCCCCTGGAGGATGCTAGGGTGATGCCGGTGGGGTGGCTGCTGTAGCACGAGCGCCATCAGCGCTAAGAATGGCCCCCAGCGACAACGAGGAGGGGCCCTGGCGGTTGGTGGTGGCACGTTGTGCGAAGGGGAGGGGCCTGCATATGGGGAGGGGGTCCGAAGGTTTCAGAGCTCCGGTTTAAGATCACCACTTTGATACCAGGTAAAGAATACAAATGACAAAGTCTTCTCCCACTATATGTAGGGTTGGCTACATGGATTCTTGCTCAAATCTATGTTGAAAGATTCGACTATTTTTTACGCTGACTGTCGACTACCTTACACAACCCACACAATGGTGGGATTTGAACCCTGGTCATTTGGGTGGCAGGCACACTGCACCACCACCAGACCATTTAAGTGGGTAGATGAAGAAAGAATAATGACTTAATTATCAAAGGGGGCTATAGGGCTCTCTTATATGGAGAGGGGAAACTTTAGAGGGCGAATTACATAACAGAGACATACGAAATAGAGAAATAAATAAGAAATAAAAAACTTACAAAGATAACTCTCAATAATAACTCAAAAATAATCTCGAATGAGGTGTTAATATACTAAAGTCAAAATGTATTTTCTTGGGCCTATGATAAGAGCCTAGTCGAACCCTTATAAACCATTCAAATATTATAGTACAAGTAGCCAAGTAATAGTATCACTTCTTTTAGCCAACTCTGACATTTTTTTGTGGTTTATAAGTGAATCGTGTTTAGGGTGTTATGACCTCCCCAAATATATTCGAAAGTCATGCCTTACAAAATACTAAAGTCAAAATGTAATTTCTTGGACCTAAGATCAGAGTTTAATTGAACCGCACAGCAACCATCCAAAATACCCAAGTGCAAGTTGCCAAGTGATAATTCTCACCTCCTCTAGCCAACTCTCATATTTTGTGAGTTTTCTATGTGAAATCATGTTTATGGTGTTACGACTTTCCCCACATATATTCGAAAACCACACCTTACGAATGGAGCTATAACTTGCAGATACCCTTGTCAAAGCATGTCTAAAAAAGTTGCACTCGTTCATTGTTTCCGGACTTGAGTCTGGACATGATTCATGCTTATGCACCTACATGTGGGGGGGAGTAGTAATAATATTTTATATTGTATATTGTTTTCTTTAGGCTATTATAAGCCTCCTAGAAATCTGTATAATCTGTTGATCGAGTTCTCTCACAAAAATAAAACTGTCAGTCTACATGGCTAATATGCACCTAAAAAGCATTCGTATATCAGAGTCTGAGTATTTATTCATTACTTGTAAATTAATTGCTAGTATTGTAGAAAGTTCTAACCACCACAACTCAAGCTTTTTCCAACTTTAAATTAGGTTGGTTACATAGATTTTTCCTTTCAAACATATCTATTTGGATCATACACGGGCTTAATTTAAAATGGTAAAGTCTTCTAGCAGTTTTCTATCAACATTTCTTTTTTCTCCTCAGTCACCTGTCGTGAGATCCTTCTTTCAATTTCTCGCATTGCAAACTAGAGCACTGGATGCCCTTTTTTTCACAGGTCCAAAACATCTTAAATTGCTTTTCTACATTTATTATCTATGGGTGCGACACACCAATCTTTTGTCTGATACTGTAATTGCAAATTTGATCCTTATGCGAGAAGAAAAATCCAATAATAGCTTTTGTCATGGAGCAAAGTCATAATGCGAGAATCAGAATAGTGCATTACACTTGGGATGGCTATGAAGGCAAACTAAATATATAAATCTTTGCAACTTAATTTGAGCTGTCATTGAGGTTTCAATTAGTATTTTCTATTGATTATAGATCTTAGATCCTCAACTAAGCTTAAATATCTGTATCTTTTAACCAGCTTGAGATGAATAGAATAATAATTGAAGAGGCTGCAGATGAGATGGTAGACGAAAAAGATGGAGCAAGTGATGAAGAAGACGGTGACACTAGATTGGGTGAAGAAGCTGTGACAGCTGAAGTTGACGTCTCTACTCCGCTTGTAAGAAATAGGCCCAGGAGGTTTATACAGTGAGAATACCATTTTATAGCATTTGGTGCAAGTAATTGTGCAAAATGATGAGAAATGAGGTATGAAAACGAACTTGTACTTGTAGCTACTTACACGAGTTTGGTTCTTATACTCAATCATGAGATATCTAATGATTAGTTCGGCCCAATTTTGTCTTCTTTTAATGTGGAAATGCATGAAAAATTTCATTATAACCTTAGTTTCAAATTTCCAATTAAAAGAGGATCAATTGGCAAAGTTTAGTTAGTCAACATCTTAAAGTATAAGAAGTACATATCGTAAAAATACAGGAATGGGAAATACGATTTTAAGCTTTTGGAAATACGTCTATCTGATACTACAGTGGATTTGCAACAATGGCGTCGCTGTTAAACCTGCTCTCCTTTTTTAGCTCACCTGTCTTTGATGTCAGCCGTCACTAATTGCCATTCATTCAATGTAGGAGCTGAGCAATACTCTTCTTTATATCAGCACACAATATTACTTTTTAACTGCCGTTGAGGGTTATTTTCTAATTTCTTATTTATTTTGTCTCTTTTATGTTCTTTGCCTATAGGTTTCTCCTATCTATATAAGAGAATCCCATGGCCCTCATAGTAAATAAGCTATTCTTTTCTCTACATGGTATCAGAGTGACGGTCCTAGACCGGAGACCTAAGCCCCCACCGGCCTCACCGCACCGCCTAGCGCCTCGCACGTTGCCGCTCCCTTGTGCACCACACTCTTATGCTCCAGCCTCTCATGTGCTGCTCCACTGTGTACAACGGGGACCCATGGCACCGCCGAGGTCTTCATCCTAGGGCCTTCTCACAGTCTTTTGCTATCACTAGCCCTCCAACGGTCCTTTCCAGACCCTCCAATGATCGTCGAGGCCTTCGAGAGGGTCCTATACTCGCCACCGTGCCTCCCATAATCATTGAGCGATCTGATTTTAGGCGGTTAACGGTGAGTTCATACCAATAGATTCATTTGTGTGCCCTAGAGCATCGTAGAAGTAAATGGAAAGAATTGTGGCATGAGTCTGCACACATAACCAGTTCCGCATATGATCGTGTAGACATCTTCAGATCAATCTACAACCCTTCTCGCGGCCTTTCCCGGCTCCATTATCATCGTGTCATACAGTAACGTTGACTTATTCGCCTCTGGTGCCTTCAAAGATCCGATGCTCATCGCCAAGATGGATGGGATCAATTATCTTTATGATCCATGTAGTTCATGCACATTATGAAATCAATAACGAGCACATTCCGGCATATCCAGAGTCGATTGGCATGATTGGGGTGAATGCATCATTGAAGCAAAATGAGATATATGTGCTCATATGGTTATCTGGTACCCTTACCCAAAGTTCTAAATCTCGATTTTGATTTCGTTTCAAGATATTGAAAAAACAAAACAATTTTGAAATTTCGATGCAATTTCGCCAATTCCAGCCAAAATCGGCCTAGATTTGTGAAGGGAGGGTATATATATTGATATTTCGATTTTGGTTTCGATAGGGTGCTGAAACCGAAATTTCTCCAAAATTTCGCGAAATTTGAAACACTGCCCTTACCACAGAGGTAGCCAACGACATTCTCCATCAGTCTATTGCCAAAGAATGTGGGACATCCTCGCAGCTACCCAATTTCTCACGAGTGCTTGAAACACTGCCCTTACCACAGAGATAGCCAACGACATTCTCCATCAGCCTATTGCCAAAGAATGTGGGACATCCTCGCAGTTGTGGGACTCCTACAACTGACTGAGTAGGATCACAATGCCTCCTCCCGCCACTATTTAGACCTTCTCTGTGATGGCTGCATCTCATGGCATAGGTGGTTCAACACATTTTTGAGGATAAGGCGTCCGTCGTAGAGGCTGTGGATGCCCACGTCTGCAATGCACATACTGCCACTATTTTGGCCACTCAGAGGACAACTGCTATCAGAAGCATGGTTACCCTGCGTCAACTTGTGTTGCCGAACAGGTTGAGCCTACTACCACTTTTATTGATCAGAAGTTCGATGACCCATCTGTCAGTGGTACTGGCACTACTAGTTCCCCTTTCGACCCTTCTGAAGTTGATGTTTTTGCCTCTACCAGTACTTAGGTATATCGTATGCCCTTACTACTTGTTACAAGACATAGTTCCGAGTGGATTATAGGCTTCGGAGCATCTCATCATCTCTGCGGAGATAGAGCACAGTTCACCTTTCTATAAATCAATACATCCAGGTAGATCTGTAGTATTGTCACTGTGACATGTAGTATTGTCACTGTGACACATTCCCTTATTACATGATAAGGGGAGATTTTTTTAACTCCATCTACGCGTCTTCCATATGTGTTTCATGCACTTGATTTATCTATGAATTTGTTATATATTAGTAGGATTACCAAGGATTTGCTTTGTCGTACCATTTTTGACCTCTCTTCTCATTTATTCCAAGATATGCTCACGGACAGGGTGATTAGATGTGGATGTGAGAAAGAGGGTCTCTACAGATTGGTCCGATCTCCTTTAGTGGGCTGATCTTTCATTACCAATGGATCCGTCTCTCTGTACATGTGGCATCTTCGGTTCGGTCACCTTTATGCAGATCCCCTCTCAGTCTACTTTCCAGTTCGAGGCTTGCCAGGTTGAGAAGCATCAGGGTTGTCAAAAGTCGTAGTAGTTCTCTATTTGAGTTGGTTCATTTTGCTATTTGAGGATCCAATTATGCCGACTAGTATGATGCATGTTTTATCTTGTAGCTATTAGTGATTAGTCCATACTTTCTTGGGATTTCGTCGTAAAAACAGTCTGATGAGGTTGGATATGTCATTCAAACTTTAACTCATGAAATAAAGAATGTTTTCCTGCAATTGTTAAGTATGTTCGCTCTACAACGTTTTGGAGTTTTGTACCGTCCAGCTCTACCAGTTCTTCCGGTCTCTTGGTGTCTTATATCAGACCTCCTATGCTTACACTTTTCAGCAGAATGTTGTTGCTAAATGCAAACACTATCACATATGTTTCCAGGACTCTTTTTATTTAGAGTTATGTTCCCACTCTTTCTAGGATGATGCATGCGGTCCTCACTGCCTGCTACATGGTCAATCGGATGCCATCCTCCATGTTAGGAGAAAAGGTCCCTTTTCCATTTGCTTTTCTTATAACGATCCTTTCTCTTTGACACCTCACGTCTTTTGCTCTGTGGATTTTGTTCATCACTTGACTCTGGTTGTGACAAGCTCTCTCTCAGAGCTGCCAAGTATGTTTTTATGGACTATTCCTGGACCCAGAAAGGGTACCCATGCTTTGATCTTGTCAGAGGAAAGTACTATGGTAGTGCTGATGTCACTTTCTTTGAGTCTGTAATGTACCTTTCTCATGCATATAACATGATTACCCCGTATGAGTTTGATGAAGAGGTTTACATACCTCCTTCACCTTCGCCTCCACCTCCCACCACCCTCTACCTCCACCTCCTCCACATCCTCGTCCAGTGGCTCCTTCTCCATCTCCTCCTGTGTCTTAAACTTTACCTCATGTGTACATTTGTAGGCTACCTACTGTACCCCATGCTCTTGTGCCTTCCCTATCATCCAACATGCCCTACGTAATTTTTGAGCACTTAGTTTCTGCTGATGACATTTTTATTTGTTTGTACAACAAGAGATTTTATAAGATGAGCTTGTTGTACCTCAGGAGAACACTGTATAGGAGATAGGTTGTCCAGATGATCTTGATTAGCCTATTAATCTTCAAAAGCGAAGGTGTACACGCGCTACATACACTCTTGTAGCCCATATTTCTTTGGGGGCTGATTTCAAGAAATTTGTGGTGGGCTCTCAACCATTGAGATCCCATTCACATATCAGGAGGATATACGAGGCAATCATTGGCATCTTACCATGGCGGAGGATATGGTTGCACTCTAGCCATGTTATACATGGAGTTTGGTTACTTCCTTGGAAGGGGTTTTGGTGGTTGGTTGCAAATGGGTTTTTACAGTGAAGTAGAGAGCAACTGGCAATGTTGACCCTTCGAGACTAGACTTATGACACATGTTGTTGGGAAAAAAAGCATCCGTTATCATTCCAAAGAACCCTGGGTTCACTTATATAGAGAAGGCCTATGAGTAAATTACATAAGATGGAACAAGAAAAATAAAAAGTAACAGGAAAAGGTACGTAGAATATAGAAATATCTCTACACTCCCCCTCGAGATGGAGCATATATATCAATCATGCTCAGCTTGGAAGGACACTTCTGGAATGGCCCTCTGAGCAGTGGCTTGGTGAAGATGTCGGCAGTCTGTTCTCCTGAACTGACATGTAAAGTAGAAATTAAGCCCTTCTGGATCATATCTCTAGTATGTGGCAGTCTACTTCAATATGTTTTGTTCTTTCATGAAAAGCAAGATTATTAGCAATGAATAATGCGGCTTGATTATCACATTGTAGCCGCATGGGTAGAGGTACATCTATATGCAGATCTGTAACACAACTCGAACCCACATCATCTCAGTACTTGCTTGTGCCATGGCCCTATATTCAGATTCAACACTAGATCTAGCCACCATTGTTTGTTTCTTGCTTTTCCAAGAAACCAAAGAACTACCAACAAACACTGCAAAACCTGACGTAGATTTCCGATCCTTAGGGCATCCTGCATAGTCCGCATCAGCACATGCAGAAATAGAAATGCTTGTTTCTTTTCTGAACATCAATCCTGTGCCTGGAGACGACTTTAGATATCTCAGTATCATGTATATGGCATCCATATGTACTTGTCTAGGTTGTTCCATGAACTAACTCACCCGACTCACTGCAAAAGTGATATCGGGTCTAGTGATAGTAATATAGAAAAGTTTACCCACCATTTCTCTATATCTTCTCCTGTCAACCGCATATGTATCATCATCATATAGCTTAATGCTGGGGTCCATATGAGTAGTTGATGGTTGACACCCAATCATGCCCGTCTCAACAAGCATATCTGTAATATACTTCCTCTGGGTCATCGCAAGACCTTGCGCATTCCTGGCGAACTCCAACCCCAGAAAATATCGTAGAGTGCCAAGATCCTTGGTAACAAACTGATGGCCCGGAAATGCTTTTACCATCTTTATCCCATGTGTATCATCTCCTGTAACAAAGATATCATCAACATACACCATAATGACAACCGTACCTCTAGAAGTCTTCTGGATAAACAAAGAATGATCTGCATTTGATCTTTTGAACGCTTACTTTTTAATTAGATCAGAAAGCTTATGAAACCACGCCCGCGGGCTTTATTTAAGACCATATTTCGCCTTTTGAAGTCTACACACCATGTGACTCTCCCCCTCAACAGCAAACCTCGGAGGCTGCTGCATATAGACTTCTTCCTGCAAATCTCCATACAAGAAGGCATTCTTAACATCAAGCTGAAACAAAGGCCGATCACGTACCACAACAAGTGACAGAAGGATACTCGAATGATGCGCAACTGGAGAGAAGATGTCCATATAATCCACGCCGTATGTTTGAGTGAACCCTCTTGCCACTAGCCTTGCCTTGTAACAATCAAGGCTACCATCTGCGTGATATTTGACGGTGAACAACCATTTACAACTGACAACAGATGCTCCTGGGGGAGCGGGAACCAAGCTCCATGTACACCACGACTGTATAGTAGCCGTTTCCTCTTCCATGGCAGAACGACAACATCCAATCTTCAAGGCATCTTGATGATTCCGTGGTATCTTCACGACTGATAGAGCCACAACAAACCTCTGAAAGTCCCATGTGAGACGATGGAAGGAAACTTGTGAACAAGGTTCAGGAAAGCGGTATGCGTATGCGTTCGGACAGGTCACTGAATAGCGCTTAAGCGGTATGCGGGGGCATATGCGGGGTATATGCGGTTCTACGCGGTTTCCTAATTTTTTATTTAAAAATAAATAAATATATACAAAAGTAACTACAACAGAACCAAACTTATGTATAATTGTGGTCCAACAGAAGATCTAAGAAAAATAACTTTCATATAGATATCAATACTTCACTAGAACGGTTAGCACAAAAAATAATTGATAACAATCAACAAAATAAAAAAGTTAGCGCACAAAATGCCTCTATTGTTGAATATAATGTCATTTATCTCTGTCGTTATATTTATAATTGATCCTCCATCAAAAGTACCAAACTTTACATATAATATATTACATTCATAATAACTATTAATTGACTAAATTAGTTTGCAAAATTATTAGTATATTATTCTTTTTCTTCCTTGCGTGTTTACTCCAATCTCGAAGTACAACTACTTTAATGATGGATTCAAATAATCATGTAATGCTTGGTTAGCATGCATCAAAAGTAAGGATAACATGGCATAAACAACCCAACAAAACATGGCACAAATAAAAAAAATAAAAAATAAATAAAAAAATGTGTATGCGGCCGCACAGACCGCATATGCGGCCGCATAGCCCGCATATGCGGCCCGCATAAGCGCACAGGGCGCATAATGGGGGGCTTCAGGAAAGCGGTGCGCTGAGGGCACCGCATACGCATATGCGGCCGCATAAGCGGCCGCACGGGCCGCTTTCGTGAACACTGCTTGTGAAGCAAGTGGATATGAAGCACATGTACGTTTCTGCTTCCGTATGGCAATAGGATCATCCGGATCATCAAAAACAATAGTTGTCGGTATGCTATTCTCCTGCAAAGATGATTCCTGCACTTGCACATTATCAGACCCATCATTAGTGATAATATCTAGACAAAGCTGAGGCATGCTGGATGATTGACGATCACTATGAGCAGGAACAGACCGACGGGTATAGAATTTCGATAAAGGTGAAACAGGTGGTCGTGGAGGAGGTGGTGGTGGTGATATAACGGGAATGTGAACTGAACTGGGAGATTGTGGACACGGAGGAGGAGGGGGTAGATAGATCTCATCATCAGATGTGGATGAGGCCAACCTGTCACCTACATGGGAGAAATACACTACAGGCTCAAAGAATGTGAGATCAACACTGACCAAATATTTCTTGTTTATAGGGTCATAGCATCGGTAACCCTTCCAAGTTCGAGAATAACCAACAAAAACACACTTGACAGCCCTAAGTGAGAGCTTGTCAAGTCCCGGAGACAACTGGTGAACAAAGGCACGAGGAGTAAGTGAGAATAATTCCTTATCAGGAAAGACAACAGAGAGAGGAATTTTCTCACCTAATGCTGAGGATGGCATACGATTCACGAGATAACATGTTGTAAGGACTGCATCACCCCAAAAAGAGATGGGTGCACTACTTTGGATAAGTAGAGTCCAAGTGATATCAAGAAGATGACGATGCTTTCTCTCAGCAACACCATTCTGTTGAGGCGTGTAATCACATGTGGTTTGATGGATAATGCCTCGAGATGAAAAGAACTGTGAAAGAGAACGAGTGCGAAATTCCAAAGCATTATCCGCACACACATATTTCGCAGTAGAGGAGAAAACATTCTGCACTTCATTTATAAGATTTTTGATTGCATCCCCTGCTTCAGATTTATTCTTCAACAA
The DNA here is from genome assembly GCA_037367405.1 of Ottelia alismoides. Lineage (NCBI taxonomy): Eukaryota > Viridiplantae > Streptophyta > Magnoliopsida > Alismatales > Hydrocharitaceae > Ottelia > Ottelia alismoides. The sequence goes on along the minus strand of JAZKJV010004371.1, from coordinate 544,824 downwards.
AAACACCCATGACAACCTAGAAAAATCATCAACAATAACAAGATAAAACCTGCGCCCCTGGTGATCAGGAACACGACTCGGACCCCAAATGTCAACATGAAATAACTCAAAAGGGGAGCTACTGCTCCGAGACTGACGACTAGGAAAGCTAGACCTATGGTGCTTTCTCAATTGATATGCTTCACACTGAAACGAAGAACTTGGTGATATATGAGGCAAGATATGACACATCTATTGAAGAGGGAGGTGGCCAAAGCGTAGATGCCATGTAAAAAGAGACTAGTCCACTTAAGTGAGAGGAGACACCATCATAGGAGGTTCGGACTAGATGATAAAGACCATCCTGCTCAGAGCCACAACCAATCACCCTGCCCGTAAGAATGTCCTGAAAAATAAGAGACGATGGGTCAAGTATAGCGCGATAGTGCAAATCCTTCGTAATCTGACTGATAGAAAACAAATTTATCAAAAAATCAGGAGCATGTAAGACATTCTGTAGACGCATGGAAGGTGAAAGTAATCTCCCCCTGTCCAACAATGGGAGAATGAGTCTCATCGGCTATCACGACAGATCGCCCCTGGTGGAATCTCCCTATAGGATGTAAGTTTATCTCTGTCCCGGCAAAGATGATATGTCACGTCGGAGTCCATAATCCAATCTGAAACATCATATCCATGACAATAGGTAAAGGCATAAGCACTACCTGAGGTGCTGACAGTGCAGCGGTACTGGCAGAAGCTGAAGCAGTAATATCCGAAGTGCCTCCTGGAGATTCTGTAGATGCCAGGGGCATAATGTTACACAACCTCGCAACAAGCTCCTCGAACCTCTGGTCTGAAGCAAATGCTGACGGAGATACAACATGCTCGGCTACATGCGTCGAGGTCGGAAAACCATGCTTAGAATAGCATGTATCCTCCGTGTGACCTGGGCGATGACAAAAGGTGCAAGGCTGACGAAAATGGCCACCTCTACCACGAGGTCCACGACCACAGAATGAAGAAGAGAATTCTCTGCCTTTGGAAGCCGCCATCGTCGAAGGAGGCTGAGTAGTAGCACTCGACGAGACTGTAATGCGGCTAAGTCTGCGGTAAACTTCCTCCATTGGAGGAATAGTAGCATCTTCAAGAATCTGCGAGTGAGCATCATCATATTCTGGGTCAAGTGACGCAAGTAAGACCCCCACCATGGTAGCATTCTGAAAGGTCTTCTGCTGCTCGGGAGTCACTGTAAGAGGAATGATGCTGTAGAGCTTCTCAAACATCCCTCACAAGGATGTATATAAAGAGTGAAGAGGCCGTTCGTTCTGCTTGACTGTAAATATGTCATGCTGGAGTTGAAGGATCTTGATCTCATTTCGCACCTGCGAGTATGTTGCAGCAAGTATGTCCCACATCGCCTTAGCAGTGGGCTGATGGAGAACATCATTGGAAATCTCCATCGACAGTGTACTTGAAAGCCAGACTTTGGCATATGAATCATCAACCTCCCAGGAGGCATAAACCCCAGATCTTTTCTGCCGGCTCATCTTCGATAAGAATGTGCTTCTTACCATTCGACTTTATGAGACTCATGAACTGCATTGCCCAGTGCTCATAGTTCGTCCCATCCATCTTGACTATGGGCGATGGACCTTTGAAAGCGCCTATGGAGGGCATATCAACCTTGTTTTCTTATATTATTGTCGGAGATATGGAACTAGGGTTTGTAGTCCAAAGAACAAAAGTCTACATAGACGTCAGAGGATTTGAGTGCATATGTAGACCTATGCACTCAAACCCATAGACGGAAGAGGGCCGGCGGCGGGGAGGATCCGACAACGGGGAGAGGCTAGCGGCGGGAAGAGGCCGACGATGGGGAGGGGCTGGTGGCGGGGCAGGATCGGCGAAGGGGAGGGGCTGACAGCGGGGAATTAGGAAGGGCTAGTGGCTGGAGGAGGGATGGCGAGAGAGGGTGGAAGGGGGGGCGACTAGAGAGATGGTGAGCCTAGAGTTTTGTCTCTGATACCATGTTGGGAAAAAAACATTCGTTATCATTCCAAAGAACCCTAGGCTCTCTTATATAGAGAAGGCCTATGGGTAAATTACATAAGATGGAATAAGAAAATAGAATAACAGAAAAAGGTACATAGAATAGAGAAATATCTCTACACATGTGTATATGATATGGACTATCGTGATACCTTTTCTCCTGCAACTGTCATTCTACACTGAGGATCCCACTGTCTGTTGTAGTTGTGCGCGACTAATCACTTTCCTAACTTGATGTCAAGAACGTTTTTTTTTGTGTGGAGACCTACAAAAGAAGGTTTGTATGCAACAACTGCATGGGTTTGCTGCTGAGGGGAAGCGTTAGAAGATATTTAGACTTTATAACACTATTTATGGCCTTAAGAAGAATCCTAGAGGATAGTTTTAGAGGTTCTCGGACTTGATAGAGTTGTAGGGCTTTAAGAGATCGACCACAGATCACTCTCTCTTTGTACGATAGTCATAGAGAGGTATTGTTGTCATTCTAGTTTATGTTGATGATATTATTGTTACAGGAGATGACTTACATGACATCGGTGAGGATAAGACATTCCTTGCACTACAGTTTGTCACCAAGGACCTTGGTGAACTTCGATACTTCCTAGGGCTTGAGTTTGTCAGGATTCAGAGAGGTTCCGTGATGACAAAGAAGAAGTATATCACATATCTCCTAGAGACATGGAAAGGAGAGTGCATACTTTCCACTACTCTCATGGACACCAACATAAATGTCTATGATGATGATACAAATGATGTAGATAGGAGGAAGTACATGGAGCTTGTTGGGAAGCTCCTATATGTGACTACTAATAGGCTGGATATCTCTTTTGCAGCGTGCAAAGTCAGCCAGTTTATGGAGCAACGACGACAAGCTCACCTGGATGTTGTTTACATGATCCCGTGGTATCTGATGTCTTCTTCAGGTACATGGTTGTATTTTAGCAGAGGGACATCTCCTGCCATCACAACCTGTGCATATGTTGATTATACAGCAGAATGCCTAAAGACAAGAAGTTTACCTTTGGTTTCATGATTTTAATAGGGAGTTCTTTGGTCTCATGGAAAAGCAAGAAGCATAATGTGGTTGCTAGATCTAGTGTAGAGTCATAGTCCAGAGCTATGGTGCAGGGTAATACTAGGATAATGTTGGTCACATCCAATCAGATATACTTAGTTATTACATGCCTCTTCCCCCACAGTTGCTTTGCGACAAGCAAGCTGCTTTATTCGTTGTAAACAATGCCATTTTCCATTAAAGGGTTAAACATGTAACGTCTCGAGCTTAGGTCCCTGGTCTGTTATTGAAAAAACTGGTACTGACAACTTGTTAGACTTGGGCCCAAATGGACCCATTGATAACCATCCAAAATGCTTAAGCTCAAGTTGTCAAGTAGTAGTCCTCACCACTTATAACCCACTCTCACACTCTGTGAGTTTTAGATGTAGGACCATGTTTGGGGGTATGGGTGTTACAACCTCCCTCACTTATATTCACAATGTCCTCATTGCGACATGGTCCATCACTTATTCCCAGTGGTAGTGGCGACTGCACGCTCCAGGTAGCCATTTCCTCCTATCTCTTTGTAGGGGTGGTTCCACCTCTAGGAGAACACTTTCCTTTATTAGAGGGAAATTGGTTCTGATAGCATTTGTAACGTCCCGGCTTAGGTCCCTGGTTCGTTATTGAAGAAAACTGGTCCTAACAACTTGTTGGACTCGGGCCCAAATGGACCCGTTGACGACCATCCAAAATGTTTAAGCCCAAGTTGTCAAGTAATAATTCCCACCACTTATAACCTACTCTCATACTCTGTGAGTTTTACATGTGGGAGTATGTTTGGATGTATGGGTGTTACAAAACACATTGAGGTGGATTGCCATTATACACAAGATATGATACATATGGGCTTTATCTCTACTCCCCACATCGGCGTAAGGGAACATGCAATAGATATTTCCACCAAGGCCCTAGCTGGGAGGTCGTTCCATAGGTGTTGTTTCAAGGTGAACATGATTGACATCTATGCTCCATTTGGGGGGGGGGTGTTGAGAGTTATTTTGTATTTGCTTATTTATTTATTTTGTCTCTCTTATGTAATTTTTCCTCTGAGGTTTCTCCTCTCTATCTAAGAGAGCCCTACGATGTTCTCATGATAAACAAGTTATTCTTTTCTCTAAGGGCCCGTTCGGTTCGGGAATAAACAAGAATAAGGATTGAGAATAAGGAGAATAAGGATCTATTCTTTGTTCGGCTGGAGAATAGGAATAAAGAGAATAAGGTGAAATAAATGTAGGTAAGGTGGGATAAAGATAGGAATAAGAGTGAAATAAGATGGAATGAGGAGGAATAACCGTACCATGGGAAATCGTGTCGGATGGAGAATAGGCCCCTTATTCCAGGGCCTATTCTCCAAACGAACATGCCCTAAATATGTGCTTTATAATCTTTGCATTCGTTAAACATATATGTTGTACATGAACCTCTTAACCCCTCTATCTTTCTGTCGCTTGGTCTTTATTTTTGAAACTTGAGTGAGTCCAAAATTAAGAAAATCATATTGCTTAATAATTACAGGGTGCTCCTGCTCAATGCATTGTTACTTGTACCCAGCCGTCCTATAACAGTAATTCTCGTGCATACCTACATTCGCAAATGAGTATATTTAGAAGGATTTTGGTTGATTTATAGAGATGAAAAGTTGCCTGAAGTGTATTTAAGTTCAGTTACGTGGAATTTCTTGACTAGAAGGAATATATGAGTTCCTATGTTGTATGAAATCCGTGTTTAAGGAACAAACGCGATGCATTGTTCTGGTTTGAGGAATTATTACTGAGGAAATTTAATTGTCTGCTCATGGCGGAGCCTTACTCGTCGTATGAGATCTACATTTAACATGATTATTATTTCTCGTGGATGATTAATTGTTATTTGTATCAAAAGTACACAGAAGTAATCACCTCCATATTATATGCAATTTAATGATGAAAGTTTTGAACAACCACGCTATGAATGGATCCAGTTCCTGGGGGGGATGATTCATGCAATAAAGGAATCCATTGGTATGTAAGGAACATATTGCAGCCTCCAATAAGAGATTTGGAAGCAGAGAATCCTTAAACAACCACAAAGGAAGATATCCGATCTCAAAGGATCACAGTTATTGCAACACACGATAACAATCTTAAAATAGCTTCATTTATTATCGAGGTGACAACCAGAGGATTCTAGTGGCTGTAGCAAGCAATAACAATATTAAAAAGATGAATGTAGTTATCACCACAAGACATATGATTTAAGAGAACAATTGATTTGCAATGAATTGCCCCCATAATCAATCTTCAAATCATCTCATTGTCTAGTATACGTAGATTATCCTACACAAATTCCTACTGCGTCATTTAGGCTTGATAATGACCAACCATAATATTACCTTTAACCTGCAAGTACACTCTACGCTGCCATGCAAATTACATAGAACATGTGAGATCATATAATACATCAGCACTATAGATAACAAGTTTTTTAGTTTGGAACATGCAAGAAAACAAATAACCACAGTAGCTATTACATCAACTATGGTCTTAGAACCTAGTCATGTTTGCCCTCATAAACGTTTATATATCTATGTTGTGCCATAATTCTAGCACCATGGAAATTCTACATACACTTTGCTTGACTATGAATCCTCTAATTGTAATTGTAACAATCCCTAGGTCTAATATTACCCTTGAGTCATCTGACAATATAACATGTATTGGTCCCTAGATATCGATTCGTCAAGTAGGGAACCTTGGGTAATGGCAGAATACAATGGACTACTATGAACTCTTGCAAATTTTGCACTGTATGTGGGTGACGATTTAGTGATCTTTGTCAACTTTTCATTGCATTCGAGTGATGCAACTCGTCGCTAATACGGAACGCCTTAACGAAATCTAAGATTACTTAAATCAGTGTTGAAAGATCTGCGTTAATTGTCGGCTATCGACAACGGTAAGTTTAACATTTAATCACACTGATGACAATTTTATTTTGAGCTCTTTTTGAATCAATTCTTTTTCTCATATTTTGTGTAAAAATAAATACAAAAATACTTAGGCTTATGGTGTGAGTTTTGACCTTTTGGACGCTTTGTACAATTGTCCTGAATATAGGAGAAATCTTGACCTTTTGAACCCTTCTTAAACCATTTTCTATGTTTTTAAATCAACTTGTTTTGACCTATTTTTTTTGTAACTTCTCAATTAAAATATATAGAAAAGTAAAAAATGATTTAAAAGACCAACTCGAACAAGCCCTAGTTTCCAATATGCATGCATTCATAAACCATATTTCATGCAAATGAACTCCAATTTAGCTCTACTTACTTTTAATGTTATGTTGATTCTTTATTACAATAAAATTTATTGCAGAAATGGTTCATCCAGGGATAAACTAATTAGGTACAATTTTTAAACCCATGCACATTACATGTTGGTCGAAAACCTTTTGTGATAACGATTTGGTAATGGGATCATCAATGTTGTCGGAAGAGGCAACCTTGGTGATTATATGTCACCACATTTCTATATCTCCTAAATGATGTGATATTTCTCTCCATGTGCTTGCTCTTTTGATGCTATCTAGTTCCTTCGTTGGAGCTATAGCTCCCATGTTATCGCAGAACAAAGGAATGGGAGCATACGAGGAAACTACGCCTAACTCCAAGATGAACTTGCACCAACCACACTAACTCTTTCCCAGCATCCGATGTGGTAGTGTACTCAGCTTTTATTGTTGAATCAGTCGTGGTGTCCTGCTTCTTGCTTCTCTAGCTCATAGACTCATTGTTAGCTTAATATTGTTGAATTAGCCTATGAATCAGTCATTGTATGTTAGCTTGGAAGTCTGAATCAATGTATCACAAGACCTAGAGATCACTATCTCCATAGGCTAAGATGTAATCTTGTATATTTCTTAGATACTTGAAAATGTTCTGCGCTGCATTCCAACGTTGGTCTCCATAGCATGATTCGTAATAGCTTACCACTCCGATTGAATGGTAGATATCCAATTTGGTGTACATCATGGCATACATTAAGCTTCCAACAATTGATGCATAAGAGCATCCAACCATGGCCTTCTTTTCCTCGATAATTTGAGGAGCCATCCCTTTAGATTGGTGCATACCTTGTCTTAAGACACGGTAGCTTTTCTTGGAAATTTTCATATGGAATCTTCCAAGATCTTTTTAATGCATCCATGTTGTGACAATCCCAAAACCCTCTTATATTTGTTTCAGAACAATTTTAGACTTAAGATGTAAGATACTTCTCCAAGGTCTTTTATCTCAAATGTGTGAGATAACCATACCTTAATACTAGTCACATTGGAGTGGGAGCCCATTGCTTCTACCATTAGACAATTTAAGAGGGTTCCTATACCATCCCCTTGCCCCCTCTATTTTTTGATTTTTTAAAATGAATCCTTGGAGGATTAGATCACAATATATTATAATGATGTCATTCAAATTTCAACTTAATTCGAGACTTCTAACTTATATGTCAAGATAATCAAATCTTAACGGTCTTAGATTTGCTGAAAGCGCCTCATTCAGATAGACATGTTAGTAATGTCTATTTGACATGAAACTTAGAACACATATTTCTCTTAATATTCTAAGCAAATACCACAAGGATTCATTTCAAAAAATCGAAAAATAGAGGGGGAAAATGGCGGGTGTAGCTAAGTTATTTAGTATGTAGTAGGCTTTCCATTCCCTATGTATGTATGTATATCTATATATTGACATGTGTATCTAGATCTATTTTAAAATAGGTACATATATGGTTGTCAATTTAATATTTGTAACGTTTGTATTTATATAACCAATTACTATATAGTTGTAAATTTACTTGTAACTCTATACAACAAAGTTTCATACCCTTTTCATTACATCAATGTAGATGGAATGAGATACATATAATGTATTTACACGATGATAATACATTCAATTCACACACATACATTTTAAACTTAATCTTAAAGTATTTATGCTATTATATGTATTTGACTCATATACACTTCATATACATAGTCTTTTTCAATGATACCGTAACACATTTTTCTTATCTGTCAATATCAGTATCTGCATCATTGTACATATTCAAGAACTGAAGTGTGTGTGTATATATATATATATATTAATGAGGAGATATTTTATGTTATTACATACTATATTTAGATAATTAATAATGACCAAAATAGGTTTTTGGTTAATTAAATAATAATAATAATAACACACCTTTAATGATAATCGTTGGATTAAATATGGATGTGTGAGATCGTTGGCCTTCCATATGGATGGAAGGACCATGTCCTATTTGAAAGATATCCTATATATATATATATATATATAGTAACTAGGTATGCAAATGGATTGATGGGTTTTGCTACTACCATATCATTGTTTATTTAAAATTTAAAATATAAATACATATAAGAAAATGAATACCTTAGAGATATTGAAATTTACAAACAATATTCTAAATATGAAGGCGTATAGGGATACCGTTAATCATGAATATGATAAAATCTATAATAAATGGATGTGGATTTATGTACAAATTAAAAAGTGCATTCGAACACTTACAAGGGTTGACTAAGTCGACATAATGTAAACTACAAACATAATAAAAATAAGAAAAAAATCTTAGATTAATTAAATCACATAATAAATAATTAAATAGCATAAATGTATATTTTCTTAATAGAAAATGATTAAAAAGTACAAATTATTATGCATAACCATGTAACTTATAATAGTATAGGTCTATACACCGATCAATAGGTATCTATAAAATAAACGTGCATAGATTCAATAATACAGATATCCATATATACAAAAAACCCATCTTTATCCACAAAATCTTAAAACTCAATTCCTCATCCTTATTTGTAAGTGCTCATATTATAAATACATATTTATATATGATTAAATATAGATACAAAAGCGAACGGAGACACACACACACTTGCATCCCTAATTTGATAACACATATAATATTATCTGTAACCTTTCTAAGCATACCTTATGGTCCTATGGATCATGATTGAAGTAAGAGTGTTTTGAAAATTGTAAATATTATATATCTACAAATGTAAATTTAAATGGGTAAAATGGGTTGCCCCCTTGAGGGAGAGCTAACTTGTCCCCCCGTCCCATTCCCCCCCCTTTTATTTTTTTTGAAAAATTCTTCCGTAGATCAATATATCCTTATATTATGCTATTAAAATTTCGTGCGAAACATAGACTCATACGACCTCCATCCAGACGTGGTCGTTTTTAGCAATTCTGTTACCGTTAAAAAATGAATGTTTGGATGAAGGCCGCAGGAGTCCTTGTTTCGTACGAAATTTTAATAGCATAATATAGGGATATAGTGATGAATATTTACGGAAGAATTTTTCAAAAAAAAATAAAAAATAAGCGAAATGACGCGGGAGGAGCCAAGTTAGCTCTCCCTTAGGGGCAGTCACAATAAACCCAATTTAAATATATCATTACATATATCTTATTGCATTTGAACGCACATTTAACAATTTTGAGAGACTTGGTGGAGCCAAACCCCCTCCCTCCTCTGTCTCGCCTATATATTTGGACATACATATGCCTCTTCTTTATTTTATTTAAGATCAATATCAGAGAGTTCACGAGTTTATCGTTTTAACAAACAAAAGAAATGCTAGAAACTAGAATTTGTAGATCCCCCTATAATCGATCAAATACGTGTAAGGGTAACCAATGGGCCGGCTCGGTGTCAACCCTTGAAGCCATCGAGAAATTGGAGTCCAAACCAAGATAATTTTCTTGTAAAGAAAGATGTGCATAAGAAGAATACATTCTCTCCTGCAGATTCAAAAGGCCTATGTATATTATTGTAGAGTGTGGACTCGTAATTCCACTCCTATGAAATTCTCCTGACCATCTTAATAAATTAAAATTACCATAAATATTTAGAACCAACCCAAACAGGATAAGCAAGGGAATTAGGAGAACCACAGATTGGATGCAGGGATAGGATAAGGATAAGGGGAAATTGGAGAACCATAGATTGGATGCAGGGACAGGATAAGGATAGGAAGCCTCCAATAGAACCAGATCGACGTATGAACAGAACAGGCTGGCTGCCTCTTAATTAGTCCTTTAAGTTTAAATGCAATGGGACCCAATTGACCGACTAACCACGTCGATTACTGACCATTTGCATAAATTGGAGGTAGGGGATAAGATAAGAACAAGGAGGCATAATCCATCACAACCAAGTTGACGTACATATGACAGGCTGCCTCTTAATTACTCTTTAAATGCAATGGAGCCCCAATTTGATGGCTCAACAACCCAACACCGTCGAGTACTGGTTGTTCCTACATTTTTCTTAACTATCACTTGAAATATTAAATTATCGACCAATAATAATTCCCTGAAATTGGAATAGACTGGAATCGAAAGAAGCACAAACACGCGACAATTACATTTACCGGATTCTGATAATTGCATGAAAGGAGAAGAGGACGTTCCTCCAATCATACTGCCAAAGACGAATCCCTGTAAAACAAGGTTTTAAAAAAGCCGAACCTTACCTCAAATGGAAAGTCATTGGTTTTGGATTTAATGGTTGGATTAATGGGATCGATCGGTCGAACAAGTGATGACATCGGTAGTTCATAAACATCAGAAAAAACAAACCGTTATATTGTTGGATGATTCGTATGGTACAACTAGATGGAACCGAGTTAGAACGGTATTTAATAGAAGGGATATTTACCCAGCGAACCCTGAAATCTTTCAAAATTACCTCTACGACCTTTGAAACATCGATATTCCTCCCTAGACCCTGTAATCTTGCTCCGTCTTACCCAACAAACCCTGCCGTCAATATTAACTATATTTGAGTCAAATACCTGAGTTAGTCTTGAGTTAACCTAACCAATTATCATCGGACGGTTAGGAGTAGCCAAAATAAAAAAAGGGAAAAAATAATGTCGGAGCAGCAGGAAGGTGGGGGCGGGAGCCCATCGGGAGGGGGCCGCAGCAGCAGGGCGGAGGTCGAGAGGTGGGGGCAGGAGCCCATCGGGAGGGGGCCGCAGCAGCAGGGCAGAGGTCCATCGTCGGCGGGGCAGGTGGGAACCTCCTCCTCCTGCGCCTCCTCGCCTCCTCCGCTCCCCCTTCCGACCTCCCCTTCTCGAGCTTCTTCCGACACGTGCAGCGACATCTACAAAGCAACCAGTCCATAGTTCGGGAGGACCAGCGGGTTCAAAGAGCTCGCAACAGAGGCGGTACTCAGCTTCAAAGAGGTGCTTGATGGCGAATTCGAGATGGCGGCTCCAATTGGCAATGTGATCCTCGATGCTTTGCACGTCGCTGAAGTCGGAGGTGGAGATCTGGAGGTAGTCGAGGCCGAGGGCGTCGAGGCTGGCACGGAGATTGGCGGTGCGCACGTCGACGTAGGCGGCAACGCAGCGGTCAAGGCGGGAATTGGCATCCAGGCGCTGCGCGATGGAGAGGAGGTCACGGAGGACGGAGGAGGGGATGGGGGAAGGGGAGATGGCGAGAGTGGCGGAGGAGGAAGAGGAGGGAGAATTCATGAGGATGGGGGAGGTGTGGGATTCGAGGAGGAGGCGGAAGTGTGACTCGAGGCGGAGGAGGGAGGCGGAGAGGAGGCCGGAGTCGAGGGGAGGGGGGGAGGGGAGGGAGAGGAGGGAGGAGAGGAAGGGGGGGTCGACGAGGCTGTGGTCGTGGAGGAACTGGAGGATGTCGAGGAGCCACTGGAGGGCGAGAGGGGAATGGGAGGAGAGGAAGCGGAGGGCCTCCTCAAGGCGGAGGACGAGGGAGAGGAAGGAGGGGAGGTCGGGAAGGGCGGGGGAGGAGGAGGGTAAGAGGGAGGGCTCGAGGCCATGGAGGGCGTCGAACACGCGGAGGACGGCGGCGGCGGGGCCGACGACGCGGTCGATGAGGGAGGTGACGGAGGGGAGTTCGGACGGATCCGCTCGGAGCAGGCGGACGGAGGAGAGGAGGGAGGGGAGGCGCTGCCGGATGTCCGAGAGGCGGGAGTCGGCGGAGGACAGGGAGAGGGAGAGGGACGGAACGGTGGGGTTGAGGTTTCGAGGAGGACGGCGGGGAGGGCCAAATCCAAGGGGAAATGGCAATGAATGTAAATTTAACAAACAAATTGGGTATAATGTAAACAAATATAACGGAAGCCGGTTAGTTTTAACGGACAAATGGATGGGAGTTAACCAGAGGGTCTGCACGGTAATGGTTAGCAAGATTACGGGGTCTAGGGAGGAATATCGATGTTTCAAAGGTCGTAGAGGTAATTTTGAAAGATTTCAGGGTTCGCTGGGTAAATATCCCTTAATAGAAATAAATAAATAATTCTACATCATGCATTTAAAAGATTTGTATACTTGTGTTCTTCAAAGTTTTCCTGGTAATTAGGGATGAAAACGAATGTGAATATATTCGTATCCGATCCGCTATCGTATTCGTTTTATACATATTTTGACATTCGTATTTCGTTTTAAAATGGATGCGGATATGGATATCACTTTGACATTCGCTAATATTCGCATTTGTATTCGTATATTCGTTTTCGTACAAAAGTGTAGTAATAGATTTATTTATAACTGTACGTAACAGCATTTTATGATTGCATTTACAATTGTTGATATAATTATTATGAAATTATTATATCAAATATATTCATTTTATTTGTAAACCATCCTAAACATATATATTTTAGCTAATCTATTTAAAAGTTGTGCTATTATCTGTATCCGATTCGTATTCATTTTACATTCATAGTTGTTTTTAAAGATATGGTAACACATTTTTTACATCCGTCAATATTCGTATCTGCGTTCGTATTCGTATTTTAAAATGGATAAGGATATGATTATACCTATATCTACATCCGTATATGACCGTTTTCATCCCTACTATTAATACTTATTCCCTTATTTTTTACAAATTACATGTGTGCACTTAAATTTTTACAAAATTCATAGTAGTTGCCTTTTATTTATACACTTGTGCTACTATATTATATCAACACAAGGACAACTTTGTGATATTCTAATAATACAGGGACACATGTATAATTTCCAGAAAGTTATTGTTATACATGATATTAGAAAAACTCGAAAGGGCATAATAAATATATCTAATCACCTTATATAAATGCATAATTGTGATGTATAAAATCAACCATTTTTAAATTATTCAAACTCTAATTGATGAAAACATTGTTAATTTACCACTTCTCATAGTGTGATTATGATAAATTCTTCTTTACATGGAGTCATTATTTGTTAGCGTTGTAAGGGATAAGCCTATGCATAATGTAGGAAGATAGATGCAATGTTTATAAGGTAGGAAGAGAAAAACAATATGGGTCATTGCCATTTATGGAAGGAGAAAAGAAAATGAGTGCCATAGTTAGTATTGTGAATAGTTTTTAAAATTTGCATTTTATTAAATGATTATTAGAAATTACGTTTGTCTACAAATAGAAGGTTGAACCGACGATATGATTCAATTGGTTCAATAGATCATGCAATTCAACAGGGGTTTGATTGATTTTTATTTTCTTAGTTAAAATCAGGTAGTTGGAACATAAATTTTCGGTTCTTAGTTTAACCAGCTGAACTAACCATTTCGGTTCTTAGTTTATAAGAAGGGATTTTGGTTGGGCTGGATTCTACCAACAATAAAGGTTATGAAATCAAGTCCCATATTTTGCAATTTTAAAATAAAATCAACCTTGAATTCCGATTCAACATTGGTTGAACAGAATTCTTGATACTTTTTTGAATCGGTGGTTGAATCAAAAAGTTCACCATTTTAACCAAAATAATGAAATCTATAAGTCATGCTCATTTGAAGAATAAGCACCTGAATAAGGGTCAATCTCTCGCTCAGCGCGGTTCCCAAGAGTACGACTAATCTATCCACATCCTATTATTTCACTGTATTCCACCTCTATTCCTATATTTATTTCTCCTTACCTGTCTATATTTCACCTTATTCTCTTATTCATATCTTTCCAACCGAGCAAAGAATAGATCTTTAGGCTTATTCCCGAATTGAACACACCCTACTTATTTATGCCTATTGTATTGGCTTGTTCAGTCCTGTTTCACTATCATTGATATCTCCTCATTGGTTATGTTTCCTATTTTTATCAAATTCCGATCCACAGAAAATTGAGTATACAGATTATAATTGTTACTTTTGTTTTACGAAATATTTTTTTTGGTAATCTATAACATATATTTCATTCATTTTCTAAATCAAAGGCCATATGCTCTGAAAACATTTTAGAAATGATTGGATTTTCAACTTCCAAAACTATAGGATTTATATGGAACTTGGTAGGTTTAAAGAACATAACGCATTGGTTAGGTTATATTTCAGTAGTAGATTTTTTAAAAAGAGTGAGGAGAAGGTATTGCAGCCTACATGGACGAGAGACCTAATTAAGAGCCGAAAGATCTCATTAAGGGATAAGGTCTCTTAGATAGATCTCTGTATCGATACTTATTTAAATCAGATTTCAGGTACCTAATTTCATCGGTATGGATCAAAAAATTCATCATTTGAACCCAAAGAATGAAATCCCGGTAGGATCAAAAATTTTGTATCTCCTCATTGATTATGTTTCCTTTTTCAGCAGAATCCGATCCAAAAAACTGACCATATATTTATAAAACTGTTTAATTCCTTTACAAACCTATCATATTTGTGTACTAATCCATAATTTTGTTTTTGCAAACTATCATGTTATTTACTAGTGGATAACATATAACCCAGTCATTTTCTGAGTCAAAGTCCAATAAATCCTTGAACAATTGGACATCGTTAATCAATATAGTCTCGATATCGACCGAGCTATGAGAAATGAGATAGGGCCTGAGCTTTGATCGGCAGTTCATTTAAACTATATTGGATCTGGTTATATTTGATTGGATTCAGAGAAGAACCTCAATTCATTTGTTTTTTCTTTTCTTGCTCCCGAAATCACTCTCATCAAGTTTTAGAAAAGAACTATTTGGATTTTGATTTTAAAAAAGTAATATATTAGACTAGTACGAAACCCAACAAGCGCACAGAACGAAATGGATAGTTAAAATCTGTACGGTTAAATTTTAGTAGTTGACTTTTTGGTAAAAAAAGAGTGACGAGGATAAGCTACCAATGGATACTATATATTGACCATATGAGAGTTGACGCCTTCTCTCTCTCTGTGTGTGGTGGCTGTGAGATCACATCATATCCCAAGATGTTCGTCTTGATATTTTCTTAATACGCACACAAGGTTCCCTGTGCTTGAGAGATCCCAGCAACACCCTCACATCTACTATCCTCTCACAGTGTTGTTCTCAACAATGGATCCCACCGGCGGCGTCTTATCCTACGCTGTGAAGAAGCTCGGCGACCTCATCCTCAGCGAGGCCGCTCTCCTCGGTAACACCCGAAGAGATCTCGAGTGGGCGCACGACGAGCTCCGGATGATGCAGGCCTTCCTTGAGGATGCTGCCAACGTCCAAATAGACGCAGCCGGACTGAAAAACTTGATCGAGTTCGTACGGAAGCTAGCTTTCCGTGCCGAGGACGCCGTCGACACCTTATCTCTCCATATTGTTGATGCTTCGTCCAAATCCATCTTCTGCAGCTTTCTTTCTCGACTTAAGTCGCGTCATAAATTCGGTACGCAAATCGCGGAACTGAAGAAAAGTGTTGAGAATTTAAAGAGGAGGAAGGAAACCTATGACATCAAGATTCCCGGGACAGGGAATGGCAGCGCTGTGCACCAAAGTGGGGCACTCTTGTTGGAGACGAGAAGGCTGACGGCGGCACCCTATGCTAAAGATAGAGACGTCGTCGGCTTGGACGGCCATGTGAAGGAGGTGAAAGACCTATTGGTTCGCGAAGGAAACAGGAGATCGGTTGTGTCCATCGTGGGGATGGGTGGTCTTGGTAAGACAACTCTTGCCAAGAAGGTCTATAATAATATTCTACCAAGATTTGATTGCACTGCCTGGGTAGATGTATCCCAGAAGTACAGCAACGAATATCTACTACTGAGGATTGCCAGGGAAATCTTGAAGCTCTCCCAGAAAGATGAACAGGAATTGAACCAAGATTCTATAACGTCGAGGTTGTGTGAAATCCTGCGGTCTAAGAAATATCTGATTGTCCTGGATGATGTATGGACTTCTCAATTATGGGATACGCTGAATTTCCTCCTCCCGGACGCAGAAAATGGAAGTCGGATAATTATAACCACACGTAAAGAGGAAGTAGCAAGATTGGCAAACCCAAAGATTGAACCGTACAAGTTATCAACTCTGAATGATGAAGAGAGCCAGGCCCTCTTTACCAATATAGTCTTTCCGAATGAAGAGAACGCTGAGCAATGCTGCACTGGGGAGCTCGCAATTCTCCGAGAGAAGATCGTGAAGAAGTGTGGCGGTCTACCACTAGCTATAATCGTTGTAGGTGGTCTTCTCTCTATAAGAGAAAAGACACCGGTTGAGTGGATGAAGGTGGCTAAGAAGATAGATTGGTATCAGACAGAAAAGGGGGAACAATGTATGGGGATATTAGCATTGAGCTACATTGATCTTCCCATCCATCTGCGGTGGTGCTTTTTATACCTTGGAGCACTCCCGGAGGACTGTGCGGCCTCTGCCAAGCATCTGATGCTGTTGTGGATAGCAGAAGGGTTCATAAAGGAGGAAGATGGGGTGTCCATGGAAGAACGTGCAGAGAGATATCTGAAGGAACTTGCCCAGCGTTGCTTGATTCAAGTTGTGGAAGGATATATTTACCGGAAGAATAAAAGAAAATGTCGTGTCCATGACTTGATTCTTGAGTTGGCAGTTAAGGAGGCTGAGAAGATTCGATTCCTAGATGTTTGGAGGAGTGCTCGTGAGAGGAGTGAGAGAAGTCCAGAGGCTCTTATGCGACGCCTCTCATATACCGCAGATAAGGAAAAAGAAACCGACATCCATCTTCCTCTGGGATCTAATAAATTGAGAACTCTTCTGATCATGGATCGTAGAGATTGGGAGGATAGGCTCTCATTCTTGTTCGGTTATACAGATGAAGGCAATATTAAGTGGCCTTCCCTCAAAAGGAATTTGAAGTTGGTCAGAGTGCTTGAAATCTCCCTTCGTTTAGACGAGCTAACAGAGGAAATAGGAGACATGGTGAATCTGAGATATCTTGGATTATCAGGTGATATTAAGAAGCTCCCTAAAGCCTTGGGGAAATTACGGCATCTGCAAACTCTGAATGTAGGAGGAACAAATGTAGATTGTTTTCCTGCTTCAATATGGCAGATCAAAACATTAAGGTACTTACATGGAAGGTACGACCCGGAGCTTTCTATCTTCACAAGACTTCCAATGCCCAAGACTTCTCTTGGTACCAACGTCTTCCAGAACATGAGAACATTGCGTTGTGTACGTGTGGATCCATGGATGGAGACGATCTTGCCATCTTTGATCTATCTCAAAGAGTTCGAAGTAGTGAATGTTGATGAATGCTCCATGTCCAGTTATTTATCCAGCACTCTCAAGAAACTGCAGAAGCTTGAAGTGCTAATTCTCAAATCGAATTTCAGGGAAGAAGACCCCATATTTAACATAGATGAGATATTTTCACAAACTGACAGCCATACATATCTTTATTCTTTAGAGTTATGTAGGTTCCAGGTCGTGTCATCGCAACCGGGGAGACTGCCTCAAAACCTCACGCAGGTAAGTTTGAGTGTTACTGGTAGCAACCATGATGTCTTAGAATTGCTGGGGAATTTAAATTACTTGCGCCATCTGAGCATTGAATCGAGATCATTCATTGAGGATGAAATGGTATTCAAGTCAGGGTGGTTCCCTCAATTACTTGTCTTAGATCTATCTTATTTGGGTATCAATAAATGGGTACTGGAGGGACGAAGCTTGCCTCTGCTCAGGGAGTTGTTTATTGTCAAGTGTAACAATCTGGAAGAGCTACCAGAGGGTTTGCAGCACATCGACACCCTCAAAGAGTTTAGATTATGGGGTGAAAGCCCGTTGAAGAAGAGCCTTAGAAGACGGGAGGGTGCAGAGTGGGAGAAGGTGAAGCATATTGAAAGTGTATTTATTGGTTAGTGGGAGAAATAGCCAATGCCGATCGATGTCATCAATCAATCTTCTTACGCGGCAACAGAGATGTTGGATGTTACGAAAGAAGTGCAGGTATATATTTATGTTTCTTCCCCAACTGTGATGTCGTGCATGCTCTCTATTTTCTAAACGACATCATCTATTCCTCTAAAGAGAGACTGCATGTATATCAAGTCTAATTCATCATCCTCTTCGTAAACATATTTTGTCCTCGCAAGGACAGAAAAGAGTATAAATGCGTGATACGTTGATTAATTTAATACACTGCCAACATCGAAACTTCCTGGAAGCTAAAATTAATTGCATTTTAATTTGTTAAGAAAAGAAATCAAGAATCTTTGTATGATTGAGGGGTGAATAAAGACTTTCTTTAATAATTTCACGTGTTGGCTCTCAATTATTGTGACATTTAATACAGATTAAAGTTGGTGTTCCTAGTTTGTTCTTCAAACAAGGATACCTTATAGGATGGGCTCATTAATACCCTATTTGAAGTATGACATATAGGATGGGCTCATAAAGTTTGGCTGTGTGATATAAAGTTTTGGCAATATGATGAAGTTTTGTTACTACGATAGTGTGAATCCTTAATAGAGTTTAGTATTTTGGTTATACGATAAAGTTTTATTAATACGATAGGATGACCTCTCATCAACAACAGGAAGTTCAACATTGAAATTTTATTCTTAATTTTCACCCCTCGAAATTCTCATATTCCACATGGACTTTGTTCGACCCTGCATTTCAAAATTTTGTATCCGCCATAGTCTTATTGTTCATCTTATTTAGTTTAACTTTGATTTAGAAATCTTAGAGAAGATCTTAAATAATTTGTTGATAATTTCAATGTTGAAGCATTGTTCATCTTATAAGAGCATTACAACAAAATTGGCTTACCTTAAAAAATTTTGAATATTTGTTGCACTATCTCCCGGTGTAGAATTTACAACAATAGAAAGTTTCCATTGCAAAATGTCGATAATTACTTTAGATTGCATCGATGTTGCTAATTTAGCATTGATCAAAAGGGAAAAATGAACAAACAATCATTATATGATTCGTTGCTAGCAATATAGCAACGAATGCAATATTCATTATTAATTTAAGAAATTAAAGATAATTTTTCAATGAATAATATCTCTTATTAATACATTTGACTACTTACTAAAGATTGACAAAGAATATTGATCAGTTTAGTGTCATCTGCCCATTTTGTTATAGAGGGGATCCCCTCTTTTTCATCATCTACTGAAACTTCGCAACTCCTGAACTCTACCATTTATTTGAGTTTTGCTATTAAGACTTGACAATCTAAAGAAAAAAGGTGATCATCTTTCGAGTATGTGCTATATTCGTTTCAATGATTAAAAATGTAATGTAATAAAAATTATCTTTAGACATCTCTTAAATTGCCTTGATATATTATCGATGCATACAACCTTACTCTCCCTTTACAACTAAACATGAAAATACTTGTGGGTGGATTTTTACTTTTTGGCTGTGCTAAAAGGAAGGCTGCAATAGAATTTTTTAAAATAAGTATTGTTCTATTTTAATCTCCTTGATTTTGGTCTTGGGTTTCTTGACAGGTTCCTCGTTCCTCTAGCAACATCTTCCCTGGAGATGCATCAAGAAGAACCCTAATATGGTGTCCCTTATTTTCTATGATGGCCGGTTAGTGATGTTGTTTCCTTTTGTGTGCTCTCAAGTTATTTGGTTCCTCGTCTTCTCAGTTGTCATTTTCCTTCTTGTTTTAGTTTATGGTTTTTTTGTTTTATGGATTGTAATAAAAATCATCGACTTTTTACTTGCTCGTCTATCCATGTATCAGTACTCTGTTTGTTATCAACTTGTTTTTTCTCTCTTCTTCTCTTCTCCTTCCCTTGCTCCCCTTTTGTTGGTTTGTATAATATAAGCTTCTCTTGCTGCAATAAAACTATTTGTTAGACTCGCCTTGTAAGATATTCTATCTTGTTTGGTAATTTGGTAAGATTGGAGTAACTCCGTGTTAAATGGTTAGTCAGATGGGTACCCCTACTGTGAATAATAACAGTTAAAAAGGTTAATTAGGATGGTTGGAATGATGAATGGGATATGGTGCTGTATTGTTTGTTTATGTGTTTTGTTGATCATGTTTATAATAATAGTATGTTTTTTTTTCCATTGACATGCTAATATAAGTTAGTTGGAAATATTACAACAAAGAAAAATGTAGACTTCATACAACGAACTCCAACCTAGGAATGCTGGAGTAGAGTTGAAGGTGGTCTAAAATCAAACGAGCGGTACATGTTGAGTAACTAGTTTAACTCGGTGTAGAGCGACTCTAAAACATTGACATGGCCTTGACTTTCATGTAGTAGCTTGTAATGAACTTTTATCTTGTTTAAATCCTCACAAGTTCCCAATAAAATTTAAAAGCACGGTAAATGTGGCTATTTCTTACATTGATTTTTTTCCATACGACGCCTCTCGTTGCCTTCCTCGAGTCCTCGGATTATTTTTCGACAAGAAATTTTGGTACTTCCATAGGGGAACTTTAAAAAGGAGAGGAGATTTTTACTACATGACCTCTATAAACATTTTCAATTACACTACAATCCTTTACTTTTTGTATTACTTTGTGACCTTTGTAAGCAAACTAACTCTTTCATCAAAATCTCTGTGTGGTTAACTTCCATCTATTGGATTATTAAAGTAAACAGAATCTCTTAACACAATTGGAATATTGCCTTCAACGTAGAAATAAATAATGTTATATAATCTAAACCCGAATCAAATCTTCCTCAGAAATTTTTTGGCATCAACCTTTTTACTATTCCCAAGATTAACTGTACTATTAACACTTTAGATGATATACCCAACTAAACATTCATAATATAGAATCCTAAGCAGAACAAATCGTTGGTGTGACTGTGAGTGTTTTTCTTACATGTGGTTGACGTATAAATTTTCATAATCATTCAGGTGCTTGATATCTACGAGAATCTATCATGTAAGATATCATTATATAAAAAATGAGAGCTTATATTCGATTCAAAACAAGCAAGAATACGTGTTAATCTCCAACTGTCCTCATATCTTCCAACTCATCCAAATATAATCAAACGTCAACTACGTACTATCAACTGAATTTTATAATAGAAATCAGTATAATCTAAGAGTATTTAGGCATCTGTCAGATGACGCTAATGTATGTAGTCCGTTACAAAGGTCGTATTCATTCGAGTAACAAAAAGTAGTGACAAAAAAATAAAAATTGTGCACCAACACCAGCATCAAAACAACAGTGACCATTTTCCAAGCAATATGTATGGCATCAGCATTTTTTTCTTATTATTTTTTATTTGTTGACGAAATTGAATATAAGTCACTCCAATCTTCTTTAGGAGGCCATGTCTTACATTACAACAAAAGGTTTAAGGCTACCAATAATTCAATATTCGTTGGTATATCTTTTGTAATTAAATATTTAAAAATGAATTATATTATTCGTTGTTTGATTCTTTTTAAATTTGCAACCAATGTTGTATTCGTTGTTATATTCCTCGCAAAAAAACATATAATAACGATTAACACAAATTTAACGAATAAGTCAATTTAAAAACCATTGTTGTTTTATGAACCTTTAACAACGAATAATCTTTGATTAGAAGAATAAAAAATAATTTAACAATGAATACTATCCGTTATTATATGTCCAACATTACAAGATATGACAATGAATGTTAAAATTATATGTTCCCTTTAGTCAATTTTGTTTCTAGCTTTAAAGCTGCGAGAAATTAAAGACATAGAAGATATTTGTTATCTATATATTGCTATACAAAAATTATTTGTTCTCTTTAGTCAATCTTGACCTCCATTTCTTCTATACAAAAAGTATTACTAAAGGAGACAAAAATCTCATATGATGAAAGATATTTCTAGTCAACAAATCTTCTTAATTTGTTGATTTTACACAAGTAACACATCTTTACCCAACTGGTCTCTCTGTTTAATATTCGCTCTTGTGTTTTATTTTTTGTTTTGAGATATTTACTAGAGAAAAATGGTACCCATGGATGAAAATGTTTACCCCGAAAGTCTTTGTGAAAATTCGATATCACATTCGTTATGTTGGAAAATATCGTTATATATTTTTTGTCGGAATGTTGTTGGCGCTCTCTGCCATCTCACGAAGGGATTTTTGTGATGTCCTCACACTCTCTTAATACAATTCTTTTCTAAAATGGGATTTGAGGTGTTCCACCTTTAGGGATGTTCGGTACAAGCATAAGGGGTTGGAATAGAGGAGAATAAGGGGTCATTTTCCTACCGACACGGTTTTCCGTGGTACGACTATTCTCCATTATTCCATCTTATTTCACTCTTATTCATATCTTTATCCCACCTTACCTACCTTTATTTCACCTTATTCTCCTTATTCCTATCCTCCAGCCGAACAAAGAATAGACTCTTATTCTCCTTATTCCCAATCCTCATTCCTGCTTATTTCCGAACCGACCGGACCCTTATACTACAAAGCCAATTATTTGGAACGTTTAGTTTGGTGATGACTTGCTTTAATGTGTCCATAGTCCTAAAAATTTATCCTTTATACTTGGTTTATGCCTACTATCAACTATGTTCTCCGTATTACGAATCTATTGAAAGACATGCTTAACATGGTTTTCAATGCTTTTTCTAAATCGTCTGGGAAAAAAAGCTTTCGAGATTGTTATCACTTTCAAATTATACTAATATCCGAACTCTTTAAGTTTATATTTACATCCTGATAAACAAACACATAATATTTGCCTCTCTGTCATTTCTATTGTACTTTGGATCTTTCCCTCTCTGTCATTTTTTTATAAGAATTGTTTCTCAGTAAGCTTTGGGAGAATTAGACCTGACCAATGGAGCGGGATCTGCGTTCCAACCTTCTCAGCCTATTAGTTGACTGAGTTTGGGCAAAGAGATTTTATGAATGGCTCAGCTCGGATCGACTTGCTCATTGGCATGTCCATCAAATGTGTTGGTCGTAGATATGTGCCACAAAGTTCAACATGCTCCAAAATATAAAAATAAATGTGAAAACATTAGATAGCACATACATTTAATGTTGTTTTATTAATGTTATATTATATTTATTATAATAGTTTCTTAAATTTATAAAGTTTAAATGATGCACGGAAAAAAATTTATATCTATAATATAAAAATCCAGGAAAATTATTTAAAATCGGCTCATGGGTCAACCTGGCGTAATCCGTGGTCCGTGGGCCAGCCGAATCCATGTCTTTAACATGGGATCTTGCAATCTTACATTATTATTATTATTATTCAAAATAGTATATGTGTATGCAGTATAAGAATAAGCTACTCAATATAAAACATGAGACAAGTTTATTTTTTCTTACATTTTTATTCATATTTTCAGGTCCAAGCAGGAAAGGCCCACAAAGCCTTTACCACGAACGGACCAAAAGGAAGAAATTAAAAACAATAGTGAAATTAGCAGTTGCTGACGCCAACCCTTCGTGCTATTAGAAGATCTATTAGAAGACAAACGATGCTATTAGAAGTTGGTGGTTATCCTGATAACCATTTATTTAATAAGATGAGGAGTACACACAAGACATTGCAACTCTCCTTCCTTCGTGCCCCAAAAATAAATAACATAATGTCTAAAGAACGTTTACCATATAAGCTCTAAAAATAAAAAAGTACAACATTCATCTGCGAATTAAATGGAGGTTTTTAGGCTTTGCGCATCACGAAAGCGTTGGGATAGGATCAATCCTGTTGAAAAAAACAGACTTGTCATACAAATAGCAGCGGAATTTTAAAAATTCGATGAAGCCACATAAATAGGGAACCATTCCCAATCCCTTCCATCAATAGCACACAAGTATAGAATTTTCTCTTGAAGCGTGAATGTGATTCTCTTGTCTCTAAACCAAGAGGCATCATGCCTGAAGTCTGATCCGACAGAGACATCACTTGTATGAGTGGGGATGAACCACGTACTTCCCGCAATTCAATGAAACGATCCAGGACTCCTTGCTCCTGATTTCATCGTGCGAAATTGTCTTTCTTCGTCGTGATTCTAAAAAACAAAAAATGAAGAAAGCTACACGAGATTGATTAAATCGATCCGGCAGCACAACAACATGGTCGACTATTAAGAACAACATCCCTACAAGGGGACGATCCTGAGTAGACAATGTTTATACTGCACAAGAATCTTATTAAGCAAACGGCTCTTTTATAGGGCTCTTTGGTACCTGGCTCCAACTGCAACTGTGCCACAGTTCAACAATTCCAGTTTAAGAAAATAATAATCGCTGCAAGGGGATATCACAGTTGATGAAAAAAGACATGAAATCTCACTTTTAATCACTTTATGGATCAATTCACTGCAAATTCAAGCAACCAGCGTGCTCTCCAAACCAAGCTAAGGGGACTTGAAAACATGACCCATGCAGCACATTAAAAAGATAAAAGCTAAGCATAAAGAGAAACAAAATAGCTCCACCGTATGGAGGACTTCCTGAAGATATAGCACATTAAACCAAAGCTCCGTATGAGTATCCGATTCAAAGAAAACAAGTCACGATTAAGCAAATCGCACTCCTCACATGAATCCAAGTTCCAACAGCAGCTCTTTGCACTACTGTACTTAAACAATCCAGGCTTAACAGATAAAAGACTTTGTGAAAACTGACGATTAAGATTTACATGTCTTCAATAAATCGGGAGAGGCACAACTTAGATGAACAACTACTTTTCAGTACACATCACTCAACTTTTAAACTACAAAATAAAGCATTGTTCTTAGCCTACAAGATGCGTACAAAACTCAATAGAGATGTGGACTTCAGATCTTGCAAAAAAATAATTTAAAGAAACTATTTTATGTTAAGGGAACCTAAACCCGGGATGTTACAGAAAGAGTTGCTACATTGGGACTTCGAGCTCATAGATCTCATTGTCGTACCCACCCTAGCAGGAGCCTTCCAAGGCTCGGCCATACCTCCACTCTATGTGCTCCATGCCTCCTCTTCCAACGGTCCCTTGTCACTAAGGTACCTGGAAGAAGACGGAGCTAATGAGAGGCGACCCTTCCAAATGAAGCATTATTTACATATAAATGGTACATAAAAGGGTAAATTACAAAAAAGAGACCGATCTTTACATGGATCTCAAATTAGGGACTGATCTCTAATTTGTAACAAATAGGGGACTAAAGTTTAACTTAACGTTTTAGTCCCCAACTCCGTCAATGGACAGCTCAATCCATGATTTTTTTGACGGAATTACCCTTGGGGAAGAGCATCCTCCGTCTCTTCTCCTTCCCCTCGTTGTGGATGACGGAGATGGACTTCTAGGCTTCAGTCGCAAGAACGTGCTCGATCTTCAGCACAGGAGTTCCACCCCACCCCTTCAAATAATTCTCTGCTATAAGTCTCGTGCTCCCCCTCTTCAGTAGCACGCACATCCTCTCCCACCCTCTCTTAGATGGAACTCGCAATCGATGGCAGCGGTGGAGATTTCTCGGTACTCTCCGTAGAGCTGTGGGGGGAGATCGTAAGACGCCTCCCTCTGATCGATCGTTGTCGCCTCCGCTACATTTGCCGTTGGTGGTCGAACAATTTCCTTGACATGGAATGCAAATCAACTTCTCTGCAATACTTTTTCTACAATTGCAATGAGAAGTCCATTTGGTTGATGGCTCCCGTCGGAAGGAGCACCCATCATGCCCTCTACGATGTCTGCTCTGCCTCCACATTCAGAGTGACCGAACTCCCGCCCATCCACTTCGTCGCCGACATGCCCCCATGCGGTTGGGTGCTTCACGTGGACGACTACGGAGACCTCCATGCCCTCAACATCCTCACGAGAGAGCACATCTACCCCCCCCCCCCCCCCCCTTTGCTCACCACCTTTATCGACATTGCCAGAGTAGATCGTGACACACAAGGTCGCGTCACCGGATACCTCTCCCGAAACACAACTGAGAGCGCGAGCATTATCACTATTTCCCCATCATTATAAGGATCTTGGCATTAAAGACGAAGTTGTTTATCTATGTCTGATGTGGTGTTGTATAAGCTCGATAAGCTCCCCAACATCTGGATGGAAGTTGGGAAACTTGGTGAAGATCTAGCCTTGTTCCTGGGCATCAACCAATCGTTAGTGCTATCCACCCGTGACTTCCCGCAACTCAAATATGGATGCATCTGCTTCACCGACAATACTTGAGGGATCCGACATGCTCGAGTAGATGGTAACGACGGCCTCGACAGCAAGGCGACCCATCTCGATGATGCGTACACTGCCGAACCACTCGAGCTCCTGCGTTGAAGCCGAGCACGTTGCCACATCGAAAGCCTAGAGGCCCATCTCCGATGAGGGGAAGGAGAAGAGACGGAGGATGCTCTTCCCCAAGAGTAATTTCGTCAAAAAAAACATGGATTGAGCCGTCCGTTGACGGAATTGGGGACTGAAATGTTAAGTTAAACTTTAGTTGCCTATTTGTTACAAATTAAAGATTAGTCCATAATTTGAAAATCCATATAAAGATCGGTCCCTTTTTTGTAATTTACCCTGCGTAAAAATCAATAGGAAACCATAACGGCCTCTCTCTCCAGGTTGGCTTACAATGGTGACGAGGGTGAGGATGTGGAGGCGCATGACGCATCATTGTGGTCCTTCAATGAAAAGGGTGAGCGGATACACGTGGTGTACGTGGAGGTGAATGGAATGGGACCCAATAGAAACTTCTACTTCTTATACGGTCGATGGGGAAACGATCGTCACCTTTTTTTTTTGAAAGGTAAGTAAGTATATTAAAAGTGGATAAACTTGATAAACTTGATTACAGTAAGAGTTGTCTGTTTAACCTCCACACAAAAACCCAATGAATGGGGGAGGTAGTTGTATAGAACAAACAATAAAGCCAAAGAAGAGAAACAGGGCCCCAACAGCGGGCAATAGCAAAAAAATTCAATTGAAGATGATCATTAGGTCTTCCAGAATCCGGTTAGCCGTCACTCTAGCAGTCGAAAAGGAAGTTTTTGTCCAACGGAGGTTGCGCTCCCGCCAGATCCACCAAGTAGAAGTCGCAATAGCAGAACTGACTTTGATAGCGAGATCAGCGTCTAAACCATGCATCCGCTTCACCCAATCCAGAATATCAGTGATAGCATAATCAGGACCCAAGGGAGGCAGACGAAGCGACCCGGCGATGAGAAACCAGATTTCCATGGAGTAGGGGCACTCCCAAAAGATATGGTCCCTAGATTCACAGCGGTGGTCACAAAGTAAGCAGTTGGCATCCACGTCCAAACCCCACTTCAGGAGCCTGTCACGAGTGGGTAACCGGTTACGAGCCACTCTAAACAGGCAGCATCTGTGTTTAGGGGGTGCCTTTGAACCCCAAACTTCCTTCCAATGACAGAAGATCGGTCCTCTAGAGCGTACCAGATCAAAACACGAACGAAAGGAGAAGCCCGTCGGAGAGAGAGCCCACTTATAAGGGGGACCAAGCTGAGCAAGAGCAGGCACAATAGAGTCTGTTCCGCAGGAGAACCTTCCAAAACATAGAAGCATTAGACTTCAAAGGTATATCCCAGAAAGACTCATCCCTAAGGTATTTTGCACGAAGATAATCAGCCCATATAGAATTCTCCGCCGAGAGGAACCTCCAAACCCAGCCGACATTCGAAGCTTTAGCCATGTCCCCCAAGGACCTTACCCCAAGGCCGCCTTCAACTTTAGGAAGGCAAACTTTCTTCCAGGCTAAGGCGTGGCCTTTGTAATCCCACAAGAAATCCGCACAGAGAGAGGAGATCCTTGAGATGACCAAAGATGAAATAACGGAACAGTCCGACCAATAGAGTAAGATTCCCGCAATGACTGAGTTCAGTAATTCAAGACGTCCCGCTAAAGAAAGGGTTCTAGACTTCCAGCCACACAGCTGGGCCCTAACCTTATCCACAAGAGCCTTACCCGATGAGGAGTAGCCAAGTCTGTCCGAGAGCGGGATGCCCAGGTAGGTAGTAGGTAGAGCTTCCCCAAGAAGCCCCAAAGCAAGATTCCAAGTAAATTGGGTCCTTGTATTCTTTGAGCAGAATAATCTGCTCTTAGCTGCATTCATCCGAAGACCAGACATTGCCCCAAAATCGTTCATTGTGGAGGCAATTGCATTTAGGGATCGAGAGTTGCACTTGGTAAAAAAGAGAAGGTCGTCAGCATAGATCAAGTGAGAGGGGGCCTTGTTGCAGCCTCTGCCCATAGGGGAGATAGATCCATCTGCCACAGCCTGGTCAACCAGGCAGGTGAGAGTTTCCAAGACGAGTGTAAAAAGAAGAGGGCTCAGGGGATCGCCCTGGCGAAGCCCTCTAGTCCCCTTGAAGAGCCCGTTGGGCAGGCCATTAACCAGTACCGAGTAAGAGACAGTTCCTATGCAGTTTTGCATCCACTTCAACCAGGTAGAACCAAACCCCATCTCAGATAACCTATCCAGCAGGAAACGGTGGTTAACCGAATCAAAAGCTTTTGCAATATCCACCTTGACACACGCCCGGCGCGGCCCCCTGAGTCTACCAAACCCTAAGGCCAGCTCCTGCGCCAGACGCACACTGTCGCCAATGCGCCATCCCTTAACAAACACCATCTGATTAGGGGAGACAAGGTGAGGGAGAACCTCCGAGAGCCTAGCCGAGAGAAGCTTTGCAAAAATCTTGTAGATGACATTACAACAAGAGATAGGCCTAAAGTCCCCCAAGCCCGATGGAGAGGGGACCTTAGGCACAAGCGTCAGAAAGGTATGGTTGATTTGCCTCAACATAGCACCACCCGAGTGAAGGAAGGACATTGCGTCCATGACTTCTTTTTTGATTAAATTCCAATGGAATTTGAAGAACTTGGCATTGAAACCGTCGGGTCCCGGAGACTTAGAAGAGTTGATTGAGCGCAACGCTTGAAGGATTTCATCCTCCCGGAACGGGCTTTCGAGCCAATTCCTAGCTTCAAATGTGAGAACTTTCTTGGGAGGGGGAGGCGGGGGCGAGGCGGGAGGAGGGGATCGGCCCGTGAGGAGGGCTTCATAGTAGGAGAGTGCCTGTGAGGCAATCTCCAAAGGGCAATCCACGGAGTTACCCATACTATCAAGAAGGCAAGGGATTATGTTCTTCGCCTCTCTAATATTGGCCGAAAGGTGGAAGAATTTAGAGGAGCGGTCCCCAAGCTTCAACCAGGAGATGCGGCTTCTTTACTTCCATAAAGATTCACGATCATCCTCAAGGCGTAAGAGGTAGAGTTTGAGATCTTGCTCAAGCTGTGCAAGATAAGGATCACCAGGTGACAAGGCGAGGGCCTCGTTAACGTGCACCAAGGCCGAAGAAGCCGAGAAGAGGTCCTCCTCTACCCTCCCATGAGAGGCAGCCCACTCCTTAAGGGAGCGCTTAACAGCATTCAATTTTTTAGCCAACACAAACAAGGGGTTACCACTAACATGGGTATCCCAAGCGGCCTCCACCAACGGCAAGTAACCGTCCCTGATCGTCCAAAAGTCATAAAATCTGAAAGGCCTCGCCCGGTGCTCCCGTTTGACCAACTCAACCGTAAGGAGAGCGTGGTCACTGGAAGGCAAAGGGGAGTAGCGGACCTTTGAGAGAGGGAAGACCTCCATCCAGTGCGAGTTGCAGAGCGCCCTGTCAAGCCTTGCCGCGATTCTTCTTGGTCCAACAGAGGAGTTGTTCCAAGAGATAGGATTTCCCCATGGTTCAAGCTCAATCAGACCGTTATCATCAATGCAACGATTAAAGTCGGCAGTAGAGGAGTTGGTAGGCGCTCTACCCCCATATTTTTCATACATGAATCTAACCACATTGAAGTCCCCTAAGATCAGCCAAGGCACTTCAATGGAGGGATTCAGGTGACCGATTTCAGCCCATAGATTCCTCCTCTCGGAAGGGAAGTTCGATCCATAAATAACCGTTAAATTGAGCTGCAACCCTCCAGCATTGGTGCAAATAGCTGTGATAGATTGAGCAGTGATGGATAATGGGTTACAGGTCCAGGCATCCTCCTTCCAGAGGAGCCAGATTCTGCCAAGATTTGTGCTGTTATGCATTGCAGCCCACCCACGCGGTATGGCTGCGAGGAATCTGGAGATACTTTCTGGGCGGATTTTAGTCTCGACGAGGCCAACCATCTCAGCGTTGACTTTTCCAAGGTCTCTAAGGAGACATTTCAGCTTTGACGGTTTGTTTAATCCCCTTGCATTGCAGGTCGTGATAGACATTAATCCGAGGAGGAGGGGGTGTTTCTCTGGCCCGAGGCATTTTCTTTGTAGCTCTTTGCACTTGATTTTTTCTTCCTTCCATGTAGAACCTGAACCCATTCCGGGTTCTCAGAGGAGACGTTCTTAGGCATAGAAACAGAAGCGGTAGAATTCGTTCCCGGAGTCCCCTGCAGACTGATGAATCCACATTTCATCATCTTTATTCTACCATTTTGGCACCAAAAACCCTAGCAAATGCTTGAAAATAGCATTAAATATAGCATCTTAGCATTCATGCATGTGCACTCAGATAGTGTCTAAAATACTGTAATTAAGGCCAAAATTATAGAATAAATAAAGAAAAGAAAAAGAATAAAATATTGTAAATATTTTATGACCCAAAACCCCCGAGACCTAGGCATCTTGATGAATAGGTCGACAAGGAATAAAGTAGGGGGAGATAAGGGCCAAATTACAGACCAAACACCTATACATTCTATTCATTCTTAATTCATTTTTGGGACCTATTTTTGGTTCCACTTTTTATACATCAAATAAAGAAACTTTGTACATGAAAGTTATAGATAATTTTATAAAGAAAAATATAAAATTGATTTCACAGAAAAATAATGTACAGATAAAAAGTTATGGTCTGAATAAAAATCCAAAATCCCAACTTCCCAGACCCGTATCTCACAACTGACAACTCCAAATGTAGCAAACTCACCTTTAATTGTATATAGAATAAAATAATCTATTTAATGGTGGTGGTTTCACATTTGGCGGAAATACGGTTTGAAAGTTGAGTTTTGGACCCCTATTGTATACCTATACTGAATAAAATATTCAATTTATTCTTTATTCATTGTTTATTGATTTTTATATTTTTATAATTATGTAAATATTTCTTGTAATATATATGTGTACTAAAATCAGAATAAAATGCAAAGGAAATACAAAAATAAAAATACTTGTATAAAGGATACATAGGTATACTGCCTATACATATACCTGTACAAAACATTCTTATAATTTATTAATTATACATAATAAATCAGAAAAATAAAATAAAAATATATTTATGTGTATAAAAGCATTTTATAATTTTACAAAATAAGAAAACAAAAATAATAAAATTTAAATATACAAAATAAAAATAAAAAGATGCAATATGTAGGTATTATACCAATATAAGGTTAAAAAGGTAACTTGTAAAAATAGAAGTCATAAAAATAAATAAAAATCAGAATAAAATACTACATAAAATAATGAATATTTTTTATTTAATAAATGATTTAATTCGGCCATTTAGTATTTTAAAATGAATTAACAAAAGATTTTTCCAGGGTTTTTCCTGGTTGGTCCACGTGGACCAAACAGGTGCAAACCCTAGTTGACCCCGGTCAACTAGGTGACCTAGACCCTGTAGCTCCTGTCAGACCCGCGTTTGACCCTTCCTTCTCCATTTTTTCGAGGCCCAACCTTGCGTTATTTCATGATAGAACCTTCTGACCTTTTGCTCCTCGGACATCGGGCATGCCCGACCTGATGCTACCTTGGTCGAAGGAGCTCTGAACCAACCGCTCAGCCTCGTTTTTCCTCCGCTGACCGTCAACTCCTTATAACCCAGCAGCCACTCCAATTCGATTTTTGAACCGCGATTTCCCAGATTTCTCCCACCTTTGGCCGTGCTCGAGACGCCTGGAGGTGACAGCTCCACGCTCCGAGCTTCAAGGCGGCGGAATATACCAAGATCTGAGCGAGTTCCAACCTCCGGTGGAGCTTCATCGTTGAGGTAATCACCCTCTGGCCCCCAGGCCATCGAGGCTGTTTTGCATTTCTTTTCATCCCCGTATCGTTCATCATATTCCTAGGATTACTCCGAACATCTTCCTTCGTCGAACCGCCCATCTATTCACCTCATCTCTCACCTCGCCGGAGCGCAACTCCGGCGAGCCCTCACATCGCCTGTCGCACCCCTCCGAGAGACACCGGAGGTCGAGGCATTTTGCCCTCGACCTCCTTAACATTTTTGTGCAGGTGCTGGAGTGCATTGACGCGTCTGGAACCCTTTTGATCCTTCGTCGGAGCACCTGGAGCACTGCATCTTCCGTGTCGCCGCTGAAGAGCTCCGCCAACCTCCACGCCACTCCATTGCTTCCAGACGATAGAGGAGATCACCAGCAACCTTCCGGGCCCATTTTAGAGCTCATTCATCGCCGGAGCGCATCGCCACCGCCGGGAGAAGGTCGCCACGACGGTCCTTCTTCCCTGTTCTTCCATCAAGCCTCGCTGCCGTCCGATCAAGAGGAGGCCCCAGTTCTGACGTGGACCGTCCGATCGCCTTCACCTGCCGACGTCGGATCTCATCTGAGATCTGATCTCAGCGGTCCACGGGCGAACCGTCATCGCGCTCGGAGGATATGCCACGTGGATAAGTGGCGTGCCCTACGCCGTTGGATCGCGCCTGAAGCCCAACCGTTGGATGTCCGCCACGCGTCAACACCTTCGTCAACGTCGTCGGATCGCCTAAGCGAGGGTATTTTGCAGTCAACCCCCGCTTATTTTGTAATTTCTATTTAGTCCCGAAACTTTATTGCGTAGTTTAAATATTTTTGTAATATTTGCACAAAGACCCCCAAGCTTTATGTATTTGCATCCAAGTCCTTCGCCACGTCACCTCACGTGACCTGTACACGTGAGGTGTGGGCATTTTGCAAGGATACCCTCGGTCATTTGTGTATTTCATTTTAGTACTAAAGCTTTCGTATCACGTGTAAACTTTTTGGATATTTTGCATATAGGTCCCCAGGGTTTTGAGATATTACATTTCAGTCCTCGCCAGGCGCGTGCAAGTCACGCGCTCTGGTGGGAAAATTTCCAAGAGACCCAGGCGGTTTTTGTAATTAATTTTTGAAGCCATAAATTGAATATTCAGTGTATATTTTTGTGGAAAATTGCATGTATGCCCTTGGATGTTTGAGAAATTGCATAAATACCCCTACCAGGCCTATGTTTTGATTGGATGCTTGTTGTATTTATTTAACCTATCATCTTAAGTCCAAAAATTCCACAAAAATAGGGTTTAGTTCCTGGATAAGTGTACTTTGACGCCTAATTTTAGTTTTTGATTTTATTTTATTTTCATATTTATTAAAAATCAAAAACAACCTATTTGTGTACTGTCTAGCTTAGAAAATGCCAAAAAATTATTAAAACACCTCTAAAAATTTCAAAAAAATTACCTAGTGTCTGCTTTATCCTATTTTAGTGTCAGTCCAAAAATCACTAAAAATCTCAAAAGAAAAATACTAAAAATTTAAAAACACTCAAAAACTTCAAAAAAATATATAAAATCAAGGAAAACTCTAAAAAATACAAACCCAGGTTCTGTGTGTTCCTTATTTTGTTCCTTTTATTTGAAAATTAGTTGGAAAGATTTTGAGTACTGGTTGCTATTTTTAAATCCCATTTTACTCACAGCCAGCATCTTTTCCACTGTTTTGCTTTATTTAAGTATTCAAAAATACTAAAAACACCTTGAAAAATTCCCAAAAATCACAAAACAGTAGAAAATCATAAAAATACCAAAAATAATTTATTTCTGAATTTTTGGTTATTTTTGCACATTTTTATAAATATTTTACCTTGTCTCTCATTACATTGTCTTTGCTTTCCAATATTGAAAAAGAAAAAAATATAAAATATAAAATTATAAAAATCAGAAAATTAAAAATCAAAATATAAAATTAAAAATTAAATAAAAAATTTAAAATTAAAAATCATAAAATTAAAAACCCACAAAAATTTCCTTTGCTTGTTTGCTTAGTGTAGACACATCACACACACACTTGAGCACAATTTTTGAATTACCCTGCCTTTTCCCTGTGTTCGAACTCTCTACATACTTGCACCTATACATCTTTTATGTAGAGTTAAAAATAAATTTTAGCTCCACATTAGTTCTAATTCATTGATCTTTAGTGTGGGTTAATTGTTGACTTTAATCGAGATTTGTGTGGTTGACACTTCGACTGAGTTCACGCTTTGTATTGAACTTAAGACCACCTAGCTTCCGGTTAAATCAAATGGCGCCGTTGCCGGGGAGCAACAGCGAGTAGTTTACATTTTGTTTGTTTGATTGTGATTGTCTCCTATAGCTTCATTCCATTTCTCTTGCATTTTTGATACATATTGATTGAGTTATCTGACCATTTCTTTTCTTGTCTTCTTGCGAGGGACCGCGGAGCAAGGCGGATCGCCTAGGTGATCCGGAGCAACCTTGGGACGCGGAGCCGGCTATCCTTAGCCAAGCCGGCAGGAGAGAGCGAAGAGTGAGAGAGAGTGATTAGTTAGCTTTTCTTTTATCTTTGTGAGAGAGTGATTTGTTGAATTGTAATAATACAGGTACACTTGGACTCTCGAACACTTAGACACTACCGGGCCTAATTTCCGGGTGTTTGTTCACCCGGGGGCTCACCGCAGTTTTTGATCGTGTTTTCATCGCTTGTCATTTTCCGGTTTTGATTTCATTTTTCCTTTCTTTTGTGGATTGAGCTCTTAGATTAGGTCCTGCTTGATTCGATTAGCCTAGGTCCAAATACCCTAATAACTCTTGCATGTTCCTATAGATCGTTGTTGGACTTAGACTAATTAAACAGTTGGCTAGTAGCTTCCGATCCACGCGCCGCGAGCTCACACCCGAACAAGCGCTTTCTCCTAACTCAAATGTGTTGAGCAGAGGAGGGGTGAGCCTAGACCGGACACTCGGATTAGGAGTTAATAGCTAGCTTGTGGTTCTTCACGCTAGCAGTTGCCTGTTCTAGGACGATTTCCGCTTGCATATCGCCATATAGCATAGGTTTATAAATTCTGCTTTGCACCCCGCATGGAGAGAGCTGGGATTCGCTGTAAGTCTTCTTACTTTGCATACATCATCTAGGCACAAAGGTGAGATTTCCACCTTGGTGTCGACTTGCACGGCTTTTCCGACTCTATTCTCCCTCTGTTTTTGGAACAAAGTAGGATCGAGAAAATACAAAAATTCGTTAGGCGCTTGTTTGAATCTACTCAAAAGAAGCGATAACACCAAAAAAATTAAAAAAAGGGACTGCTAAAGAAAACTTGACCAAAATAAAATTGGTAATTGGATTCATTGCTTGGGGAGAGTAACACCCTCACTTGTCTTCAGGTTGCATGGGAAGGTCTCCTTCCAAGTGAGTTGAGCGCTTCGTAAGGATTAGAGCCCAAAACCCAACTTGTGACTGCCTTGTGTATCGCCTGGATTTCCGAAGTATTGGCGCTACTATCGTACATAGTCGAGTAGGACTTGGTCGTCATTGGTGACTCGCTATTGTGTGAGCGCCGACCTTGTCCGAAGTATCGAGCCTAGGCCACGCCTTCACGGGTGTGTCTGTCTCACCGGCTGCGTCCGAGTAGGATCTTGCACGCTCACGGGTGATTTCGTTGTGAGCGAGGTCCGAAGTATCGGTTTCGCCTATCGGCTTCCTCCCTCTATTTCTTTGGCTGAGTAGGGATCCAGGAAGGGTTACAAGGACCTTAAAAAGCGCAAGTTACAGGTTACACAGGAGGAGGACAAGTACGGGGACACTTTCCTGGCAGTACTCTCGCTCCTATAGGCGTAGCGTTCTAAGGACTCGTGACAAGATAAATACCTGAAAACAAGCTAAAATTTACAAGATAAAAGCCGAACCTTCACGGATTCACGTGTTGAGTTGGTGAATTCACCCTTGCTTTGCGTTTGGTTGCTAGATTTATTTAGTTCAAGATCAAAAACACCGCACAATTGTGCACAATTTTGTTGCATATCATCTTCTTCTTCTCTTGCATTATCCCCCCTCTTCTCGAATAATCAAGATGATGGGACGGAGATCTCTTAGGCCGACCTTATCGGCACCGCTATCTAGCACTCCTCCTTACTCATCTAGGAATGCCTCGGAGAGTCCGCTCTCCGAGCCCGAGTTCACATCCACCCTGTTCCCCCTCGACCACCCTTCCCATTCCCCTTCTTTCAGTCCAATTGTGTCAGAATTTAGTGCATCACAGAGTTCCGCTCATTCGACAGCACCTGAGATGGCCTCTTTTGCTTTTTCAGAAAATCCAGCAATGGCAGACAGAGGCAAGCACCCAGATGACCACGATCACCCTCCGTTCATAATCGATTAGGTGGCCATCAACAATTCCTTGTTAGCATCCCTGGAGACCATGCAGAGGCAGATCCGGGACCAGGGAACATTCATGGGTGATCTGATGAGAGAAATAGCGCAGATGAGAGAGAACCGACCTGGGGGCGGTGGCGGAGGTGGAGGAGGAGGACCCGATGCAGGAGGAGGCGATCCAGACGCTGAGCGACCGCCACAGACTATCATGAGGGAACTGCACAACCCAGCTGCATCCCTCACTCACCGGTGGATCAGACTCCCGCCAATCCACGGAGACTTCGAACTTCGGCCCCATACGATTCAGCTGCTACCCAAGTTTCACGGGTTGCCGACCGAAGAGCCGCACCTCCACCTCCAGGAATTTGAGATGATTTGCATCACTATCCATGATCGGTTGATGATCGAGGACACAATAAAGATGATCGCCTTTCCGTTCTCTTTGGTTGATAGAGCCGCATATTGGCTCAAGCATCTAGGGCGATTCCTCGATACTTGGGCAGATCTCCGGACCGCATATTCGAAGAAATACTATCCTCTCGGCCGGACCAACGCAGCTCGAGCCATGATCAGCAATTTCGTCATGATCCCAAATGAACAGTTCCATGAAGCCTGGGATCGATTCAGAGAGCTCATTGACCGGTGTCCACATCACGATATATCCAAGCCCAACTTGGTGCAGAGTTTCTTTTGTGGGCTGACACCGGAGCTGCAGGGGCTAGTGAATGCCTCTTGCGGAGGGTCTTATTTCTCCAAGGGAGAAGACGACGTCTGGGCTATCTACGAAGGCATGGCAGAAAACTCCACAGTGATGGCCCAGGCCCGTGTCTATACACAGCAGAAGCCCCCGCAAGGAGCGGGATCATTTCAGAGGATCGCCCGCATCGATGTCGGTCCCAACACAATGTCGGTAGCCGCAGCCCAAGCCGAATCAGCAGCAGCCGACATGGGCATTATTAGTGAAAAGTTGGACCGCATGGAGATCCTCGAGAAGAAGCAAAACCAAGGTCTTGCTCAGATGGACCTTCTCACCAAAACCATGAGTGACCTGAAAACTCAAATCCTATGCATTTAGGAGGCACAAGCTCACGCCCAACAGCTTCCCAGGTCATGGGCTGACCCCAGCAGTAACAGCTCCAACCAACCCTCTACCTCGTACCGACAGGTGAATCATATCCAGGCAGAGCCGGTTCCACTGCTGCAGTACCATCCAGAGCAACCGCCGTCTCAGGAGACGCAGATGGTGGTGTATCAGCCGGAGCAGCCACTGGCAGTTTTTCCTCCACCCTCTTTCGAGCAGGAACCGTTGATGGAAGTCAACGGGATTTGGTACGACCGGTACCCTCAGCCCGGGATTCGTCGGGATCACCCCGGATTCCGTTGGGGCAACGGTGGCTCCTCCTCCCAGCAGCAGAATCCTGCCCAAGGACACCAGAACAGCCAGCCACAGCAGCATAACCAGCAGCCCCAGTATGCCCAGCCGCAGCAATATCACAGTGGTCCTCGTCCCACCTATCAGGGACAATAGTGGAGGCAGCGCCAGCCGCCTCAGCAGTCTTATCACCAGCTTCCCCCCCAGTATCAGCAGCAACAACAGCAGCAGCCCCATTTCCAGCAGGGACAGACATCCGGTTCTCAGGGTCCAGCCTTTGAGAACCCAGCCCTCGATGATCTTGCCCGCTTGCTATCTGAACAGCGAGCATCTTTCAGGCAAGAAATGGATGAATTCCGGCAGGAGATGCGGGATATTCTCAAAGGCAAAGCCGCCATACCCGCTCAGATCGAACCTAACCCTAATAACCTAAAAAGAAAATCTGAGCAGGTAGAGTTCACAGAGGATACCTCTCCTAGTGACTATTTGAGTGACATGTCTTATTCCTATTATGATGCTGATTTTATTACTACTAGGAGCGGTAGGATGCCAGCCGGCGGCGCCTCTTCTGAGCGACAACCAGTTGCAGGATCAGGAGCGCCAGAGGAGCAGAGGAGCGGTGCTGATGCCGCTAATGATGATGTTGAAGACGGTGGTGCTGATGCCACCAATGATGGAATCCAGGACGACGGTGCTGATGCCGTCGTGATAACAGATGCAGACGGTGGTGCTGATGCCACCATTTTGGATGCTGAACCAGAGGGCGGTGCTGATGCCGTGAAGACCGGTGCTAGTGGTGGCACTGAAGCCACCACATCCACTTTTGTTGAGCCGCCATCTGTGATGTTGCCACATTTTGTACCCAGAGACTGTAGGAACAAAAACAAAAACAAAAATATGAATAAAGGAAAGGTTTCTGTCCAAATTGCGGATCCATATGTGGTAAATGATGATAATTGTATGGATTCTCCTTCTTCACAGGCACAGGGACCGATTCCTAGTCCTCCATCTGAGGAGGCCCCTACCATCCCCTTCCCTGAGGCACTCCGCCGAGCGAAGGGGAATAAAAAAGAAAATCCAAAAAAGAGCCAACAGGTCGAGTTCGGCAACGAAATGATTGACAGATTTCATATTCAGCTGACTCTACGAGAAGCATTTGAGCATATCCCCTTCTTCAAGAAGAATTTGAAAGAAACAACTACTGTCCGAAGGAAGAAGAGGTACAGAGATCAAATCCATATGCTCACTCATGACACATGTTGCATCATCCAGAACAAGCTGCCAGCCAAGCGACCAGACGCAGGAGCTCCCTATGTCAGATGCGAGATTCAGGAGCAGCAGTTTGATCGTACTCTATTAGACAGCGGCTCTTCAATTAACCTCCTTCCGGCAGCCTTACTGAAGCAATTCGAGTTTGGTCCTCTTCTTCGAAGCAGAACCGTCATTCAGTTTGCTAATAGGTCGATTAAGAGGCCGAAGGGGTTATTGAAAGACGTGGTCGTTACCATTCAGGGCCTGAAATTCCCCGTGGACTTCGTTGTGTTGGACATGGAGATCCCTGAGTCGGTAACTGATGCCCCCATCATTCTCGGACATCCATTTTTGGCTACAGCCAAAGCTGTGACCGACCATGATAGCGGGAAGGTATGTTTTCGCGTAGAGGGCGAGACCATACAAATAGAGACGATCGAAGAAATCAAAGCCAGAGAAGTAGAGTGCTCCGAGCAATCCAGTGAAGCAGCGCAGATGACAGAGGAGGAGCTAGACATCCACCAAGTTTGTGATTTTGAGATGACTGATGATGAATCCAGTTGGAAAGATCCCGTAGCACCGACCCTCGCCTTGCCTACAGATTCACTGTATCTCAAGCTCATGGCAGTCGAGAGCCGGGAAAGCACATCCCTGGATGAGGATACATCTGAAGCTGACAGTGTTGTGATGAGTGGTGCTGAGGAATTTCAATCATGCTCATCTTCTTCTGATCCCTCGGATTCAGACATTGACTGGGATGACTTTGACGGCTATTTACCTTGTCTGATTCCTACTGAGCCAACAACCATGACAGAGTGCGAGCCGGTGCAGTTTATAGTTGATTCAGAAGGCCGCCCTTCGTCAGCAATTCATGCAGAGCGAGAGTTCTCCCATGCAGACCTGGTAGCATTTACACAGACATATCAGAAGCCAGATCTGCCACCTCCCAGTTGTCCAGAACGGAAACCTCTGCCGCAGTCAATGACATACAGATTCCTTGCAGGTGAGCCAGAAATGTACCCAGTCATTATCTCAGCAGATTTGACTGGAGAGCAAGAATCTCGTCTGATGGAGGTTCTTGAAAGAAACCGCAAGGCAATAGGATGGAATATATCCGATCTCCAGGGGCTGAGCCCAACTCTTTGCTCTCACCACATTTATCTTGAGGATAACGCTAAGCCGTCGCGTGAGTTCCAACGACGGCTGAACCCGAATCTTCGAGACGTAGTCATGAAAGAAATTTCCAAGTGGTGGAGCGCCGATTTTATCTATCCCATCTCCGACTCCAAATGGGTAAGTCCGCTACATGTGGTACCTAAGAAGACGGGTATCACTACAGTTGTCAATGAGTCTGGAGAGGAGATCGCTACCAGAGTACCAACTTCTTGGAGGGTCTGTGTGGACTACAGACGATTGAATGAGGCCACCAAGAAGGATCACTTCCCGCTACCATTCATTGATCAGATTATCGAGCGGCTAGCTGGGAAGAGTCATTATTGTTTTCTTGATGGGTACTCTGGATACAATCAAGTGGCCATTGCGCCCGAAGACCAGGAGAAAACGACATTCACCTGTCCGTTTGGGACTTATGCTTTCAGACGGATGCCCTTTGGTCTATGTAACGCTCCGGCGACATTCCAAAGGTGCATGTTGTCCATCTTCTCGGACATGGTTGGTGACTGTTTAGAGGTCTTCATGGATGACTTCTCGGTCTATGGCGACGGGTTCGACGCTTGTCTTGACTGCCTAGACCGTGTGCTCAAGCGCTGCATTGAGGTTAACCTTGTTTTATCCTGGGAGAAGAGTCATTTCATGATGACTCAGGGGACGGTCCTTGGTCATATCGTCTCCAACAGGGGCATGGAGGTCGATCCGGCTAAGGTGGATATCATCAGAAAACTCAATCCGCCATCCAACTTGCGTTAGTTACGGTCTTTTCTGGGGCATGTCGGTTTCTACCGACGATTCATTCAGGACTTCAGTCGAATTGCCCGACCGCTTACTGACTTGCTGACCAAAGACACCGAGTTTATTGTTAATGATAAGTGTCTTGAATCATTTGAAACTCTCAAGAATATGGTTGTCTCAGCTCCTGTCCTTCAGCCACCCGATTGGTCTCTCCCATTCGAGATCATGACGGATGCTTCAGATTTTGCCGTTGGGGCTGTGCTCGGACAGAGGAGGGATGGTTTACCGTTTGCCATTCACTACGCCAGCCGGACTTTGGATGCCGCACAGCAGAATTACACTGTGACTGAGAAAGAGATGCTGGCCGTAGTCTTTGCTCTTGATAAGTATCGATCGTATATTCTCGGATCTAGAGTGACAATCTACACTGATCACACCGCCATCCGGTACTTAATGGCTAAGAAGGATGCCAAAGCACGTCTCACCAGATGGATCCTTCTACTCCAGGAATTTGACATTGAAATTAAGGATAAGCCTGGAGTCAAGAATGTGGTGGCGGATCATCTCTCCAGATTGGAGAATCTTGAGGAATCTGAGCCCAGCGCACCTATCACAGAGACATTTCCAGATGAGGCGATCTTGGCTGTCACCTCACTCCCGTGGTATGCTGACTTTGTAAACTATCTTGTTGCCAAGACAGTCCCTCAGGGTTGGCCCAGGCAGAAACTTGAGACCTTCCTAGCTAAGGCCAAGTTTTACCATTGGGAGGATCCCGTCCTTTATCATGAA
This sequence comes from Ottelia alismoides, assembly GCA_037367405.1. NCBI lineage: Eukaryota > Viridiplantae > Streptophyta > Magnoliopsida > Alismatales > Hydrocharitaceae > Ottelia > Ottelia alismoides. The sequence goes on along the minus strand of JAZKJV010004371.1, from coordinate 502,808 downwards.
GGAGGGGATAGTATCTGGAGGAGGTGCATTCCTCAAGAAGAGCAACACATCGTCCTCACATACTGCCACAAGCTTGAGGCAGGAGGACATCATTCTGGAAAAAGGACGGCACAGAAGGTGCTTCAATCCGGCCTATGGTGACCTACTCTCTTCAAGGATTCTGATGAGTTCGTGAAGAGATGTACTGACTGCCAGAAAATGGGAACCTGGGAACCTCCCTCTGATCGATCGTTGTCGCCTCCGCTACATTTGCCGTTGGTGGTCGAACAATTTCCTTGACATGGAATGCAAATCAACTTCTCTGCAATACTTTTTCTACAATTGCAATGAGAAGTCCATTTGGTTGATGGCTCCCGTCGGAAGGAGCACCCATCATGCCCTCTACGATGTCTGCTCTGCCTCCACATTCAGAGTGACCGAACTCCTGCCCATCCACTTCGTCGCCGACATGCCCCCATGCGGTTGGGTGCTTCACGTGGACGACTACGGAGACCTCCATGCCCTCAACATCCTCACGAGAGAGCACATCTACCCCCCCCCCCTTGCTCACCACCTTTATCGACATTGCCAGAGTAGATCGTGACACACAAGGTCGCGTCACCGGATACCTCTCCCGAAACACAACTGAGAGCACGAGCATTATCACTATTTCCCCATCATTATAAGGATCTTGGCATTAAAGACGAAGTTGTTTATCTATGTCTGATGTGGTGTTGTATAAGCTCGATAAGCTCCCCAACATCTGGATGGAAGTTGGGAAACTTGGTGAAGATCTAGCCTTGTTCCTGGGCATCAACCAATCGTTAGTGCTATCCACCCGTGACTTCCCGCAACTCAAATATGGATGCATCTGCTTCACCGACAATACTTGAGGGATCCGACATGCTCGAGTAGATGGTAACGACGGCCTCGACAGCAAGGCGACCCATCTCGATGATGCGTACACTGCCGAACCACTCGAGCTCCTGCGTTGAAGCCGAGCACGTTGCCACATCGAAAGCCTAGAGGCCCATCTCCGATGAGGGGAAGGAGAAGAGACGGAGGATGCTCTTCCCCAAGAGTAATTTCGTCAAAAAAAACATGGATTGAGCCGTCCGTTGACGGAATTGGGGACTGAAATGTTAAGTTAAACTTTAGTTGCCTATTTGTTACAAATTAAAGATTAGTCCATAATTTGAAAATCCATATAAAGATCGGTCCCTTTTTTGTAATTTACCCTGCGTAAAAATCAATAGGAAACCATAACGGCCTCTCTCTCCAGGTTGGCTTACAATGGTGACGAGGGTGAGGATGTGGAGGCGCATGACGCATCATTGTGGTCCTTCAATGAAAAGGGTGAGCGGATACACGTGGTGTACGTGGAGGTGAATGGAATGGGACCCAATAGAAACTTCTACTTCTTATACGGTCGATGGGGAAACGATCGTCACCTTTTTTTTTTGAAAGGTAAGTAAGTATATTAAAAGTGGATAAACTTGATTACAGTAAGAGTTGTCTGTTTAACCTCCACACAAAAACCCAATGAATGGGGGAGGTAGTTGTATAGAACAAACAATAAAGCCAAAGAAGAGAAATAGGGCCCCAACAGCGGGCAATAGCAAAAAAATTCAATTGAAGATGATCATTAGGTCTTCTAGAATCCGGTTAGCCGTCACTCTAGCAGTCGAAAAGGAAGTTTTTGTCCAACGGAGGTTGCGCTCCCGCCAGATCCACCAAGTAGAAGTCGCAATAGCAGAACTGACTTTGATAGCGAGATCAGCGTCTAAACCATGCATCCGCTTCACCCAATCCAGAATATCAGTGATAGCATAATCAGGACCCAAGGGAGGCAGACGAAGCGACCCGGCGATGAGAAACCAGATTTCCATGGAGTAGGGGCACTCCCAAAAGATATGGTCCCTAGATTCACAGCGGTGGTCACAAAGTAAGCAGTTGGCATCCACGTCCAAACCCCCACTTCAGGAGCCTGTCACGAGTGGGTAACCGGTTACGAGCCACTCTAAACAGGCAGCATCTGTGTTTAGGGGGTGCCTTTGAACCCCCAAACTTCCTTCCAATGACAGAAGATCGGTCCTCTAGAGCGTACCAGATCAAAACACGAACGAAAGGAGAAGCCCGTCGGAGAGAGAGCCCACTTATAAGGGGGACCAAGCTGAGCAAGAGCAGGCACAATAGAGTCTGTTCCGCAGGAGAACCTTCCAAAACATAGAAGCATTAGACTTCAAAGGTATATCCCCAGAAATACTCATCCCTAAGGTATTTTGCACGAAGATAATCAGCCCATATAGAATTCTCCGCCGAGAGGAACCTCCAAACCCAGCCGACATTCGAAGCTTTAGCCATGTCCCCCAAGGACCTTACCCCAAGGCCGCCTTCAACTTTAGGAAGGCAAACTTTCTTCCAGGCTAAGGCGTGGCCTTTGTAATCCCACAAGAAATCCGCACAGAGAGAGGAGATCCTTGAGATGACCAAAGATGAAATAACGGAACAGTCCGACCAATAGAGTAAGATTCCCGCAATGACTGAGTTCAGTAATTCAAGACGTCCCGCTAAAGAAAGGGTTCTAGACTTCCAGCCACACAGCTGGGCCCTAACCTTATCCACAAGAGCCTTACCCGATGAGGAGTAGCCAAGTCTGTCCGAGAGCGGGATGCCCAGGTAGGTAGTAGGTAGAGCTTCCCCAAGAAGCCCCAAAGCAAGATTCCAAGTAAATTGGGTCCTTGTATTCTTTGAGCAGAATAATCTGCTCTTAGCTGCATTCATCCGAAGACCAGACATTGCCCCAAAATCGTTCATTGTGGAGGCAATTGCATTTAGGGATCGGGAGTTGCACTTGGTAAAAAAGAGAAGGTCGTCAGCATAGATCAAGTGAGAGGGGGCCTTGTTGCAGCCTCTGCCCATAGGGGAGATAGATCCATCTGCCACAGCCTAGTCAACCAGGCAGGTGAGAGTTTCCAAGACGAGTGTAAAAAGAAGAGGGCTCAGGGGATCGCCCTGGCGAAGCCCTCTAGTCCCCTTGAAGAGCCCGTTGGGAAGGCCATTAACCAGTACCGAGTAAGAGACAGTTCCTATGCAGTTTTGCATCCACTTCAACCAGGTAGAACCAAACCCCATCTCAGATAACCTATCCAGCAGGAAACGGTGGTTAACCGAATCAAAAGCTTTTGCAATATCCACCTTGACACACGCCCGGCGCGGCCCCCTGAGTCTACCAACCCTAAGGCCAGCTCCTGCGCCAGACGCACACTGTCGCCAATGCGCCATCCCTTAACAAACACCATCTGATTAGGGGAGACAAGGTGAGGGAGAACCTCCGAGAGCCTAGCCGAGAGAAGCTTTGCAAAAATCTTGTAGATGACATTACAACAAGAGATAGGCCTAAAGTCCCCCAAGCCCGATGGAGAGGGGACCTTAGGCACAAGCGTCAGAAAGGTATGGTTGATTTGCCTCAACATAGCGCCACCCGAGTGAAGGAAGGACATTGCGTCCATGACTTCTTTTTTGATTAAATTCCAATGGAATTTGAAGAACTTGGCATTGAAACCGTCGGGTCCCGGAGACTTAGAAGAGTTGATTGAGCGCAACGCTTGAAGGATTTCATCCTCCCGGAACGGGCTTTCGAGCCAATTCCTAGCTTCAAATGTGAGAACTTTCTTGGGAGGGGGAGGCGGGGGCGAGGCGGGAGGAGGGGATCGGCCCGTGAGGAGGGCTTCATAGTAGGAGAGTGCCTGTGAGGCAATCTCCAAAGGGCAATCCACGGAGTTACCCATACTATCAAGAAGGCAAGGGATTATGTTCTTCGCCTCTCTAATATTGGCCGAAAGGTGGAAGAATTTAGAGGAGCGGTCCCCAAGCTTCAACCAGGAGATGCGGCTTCTTTACTTCCATAAAGATTCACGATCATCCTCAAGGCGTAAGAGGTAGAGTTTGAGATCTTGCTCAAGCTGTGCAAGATAAGGATCACCAGGTGACAAGGCGAGGGCCTCGTTAACGTGCACCAAGGCCGAAGAAGCCGAGAAGAGGTCCTCCTCTACCCTCACCAGGAGAGGCAGCCCACTCCTTAAGGGAGCGCTTAACAGCATTCAATTTTTTAGCCAACACAAACAGGGGGTTACCACTAACATGGGTATCCCAAGCGGCCTCCACCAACGGCAAGTAACCGTCCCTGATCGTCCAAAAGTCATAAAATCTGAAAGGCCTCGCCCGGTGCTCCCGTTTGACCAACTCAACCGTAAGGAGAGCGTGGTCACTGGAAGGCAAAGGGGAGTAGCGGACCTTTGAGAGAGGGAAGACCTCCATCCAGTGCGAGTTGCAGAGCGCCCTGTCAAGCCTTGCCGCGATTCTTCTTGGTCCAACAGAGGAGTTGTTCCAAGAGATAGGATTTCCCCATGGTTCAAGCTCAATCAGACCGTTATCATCAATGCAACGATTAAAGTCGGCAGTAGAGGAGTTGGTAGGCGCTCTACCCCCATATTTTTCATACATGAATCTAACCCACATTGAAGTCCCCTAAGATCAGCCAAGGCACTTCAATGGAGGGATTCAGGTGACCGATTTCAGCCCATAGATTCCTCCTCTCGGAAGGGAAGTTCGATCCATAAATAACCGTTAAATTGAGCTGCAGCCCTCCAGCATTGGTGCAAATAGCTGTGATAGGATTGAGCAGTGATGGATAATGGGTTACAGGTCCAGGCATCCTCCTTCCAGAGGAGCCAGATTCTGCCAAGATTTGTGCTGTTATGCATTGCAGCCCACCCACGCGGTATGGCTGCGAGGAATCTGGAGATACTTTCTGGGCGGATTTTAGTCTCGACGAGGCCAACCATCTCAGCGTTGACTTTTCCAAGGTCTCTAAGGAGACATTTCAGCTTTGACGGTTTGTTTAATCCCCTTGCATTGCAGGTCGTGATAGACATTAATCCGAGGAGGAGGGGGTGTTTCTCTGGCCCGAGGCATTTTCTTTGTAGCTCTTTGCACTTGATTTTTTCTTCCTTCCATGTAGAACCTGAACCCATTCCGGGTTCTCAGAGGAGACGTTCTTAGGCATAGAAACAGAAGCGGTAGAATTCGTTCCCCTGAGTCCCCTGCAGACTGATGAATCCACATTTCATCATCTTTATTCTATCATTTTGGCACCAAAAACCCTAGCAAATGCTTGAAAATAGCATTAAATATAGCATCTTAGCATTCATGCATGTGCACTCAGATAGTGTCTAAAATACTGTAATTAAGGCCAAAATTATAGAATAAATAAAGAAAAGAAAAAGAATAAAATATTGTAAATATTTTATGACCCAAAACCCCCGAGACCTAGGCATCTTGATGAATAGGTCGACAAGGAATAAAGTAGGGGGAGAATAAGGGCCAAAATACAGACCAAACACCTATACATTCTATTCATTCTTAATTCATTTTTGGGACCTATTTTTGGTTCCACTTTTTATACATCAAATAAAGAAACTTTGTACATGAAAGTTGTAGATAATTTTATAAAGAAAAATATAAAATTGATTTCACAGAAAAATAATGTACAGATAAAAAGTTATGGTCTGAATAAAAATCCAAAATCCAACTTCCCAGACCCGTATCTCACAACTGACAACTCCAAATGTAGCAAACTCACCTTTAATTGTATATAGAATAAAATAATCTATTTAATGGTGGTGGTTTCACATTTGGCGGAGCTACGGTTTGAAAGTTGAGTTTTGGACCCCTATTGTATACCTATACTGAATAAAATATTCAATTTATTCTTTATTCATTGTTTATTGATTTTTATATTTTTATAATTATGTAAATATTTCTTGTAATATATATGTGTACTAAAATCAGAATAAAATGCAAAGGAAATACAAAAATAAAAATACTTGTATAAAGGATACATAGGTATACTGCCTATACATATACCTGTACAAAACATTCTTATAATTTATTAATTATACATAATAAATCAGAAAAATAAAATAAAAATATATTTATGTGTATAAAAGCATTTTATAATTTTACAAAATAAGAAAACAAAAATAATAAAATTTAAATATACAAAATAAAAATAAAAAAGATGCAATATGTAGGTATTATACCAATATAAAGGTTAAAAAGGTAACTTGTAAAAATAGAAGTCATAAAAATAAATAAAAATCAGAATAAAATACTACATAAAATAATGAATATTTTTTATTTAATAAATGATTTAATTCGGCCATTTAGTATTTTAAAATGAATTAACAAAAGATTTTTCCAGGGTTTTTCCTGGTTGGTCCACGTGGACCAAACAGGTGCAAACCCTAGTTGACCCCGGTCAACTAGGTGACCTAGACCCTGTAGCTCCTGTCAGACCCGCGTTTGACCCTTCCCTTCTCCATTTTTTTCGAGGCCCAACCTTGCGTTATTTCATGATAGAACCTTCTGACCTTTTGCTCCTCGGACATCGGGCATGCCCGACCTGATGCTACCTTGGTCGAAGGAGCTCTGAACCAACCGCTCAGCCTCGTTTTTCCTCCGCTGACCGTCAACTCCTTATAACCCAGCAGCCACTCCAATTCGATTTTTGAACCGCGATTTCCAGATTTCTCCCACCTTTGGCCGTGCTCGAGACGCCTGGAGGTGACAGCTCCGCGGCTCCGAGCTTCAAGGCGGCGGAATATACCAAGATCTGAGCGAGTTCCAACCTCCGGTGGAGCTTCATCGTTGAGGTAATCACCCTCTGGCCCCCAGGCCATCGAGGCTGTTTTGCATTTCTTTTCATCCCCGTATCGTTCATCATATTCCTAGGATTACTCCGAACATCTTCCTTCGTCGAACCGCCCATCTATTCACCTCATCTCTCACCTCGCCGGAGCGCAACTCCGGCGAGCCCTCACATCGCCTGTCGCACCCCTCCGAGAGCCACCGGAGGTCGAGGCATTTTGCCCTCGACCTCCTTAACATTTTTGTGCAGGTGCTGGAGTGCATTGACGCGTCTGGAACCCTTTTGATCCTTCGCCGGAGCACCTGGAGCCACTGCATCTTCCGTGTCGCCGCTGAAGAGCTCCGCCAACCTCCACGCCACTCCATTGCTTCCAGACGATAGAGGAGATCACCAGCAACCTTCCGGTCCCATTTTGGAGCTCATTCATCGCCGGAGCGCATCGCCACCGCCGGGAGAAGGTCGCCACGACGGTCCTTCTTCCCTGTTCTTCCATCAAGCCTCACTGCCGTCCGATCAAGAGGAGGCCCCAGTTCTGACGTGGACCGTCCGATCGCCTTCACCTGCCGACGTCGGATCTCATCTGAGATCTGATCTCAGCGGTCCACGGGCGAACCGTCATCGCGCTCGGAGGATATGCCACGTGGATAAGTGGCGTGCCCTACGCCGTTGGATCGCGCCTGAAGCCCAACCGTTGGATGTCCGCCACGCGTCAACACCTTCGTCAACGTCGTCGGATCGCCTAAGCGAGGGTATTTTGCAGTCAACCCCCGCTTATTTTGTAATTTCTATTTAGTCCCGAAACTTTATTGCGTAGTTTAAATATTTTTGTAATATTTGCACAAAGACCCCCAAGCTTTATGTATTTGCATTCAGGTCCTTCGCCACGTCACCTCACGTGACCTGTACACGTGAGGTGTGGGCATTTTGCAAGGATACCCTCGGTCATTTGTGTATTTCATTTTAGCACTAAAGCTTTCGTATCACGTGTAAACTTTTTGGATATTTTGCATATAGGTCCCCAGGGTTTTGAGATATTACATTTCAGTCCTCGCCAGGCGCGTGCAAGTCACACGCTCTGGTGGGAAAATTTCCAAGAGACCCAGGCGGTTTTTGTAATTAATTTTTGAAGCCATAAATTGAATATTCAGTGTATATTTTTGTGGAAAATTGCATGTATGCCCTTGGATGTTTGAGAAATTGCATAAATACCCCTACCAGGCCTATGTTTTGATTGGATGCTTGTTGTATTTATTTAACCTATCATCTTAAGTCCAAAATTCCACAAAAATAGGGTTTAGTTCCTGGATAAGTGTACTTTGACGCCTAATTTTAGTTTTTGATTTTATTTTATTTTCATATTTATTAAAAATAAAAAAACAACCTATTTGTGTACTGTCTAGCTTAGAAAATGCCAAAAATTATTAAAACACCTCTAAAAATTTCAAAAAAATTACCTAGTGTCTGCTTTATCCTATTTTAGTGTCAGTCCAAAAATCACTAAAAATCTCAAAGAAAAATACTAAAAATTTAAAAACACTCAAAAACTTCAAAAAAATATATAAAATCAAGGAAAACTCTAAAAACTACAAACCCAGGTTCTGTGTGTTCCTTATTTTGTTCCTTTTATTTGAAAATTAGTTGGAAAGATTTTGAGTACTGGTTGCTATTTTTTAAATCCCATTTTACTCACAGCCAGCATCTTTTCCACTGTTTTGCTTTATTTAAGTATTCAAAAATACTAAAAACACCTTGAAAAATTCCCAAAAATCACAAAACAGTAGAAAATCATAAAAATACCAAAAATAATTTATTTCTGAATTTTTGGTTATTTTTGCACATTTTTATAAATATTTTACCTTGTCTCTCATTACATTGTCTTTGCTTTCCAATATTGAAAAAGAAAAAAAAATATAAAATATAAAATTATAAAAATCAGAAAATTAAAAATCAAAATACAAAATTAAAAATTAAATAAAAAAATTTAAAATTAAAAATCATAAAATTAAAAACCCACAAAAATTTCCTTTGCTTGTTTGCTTAGTGTAGACACATCACACACACACTTGAGCACAATTTTTGAATTACCCTGCCTTTTCCCTGTGTTCGAACTCTCTACATACTTGCACCTATACATCTTTTATGTAGAGTTAAAAATAAATTTTAGCTCCACATTAGTTCTAATTCATTGATCTTTAGTGTGGGTTAATTGTTGACTTTAATCGAGATTTGTGTGGTTGACACTTCGACTGAGTTCTCGCTTTGTATTGAACTTAAGACCACCTAGCTTCCGGTTAAATCAAATGGCGCCGTTGCCGGGGAGCAACAGCGAGTAGTTTACATTTTGTTTGTTTGATTGTGATTGTCTCCTATAGCTTCATTCCATTTCTCTTGCATTTTTGATACATATTGATTGAGTTATCTGACCATTTCTTTTCTTGTCTTCTTGCGAGGGACCGCGGAGCAAGGCGGATCGCCTAGGTGATCCGGAGCAACCTTGGGACGCGGAGCCGGCTATCCTTAGCCAAGCTGGCAGGAGAGAGCGAGAAGAGTGAGAGAGAGTGATTAGTTAGCTTTTCTTTTATCTTTGTGAGAGAGTGATTTGTTGAATTGTAATAATACAGGTACACTTGGACTCTCGAACACTTAGACACTACCGGGCCTAATTTCCGGGTGTTTGTTCACCCGGGGGCTCACCGCAGTTTTGATCGTGTTTTCATCGCTTGTCATTTTCCGGTTTTGATTTCATTTTTCCTTTCTTTTGTGGATTGAGCTCTTAGATTAGGTCCTGCTTGATTCGATTAGCCTAGGTCCAAATACCCTAATAACTCTTGCATGTTCCTATAAACGTTGGTTGGACTTAGACTAATTAAACAGTTGGCTAGTAGCTTCCGATCCACGCGCCGCGAGCTCACACCCGAACAAGCGCTTTCTCCTAACTCAAATGTGTTGAGCAGAGGAGGGGTGAGCCTAGACCGGACACTCGGATTAGGAGTTAATAGCTAGCTTGTGGTTCTTCACGCTAGCAGTTGCCTGTTCTAGGACGATTTCCGCTTGCATATCGCCATATAGCATAGGTTTATAAATTCTGCTTTGCACCCCGCATGGAGAGAGCTGGGATTCGCTGTAAGTCTTCTTATTTTGCATACATCATCTAGGCACAAAGGTGAGATTTCCACCTTGGTGTCGACTTGCACGGCTTTTCCGACTCTATTCTCCCTCTGTTTTTGGAACAAAGTAGGATCGAGAAAATACAAAAATTCGTTAGGTGCTTGTTTGAATCTACTCAAAAGGAAGCGATAACACTAAAAAAATTAAAAAAAGGGACTGCTAAAGAAAACTTGACCAAAATAAAATTGGTAATTGGATTCATTGCTTGGGGAGAGTAACACCCTCACTTGTCTTCAGGTTGCATGGGAAGGTCTCCTTCCAAGTGAGTTGAGCGCTTCGTAAGGATTAGAGCCCAAAACCCAACTTGTGGCTGCCTTGTGTATCGCCTGGATTTCCGAAGTATTGGCGCTACTATCGTACATAGTCGAGTAGGACTTGGTCGTCATTGGTGACTCGCTATTGTGTGAGCGCCGACCTTGTCCGAAGTACCGAGCCTAGGCCACGCCTTCACGGGTGTGTCTGTCTCACCGGCTGCGTCCGAGTAGGATCTTGCACGCTCACGGGTGATTTCGTTGTGAGCGAGGTCCGAAGTATCGGTTTCGCCTATCGGCTTCCTCCCTCTATTTCTTTGGCTGAGTAGGGATCCAGGAAGGGTTACAAGGACCTTAAAAAGCGCAAGTTACAGGTTACACAGGAGGAGGACAAGTACGGGGACACTTTCCTGGCAGTACTCTCGCTCCTATAGGCGTAGCGTTCTAAGGACTCGTGACAAGATAAATACCTGAAAACAAGCTAAAATTTACAAGATAAAAGCCGAACCTTCACGGATTCACGTGTTGAGTTGGTGAATTCACCCTTGCTTTGCGTTTGGTTGCTAGATTTATTTAGGTCAAGATCAAAAACACCGCACAATTGTGCACAATTTTGTTGCATATCATCTTCTTCTTCTCTTGCATTATCCCCCCTCTTCTCGAATAATCAAGATGATGGGACGGAGATCTCTTAGGCCGACCTTATCGGCACCGCTATCTAGCACTCCTCCTTACTCATCTAGGAATGCCTCGGAGAGTCCGCTCTCCGAGCCCGAGTTCACATCCACCCTGTTCCCCCTCGACCACCCTTCCCATTCCCCTTCTCTCAGTTCAATTGTGTCAGAATTTAGTGCATCACAGAGTTCCGCTCATTCGACAGCACCTGAGATGGCCTCTTTTGCTTTTTCAGAAAATCCAGCAATGGCAGACAGAGGCAAGCACCCAGATGACCACGATCACCCTCCGTTCATAATCGATCAGGTGGCCCATCAACAATTCCTTGTTAGCATCCCTGGAGACCATGCAGAGGCAGATCCGGGACCAGGGAACATTCATGGGTGATCTGATGAGAGAAATAGCGCAGATGAGAGAGAACCGACCTGGGGGCAGTGGCGGAGGTGGAGGAGGAGGACCCGATGCAGGAGGAGGCGATCCAGACGCTGAGCGACCGCCACAGACTATCATGAGGGAACTGCACAACCCAGCTGCATCCCTCACTCACCGGTGGATCAGACTCCCGCCAATCCACGGAGACTTCGAACTTCGGCCCCACACGATTCAGCTGCTACCCAAGTTTCACGGGTTGCCGACCGAAGAGCCGCACCTCCACCTCCAGGAATTTGAGATGATTTGCATCACTATCCATGATCGGTTGATGATCGAGGACACAATAAAGATGATCGCCTTTCCGTTCTCTTTGGTTGATAGAGCCGCATATTGGCTCAAGCATCTAGGGCGATTCGTCGATACTTGGGCAGATCTCCGGACCGCATATTCGAAGAAATACTATCCTCTCGGCCGGACCAACGCAGCTCGAGCCATGATCAGCAATTTCGTCATGATCCCAAATGAACAGTTCCATGAAGCCTGGGATCGATTCAGAGAGCTCATTGACCGGTGTCCACATCATGATATATCCAAGCCCAACTTGGTGCAGAGTTTCTTTTGTGGGCTGACACCGGAGCTGCAGGGGCTAGTGAATGCCTCTTGCGGAGGGTCTTATTTCTCCAAGGGAGAAGACGACGTCTGGGCCATCTACGAAGGCATGGCAGAAAACTCCACAGTGATGGCCCAGGCCCGTGTCTATACACAGCAGAAGCCCCCGCAAGGAGCGGGATCATTTCAGAGGATCGCCCGCATCGATGCCGGTCCCAACACAATGTCGGTAGCCGCAGCCCAAGCCGAATCAGCAGCAGCCGACATGGGCATTATTAGTGAAAAGTTGGACCGCATGGAGATCCTCGAGAAGAAGCAAAACCAAGGTCTTGCTCAGATGGACCTTCTCACCAAAACCATGAGTGACCTGAAAACTCAAATCCTATGCATTCAGGAGGCACAAGCTCACGCCCAACAGCTTCCCAGGTCATGGGCTGACCCCAGCAGTAACAGCTCCAACCAACCCTCTACCTCGTACCGACAGGTGAATCATATCCAGGCAGAGCCGGTTCCACTGCTGCAGTACCATCCAGAGCAACCGCCGTCTCAGGAGACGCAGATGGTGGTGTATCAGCCGGAGCAGCCACTGGCAGTTCTTCCTCCACCCTCTTTCGAGCAGGAACCGTTGATGGAAGTCAACGGGATTTGGTACGACCGGTACCCTCAGCCCGGGATTCGTCGGGATCACCCCGAATTCTGTTGGGGCAACGGTGGCTCCTCCTCCCAGCAGCAGAATCCTGCCCAAGGACACCAGAACAGCCAGCCACAACAGCATAACCAGCAGCCCCAGTATGCCCAGCCGCAGCAATATCACAGTGGTCCTCGTCCCACCTATCAGGGACAATAGTGGAGGCAGCGCCAGCCGCCTCAGCAGTCTTATCACCAGCCTCCCCCCCAGTATCAGCAGCAACAACAGGAGCAGCCCCATTTCCAGCAGGGACAGACATCCGGTTCTCAGGGTCCAGCCTTTGAGAACCCAGCCCTCGATGATCTTGCCCGCTTGCTATCTGAACAGCGAGCATCTTTCAGGCAAGAAATGGATGAATTCCGGCAGGAGATGCGGGATATTCTCAAAGGCAAAGCCGCCATACCCGCTCAGATCGAACCTAACCCTAATAACCTAAAAAGAAAATCTGAGCAGGTAGAGTTCACAGAGGATACCTCTCCTAGTGACTATTTGAGTGACATGTCTTATTCCTATTATGATGCTGATTTTATTACTACTAGGAGCGGTAGGATGCCAGCCGGCGGCGCCTCTTCTGAGCGACAGCCAGTTGCAGGATCAGGAGCGCCAGAGGAGCAGAGGAGCGGTGCTGATGCCGCTAATGATGATGTTGAAGACGGTGGTGCTGATGCCACCAATGATGGAATCCAGGACGACGGTGCTGATGCCGTCGTGATAACAGATGCAGACGGTGGTGCTGATGCCACCATTTTGGATGCTGAACCAGAGGGCGGTGCTGATGCCGTGAAGACCGGTGCTAGTGGTGGCACTGAAGCCACCACATCCACTTTTGTTGAGCCGCCATCTGTGATGTTGCCACATTTTGTACCCAGAGACTGTGGGAACAAAAACAAAAACAAAAATATGAATAAAGGAAAGGTTTCTGTCCAAATTGCGGATCCATATGTGGTAAATGATGATAATTGTATGGATTCTCCTTCTTCACAGGCACAGGGACCGATTCCTAGTCCTCCATCTGAGGAGGCCCCTACCATCCCCTTCCCTGAGGCACTCCGCCGAGCGAAGGGGAATAAAAAAGAAAATCCAAAAAAGAGCCAACAGGTCGAGTTCGGCAACGAAATGATTGACAGATTTCATATTCAGCTGACTCTACGAGAAGCATTTGAGCATATCCCCTTCTTCAAGAAGAATTTGAAAGAAACAACTACTGTCCGAAGGAAGAAGAGGTACAGAGATCAAATCCATATGCTCACTCATGACACATGTTGCATCATCCAGAACAAGCTGCCAGCCAAGCGACCAGACGCAGGAGCTCCCTATGTCAGATGCGAGATTCAGGAGCAGCAGTTTGATCGTACTCTATTAGACAGCGGCTCTTCAATTAACCTCCTTCCGGCAGCCTTACTCAAGCAATTCGAGTTTGGTCCTCTTCTTCGAAGCAGAACCGTCATTCAGTTTGCTGATAGGTCGATTAAGAGGCCGAAGGGGTTATTGAAAGACGTGGTCGTTACCATTCAGGGCCTGAAATTCCCCGTGGACTTCGTTGTGTTGGACATGGAGATCCCTGAGTCGGTAACTGATGCCCCCATCATTCTCGGACATCCATTTTTGGCTACAGCCAAAGCTGTGACCGACCATGATAGCGGGAAGGTATGTTTTCGCGTAGAGGGCGAGACCATACAAATAGAGACGATCGAAGAAATCAAAGCCAGAGAGGTAGAGTGCTCCGAGCAATCCAGTGAAGCAGCGCAGATGACAGAGGAGGAGCTAGACATCCACCAAGTTTGTGATTTTGAGATGACTGATGATGAATCCAGTTGGAAAGATCCCGTAGCACCGACCCTCGCCTTGCCTACAGATTCACTGTATCTCAAGCTCATGGCAGTCGAGAGCCGGGAAAGCACATCCCTGGATGAGGATACATCTGAAGCTGACAGTGTTGTGATGAGTGGTGCTGAGGAATTTCAATCATGCTCATCTTCTTCTGATCCCTCGGATTCAGACATTGACTGGGATGACTTTGACGGCTATTTACCTTGTCTGATTCCTACTGAGCCAACAACCATGACAGAGTGCGAGCCGGTGCAGTTTATAGTTGATTCAGAAGGCCGCCCTTCGTCAGCAATTCATGCAGAGCGAGAGTTCTCCCATGCAGACCTGGTAGCATTTACACAGACATATCAGAAGCCAGATCTGCCACCTCCCAGTTGTCCAGAACGGAAACCTCTGCCGCAGTCAATGACATACAGATTCCTTGCAGGTGAGCCAGAAATGTACCCAGTCATTATCTCAGCAGATTTGACTGGAGAGCAAGAATCTCGTCTGATGGAGGTTCTTGAAAGAAACCGCAAGGCAATAGGATGGAATATATCCGATCTCCAGGGGCTGAGCCCAACTCTTTGCTCTCACCACATTTATCTTGAGGATAACGCTAAGCCGTCGCGTGAGTTCCAACGACGGCTGAACCCGAATCTTCGAGACGTAGTCATGAAAGAAATTTCCAAGTGGTGGAGCGCCGATTTTATCTATCCCATCTCCGACTCCAAATGGGTAAGTCCGCTACATGTGGTACCTAAGAAGACGGGTATCACTACAGTTGTCAATGAGTCTGGAGAGGAGATCGCTACCAGAGTACCAACTTCTTGGAGGGTCTGTGTGGACTACAGACGATTGAATGAGGCCACCAAGAAGGATCACTTCCCGCTACCATTCATTGATCAGATTATCGAGCGGCTAGCTGGGAAGAGTCATTATTGTTTTCTTGATGGGTACTCTGGATACAATCAAGTGGCCATTGCGCCCGAAGACCAGGAGAAAACGACATTCACCTGTCCGTTTGGGACTTATGCTTTCAGACGGATGCCCTTTGGTCTATGTAACGCTCCGGCGACATTCCAAAGGTGCATGTTGTCCATCTTCTCGGACATGGTTGGTGACTGTTTAGAGGTCTTCATGGATGACTTCTCGGTCTATGGCGACGGGTTCGACGCTTGTCTTGACTGCCTAGACCGTGTGCTCAAGCGCTGCATTGAGGTTAACCTTGTTTTATCCTGGGAGAAGAGTCATTTCATGATGACTTAGGGGACGGTCCTTGGTCATATCGTCTCCAACAGGGGCATGGAGGTCGATCCGGCTAAGGTGGATATCATCAGAAAACTCAATCCGCCATCCAACTTGCGTTAGTTACGGTCTTTTCTGGGGCATGTCGGTTTCTACCGACGATTCATTCAGGACTTCAGTCGAATTGCCCGACCGCTTACTGACTTGCTGACCAAAGACACCGAGTTTATTGTTAATGATAAGTGTCTTGAATCATTTGAAACTCTCAAGAATATGGTTGTCTCAGCTCCTGTCCTTCAGCCACCCGATTGGTCTCTCCCATTCGAGATCATGACGGATGCTTCAGATTTTGCCGTTGGGGCTGTGCTCGGACAGAGGAGGGATGGTTTACCGTTTGCCATTCACTACGCCAGCCGGACTTTGGATGCCGCACAGCAGAATTACACTGTGACTGAGAAAGAGATGCTGGCCGTAGTCTTTGCTCTTGATAAGTATCGATCGTATATTCTCGGATCTAGAGTGACAATCTACACTGATCACACCGCCATCCGGTACTTAATGGCTAAGAAGGATGCCAAAGCACGTCTCACCAGATGGATCCTTCTACTCCAGGAATTTGACATTGAAATTAAGGATAAGCCTGGAGTCAAGAATGTGGTGGCGGATCATCTCTCCAGATTGGAGAATCTTGAGGAATCTGAGCCCAGCGCACCTATCACAGAGACATTTCCAGATGAGGCGATCTTGGCTGTCACCTCACTCCCGTGGTATGCTGACTTTGTAAACTATCTTGTTGCCAAGACAGTCCCTCAGGGTTGGCCCAGGCAGAAACTTGAGACCTTCCTAGCTAAGGCCAAGTTTTACCATTGGGAGGATCCCGTCCTTTATCATGAAGGAGGGGATAGTATCTGGAGGAGGTGCATTCCTCAAGAAGAGCAACACATCGTCCTCACATACTGCCACAAGCTTGAGGCAGGAGGACATCATTCTGGAAAAAGGACGGCACAGAAGGTGCTTCAATCCGGCCTATGGTGACCTACTCTCTTCAAGGATTCTGATGAGTTCGTGAAGAGATGTACTGACTGCCAGAAAATGGGAACCTGCGGACAGAGAGACATGATGCCCATACAACCCATTCACTTCTGTGAGGTTTTTGATGCATGGGGGATTGATTTCATGGGCCCATTTCCTAAGAGTCAGGGATTCGAGCATATTTTGCTCGCTGTGGATTATGTCAGCCGATGGGTTGAGGCCATCCCCGCCCGAGCCACAGATGCTAAAACCGTTTGCAAATTTTTGAGGAAAAATATCATTTCACGGTTCGGAGTACCTAGAGTCTTGATTTCAGACGGGGGGTCTCATTTCATCAATGACAAAGTCAGGGCCCTTGTAGACGAGTTCGGCATTGATCATCGGGTTGCCACTCCATATCACCCTCAGACTAATGGTCTTGCCGAAGTATCGAATCGGGAGATAAAGACTATCTTGCAGAAAGTTGTCCGCCCAGACCGAAAGGATTGGTCACAGCTTTTGGACTCGGTCTTGTGGGCTTATCGGACGTCTTTCAAGACCATTTGCCAGTGGAGATCAAGCATAAATCTTTTTGGGCAGTTACTGAGTTGCTTCTAGATCCCGAGAGTATAGGAGACCAGAGAAGAGCTGAATTGGCAGCCCTGGAAGAACTGAGAGATACATCCTTTTCGAACAGCCTACAGTACAAAGAGAAAGTGAAGACATGGCACTATTCGCATATCAGCCATAAACAGTTTGAGCCAGATCAGAGAGTATGGTTGTTTGATTCCAGGCTGAAATTATTCCCAGGGAAGTTGCAGAGCAAGTGGAAAGGACCGTATGTGGTCAGGAAGGTACATGACAATGGCAGCATCGATATATCCGAACCGTTATCTTCCTCTACCTTCCGCGTCAATGGTCAACGCCTGAAACTATATCTTGATCATGATCCGCCGACCATTGATGTTGCCCCCATTCTCCTGGTATGAGATGTGTCCTTTGATTTTGATCATCTGCATCTCATACATGGTGATCAATTCCATCATCCGCTGTACAGATCCATCTGTTCATGTCACTTGCATCTGTTGATTTACTTTCTTCTTTTCTTCTTTTCCTTTTCTATCTTCTTTATCTATCAAAAAGGTGTCATCCCTTGCAGACAGTTTTCTATACTTAGGACGCACTTTGTCCTAAGTATAGGGGGTGTGCATCCCGAGTTCTTTCATTCCTCTCGATCCTCTCCATTGTCTCCTCTTCTTGTCTATACTTAGGGATATTTTACCCTAAGTATAGGGGGAGACAATCTGAGTACGATCTGGTCATTCCCACCCTTGACCCTCCCTGCATTGTGTACAGTCTGCTATACTTAGGATTATTTGATCCCAAGTATAGGGGGGCGGTCAACTTCTCATTCATTGATTCAATTATTTATTCCTTTATTATTTAGGCTTGTCTATACTTAGTACGAGTTATGTCTTCTCTTTTCTCTCCGATCTATGAGGACATAGCTCAAGCTAAGTATAGGGGGGTGTATATACTGTGTATATACTTTAGCCATAACTCATACTTGCGTATTTTCTTAATAATATGGCTAATAATTCTTTAAAAGTCATTAAAAATCCTTAATAAAAAGATGTGGTTATTCCTCAAATTCTGTTTGTATTTACTGATTAATAAATCAGGTGAAAATGTTTTTTGCAAAATGTTTGAAAAATAGTTTGAAAATCTTTGTGAACATCTATTGAAAACTATTTTGAAAATATTTTGTTACATGTTTTCAACCTGTGTAAAAATGTGTGGTTTGTAAAATTTATTTTCTTTGTGTAAAATAAAATGTTTGAAAAATGATTTGCAAATGGTTTGAAAAATGGTTGCAAAAATGTTTTCAAAAATCTATATATATATTGTTTTGAAAGCCTTTGCAAAATGATTTTCAAATGTATGTAAAATGTTTGTAAAAACTATTTTGGACTATAGTTTTCAAGAATTGTGTGTAAATGGTTTTCAAATAAGTTTGAGGAATATACACATCACACCAAAATCCACTATATGTATATATGTATAAAATTGATCACTTACCCTTGTAAATTCTTAAAATCCATTTCTTGTTTATATGAAGAAGCACTCCCGTGTACATATTTTCACCTAGTTTTTAGCCAAAACTTTTTGTTTTCAAAAATTCCCAAAAACATTTGCAAAATTAAAATCCAAAAACATTTGAAAAATCTTTTTGAAAAATACAAAAAAATTGCATATGCATCATCATCATCTTTTCAAAAATCCAAAAAAAGTTCAAAATCTTGAAAATTGCATCACAAAAATATTTTCTGCATTGCATTGCATAGCATTCGCATTTTTCGGATTGAGTTTGATGGTTGAACAAGTCTAAGTAAAATCCGGAGATTGGAGCTTGATTGGACCTTATAATTTACCTAATAACAGGAACCTTATAGGAACCAGGTTTGAGGTACTTCAGGTCTAGTTGACTTAATTCTTTGAGGATCACGAGACTTGGTTCAATGGATTCTTGACTGCCTAAGTAGAGTATTTCGGAGCACACGCACGACTCTTGTTGATAATGACCTAACTTGGACACCTGCACCTTTCACATGTCTCAACTCAGTTGGAGTGGTGAGGGGATTGGATTTGCTGGTATGAGACGCACACAAGTGGAAACATTTGTCCTCCTCTAGGGAGGGAAGTGCACCCCAACCCGTTCAGTGATTAGGAAGTCTAAAGACAGGAGGCTGTGGGTTGCGATAAAGCTTCAAAAGAGGGATAGTCTATTGGCTCAAGAGGAAAAACTCCTTATGTAAATGCTGCTGTATATAGTATTCGAAAAAAAATGTGTTCAGGCATGTATAAAAATAAAAAGCCTGCAAGTACAAAGTCAATAAGCAAGCTTGAGTTCCAAAGTCAAATATGTGAGCCTGCAGCAGGATGACTTGACTACACTGGTCTTGCATCCCGGGATAGGTAGCTACACTGGCTACCGTCCATTCTTCTCTTCACCCCCTCCTCTTGAGCTGGTTGCCACTTGAACTTAGAAGGGAATACCCCGCTCCTCGAGGATGGAGTTGCTGGATTGGGGAATCACTGGGTTGTCATACTGGAGAAGTCAGTCTCTTTGTCATTCTAGTTGGGGAGAGCCACCATCACTTTCACTGTACAAGTCAGATTCATAATCGTAAGAGTTTGCGTATGAGTTGAAGTATTTCTGATCTGGCTATTGAGGAGACTTGGGCAGAGTTTTGGGATTCTCAAGGGCTGTTGGATTTCAAATTCGGTTCTCAATAAGGTTCCGCCAGCACTAAATTTCCAAAGGTCCGACTTAAGCTCCAAACTTTGATTTTGCGAAGACAAGTTTGATAATCAAATAAAATCCAAGTTCTTCTTTTTCTTTTCTTTCTTTTCTTTTTGTAGTTATTGCATAAGTGTTTGCTAGGGACTAGCAAAGGTAAAGTATAGGGGGATGATGAATCCACATTTCATCATCTTTATTCTATCATTTTGGCACCAAAAACCCTAGCAAATGCTTGAAAATAGCATTAAATATAGCATCTTAGCATTCATGCATGTGCACTCAGATAGTGTCTAAAATACTGTAATTAAGGCCAAAATTATAGAATAAATAAAGAAAAGAAAAAGAATAAAATATTGTAAATATTTTATGACCCAAAACCCCCGAGACCTAGGCATCTTGATGAATAGGTCGACAAGGAATAAAGTAGGGGGAGATAAGGGCCAAAATACAGACCAAACACTTATACATTCTATTCATTCTTAATTCATTTTTGGGACCTATTTTTGGTTTCACTTTTTATACATCAAATAAAGAAACTTGGTACATGAAAGTTGTAGATAATTTTATAAAGAAAAATATAAAATTGATTTCACAGAAAAATAATGTACAGATAAAAAGTTATGGTCTGAATAAAAATCCAAAATCCCAACTTCCTAGACCCGTATCTCACAACTGACAACTCCAAATGTAGCAAACTCACCTTTAATTGTATATATAATAAAATAATCTATTTAATGGTGGTGGTTTCGCATTTGGCGGAGCTACGGTTTGAAAGTTGAGTTTTGGACCCCTATTGTATACATGTACTGAATAAAATATTCAATTTATTCTTTATTCATTGTTTATTCATTTTTATATTTTTATAATTATGTAAATATTTCTTGTAATATATATGTGTACTAAAATCAGAATAAAATGCAAAGGAAATACAAAAATAAAAATACTTGTATAAAGGATACATAGGTATACTGCCTATACATATACCTGTACAAAACATTCTTATAATTTATTAATTATACATAATAAATCAGAAAAATAAAATAAAAATATATTTATGTGTATAAAAGCATTTTATAATTTTACAAAATAAGAAAACAAAAATAATAAAATTTAAATATACAAAATAAAAATAAAAAGATGCAATATGTAGGTATTATACCTATATAAGGTTAAAAAGGTAACTTGTAAAAATAGAAGTCATAAAAATAAATAAAAATCAGAATAAAATACTACATAAAATAATGAATATTTTTTATTTAATAAACATGATTTAATTCGGCCATTTAGTATTTTAAAATGAATTAACAAAAGATTTTTCCAGGGTTTTTCCTGGTTGGTCCACGTGGACCAACCAAGTGCAAACCCTAGTTGACCCTGGTCAACTAGGTGACCTAGACCCTGTAGCTCCTGTCAGACCCGCGTTTGACCCTTCCTTCTCCATTTTTTCGAGGCCCAACCTTGCGTTATTTCATGATAGAACCTTCTGACCTTTTGCTCCTCGGACATCGGGCATGCCCGCCCTGATGCTACCTTGGTCGAAGGAGCTCTGAACCAACCGCTCAGCCTCGTTTTTCCTCCGCTGACCGTCAACTCCTTATAACCCAGCAGCCACTCCAATTCGATTTTTGAACCGTGATTTCCCAGATTTCTCCCCCCTTTGGCCGTGCTCGAGACGCCTGGAGGTGACAGCTCCGCGCTCCGAGCTTCAAGGCGGCGGAATATACCAAGATCTGAGCGAGTTCCAACCTCCAGTGGAGCTTCATCGTTGAGGTAATCACCCTCTGGCCCCCAGGCCATCGAGGCTGTTTCGCATTTCTTTTCATCCCCGTATCGTTCATCATATTCCTAGGATTACTCCGAACATCTTCCTTCGTCGAACCACCCATCTATTCACCTCATCTCTCACCTCGCCGGAGCGCAACTCCGGCGAGCCCTCACATCGCCTGTCGCACCCCTCCGAGAGCCACCGGAGGTCGAGGCATTTTGCCCTCGACCTCCTTAACATTTTTGTGCAGGTGCTGGAGTGCATTGACGCGGCTGGAACCCTTTTGATCCTTCGCCGGAGCACCTGGAGCACCGCATCTTCCGTGTCGCCGCTGAAGAGCTCCGCCAACCTCCACGCCACTCCATTGCTTCCAGACGATAGAGGAGATCACCAGCAACCTTCCGGGCCCATTTTGGAGCTCATTCATCGTCGGAGCGCATCGCCACCGCCGAGAGAAGGTCGCCACGGCGGTCCTTCTTCCCTGTTCTTCCATCAAGCCTCGCTGCCGTCCGATCAAGAGGAGGCCCCAGTTCTGACGTGGACCGTCCGATCGCCTTCACCTGCCGACGTCGGATCTCATCTGAGATCTGATCTCAGCGGTCCACGGGCAAACCGTCATCGCGCTCGGAGGAGATGCCACGTGGATAAGTGGCGTGCCCTACGCCGCTGGATCGCGCCTGAAGCCCAACCGTTGGATGTCCGCCACGCGTCATCACCTTCGTCAACGTCGTCGGATCGCCTAAGCGAGGGTATTTTGCAGTCAACCCCTGCTTATTTTGTAATTTCTATTTAGTCCCAAAACTTTATTGCGTAGTTTAAATATTTTTGTAATATTTGCACAAAGACCCCCAAGCTTTATGTATTTGCATCCAGGTCCTTCGCCACGTCACCTCACGTGACCTGTACACGTGAGGTGTGGACATTTTGCAAGGATACCCTCAATCATTTGTGTATTTCGTTTTAGTACTAAAGCTTTCGTATCACGTGTAAACTTTTTGGATATTTTGCATATAGGTCCCTAGGGTTTTGAGATATTACATTTCAGTCCTCGCCAGGCGCGTGCAAGTCACGCGCCCTGGTGGGAAAATTTCCAAGAGACCCAGGCGGTTTTTGTAATTAATTTTTGAAGCCATAAATTGAATATTCAGTGTATATTTTTGTGGAAAATTGCATGTATGCCCTTGGATGTTTGAGAAATTGCATAAATACCCCTGTCAGGCCTATGTTTTGATTGGATGCTTGTTGTATTTATTTAACCTATCATCTTAAGTCCAAAAATTCCACAAAAATAGGGTTTAGTTCCTGGATAAGTGTACTTTGATGCCTAATTTTAGTTTTTGATTTTATTATATTTTCATATTTATTAAAAATCAAAAACAACCTATTTGTGTACTGTCTAGCTTAGAAAATGCCAAAAAATTATTAAAACACCTCTAAAAATTTCAAAAAAATTACCTAGTGTCTACTTTATCCTATTTTAGTGTCAGTACAAAAATCACTAAAAATCTCAAAATAAAATACTAAAAATTAAAAACACTCAAAAACTTCAAAAAAATATATAAAATCAAGGAAAACTCTAAAAAATACAAACCCAGGTTCTGTGTGTTCCTTATTTTGTTCCTTTTATTTGAAAATTAGTTGGAAAGATTTTGAGTACTGGTTGCTATTTTTAAATCCCATTTTACTCACAGCCAGCATCTTTTCCACTGTTTTGCTTTATTTAAGTATCCAAATACTAAAAACACCTTGAAAAATTCCCAAAAATCACAAATATAGTAGAAAATCATAAAAATACCAAAAATAATTTATTTCTGAATTTTTGGTTATTTTTGCACATTTTTATAAATATTTTACCTTATCTCTCATTACATTGTCTTTGCTTTCCAATATTGAAAAAGAAAAAAAATATAAAATATAAAATTATAAAAATCAGAAAATTAAAAATCAAAATACAAAATTAAAAATTAAATAAAAAAATAAAATTAAAAATCCACAAAAATTTCCTTTGCTTGTTTGCTTAGTGTAGACACATCACACACACACACTTGAGCACAATTTTTGAATTACCCTGCTTGTTCCCTGTGTTCAAACTCTCTACATACTTGCACCTATACATCTTTTATGTAGAGTTAAAAATAAATTTTAGCTCCACATTAGTTCTAATTCATTGATCTTTAGTGTGGGTTAATTGTTGACTTTAATCGAGATTTGTGTGGTTGACACTTCGACTGAGTTCACGCTTTGTGTTGAACTTAAGACCACCTAGCTTCCGGTTAAATCACAGACCAGGGTGAAGAAGATGTAAAGGCCGAGCGTCGCAGGAGTCCCCCGCATCACCAGAGGAAAATGTCCCAGAGGGGTCAGCAGAGATATTAAGGTCAGGCCTGGGAGGGAGCGGTTGTTTACTGGGCTTGCGAGGGTTAGCCATAAAACCATGCAGGGCAGAGCGGGAGCCAACCGGAAAGGCATTATAAGGCAGGCCAGCAGGCCTTCTAAGGATCTTCGGGGCCTGTAGCTCCAATGAGGGATAGGGGGTCTCCTTCCCCCCAGCTTCGGGGGATAGGGAAGTCATATTCTCGACAATAGAAGGCGAAGTCGGAGACCGGCCAGCAGTATCCTCATTCATGAGGGAGAGTTTATTGATATGATGGACTCCAGCAAGACCCGCCACGAGAGGGGAAGAGTCAATAGGGAGCGAGGATGATTCATTAGGGGAGAAGACAGAACTGGTAGGAGCAGGGTTTCCAACAGCCATTAAGGCTTCCCCAGCAGCAGGTTGCACAGGAACATGCACAGGGCATAAATCATTGGAGTGACCGAAGACCGCACATGATGTGCATCGATTGGGCTTCCATTCCAGTTCCACCCGGATCATGGTACGATCCCCCGAAGGGAGAACCAAGGGAACAGCCTGAGGAATATCCGTTATGGCATTAATAGATATACAACATCTCGCGAAATCTCGCCGGGCCCCATTAGCAGTTGCTGCATCCATGAATAGAGGAACCCCCAACAAACTAGCAAGCTTGTTAAGAACTATAACTGAGCAATGCCCAGGACTCAGACCATAGAATCTCACCCAAAGAGGTATGTCATTGAGGAGGTCTTTCTCGAGGAACATACCTGCCTCCCATTGACGAAGGACAACCAGACGGCCCTGGAAGAGCCAAGGGCCGGAGCTGAGGATTCGATGGCATTCCTCCGGCGAGTGCAGCTTTAAATAGTAGAAGCCATTTTCCCTTGGCAGGAGCTTGAATGGCCCAGAAGGCCTCCAGACTCTCTCCACAAAAGAAAGGAGGAGCTTGCCATAAGGTCTCTTGCCCAGAACATAAAACACAAGGGTGTTTTCCCAACGACGGTCCAGAGTATCGATCTCCCCTTGAGAAAGGAGGGCAACCGGCTCGCCATCCACCAGCGAAGGAGCTTCGAAGGCCCTCTGGGCCGGCCGCCGGCCGCTCGTGGGCCCAAATATGCGGGTCTGGCTGTCCTTCTCAATATCGGAAACGATCGTCACCTGGGTACAACAAAATCCTGCCTAGTGGCAACCAAGGCTGGCAGATGCAGAGCTGGTGGTTGCCACATGTCAGCCTTGCTGCAGTCCGTGTGGAGTTTGAGAGATGATCCTCGTTGAGACACGATCAAGAAAGAGGAATATGACCTCCTTTCTTCGAAGAATATGACAGTTAGTGAAACGAAATAAAGGAGGTGGTTGCAGGCAACATTTGAGGATATAATAAGTGGATCCACCCGAGAAGGCACGAATGGAATTTATGTGATCAACGCGTGCGATGAGAAGCGGGTCTGTGTTGATGAGTCAAGTGCTCCGATTCGGGTTAATAGGAGGAGTCAAGTGGATCAGCTAGTGGATCCGCTTAAGGTTTTGAAGGGATTTGGATCCACGTGCTATGCAGTGCAATGCAAGCCGGTCTGGATGAAAGCTCACCATTCATGAGATTCGAGATAATTGTAAGCTCCTTCTCCATGTTTGGTATCTTGACGATGGGACTGTCATCGGGGATATTTTGGAGATAGCCAATGTGCTTGACATTATACATCGCAACGGTCCAGAGATGGAGCTTATGCTGAATATAAAAAAATCGAACTTTTTTGACCTTCGTGTGATGGACAGAAGATCCGCAAAGGGTTGTTTCTCGTGGATATTGGAAGACCTGTGCTGGGAGTGAGGTTACTCGGAGGTGCAGTGAGTAGGGACAAAGGCTTTGTTGAAGACTTGACTATGATGAGGGCCACAAAAGCTGTTGACTTAATGCATTTGCTTCCGCAATTGGAGGATCCACAAAGTGAGCTTCTTTTATTACAGTCTTGTATGAGCACTGCCAAGCTCATGTTTGGCCTAAGGACATGTCAACCTGCATACATGGAACGAGCTGCTACGTGGTTTGACAAAGGACTTCACGGAGCTATTGAGTATATTGTGGTTTGTGGAGGCCCTTTCTTTGGCGACCTTCAATGGCGGGTGGCATCACTACCCATCAGACTTGGTGGTTTTGGTCTTCATTCAGCTCTTGAGGATTCCTCGTATGCTTTCGTGGCCTCTAGAGCTCAATCGTGGGTGCTCCAAGACCACATTTTACGAGACAGTGGAATACATGGTATGGATTCTGACTTTCTATACGCTTTGGAGGGCCTATGCACCACACTTCCATCTCTCGATCTTAAATGTTTTGCTAACAAGGATACCGTCCCCCCTCAAGTTCAGAATGCTTTGGCGAGTTATCTTTATAGCAAAATTGTTGAAAAAATGGAAATTAAGTTTGAAATGACTGTTACGCAAATATCATTTTTTCATTGTTTACAAGCAGACCATGTTCAAGACTTTCTCTTTGCTACTCCTATTGAGGGCCTTGGGATGCATATGTCACATATTGAGTATCACACTATCCTCAAGTATGGTCTTATGATTACTCTTTTTCCAGCTGATGAGCCTTGCCCAATTTGCCACAAATCATGCTTGGACGCTTTTGGGGAGCATGCAATTCATTGTCGTGAACTCTCAGGTTTTAAATATAGACATGATTTTGTAAGGGATGTCCTTTATGATGTACCCAGTCATGCTGGAGTTGTTCAAAGAAAGAAGCACCTGCGAATTTTTGATGGATCCTTAAGAAGGGAGATCGACACTCAGATCAACAGATGTTTTAATATTTGGATGGACTGGAGGGAAGCATGCATGTGTTGATCTGACTGAAATTTCTCCATTGGTGAGTCCAATAAGAAGTGATTTTATTGCGGGACATGCTGCACAGAAAGCTGCCTCAGCTAAAGTTGCTAAGCATGAGAAGGCATGTATTGACAATCAACATGTATTCATTCCTTTTGGTTTTGACGCCTTCGAATTTTTGGCTACTGAAGCAACACAACTTCTAAAAAAGGTCCAAAGAATTATGCACAACAATGTCATGGTTCCCAGATCTATAGATGTTGTATTTCGAAGAATTGGATTTGCCATTCAAAAGGGAATGACGACGCAACTTGTTGCTCGTCTCCCATCAACCTCTCTGTAACAGTTTTTGTGTTTCTTCATAATACCTAAAGTTCACCCCAACAAGGGAAGGGAAATGGTGGCCCAAGGCTAAGAGCAAAATAATAATTCAGAAAATACCTAATTGGGCCATGTAGGAAAATCCTAAATTAAGCTAAAAAGGAAATGAATTTGTGTATACTACTAGCATCTAAGAGTGTGCTTAAATCCATGTTTAAACCATCTGAATGGTTTCAAGACAAATTCTTAAATAGCGTTCTTAAAAAGAACACTATTTAGAAATTTATCAAACGATTTCAAGACAAATAAAAGAACACTATTAAGGAATCTATCTTCCCTATACTGGCTGTCGGTTACCTAATGCGCAACCCTACTGAATTTACCCGAGCTTGGGATCGACCATGGATGAGTTAAAACTACTTGAATCGTGCAATCTATAGACGAATATAAAAGAAGTAGATGAGGCTTTGAAGGTTATGAGACATGAGAAATGTGCAGGACTTGATAACATTCCTATAGAAGTTTGGAGAGCATTAGGTAAGTGTGGTTTGACTTGGCTTACAAATTTATTCGATGTTATTTGACGAAGTAAGAAAATACATGAAGAATGGAAGAACATCATCATGGTGCCTCTTTATAAGAACAAATGAGACATTTGAAATTGTTCAAATTACATAGATATCAAGTTGATGAGTCACACTATGAAAATTTGGAAACGTGTGATCGAATGAAGATTGAGGAAAGTTTCCAAAGTAAAAGAAAAACAATTCCGATTCATGTCAGCTCGCTCAACTATTGAAGCCATCCACTTGCTGAGGAGAATAATGGAGATTTATAGAGCTAAATGGAAGAACCTCCATATGTTTTTTTATTGATTGAGAGAAAGCTTATGATTTTGTCCCACGGGAGATATTATGAGTAAAGATGAGTGGAGAATCCTCAATATGCACTCTTTTAATGATTCCATGTTATCAAAGAAATAAATATAAACATCATGGATGGGAAAAAGTCATTAGCAAATTAATTATTGAAATAAACTTAGGTTAGGGGAAAACAAATACTTTTGCTTTTAAAATAAAATAATATCCTGTTGAGAGGCGTTGAATAAACTCCAATCACCAAACAACCGGCTTTCCATCTTACATTCTAGAGTGCATCTTAATTTCTAGAATTCTATAAATGAACTCAATTCTTGTTACCACAATCCAGCTTAAGTCGGTGGAGGACGATGTTATTTTCCCAACAAGTAAAGATAGGGGACAAATCTCAAACAAACAAATTTACAACTCCTTAAAATTGGGGGCATGATATCTTCATTTAGCTCCTTGCTCTGGAAAAAAACATTCCATCCAAGAGTTCCTTTTTTTTCTTTTGGCTCACATTACATTATAAATACGAATCACATGACCAACTACAGAAATGTGGTATATACTTGATCAATAGGTGCCACCTTTGCAAAATATCACGCTCAGAGAATGAACCATATGTTGGGGGATATTCACACAATAATCAACTAGGAGAATCCCCTAAAACTATCCTACAGCAACAATGACATACACAATATATGTTCCCCAAACGGGAACTCAATGGAAACAATATGACAAGCAACCACAAGCAACCACAAGAAGCAATCACCACAAGAGATAAGGATTTTTACGTGGAAACCCTTACTCGATGTAAGGGAAAAACCACGGGGCAAGACCGGCTAGGATTTCACTATGGTCAAAATGGAGCCAAAAGTTCTTCTGGTTTTGTTGCCCACAAAACCGAGGTACAAACCACGAGCACAATAGGTAGTTCTTCTACAAGTAGCCAACTACCCTAAGTATCTAAAATACTAAATAACATGCTCAAATCAAGATAGATGGATTGACTCCCCTTGTGGGCTCCCAAATGGAGACCCAAATCGATGCTCGACCTTCTTGAGGTCGTTCCCAATGACCTCCAGCGCTCCTCTCGAGCTTGCCCAACAGCTTCGCTCTTCAAACCCTAAACCGTTGCTTCCTCGAGCTCCAAGCTGCAGCTCTATATCCCTCTCACTCGGGCTCCCTGGCACGCGTGGAGGAAGACGAAAAGGGGGTCCCAAGACCCTTGCTGCTGCTGCTGGAAAATGTGAGAAGAAAACACCCAAAGCTAGGACTTCATTCCCTATTCTGGAATGGAGTGGGAGGATGGAACGAATGGGGTCGATACTCTCTAGAATGGGGCTCTCGTTTATGGAAATGGGGCTTCCAAAATTCTGGGAAAATAGCAAGGAAGCCCCTCCCCCATGTTGGGGCTATAAGCTAAATAACCCAACAACCTCCCCCTCCAGCCCCAACGGGGAGTTGTTGTCTTGTGATGGAGATCAAGAACAGATGACACCGCTCATCTCTCTACAGAGCTGAAGCTTGTCACGAGTGACTGTCTTGATCAACATGTATGAGGTGTTCTCATCGGTGTGAATCTTCTGCAACATGAGCTGCTTCTGTTCAATTGCATCCCTCAGCCAATGGTATCTCACATCAATGTGTTTTGTCCGAGCATGGTGCATTGTACTCTTGCTCAAGTCTATAAAGCTCTGGTTATCACAAAACACAACCGGCTCACTGTCTTCCAATCCAAACTCACCGAGAAAACGTTTTAGCCACAACACTTCTTTTCCAGCCTATGATGCTGCAATGTATTCTGCCTCGGTAGTCGAAAGAGCAACACATTTCTCTACTTTGAATTGCCATGACAGGGCTCCCCCTGCAAAAGTGAAAATGTAACTTGAAGTGGACTTTCTCTGTCCATGTCTCCTGCATATCTGCATCAGTGTAGCCACATAGTTTGGGATCTGACCTCCCAAACACAAGACATATACTTGTGGTAACTTTCAAGTATCTCAATATCCACTTCACTGTCTCCCAATGGTCCTTCCCCGGATTGGACATGAATATTCTCACAACGCTTATTGCATGGGCTATGTCGGGTCTAGTGCAAACCATTGCATACATGAGGCTCTCAACTACGGACTGGTATGGGATCTTGGCCATCTCTGTTTTTTCCTCAGAAGTAGAAGGACATGACTCTTTGGTTAGCTTGAAATGAGACGCTAAAGGCATACTGACAGTGTCGCGACCCTGTTTCCCGGGCCGTCGGATCCTCCCATAACTGGATCTGGTTACTCAGCAATAACTTATTCAGCAATCATAACTAACATTCAAAAACAGATTACAAATAAAGTATGTTCAGAAGAAAGTATTTCAACACTTTTCCATTCACAAAATAAAGTTCAGATGATACATTGTCCCACCATAACCATTTACATGTACATCATTTTGAAAGGAAAATATACAAAAGATTACTAACTACCTTAAAGAAGTAAAGCTACTGTGTCTGGATGGATGTCTAATATGTAAGCCGGATGAATTTTCAAAGTCCTTACGATGGCTCACCGATACCTGTTGGGTTTTCCATAAATCATAGGATAAAAATTAGCGAATGCTAAATAACGAAGAAGAGAAAAGCAAACAAATTGTGTAATTTTTCAAAACTTGATATCACAAAAATTTCATTCTTTCTCATTAATTTAAGTCATATTCCTTTCTATTCCACATCAGGGATTAGTCCAGGGGAACCCCACCATTCTTGGACTCAAAGCTGTGGACGCTTCGGTATTGGAGATTGTGTTGATCTTGGTAAGCTTATGCCGCCGCACGTCGCCTCAACCAATCCTCCAATACTACCATAACAATTTCTTTTTCTTTCATTAAATAGAGTCTCAACCCTCAGCCTGGAAAAACAATTGAGCACACTGTCCTCGAGGACTCGGTTGCTTAAAACCTTAGGCTAACATTTAATCATATAACCTAACGGCTTTAAATACATATTATCATGACCCAGCCGCTATTGAACCACCCGTGCCTCCACATGGCACGACCACATCTTCCGTCGTTCCAACTCGAATATATAGGCTACCGGTACCACACATTGCAAAACATTCATTTCGTGCGCACTTATCATAACATGGCAACCGTGTACCACCTAGGTAGGGAAACGCCAATACAGGTTCCTTCCGACAAACCTACAGGTTGCATGCCCGACCTGTGGTTCTACTCCCAGTCATCCTTAACGTGACACATGATCCTTTTCAGGATCCAACTCAAATCACATCAATTCACATGATGTAATTCTTTCGTTAAGTCTTCGATTTGCATAATCAACAATACTTAGTATAGACTCACATATATATTATTCATAACCATATATATATATATTCATATTTATGCCTATTTTAACTTCCAAACCCTAACTTTCAAAGCCACCGCATAAATTTGATGCTTAAACCTTATTTTAGTAGGAATCACAAAGCAATTCTTCAGAATTTTTTCAAAAATAGCTAAAATTAGGGTTCTTCGTAGCAAAGAACACAAAATCAGGAATTTTAATAATTTCGTATGAAAACCCAACATCAAAAGGAAGGATTTTGTTACCTAATCGAGCTCTCTCTCGTGTATGCAAGGCTTTATCGTGTTTTGTTTTTAGAAAGGCTATTTTAAGGCTCCTGAAAAGATCGAATTTCATTTTCATATCAAAATGCTAAAAAAATGTTAAGAACGTGAAGAATGAACGAAGAACGCGAAGAACATGAAGAACGTCAAGAACATATTTTCTCTTAAAATTTCGTCAGAGTTTCCCCTTATATCGGGACACATTTCTCGGAAAATTTCGGCAGAGTTTCCCCTTATATCGGGACATATTTCAAAATAAAAATGAAAAGAAATTCCTTTATAAAATCAATCGAGAGGAAAATAACAACGAAACTGAAAGAATATACTCAACAACAAGAGATGGGGAATCGATAGACACCACGCGTCTTAGATGAGTGAGTGTGTGACGAATCACAGGGTTACTGACGTGCATAGCCGTCTGCACCTAAGTAAGGTGTTACACAGATTTCTCCTCGAACCACAACAGGAAAACGAATCGGAAAGAAAGATGAATCAAGGACAAAACTTGGAAGAACAAGAGTATGAATTGAAAGCCTAGCTTACGAAGCAAACTAATAGAGAATCATACCTTTGTCCTCCTCGTTCTTCCGGCAGCGCTTCGCTAGCGCTCCTCCCTCACCTCCCACTCCTCCTCCCGACCTCTCGACCCTAGCCCTTGGGGTGGTGGTGGTAGTAGAAGTCGTAGAGAATGAATGGGTAGGGGGGTCTATTTATAGGCCCAGAAAACCACTAACCATGGTTAGATTACCATGGTATATACCTTAACCATAGTTTAGTGGCCCATGGTTTTGGCCCATGGTTTTAGCCAAAACTTATCCCAAACTTGGGGCTTAAGTTAGAACATTCTAAAGGATTCTAGATTCGCTAATGACGCTTAATTAACACTAATCGTGATTAACTTTCACTAATCACGATTTAACTTTCGCAGCTTACGCTTATCTTTTGCTAACTATTGATTAGTATTTGCTAATGATCATTAGTAGTTTTTAATCGATAATTAGTTTCTTTAATCATGTTTAATTAGTCTTAATGACAGTCATTATGGATTAATGACATCTTAGTCTTTTTTCCTTCTCTTTCTTCCAAAAATCATAACAATTCGAAACGAAGTCCGATTCATCCGAAATAAATTTCGTTGGTTTTCTCTTGATGAGCCGGATCTTATTATATAGGATCCGAGATATGTCAAGTTCAAGACTTTACAATTAT
The DNA here is from genome assembly GCA_037367405.1 of Ottelia alismoides. Classification (NCBI taxonomy): domain Eukaryota; kingdom Viridiplantae; phylum Streptophyta; class Magnoliopsida; order Alismatales; family Hydrocharitaceae; genus Ottelia; species Ottelia alismoides. Next base: position 470,030 of record JAZKJV010004371.1, on the reverse strand, counting down.
AACAACCTTAAAGGAAGTCTCATCCTCGAGACTAGAAATACAGGCATAACAACCTTAAAGAGGATTGAAAGCATAACAACCTTAAAGAGAATGAACACCATTTCATTTATAAAGAATATATACAATACATAGTGTTATTACTCAAACAAGTAGGGGTATTTCTCTCTCATTTCCGCCTCAGATTTCCATGTGGCTTCTTCAAACTCTTGGTTCCACCATAATATTTTTACTAGAGGCACCTCTTTGTTTCTCAACTTCTTGATATCCCTTTCAAGTATTTGTACAGGTATCTCTTGGTATGTTAAGTCTGGCTCAACATGTAATTAATCATAACTTATCTTATGCTATGGATCCCTAATATACTTTCTCATATTTGATACATGAAATACATCATGTATTGTCAAAAGATGTGGAAGAAGCGCAAGTCTGTAGGTAACTTTTCCAATCCGTTGAATAATTTCAAAGGGACCCACGAACCTGGGTGCTAACTTCTCATGCAAGCCAAACCTCTGGACACCCTTCATAGGTGATACTTTGAGAAATACAAAGTCACCTACCTCAAATTCAAGGTTCCTTCGCCTGGTATCACTATAACTTTTCTGGCGACTTTGGACAGTTAATAGTCTTTTTCTAGAAAGTTCTACAGCTTCCCGTGTCTCCTGAAGTCTATCTGAATCATAAAGGTTCTTTATTCAGACCTCATGCCAACATAAAGGAGTAGTACACTTTCGTCCATATAATGCTTCAAATGGTGCCATGCCAATACTTGTATGGTAACTATTATTGTAGGTGAATTCTACAAGAGGCAAATATTTAATCCACGATCCCTTCCATTCTAAGGCACATGCTCGTAGCATATCCTCTAGTGTTTGAATCGTACGTTCTGACTGACCATCTGTTTGTGGATGATATGATGTACTCAAGCATAGTTGTGTACCTAAGGCTTTCATGAAATTATCCCAATAGTGTGAGGTGAATCGTGAATCTCGATCAAAAACTACTTCCTTCGGGATACCATGGAGGCAAATCACATGTGTAATATATAACTCAGCAAGTTGGTTTGGAGTGAAAGATAAACTTATCGGAATGAAGTGTGCTACCCTGTCAGACGATCTATTATATCCCAGATACTATCTTTACTACCGGCCGTCTGAGGTAAGCTAGTAATGAAATCCATGGAAATGCTTTCCCATTTCCATTCAGGTATAGGGAGGGGTTGCAATAATTCTGGTGGCTTTTGGTGTGAAGCCTTTAACTGCTGGCAAGTGAAATATGAATTCACAAACTCAGCAACATCTTTTTTCATTCCCGACCACCAAAAGTATGAATGAAGATCCTTATACATCTTCGTAATTCCTGGATGAATAGATAATCTAGAACAATGAGCTTCACGTAAAATATCTTTCTTCAATTCAGGTATGTCTGGTACACAAGCTCTGTGATGGTTATATAGTAACCCATCTTGTATCTGGAATCCCTCTATCTCATTCTTCTCAAGTTGTTGTTTCAAGTCTTTAAGGACTTGATCATCCTCCTGTCCTTTCTTTATTTTATCCCATATTTCTGGTTTGTATCGATGAGGAATAGTTATAGTATCAGCACTACTATCAAATGGTTTCCATTCACTTAACGTTGATAGTAAACCCCAGAAGTGGATAGCACTCACTAACCCGGGTGAATAAGTTCTTCTGCTAACAGCATCTGCTACGACGTTCCCCTTACCATGGTGGTAGGAGATAGTGCAATCATAATCTTTCAACAACTCTAGCCACCGTCTCTGTCTCATATTGAGCTCCTTTTGATCAAACAGATATTTCAAGCTTTTATGATTGGTGAAGATTTCAAAAGTAATACCATACAGGTATTGTCTCTATATCTTTAAAGCGACAACTACGACAGCTAATTCAAGGTCATGTGTTGGATAGTTCTTCTCATGTGTCCTGAGCTATCGTAATGCATAAGCAACTACCTTACCATGTTGCATAAGAACCGCCCCAAGTCCTTTAGATGCCTCAGTGTACACTGTAAACACTTCACTCACGGAGGGTAGAGTAAGGATGTGTGCAGATGTTAGGTATTCTTTCAGTGTCTGAAAACTAGCTTCACATGTATCAGACCATAAGAATGGAACCTCCTTTTGAGTTAGTCTAGTCATTGGCAATGCTATCCGTGAAAAGTCTTTCACGAATCTTCTATAATATCCAGCTAAACTCAGAAAAGATCGTATTTCTGTGACAGTCTTCAGGCGTTCCCAACTCATCACCACACTAACCTTTGTAGGATCAACTGATATACCTTCTCCAGAAATAACATGGCCTAAGAAAGATACTTCAGATAGCCAGAAGTCACACTATATTTAGCATACAGTTTGTTCTTCCTTAGAGTTTCAAGTACCTTCCTGAGATGATGTTCATGCAGATACTTATCCTTTGAATAAATAAGCACATCATCAATAAAGTGATCTAAAAACTCCTTGAATACTCTATTCGTGAGATCCATGAAGGCTGTTGGGGCGTTCGTTAGTCAAAAAGGTATAACTAAGAATTCATAATGCCTGTATCTAGTTCGAAAAGCTGTCTTGGGAATATCTGTATCTTTAATTTTCAACTGATGGTATCTATATCTTAAATCAATCTTGGAATAGACAGTTGAACCTTGTAACTGATCAAAGAGATCATCTATTCTTGGCAGAGGATACTTGTTCTTTATTGTCCTCTTATTTAATTGTCTATAGTCAATGCATAACCGCATCGACACATCCTTTTTCCTAACAAATAAGACAGGTACACCACATGGTGAAGTACTAGGACGAATGAATCCTTTATCTAACAGTTCTTGCAATTGTACCTTTAACTCTCGTAACTCAGCTGGTGCCATCCTATACGGAGGGATAGAGATAGGCTGAGTATCATGTATGAGAGAGATTTCAAATTCAATCTCTCGCTCAAGTGGTAATGCAGGTAGTTCCTCTGGAAATACATCAGTAAACTCGCACACTATAGGCACATCTTCTATCATTCTTTCTGACCCTGATGTAGTGGATACATAAGCTAAATAACCTTGGCACCCTTGCTCTAACAACTGTTGTTCCTTCAATGTAGAGATATATTTGATATTATCATTGGATGTCTTTCCAATGAACTGGAACTCTATCGAGTTAGGAAAGTGAAATGTTACTGTCTTCTGGAAACAGACAAGACATGCATGATGCCTTTCTAACCAATCCATTCATATTATAAGATCAAAGTCCTACATTTCGATTAGTAGTAGTGAAATAGGTAATTGATGTCCTGCTATCAGTATTATACAATTATCCAGGATTTCTCGGATTATAAATACTTGTCCTCTTGGTCCCTTGATCAGATAGGACCGTTGTACTTTTACTGGTATCTTACCCAAAGTGGGTACTAACCGTCGAGCAATAAATGAATGTGAAGCACCAGAATCAAATAAGGCATTTATTGAAAAGCCATGAATAGTAACGGTACCTCGTATGACTGTGCCTTAATTGTAGGCTTGTTCTTCAGTAATTGCATTGAGCTGGCCATTTGGAAGAGGCAAGTTAGAACCCGCAACACTTTGTGGTGGTTGTTGTGTAGGAGACGCTCCTTGTGAACCTCGACCTCTACCATGTCTTCCTCTGTATGATGCTCCATTACTCGAGGTGGATGTTATACTGTCAATTGGGGTTGATTTAAACCCTGAACCTCTCAACTTCGGACAATCTTTCTTGATGTGGCCTTCTTGATGATAGTAAAAACACACACGTGCTCCCGTTTGAGCTGAAGATCTCCGTACAGAGGTGCTAGCTCCTGCTGCTGAGTCGCGAGGATATAGTGGAGGTCTAGAGAAATCCCTTCTTCCAGATAATTCCTGGCCCAAATTCTGTGGCGAGCTTATATTAGACCTGACTGGATAATAGCGACGATCTTTACAGTTATAATGTGACTTACTTTTGGATGGTCCACCATTAAAGTAGAAACTTCTTCTTTGGCGGTTTTCATCCCTCTCCATCTGAATACGAGAGGCAATGTCCATTGCTTCATCTACGGTTGTGGCTTTAAAACCAACAACCTTTTCTCGTAGATCTCTCTGAAGATCGCTAACAAATTTGGTAAGACACTCTTGTGGTGAAGCTTCTAGAGCTGGTGAGTACCGTAATAGCTCAGTAAAGTGGATATGATAATCTCTTACGGTCTTAAAACCCTGATTCAGAGAAGCCAAATCTCTCCTCTTTAATTCTTCCCAATGAGAGGGACAAAAATGAGCTCAGAACCTCTCTTCAAAGATATCCCAGGAACAAGATCTGCTAATTTCTTGGAAATGGCTCTCCACCATCATCTTGCATAGTCTGCTAAGGAGTAATCAGCAAAGTGCACCCAAATATCTGCTGGTGCGTGTATTATCCTCAACATCCTACTGACGTCATCAAGCCATAATTCAGCCTCGGCATGTGTCTCTACACCTTTGAATCGAAGAATTTTTCCCTTTCGGTAATTATCTAGTAATATTTGGTGTCTAAGAAGGGCCTTCTCCATTGCTCATTCAATCGGGGTAGGAGCAGACTCAGTTAAAGGATGGTAACTAGATTCTTCCTCAGAAAGATGGACAAAACATTCAATCCTAGCATCCGCAGGCTTAGATGCCTCGGGTCTCTCAGCATGTGCATTAAGCCTCTCCTCCAATGCTTGTTGCTTTTGCCCCATGTCTTGGAGCATTGCCATCATATCCGCCAATTGTCTAGACACTTCTTGGTCTGCCATTATCTTGGGATGAGTGAAGGTCAAAGGTCAGATCCTATATGTCTTAGCATGATGTACATAAGGGACAATGACTTGTGAATGGTACTGCAGTCATTTATTAAGATCAAAGGATCTTAATACAACCTTAGTTTCTGAATACCGCTCATAGTTATTAATTACTAAATAATTTACTGAAGTAACCAAGCTCTGATAACAATCTATCGCGATCCTGTTTCCCGGGCCGTCAGATCCTCCCATAACCGGATCTGGTTACTCAGCAATAATTTATTCAGCAATCACAACTAACATTCAGAAACAGACTACAAATAAAGTATGTTCAGAAGAAAGTATTTAAACTTTTTTCCATTCACAAAAAAAAAGTTCAGATGATACATTATCCCACCATAACCATTTACATGTACATCATCTTAAAAGGAAAATATACAAAAGATTACTAACTACCTTAAAGAAGTAAAGCTACTGTAGCTGGCTGGATGTCTAGTATGTAAGCCGGATGAATTTTTAAAGTCCTTACGATGGCTCACCGATACCTGTTGGGTTTTCCATAAATCATAAGATAAATTAGCGAATTCTAAGTAACGATTAAGAGAAAAGCAAATAAATTGTGTAATTTTTCAAAACTTGATATCACAAAAATTTCATTCTTTCTCATTAATTTAAGTTCTATTCTTTTCTATTCCACATCAGGGATTAGTCCAGGGGAACCCTACCATTCTTGGACTCCGAAGCTGTTGACGCTTTGGGATTGGAGATTGTGTTGATCTTGATAAGCTTATGCCACCGCACGTCGCCTCAGCCAATCCTCCAATGCTACCTTGACAATTTCTTTTTCTTTCATTAAACAGGGTCTCAACCCTCAGCCTGGAAAAACAATTGAGCACACCGTCCTCGAGGACTCGGTTGCTTAAAACCTCAGGCTAACATTTAATCATATAACCTAGCGGCTTTAAATACATATTATCGTGACCCAGCCGCTATTGAACCACCCGTGCCTCCACATGGCATGACCACATCTTCCGTCGTTCCAACCCGAATATATTGGCTCCCGGTACCACGCGTTGCAAAACATTCATTTCGTACGCACTTATTATAACAGGGCAACCGTGTACCACCTAGTAGGGAAACGCCAATACGGGTTTCTTCCGACAAACCTACAGGTTGCATGCCCGGCCTGTAGTTCTACTTCCAATCATCCTTAACATGACACATGATCCTTTTTAGGATCCAACTCAAATCACATCAATTCACATGATGTCATTCTTTTGTTAAGTCTTCGATTTGCATAATCAACAATACTTAGTATAGACTCACATATATATTATTTATAACCATATATATATATATATATATTCGTATTTATGCCTATTTTAACACCCAATCCTTAACTTTCAAAGCCACGCATCAATTTAATGATTAAACCTTATTTTAGTGGGAATCACAAAGCAATTCTTCAGACTTTTTTAAAAAATAGTCAAAATTAGGGTTCTTCGTATCAAAGAACACAAAATCAGGAATTTCAATAATTTCGTATGAAAACCCAACAGCAAAAGGAAGGATTTCGTTACCTAATCGAGCTCTCTCTCGTGTATGCAAGGTTTTATCATGTTTTGTTTTTAGAAATGCTATTTTAATGCTCCTGAAAAGATCGAATTTCATTTTCGTATCAAAATGCTAAGAACATATTAAGAACGTGAATAACGAACGAAGAACGCGAAAATGCGAAGAACGTCAAGAACATATTTTCTCTTAAAATTTCGTCAGAGTTTTCCCTTATATCGGGACATATTTTTCGGAAAATTTCGGCAGAATTCCCCTTATATCGGGACATATTTGAAAATAAAAACGAAAAGAGTTTCCTCTATAAAATCGAGAGGAAAATAACAACGAAACTGAAAGAATATACTCAACAACAAGAGATGAACCGGTAGACACCACACATCTTAGGTGAGTGAACGTGCGACGAATCACAGGGTCACTGACGTGCATAGCCGCCCGCTTCTAAGTAGGGTATAACATAGATTTCTCCATCAAAATAACTATAAAAGTATAATGCAAAGAATAGAAACATAAACGATGGAGAATCGGTAGACACCATACGTCTTAGATGAGTGAACGCGTGACGAATCACAGGGTCACTGACGTGCATAGCCGCCTGCACCTAAGTAGGGTGTTACATAGATTTCTCCTCGAACCACAACAGGAAAACGAATCGGAAAGAAAGATGAATCAAGAACAAAACTTGGAAGAACAAGAGTATGAATTGAAAGCCTAGCTTACGAAGCAAACTAAGAGAGGATCATACCTTTCTCCTCCTCGTTCTCCCGGCAGCGCTTCGCTAGCGCTCCTCACTCGCCCCCCACTCCTCCTCCCGATCTCTCAACCCTGACCCTTGGGGTGGTGGTGGTGGTAGTAGAAATCGTAGAGAATGAATGGGTAGGGGGGGTCTATTTATAGGCCCCAGAAAACCACTAACCATGGTTAGAAAACCATGGTTTAGACCTTAACCATGGTTTAGTGGCCCATGATTTTTGCCCATGGTTTTAGCCAAAACTTATCCCAAACTTGGGGCTTAAGTTAGAATATTCTAGAGGATTCTAGATTCGTTAATGACGCTTAATTAACACTAATCGTGATTAACTTTCACTAATCGTGATTTAACTTTCACGGCTTACGCTTATCTTTTGCTAACTACTGATTAATGTTTGCTAATTATCATTAGCGGTTTTTAATCGATCATTAGTTTCTTTAATAATGTTTAGTTAGTCTTAATGACAGTCATTATGGGTTAATGACATCTTAGCCTTCCTTCCTTTTCTTTCTTCCAAAAATCATAACAATTCGAAACGAAGTCCGATTCACCCGAAACAAATTTCGTTGGTTTTCTCTTCACGAGCCGGATCTTATTATATAGGATCCGAAATATGACAAGTTCAAGGCTTTACAGACATGCTTGGCATTCTTCATGTTGAAATGCTTTAATACGCGTTCAACATAGCTCTCCAGTGACAACCACATCATGCGCTTCTTCCTGTCCCTTGTAATCTGCATCCCTAGGATGTCACTAGCCTTGCCCAAATATTTCATCTCAAACTCCTTGGAGAGTTCTTTCTTGAGCTTTGCAATGAGGTTGGAATCATGACCTACAATCAACATTTCATCACATATATCAAAAGAATGACGAACCTGTCATTGGGAAGACGATGAACATATACACATGGATCAACTGTAGTCCTCTTGAAGCCTTGCTTTCTCATGAAAGCATCAAACTTCAAGTACCATTGTCTCGGGGCTTGCTTCAAGTCATAGAGACTCTTTCTCAACCTGCAAACCATGTACTCTTTCTCTTTCTCTTAAAAACCATGTGGTTGTTCCATGTAGATCTCTTCCTTTAAATCACAGTGAAGAAACGTCGTCTTCACATCCATCTGCTCCAATTCAAGGTCCATGCTAGCAACAAGTTCTAGCACCATTCTCACTGAATTCACCTTCACCACTGGGGAGAAGATCTCATCATAGTCCACTCCTTCCTTATGGCTGAACACTTTCACCACCAATCTAGCCTTGTACTTCACCTGTTTGCCGATATCATCTAATTTCTACTTGTAGACCCATTTGTTCTTCAAGACTCTCTTCCCTTTGGGAAGCTGAACAAGATCATAAGTGTGATTCTTTCTGAGAGATAACATCTCTTCATTCATTGCATTCTGCCAATGACCCATGTCCAGATGCATCCTCAAATGTGTATGGCTTACCTGCATCTGTGAGCATCACATATCTGGAAGTAGGGTAACGGGATGATGGTTGGCGTGTCCTCTCAGATTTCTTGACCTGAGGCTCTGTTGCATCTGCAAGTGGATGAGGCTGTTGCCCCTGCCCCAAGTCCCCTGGACCTGCATCAACGGGGTCTACATCTGGCTACCGCTTCTCTAGCTGTCCATCCTCTCAAACTGTACCCAGTACTGGAGAGGGCTCCATGTCCTCATCGCTGTCATCACCTATGGAAAACTCATCTGCATCACCACTCTCAGTGGTGTCCTCAGCCAATGTATGATTCTCATAAAAAAATCACATCCCTGTGTCCAGTGACTGTCTTCTTCCTTGGATCCCATAGACGGTATCCAAACTCCTGATCTCCATAGCCAAGAAAAATACAAGGCACTGCCTTGTCATCCAACTTCTTCCGCTGCTACTTGGGTACCAACGCATATGCTTTGCATCCAAATACCCTCAAATGAGCATATGAGTGGTCTTCCCCTTTCCAAACTTGCTTTGGGATCTGGAAACCCAAAGGAACCGATGGAGATCTGTTGATCAAATAACATGCAGTGCGAACCGCCTCCGCCCAAAAGGTCTTGGGCAACTTTGATGTCTTCAGCATACATCGAACTCTCTCAACAATGGTCCTGTTCATCCTCTCAGCTAGACCATTGTGCTGGAGTGTACCTAGCCCTGTTCTCTCATGCCCGATGCCGTGCTCTCCACAATAGCTCTGAAATCTATGGGAGCTGTACTCTCCCCCATTGTCTGTGCGTAGACACTTCAACAATTTCCCTGCCTCGCGCTCAACCATGGCATGTAATTTCTTGAAGCAATCAAATACCTGATCCTTTGATGTCAGCATAAACACCCACACCTTCCTAGATGCATCATCAATGAATGTGATAAAATACATATTGCCTCCCAAAGAGGCTGTGTCCATGGGACCACGCATGTCAGAATGAATCAACTGTAGAAAGTCTTCCTTCACCTTGGATCTGGCTCTGTATGGTGCACTCCTGCTCATTCCAACCTCACATGCATCACAAGGAGATAAAGTGATGTCATTGTGGTAAGGGAATCAACTCTCTCTTGCTCAAAAGCTGTAAGCCCTTCTGGCTCATGTGCTCAAGCCGACGGTGCCATAAATCTGAGTTGTCTGCCTCGCTGGCATGCAAACTGCCGTCCATGACCTTCAGTCTAGTCATATAGAGTGTGTGACACAAACTACCTCTCGCCATGATGAGAGAACCCTTGCTTATCTTGCACTTGCTGTCGTCGAACTTCAGATGATAGCCTTCACTATCTAACTGTGAGCCAGATTTAAGGCTTAGACGTACATCAGGAACATGCCTCACTTTCTGGAGTGTCATTGAGCACCCAACATCCGTCTGAATCGAGATGGTGCCCATGCCAATGATCTTAGAGTAACTCTCATTACCCATCAAGACTCGTCCATAATCACCCCTAGTGTAGGTGGTGAAGAACTCCCTGTGTGTAGTCACATGATAGGTGGCGGTCGTGTCAACGACCCACTCCAAATCACTCCATGCATGCAAGCAATGATCATGGATGGTGAGAATCATCTCATCTGCACTGCCATCTACCACAACTGCAGCTACATTCCCATCTTCATTTTTCTGGTTCTTCTTGGCTTCAGCTTGCTCTCTCTTCCAAACCTTGCAATCTCTCTTCCAGTGACCTGGTTTCTGGCAATGGCGACACTTTCCTCTACCCTTGGACTTGTCTCTGGATTTCTGCCTCTCATGTGATGCTCCTCTGCTGATGGATCTTCCTCTCCTCTCAACTGCATACACATGTGAAGAGGAGACTGCCTTGACCATAGCCATGGTCAACTTGTTTTCCTTCGCAGAGTTGCTCACGGTGACTACTAAAGTTTTCCAACTGTCCGGCAATGAACCCAACAAGAGAAGTGCATGCAACTCGTCGTCTATTACTAATCCCATAGAAGTCAACTGGTTGATAATGCTTTAAAAATCATTCAAGTGCTCCGTCACTTTGGTACCATATTTGTACTTCAAGTTCACAAGCTTTCTAATCAAGAAAGCTTCGTTGGTTGCGTCTTTTGGTCATAGAGCTCGGACAACTTGTCCCACAGCTCCTTTGCATTCGTCTCCTCGGCCACGTGATGAAAGACCAACATGTCAAGCCACTTCCGAATGTGACCAATGGCCTTTCAGTTCAACTTTGTCTACTCTCCTGCGGACATGTTCTCCGGCTTGGCGCTCTCACCCTCCACCGGATCGTGGAGGTCCTTGCAATACAAGATGTCTTCCATCTTTGCTTTCCAAATTTGTCAGTTACTGCTTGTGAGCTTAATCATAGTGCCTTCATCATCTTTGCCTGTTTTTGCTCAACCTGAGCTCTGATACCACTTGTTGGGGGATATTCACACAATAATCAACCAGGAGAATCCCCTAAAACTATCCTGCAGCAAAGATGGCACAAACAATATATGTTTCCCACACAGGAACTCAATGGCAATAATATGACAAGCAACCACAAGAAGCAATCACAACAAGAGACAAGGATTTTTATGTGGAAACCTTTACTCGATGTGAGGAAGGGAAAAACCACGGGGCAAGACCGGCAACGATTTCACTACGGTCAAAATGGAGCCAAAAGTTCTTCCCGATTTTGTTGCCCACAAAATCGAGGTACAAACCACGAGCACAATAGGTAGCTCTTCTACAAGTAGCTAAATATCCTAGGTATCTAAAATACCAAATAACATGCTCAAATCAAGATAGATGGATTGACTCCCCTTGTGGGCTCCCGGATGGAGACTCAAATCGATGCTCGACCTTCTTGAGGTCGTTCCCAACGACCTCCATCGCTCCTCTCGAGCACGCCCAACACCTTCGCTGTCCAAACCCAAAACCGTTGCTTCCTCGAGCTCCAAGCTGCAGCTCTATATCCCTCCCACTCGGGCTCCCTGACACGCGTGGAAGAAGATGAAAAGGGGGTCCCAAGACCCTTGCTGCTGCTGGAAGATGGGAGAAGAAAACATCCAAAGCTAGGGCTTCGTTCCCTATTCTGGAATAGAGTGGGAGGCTGGAAAGAATGTGGCCAATACTCTCTGGAATGTGGCTCTCGTTTCTGGAAATGGGGCTTCCAAGTCCCTCCCCCAAGTTGAGGCTGGAAGCTAAATAACCCAACACCATATTCTATGTTGTCGCTCAATTTCAAGACAATTTTCTCCAAGTTGGGCATTCCATTCCTTGTAGCACAAACCATTCTTCTTGCAAAAACTACCTTGGTTTGGTGGCTTTTTTGGGAGGAGAGACGTCCTCGAACATGAAGGCTCTGAAACAACTATTGATTCTCTGTTAATTAAGTTGAATACATTTCTTTTATTTCAGATTTCAAATATCTAAATATTTTATCGGCCTTTGTGCAGTTCAATCTCCTCCGGTGGATTTTGAGACCATGCTGTCCCAAAGACATTTGAGGAAGAGGGTTTCTCTCCGACCAAGCATATATCAATGTCATTACAATTATCATAGTGCCGGAATCTTGGCACTCCCGAGACCTATTCTTTAACCAAAATATATATGGTTAGGGTCTCATAATATTTTGGTGTACTAGAATTCCTCGAGAAATAGAGGATTAGTCTTTGTTTAATATGATTTTGTAGATGTTAAACCTCTCCATTTTGTATGTGAAACTTGTTGATTAGTTGTATATGTCATGTATACGCTTATATGGGTTAGAACTATATATTATGTTAGCTAACACAACACTATTGTCACCTTACTATTGTAGTTGAATGATGGTTGTTTTATCAAAAAAATTAAAATAAAATGTGTTGATTGTGAACTCGAGTCCCTGACTCCCTGGTGGATGCTCTGTTATGGATATTTGTTGAAAATATAGAGTGAGGGAGACATGCCCTCACAGCATTTGTGAGTGCAATGTTTGCTTGATTATGGGGGATACCTTCATGGCAATCGCTCTAACGACATCGCGAAGCTTACATTTCATACTCCTAGTGGCTTCATTCCACTCCATGACTTGGATAAGGTTACTCTGGATGAGATCTCAAAGGTACTTCTTCGCCACTCACTCTAAGGTTGTGCCATTACTTACCCCTCCCCATCCACAAACAAATCAACCACTTTCTACAACCTCGATCTAAACATTAAAATATGGCAATAACGCGTATGAATGACAGTGCCAATTGAGAATCGAACTTGAGTATTTGGATATTGTTCTACCACTAGACTATTTGTGCTTATTAATGGTTGATATCTTAAAATATATTTTATATACTTAAAGCAGTGGATAAAATTTGTCCAAAACTTGGTAAACAACATGTCGGACATACCTTAGAAGGCTCTCCATTGCTCAACTATCAAGCTTGGTCTTAAGAACTGAATATCACCAAGAGAAATATTAACTATTATTACATCATGCCTATTTGGCGATCTCTCGTTGGAAAATAAAATTCTCATCATTCCTATAAATCAATATGATACTGGAGAAGAACTTCCCAAATTATATATTATTTTTTATCTAGTTCAAAAAATAATGTTGATTTATGAGACATGATGCATTCGGATATTACTCCTAAACGAATAGGTTTCATGCATATGATGAAATATGTTTCAAAGAGGATTGACCATCATAGAAGAATGAAACTTCCACCAGGATATTTTTATCGTGTGCAGTCACTTTCTAACTACTGTAAGTATGTCAAAGAAATTACAAAACTAATCAGACAATCTCCCAGCAAGTATGTGTCAACTTATCCTCCAAATAAATATTGAATGTTGATAACAACAAGAAACTTCTACGTTATTTGAGCTATATAACTGGAAACTGTAACAACAGAGTCTGTATCCTACAGGAGGACCTTCTTAAGGGTTGCAGGATGATTTGGGACCTGAGGGTGCCGGCACATGTTATCCTATTCATGTGGCTTTTGGACATGGAAGTCTACTCACGATGGAGAGGAGACCCCGTATCCTAAACTCTCAGGATAGCTATTGTGCCCTTTGTAGTTCGACATTGTAATCCGCTAAGCACTTGTTTCTGGGTTGCGAGAAGACGAAAGAATTCTGGCAGATGTTGGATGTGGCTTCGATAGATCGTAGCAATCTATCGTCATTCTGGGAATCTCTACTCAACTCTCGTTTTCGTCTAAATGTCAAGAGATTGATACCATTTGTGGATTTATGACCTCTTTAACTTCTTAAAAATGGTGTAATTTTCAGTGCAGAGAGGTTCTATGCAGAAAATGTAATCCACCTTACTTGGACTCTCCTCGTATCCTGATTGTACTTTTTTTTTATTTTAATATATTGAGGCGGACACCTAAGTGTGTTTCTCCCTTTTTTGGGTTAAAAAATAGTAACAATAGAGTCGCTGCAGTGCAAATGGAAGATGATATCAAGATAAACAACTAAAACTTCTAACTCTAATTGCTTGTACGTGAAGTGATAAACAAAACCACAACAAGAGGTAACTAGTATTTCTTCTATTAAAAACATGCTATCAGCTTGTTGGAAATTGATGAAACATGCACAAACAAGATCAATCATGAAATATCACTTCACCCACAACAAAAGGTAACTAGTATTTCTTCTATTAAAAAAAATGCTATCAGCTTGTTGGAAATTGATGAAACATGCACAAACAAGATCAATCATGAAATATCACTTCACCCACAACAAGAGGTAACTAATATTTCTTCTATTAAAAAAATGCTATCAGCTTGTTGGAAATTGATGAAACATGCACAAACAAGATCAATCATGAAATATCACTTCATCCACAACAAGAGGTAACTAGTATTTCTTCTATTAAAAAAATGCTATCAGCTTGTTGGAAATTGATGAAACATGCACAAACAAGATCAATCATGAAAGTACGAAGACACACAAATTTACAAATTTCACCCGTAATTGGCTACGTCTTTGGGCCAACAGTGATTAGTTTTCACTATGTGGAGAATAATAAAAATATATAGGATACGGAGAACCCTACGCCTAAGGGAGCGTTCAGTTCGAAAATAAGCAGGAATAAGGATGGGGAATAAGCTGGAATAAGCACTATTCTTGTTCTGCTGGAAGGATAAGAATAAGAGGAATAAGGTGGAATAGAGGTAAATAAGTGTTATTTTCCCTTCAATTGGCACATAAGGGATAAGAATAATGTTTGTAAGTTAGTGGATAACGAGGAATATGAGAAGACAGGAAGGGGACTAAAAGAGTGGATAAGGACGAATAAGGGAAGAGGGGAATAAGGGAAGGGGAACTAAGGAGTGAAATAAGGAAGTGGATAAGAAAGAATAAGGGAAGATGGATTAAATTCTTATTCCGATCGCTATTGTCCAAAATAACTGGCCCGTGAGTAATAAGTTGGAGTTCGGCCGAAAGGATAGGAATAATGTGGAATAAGTGTAGATAAGGTAGAATAAGGGTAGAGAGATGCACATGGGGGAATAGCCGTACAGACAGATCTCTGATGCGCATGGGGGAATAGCCGTATGAGGAAGGAGAGGGGATGGGAGGGTAATAGCACCCTTATTCTTGGGGCTATTCTCCAAACGAATACCCTATAAGGAGTTTATATACTACTCCCGTACAGACGGATCTCTAATAAATCTAGATCCATATACCTGAATACAAATAGAAGCGTTAATAAAAAAATTTGCCGTAAGTATAATACGCCAGGAGGAGGTGCATATAACAATTCTTCAACCTAGATCATATGGTTATTATCATCAAGCATCTTATTTTATGAAATATCAACGTCTTGCAACAATCCAGTCTCGCAGCAAAGGCCAAATCTTTCTGAGTTATAAAAAGAAGTTGAATCTTAATAACAAGTTCAGTCATCATCAATCTCATACCCATTGTAGCAATAAAACTATCTCAACAGTATGCAATACCTATCTAATATGTATATTCGAGATCCAGTTCAAGAAGGACCTACATGCGAACTTAGCTGCAAATTTTGCTGCAAGTTCACTGCAGAATGCATTTAGATTTTCCGGCATTAGATAAGTGATTTAGATCCATTTTGGAAAAAAAGTGTTAAAGTACTTTTCTACAGCCGTATTGCTTTTTTCTCTTAAAAAATAGGGGAAGACATTCTTTCAAACGAATTAAACTACGATAATAGGGATTTTTTAAGATAAATAGAGGTGAGATGCGCACACTATCTATTCGTTATATGAGTTAAAAATCTCATATTTTTTTGGTTTTAGAACGTGACGAGGACATACATTAGTGGACATTCACGAAGAGGTGAAGAGCAAGTGTTTTTCCATTGTGATACGTAATAGAAATATAGAATGTGATGAGCACCTTTATGTTTGTGGACATTCATTTAGAAATAAAGAGCTAATAAATATGTTTATATTTAAGATATTCATCAGAACGTGAGGAGCGCATGTAATGTTAGTGGACATTCACGTAGAAATAAATGAGTAATTAAGTTTATTTTATATTGAGAAAAGTATTATAACGTGACGAGCATTTTGTCTGTTAGTGGACACACACGTTGTAACACTTTAACCCTAAATATAGTACCACATGGAAAATTCACAAAGTGTGGGTGTGGTATATAAGTGGTGGGGATTACTAGTTCACAACTTGGGCTTAAGCATTTTGGATGGTAGTCAACGAGTCCATTTGGACTCGAACCCAATAAGTTGTCAGGGCCAATTTTCCTCAATAACGGACCGGAAACCTAAGCCCGGGACGTTACAGTATCCTATGCCAAATTGTTGGTACTAGAAATAGTTATCATATAAGTTAAATGAAATTTCAATGATAATCAATGCTCAAACGTGAATATATAAATTGAAAAATAGTGTTTCACGTTTTCTTTCGAGGATAAGCTGCGAGATCCACATCTAAACTGCATAAGGAAGATTTCTTCCTCCACGGTATACGAGACAAAATAGTGACTTCACATTGCAATCTTCTTTTGGTATCAAAATGATCAAGATTCAAATCCCCCTATCTAATACGAAAAATTTACTGTATTAACCAACATACTCTACTGTTATTTATCAATAACTGTTTACCCCCATACAAATAATCAGTTGTAAAATTTACCACCAAAGTTTTGAATCATTTCCAAATTCATTTGATATTAACAAACTTAAAACCAACACATACTTGTTGAGACCCCTCGATTTGTTTTTTGAAACAACTTTGTTTAATTTTGAGTCTTCTTCTTCTTCCACTTATTCTCGACTTAGCAGCTGTGTAAAGGTTTTAGATTGACAATTTGACTGACAACCTCTCTCTTTCTTCTGTTCTTTGTGAATAATATCCCAAGATTTTTGAAAATGTTTTCCAGCGTTGGACGTCCTTCTATAAGTGGATCTCAAATGGACATGATTTCCCACACAAATTAATTTGATCAAACAAAACAACCATCCCCTCCCCTCTCCACAGAATTGTGCATTGCTGCATATTCTCAGTCTCGTTCTCACTGCCCAACCATGGATCCCACCGGCGGCATCTTATCCTACGTCGTGAAGAAGCTTGGTGACCTCATCCTCAGCGAGGCCGCTCTCCTCGGTAACACTCGAAGAGATCTTGTGTGGGTGCACAAGGAGCTCGGGATGATGCAGGCTTTCCTTGAGGATGCGGCCGACGTCCAACTGAAGGAAGCCAGACTGAAAAGATGGATCGAGGACGTAAGGGAGCTGGCTTTCCAAGCGGAAGATGTCATCGACACCTTCTCTGTCGACGTTTGTAAAACTAGACACATATCCTTCCTCTCCTGCTTACTTGTTCAAACTAAGCCCCGTCATTATTTGGGCACGGAAATTATGGAACTGAGGGAGACTGTTGCCGAGTTTTCGAGGATGAAGGCCACCTATGACATCAAGATTCCCGAGACAGGGAATGTCAGCGCTGTGCACCAAAGTGGGGCACTCTTGGAGAATAGAAGGCTGACGGCGGCACCCTATGTTGAAGACAGGGACGTCGTCAGCTTGGACCGCCATGTGAAGGCGGTGAAAGGCCTATTGGTTCGTGAAGAAAGCAGCAGATTGGTTGTATCCATTGTGGGTATGGGTGGTCTTGGTAAGACAACTCTTGCCAAGAAGGTCTATAATGATCTTCTACCAAGATTTGATTGCATTGCCTGGGTAGATGTATCCCAGAAGTACAACATCGAGTATCTCCTTCGGAGGACTGCCAGGGAAATCTTGAAGCTCTCCCAGAAAGATGAACAGGAAATGAACCAAGATTCTATAACATTGGAGCTCTGTGGAATCCTGCGGTCTAAAAAATATCTGATTGTCCTGGATGATGTATGGACGTCTCAGTTATGGGATACGCTGAATTCCCTCCTCCCGGACGCAGAAAATGGAAGTCGGGTAATTATAACCACACGTAAAGAGGAAGTAGCAAGATTGGCAAACCCAAAGATTGAACCGTACAAGTTATCAACTCTGAATGACGAAGAGAGCCAGGCCCTCTTTACCAATATAGTCTTCCCGAATGAAGAGAACGCTGAGCAATGCTGCACTGGGGAGCTCGCAAGTCTCCGAGAGAAGATCGTGAAAAAGTGTGGCGGTCTACCACTAGCAATAATCGTTGCGGGTGGTCTTCTCTCTACAAGAGAGAAGACTCCAGCCGAGTGGAAGAAGGTGGCTGGAAAGATAGATTGGCATCAGACAGAAAAGGGGGAACAATGCATGGGGATATTAGCATTGAGCTACTATGATCTTCCCATCCATCTGCAGTGGTGCTTTTTATACCTTGGAGCACTCCCGGAGGACTGTGTGGCCTCTGCCAAGCATCTGATGCTGTTGTGGATAGCAGAAGGGTTCATAAAGGAGGAAGATGGGGTGTCCATGGAAGAACGTGCAGAGAGATATCTGGAGGAGCTTGCCCAGCGTTGCTTGATCCAAGTTGTGGAAGGATATCCTTACCATAAGTATGGAAGAGGATGTCGTGTCCATGACTTGATTCTTGAGTTGGCAGTTAAGGAGGCTGAGAAGATTCGATTCCTAGATGTTTGGAGGAGTGCTCGTGAGAGGAGTCCCGGGGCTCTAATGCGACGCCTCTCATACACTGCTGATGGGGAATGGGGAATCACAACCCATCTTCCTCTGGGATCTAATCAATTGAGAACTCTTCTGATCACGGATCGCGGTAATTGGGAGTATGGGATGAAAACATTTTTCCGGCATACAGTAGAAGGTAATATTAAGTGGCCTTCCCTCACAAGGAATTTGAAGTTAGTCAGAGTGCTTGAAATCTCCATTTGTTTAGACGAGCTAACAGAGGAAATAGCAGATATGGTGAATCTGAGATATCTTACATTATCAGGTGATAAGATTAGGAAGCTCCCCGAATCCTTAGGGAAATTACGGCATCTGCAAACTCTGAATGTAGGAAGAACAAATGTAGATTGTTTTCCTGCTTCAATATGGCATATCAAAACATTAAGGTACTTACGGGGAAGGTACGACATCATGGACTCCTCTCCCGCCACCAGACTTCCAATGCCCAAGACTACCCTTGGTACCAACGTTTTCGAGAACATGAGAACATTGCGTCGTGTACATGTGGATCCATGGATGGAGACGATCTTGCCATCTTTGATCAATCTCAAAGAGCTAGAAGTAGTGAATGTTGACCAATGCTCCATGTCCGGTTATTTATCCAGCATTCTCAAGAAACTCCAAAAGCTTGAAGTGCTTATTCTCCAATCGAATTTCAAGGAAAACCCCATATTTAACATAGATGAGATATTTTCGCAAACTGACAGCCATACATATCTTTATTTTTTAGAGGTATACATGTTCCGGGTCTT
This sequence comes from Ottelia alismoides, assembly GCA_037367405.1. Taxonomy (NCBI): domain Eukaryota; kingdom Viridiplantae; phylum Streptophyta; class Magnoliopsida; order Alismatales; family Hydrocharitaceae; genus Ottelia; species Ottelia alismoides. Next base: position 450,699 of record JAZKJV010004371.1, on the reverse strand, counting down.
GTCATCTCAACCGGGGAGATTGCCTCAAAACCTTACGCATGTAAGTTTGGTGGATACGGAAAGCAACCGTGATGTCTTAGAATTGCTGGGGAATTTAAAGTACTTGCGTCAGCTGATACTTGCTTCGAGATCATTCACTGAGGGTGAAATGGTATTCAAGTCAGGGTGGTTCCCTCAATTACATGTCCTAAGGCTAGATCAATTGTCTATCAAGAGATGGGTACTGGAGGGACGAAGCTTGCCTCCGCTCAGGGAGTTGATTATTCGCAATTGTCTCAATTTGGAAGCGCTACCAGAGGGTTTGCAGCACATCGACACCCTCAAAGAGTTTAGATTAATGGGTGCAAGCTTGTTGTTGGAGAGCCTTGAAAGACGAGAGGGTGCAGAATGGGACAAGGTGAAGAATATTGAAAGTGTATATATCATCCCTCAGTCGGAGAAGTAGCCAATGCCGATGTCATCAATCTTCTTACGCGGCAACAGAGATGTTGGATGTTACGAAAGAAGTGCAGGTATATATTTATGTTTCTTCCCCAACTGTGATGTCGTGCATGCTCTCTATTTTCTAAACGACATCATCTATTCCTCTAAAGAGAGACTGCATGTATATCAAGTCTAATTCATCATCCTCTTCGTAAACATATTTTGTCCTCGCAAGGACAGAAAAGAGTATAAATGCGTGATACGTTGATTAATTTAATACACTGCCAACATCGAAACTTCCTGGAAGCTAAAGTTAATTGCATTTTAATTTGTTAGGGAAAAAAACAAGAATCTTTGTGTGATTGAGTTTTGCTTAGAGACAAGCTATTAAGGTTTAACAATCTAAACGAAAAAAGATGAACATCTTTCGAGTATATGCTATATTTGTTTCAATGATGAAAAATGCAATGTAATTGAAATTATGTTTAGACATCTCTTTGCAGCAAATTTGCCTTAATATATTATCGATGCATAAACTATAAAAGATGTATGCATACCACCTTACTCTTCTTTTACAGCTAAACATGAAAGCACTTGTGATTTGATTTTTACTCTTTGGTTGTGCTTAAAGGAATGCTGCAATAGAATTTTTTAAAATAAGTATTGTTCTATTTTAATCTCCATGTTTTTTATATTGGGTTTCTTGACAGGTTCCTCCAGCAACATCTTCCCAGGAGATGCATCAAGAAGAACCCTAATATGATGTCCCTTATTTTCTGTGATGGTTGGTTAGTGACGTTGTTTCCTTTTGTGTGCTCTTAAGTTTTTTGGTTCCTCGTCTTCTCAGTTGTCGTGCTCCTTCTTATTTTAGTTTATGCTCTTTTTGTTTTATGGATTGTAATAAAAATTATCGACTTGTTCCTTGCTCGTCTATCCATGTATCAGTACTCTGTTTGTTATCAACTTGTTTTTTTCCCTCTTCTTCTCTTCTCCTTCCTTTTCTCCCCTTTTGGTGGTTTGTATAATATATGCTTCTCTTGCTACAACAAAACTATTTCTTAAACTCGCCTTGTAAGATATTCTATCTTGTTTGGTAATTTGGTAAGATTGGAGTAATTTCATGTTAAAAGGTTAGTAAGATGGGTACCCTACTGTGAATAATAACAGTTAAAAAGGTTAATTAGGGTGGTTGGAATGATGAATGGGATATGGTGCTGTATTGTTTGTTTATGTGTTTTGTTGATTATGTTTATAATATTAATATGTTTTTTCCATTGACATGCTTATTTAAGTTGGTTGGTACAACAAAGAAAAATGTAGACTCCATACACCGAACTCCAACCTAGGAATGCTGGAGTAGAGTTGAAGGTGATCTAAAACCAAATGAGCGGTACATGTTCAGTAACTAGTTTAACTCGGCATAGAGGGACTCTAAAACATTGGCATGGCTTTGACTTTGATTGACATGTAATAGCTTGTAATGCACTTATATCTTATCTAAATACCCACAAGTTCCCAATAATGTTTAAAAGCACGTATAAATGTGGCTATTTTATGTATTATTTTTTTCCATAGGACGCCTCTCGTTGCCTTCCTTGAGTCCTCGGGTTATTTTTCGACAAGAAATTTCGGTACTTCCATCGGAGACCTTTAAAAAAGGAGAGGAGATTTTTACTACATGACCTCCATTAACATTTGCAATTACACTACAATCCTTTACTTTTTTGCATTACTTTGTGACCTTTGTAAGCATACTAACTCTTTCATCAAAACTTGTGTGTGGTTAACTTCCATCTATTGGATCATTAAAGTAAACAGAATCTCTTAACACAATTGGAATATTACAACAAAATTGATAGAATAATTAAAGATTCATAGGTATATCTTATGTAGATAAATATATAAAAATGAATTATATTATTTGTGATTTGATTCTCTTTACATTTACAACCAGTGTTGTATTCGTTTTTTTATTCCTTGCAAAGAAACAAATAATAACAATTATTCGGGGGCAACGATTAACACAAATTTAACGAACAAGACAATTTAAAAAAAAACCATTGTTGTTTTATAAACCTTTGACAATGAATAATCATTGATTAGAAGAATAAAAGATAATTTGACAATGAATACTATCCGTTGTTATATGTCTAACATTGGAAGATATGGCAATGAATGTTAAAATTATTTATTCCCTTAGGTCAATTTCGTTTCTAGTGTTAGCTTTAAAGTCGCAATCAAAGACATGAAAGGTATAGAAAGAACCAACCACCATCATGCTAAAATCTAAGGAAAGAAGAAATTGTAGATCTTGAAGCAATTTATAACTACACTTCTATTTGACATGAAAGTTTACTCATTTAGCAACATTTTTGAATGGGATTCAACACCAACAAAAGTCCTTGAACACTCAAGTTGTTATACCTTATGCTTTTAGGAGACAAAAATAGTCTCTTGACCTCCATTTCTGTTATACAAAAAATATTATTAAATGGGAAACTAGTATTTGCATCCTCGTATGATGAAAGATATTTCTACTAACTAGAGAAAAATGGTACCCATGGATGAAAACGTTTGCCCCGAAAGTCTTTGCGAAAATCTGATATCACACCGTCATGTTGAAAAATATCGTATATGTTTTTTTGTTGGAATGTTGTAGGCGTTCTGTGCCCTCTCAAGAAGGGATATTCGCGATGTCCTCACCCTCTCTTAATACAATTTCTTTTCTAAAATGGGATTTGAGGTGTTCCACCAGATTCCAATATCTTAGACCACCAAGCCAATTATTTGGAATGTTTAGTTTGGCGATGACTTGTTTCAATGTGTCCATAGTTATAAAAATTTATTCTTTATACACGGTTTATGCCTACTATCAACTATGTTCACCATATTACGAATCTATTGAAAGGCATGCTTAACATGGTTCTCTTCTAAATCGCCTGAAAAAAGCTTTCGAGGTTGCTATCACTTTCAAATTATACTAATATTCGTACTCTTTAAGTTTATATTTACTTACTGATAAACAAACCCATAATGTTTGCCAATTATATGTTAGCCTTTAAAAACGACCATTAAAGAAAGAGAGCCTTGCATGGCAGTTCTTAACAAAGTGGCTATCGTGGGGGAAATTCCATTTCTATTGTACTACGGATCTATCCTTCTTTGTCATTTTTATATAGGAATGGTTTCTCAATAAGCTTTGTGGGAATTAGACCTGACCAATGGAGCGGGATCTGCTTCTAACCTTCCCAATCTATTAATTGACTGGGTTTGGACAAAGAGATTTTATGAATGGCTCAGCTCGGTCCGGCTTACTCATTGGTTTGTCCATCAAATGTGTGGGCCGTAGACATGTGCCACAAAGTTCAACCTGCTCCGAAATATAAAAATAAATGTGAGAACATTAAATAGCACATTCATTAATGTTGGTTTATTAATATTATATTATATTTACTATACTAGTTTCTTAAATTTATAAGTTTAAATAATGCACGAAAAATATTTATATCTATAATATAAAAATCCATGAAATTTTTTTAAATTTGGCTCATGGGTCAACCTGACACAATCCGTGGTCCATGGGCCAGCTCAATCCATGTCTTTAACATGGGATCTTGGAATTTTACATTATTATTATTCAAAATAGTACATTAATAATACTATTTCTGTTTGATGCAGTATACGAATAAGCCACTCAATATAAAACGTGAGACAAGTTTATTTTTTTCGTACAATTTTATTCATTTTTTTCAGGTCCAAGCAGGAAAGGCCCACAAAGCCCTTCAACAAAGCACGCCCACCAACGGACCAAAAATTAAGAAATTAAAGCAATAGTGAAATTAGCAGTTATATGAGATCTCTCCAGCTATAAAGTGGACTTGCTTATATAGCTCTCATCGAAACCAATGTCGTGCAATAATCCAAAAAAAGGGCTTAATTTGTCCCATGATGGGATGGGATGGGATGGGATGAGATGATCCATCAATAGGATGATAATAATGGCCTCCTCGAATCCAACGGTGACAAGATCTACAAGTACCTATTTAATCCCAAGTATGCGTTCTTCAAATATAGAGCAATACAATCCTGCACCTAAACTATATCGTGTGCATTCGCTTCTAATCAATATTCTTAGATGACGCGTGCAGCCATTCTAATCAATATTGTAATCAGATGGTCACTAGGATTATGGCTCGAACTGTCGCTGACACTTCGCCGAAATATTGGTTTTTGTCAATTTGGTGAAATGCCACTGAAATGGTGAATTTCGCCCTTATCTACGCCTTTTTCAGGGCTCACTATATTAATTCAGGTAAGCGAAATGTCGACGATATTTCAGTGATATATCAGCGATATGATATTTTCACCCGCTCACTGATATATTCGCTAAATCAAAATATTAGGCTAAAACCACGATCTTCTCAATATATATACGAGATCCCAATGAGTGCGTCGATGCTAAAGACATAATCAACACCTCGTGTGGGTTACAACAAAGTGCAATTCAAACGATGCTTATCCTGATAACCATTTATCTAATAAGATGAGGTGTACACAAAGACATTACAACTCTCCTTCCTTCGAGCTCCAAAAATAACATTCTGTCTGAAGAACATTTACCATATAAGCTCTAATAATAAAAAAGTGCAACATTCATCTGCGAATTAAATGGAGGTTTTTATGCCTTGTGCATTAAGAGAGTGTGGATAGGATTATATCCGGTCGAAAAAAAGACTTGTTGTACAAGTTACGATAATAGGTGAATTTAAAAAATTTCGATAAAACCACATGAATAGGGAATCATTTCTGATCCGTTCCATCAATAGCACACGAGTATAGAATTTTCTCTTGAAGTGTGAATGTGATCTTCTTATCTCTAAAGCAAGATACCTCCTGTCTGAATTATGTTCCGACGGAGACATCACTTGGGGGAGTGCAGATGGACCGCGTACTTCCCGCAATCCAACGAAACGATCCGAGACTCCTCGCTCCTGATGTCATCGTACGAAATCATCATTCTTCATCGTGATTCCAAAAAACCAAAGATGAAAAAACCCTACACGAGATTGATTGAATTGATCTGACAGCGCAACAACATGGTTGACTATTAAGCTCCACCAGTGCTCTCTTGCGCTGCCACATTTTTGGATCACCACGGATTGGAACCACTTCATATTCACCTACATGGAGGTGATGCATTTTGAATACGCTTTTTGATTCACCTTGATTTGGTTGAGTCATAACATCTCCTTTCGCCTGCTTAATGTATAGAGACTACCTGCAAAACAGGGAAAATCTGATTTCTTGGATTTCTTGGAAAATATTCCGATGTATACCTTACCTCTATTTTGGTTGGGGATTTTAACCTTATTAGATCGATCTGATAGGTTGTCTGGGGTACCAATCAATGGGTTCTGTGTTAGACTCAATTAGTGGATCAAATGACTCTGGGATTATTGATGTACATACCATGACACATCATATACTCTGGATTTATTGATATGCCTACTAGAGGATGGTCCTTTCAAATCCCAAAATTCTGGGTTTCAAGTGGAATCCTTCTGCTTTAAAAAATTATGCCTTTTGGACATGGTTTGATCCAATTAGTCCCAACATATGTATTGAATCTGACAATCCTTTTCATAAATGGGCCAAAAAATAAAGAGGCTTAAAGATGCCATTAAATTGTGGAAAGCCACAAATTCTTCCTCCTCTAAAATCAGATTTGTCGCCTTACCTTGGCTATCAAGTATATTGAAAATAAGCCCAAATTACAGACATATCAGCCTGATTAATCTCCTCACAGATTCACAGATGTTTGCCTCACATTTAACAACGTCGTGAAGCTTACATTCCATACTCATAGTGGCTTCATTCCACTCCATGACTTGGATGAGGCTACAGTGGACGAGATCTAAAAGGTACTTCTTCGCCACTCACTCTAAGGCCCTGTTTGATAGGAGAATAAGCCATGTAACAAGGGACCAATTCTCTTCCCGACACGGTTTCCAGTGGTACGATTATTCCTCATTATTCCATCTTATTTCACTCTTATTCCTATCTTTATCCCAAACTCTTATTCCTATCTTTATCTCACTTATCTACCTTTATTTCACCTTATTCTCCTTATTCTTATCCTCCGACCGAATAAAGAATAAATCCTTATTCTCCTTATTCCCCATCCTTATTCTTACTTATTCCCTACGACTTTACTTACCCCCTCCGCATCCACAAACAAATCAATCACTTTCGGATGCGCCAATCGAGAATCGAACTTGAGTCTGTCGTATTTGGATATTGTTCTACCGCTAGACTATTTGTGCTTATTGATTGTTGGTATCTTATAATATTTTTTTATATATTTAAAGCAGTGAATAAAATTTTGGTCAAAACTTGTTAAACAACAAGTCAGTCATACCTTAGAAGGCTCTCCCATCGCTCAACTATTATTACATCACGCCTTTTTTACTATATCTCTTTGGAAAATAAAATTCTCATCATTCCTATAAATCAATATGATAATGGAGAAGAACTTCCGAAATTATATATTTATTTTTATATAGTTCAAAAAATCATGTTGATTTATGATACTTGGTACATTCGGATCTTACTCCCAAACGAATAGGCTTCATGCATACAATGAAATATGTTTCAAAGAGTAGGAAAGAGGATTGCTCATCATAGAAGAATGGAACTTCCGCACGGATATTTTTAGCGTGTGCAGTCACTTTCTAACTACTCTAAGGAGTCAATTCTCCTCCCGACACGGTTTCCAATGGTACGATTATTCCTCATTATTCCATCTTATTTCACTCTTATTCCTATCTTTATCCCACTTTACCTACCTTTATTTCACCTTTTTTTTGAAAGGAAACCTTTATTTCACCTTATTCTCCTTATTCTTATCCTCCAGCCGAACGGAGAATAGACCCTTATTCCCCTTATTCTCCATCCTTATTCCTGCTTACTCCTACCGAACAGACCCTAAGTATGTCAAAGCAATTACAAAACTAATTAGACCATCTCCCAATAAGTATGTGCCATCTTATCCTCCAAAGAAATATTGAATGCTTATAATACAATAAGAGAAATAAGGTGGAATAAGAGTAGATAAATGGTATTTTATGTTTGGTTGGTACATAAGGGATAAGGATAATGTTTGTAAGTTAGTGGATAATGAGGAATACGAGAAGATATGATGGGGGATAAAAATCGGATAAGGAGAAATAAAGGGAGAGGGGAATAAGGGAAGGGGAATAAGTGTAACGTCCCGGGCTTAGGTCCCCGGTCCGTTAACGGAACATTACTGGCCCTAACAACCTCTTGGGATCGGGCTCATGCGAACCCGATTAACCACCCCCAAAATGCTTAAGCCGGGTTGTTCGGTAGTAGGTTCCTGACTATTTATCCCACCCGGAACCTTTGTGTTCCACGGTATGGGACATTCCATTTTTGGGGGGTGTTACAACCTCCCCCACTTATATTCGCAACGTCCTCGTTGCGACATGGCACATCACTTCTTCCCAGTGACAGTGGCGGATGCACGCTCCGGGTAGCCATTTCCTCCAACCTCTTGTAGGGGCGGCTCCACCTCTCGGGTAGCCCTTTCCACTGTCAGAGGGCGTTCGGCTCTGATACCATTTGTAACGTCCCGGGCTTAGGTCCCCGGTCCGTTAACGGAACATTACTGGTCCTAACAACCTCTTGGGATCGGGCTCATGCGAACCCGATTAACCACCCCCAAAATGCTTAAGCCGGGTTGTTCGGTAGTAGGTTCCTGACTATTTATCCCACCCGGAACCTTTGTGTTCCACGGTATGGGACATTCCATTTTTGGGGGGTGTTACAATAAGGGAGTAGAATAAGGGAGTATATATGAAAGAATAAGGGAAGAGGGATTAAAGGCTTATTCCGATCCCTATTCTCCAAACAAACTAGCCAGTGAGTAATAAGCCGGAGTTCGACAGAAAGGATAGGAATAAGATGGAACACGGGTAGATAAGATGGCATAAGGGTAGAGAGATATGCATATGGGGAATTATTGTAAGAGGAAGGAGATGGAATGAGAGGGGAATAACACCCTTAATTTTGTGGCTATTCTCCAAACAAACTCCCCTCAGGAGTTTATATACTACTCCCGTACAGACGAATCGCTGATACAAACATATCCATATACCTGAATACAAATAAAAGTGTTAATGAAATTTTTTCCAAAGGTATGGTATGGTAGGAGGAGACGCATACGATAATTCTTCAACCCATATCAGATGGATATACCAACTACCAAACTTATTTGATGAAATATCAACCGTTTACAACAATCCAATCTCTTAGCAAAGGCCAAATCTTTCTAAGTTACAAAGAGAAGTTGAATTTGAATAAGTTCATTCATCACCAATCTCATATCCATTGTATCAATGAAACTTTCTCAACAGTATGCACTGCCCAAGAAGGACCTACAGGCAAAGATACAGTGAGGAAAGAAATCTTGGAGGGGAACATTTAGATTTCAAATTTTACTGCAAGTTCACAGCAGAATGTATTTATATTTTCTGGCCTTAGATAAGTAATTTAGATTCATTTTGGAAAAAAAGTGGATCTGTACTTTTCTATAACCGTATTGCAGTTTTCTTTTAAAAATAGGGGAAGACATCCTTTCAAAGGAATCAAGCTGTGATAATTGGGTTTTTTAAGATAAATAGAGGTGAGATGCAATTCGTTATATGAGTTAAAAATCTCATGATTTTTTTTGTTTTAGAACGTGATGAGGACTTATACATTAGTGGACATTCACGAAGAGATGAAGAACGGGTCTTCTTTCATTGAGATACGTAATAGAAATTTAGAACCTGTATATTTATGGACATTCATTTAGAGATAATGAACTAATAAATATGTTTATATTTAAGATATGCTTCAGAACGTGACGAGCGCACGTAATGTTAGTGGACATTCACGTAGAAATAAATGGGTAATTAAGTTTATTTTATATTGTGAAAAGTATTATAACGTGACGAGCGTTTTGTATGTTAGTGGACACACACGTAGAAATAAAGAGCATATGAAGCTATAAAAAATAATGATGTTAATATGGATGAGGAGGTATACGAAACCCTTTAATGTAACGATAATTTTCAAAATGATGGCTGATCAAATTTGTTGTTGTTCTGGCAAATAACTTCACGTCGTATCCATATGTCGTACTTTATAGGTATCGTATCATACCCGTATGTCGTACACTACGGTATCAGTTAGATATAACAGATATTAGTAGGGCAAGGGTAAGGCTTGAAGTTAATGGGAACAATCATAAAGTAAAATAGCATCTTTAACTAAGATAGAGGGTGGCTTGAATGTACCATGAGACAACCTCGCACATCGTTCCTTTCAGATCAACATTAGATTGATGCACTCTTAGCAATTATCTGCCAATATGATTTTGGATGACGAAGTAAGTAAGTATTTGTGAAGAAACATTGCAAGTTGGCCTTTGGTGACGAAACAGTGCAAAGTGCAAACACATGTAAAGAATATTGACAGTTGAGGAGTACATCCTCCTCGAGGGTTTCATGCATTTATCGAGGGGGTGGTTACGAAGCTAATCTTGTCTTGAGTCATAGGTTTGTTGTGGGACTTGACCAAAGGAAAAAAAAAGTCAAAAATGAATTCAGATGTAATTTTCGATGGAAAATTCCAAAAAACAATCTGGTTGCCCTCAAATAATTGCGACATAGAAATTTAAGATCTTCCTGTACTCTATTATGCGTAATATTTTCAATATATTTTCTCGAATGCGATCTATTGGCATTGTATTTCAGATGAAATAGAAGTTTGCAGACAATTTTGAAAATAGCTATTCATTCGAATATACCCATAATATAAATTTATTAGTTTTCTAAAAATAAAAACATCATAAAATAAATATTTTTAGACATATATAAGCTATTTTTTATATAAAAGATGTTTCTTTCTATTGGAAAGAAGCATCATTAGTGTTTCATTTAGACTTCGAAATAATAAGATAAGTTATTTTTTCATTTAAAATAATTAATAAAAAATTAGCACATTGAAATATAATATATTTTTCACCACATAAAAAACAGGCTTTGTCCTCGATTTATTACTTATTTATTTTTGGTTATCATGATTCGTTAATGACTAAAGAGTTGAATGAGGTTTTGTATCACATGCCAAATTGTTGGTACTAGAAATAGTTATCATATATAGATAAGTTAAGTGAATTTTCAATGATAATCAATGCTCAAACGTGAATATATAAATTGAAAAATAGTGTTTTACACGATATCTTTCGAGGATAAGCCGCGAGATCCACATCTAAACTGAATAAGGAAGATTTCATCCTCCACGGTATATATATGCGACAAAATAGTGACGACTTCACATTGCAATCTTTTTTTTTTGGTATCAAAATGATCAAGATTCAAATCCCCCTATCTAATAAAAAAAACTTGCTGTATTAACAAACATACTCTACTGTTATTTATCAATAATTGTTTAACCCCGTACCAATAATCAGTTGTAAATTTTGCCACCAAAGTTTTGAACCATTTCCAAGTCCATTTTTAATATTAAAGCAAATACATACCTGATGAGACCCCTCGATTTTTTTTGGAAAACCATTTACTTTGTTTAATTATGAGTCTTCTTCTTCCATTTCTTATCGACTTAGCAGCTGTGTAAATGTTGTTGATCAACAAGTTGACTGACAACCTCTCTCTCTCTTCTGTTCTATGTGTAAATATCCCAAGATTTTTTAAAATGTTTTCCAGTGTTGGACGTCCTTCTATAAGTGGATGCCAAATGGACACGATGATTTCCCACACAAATTAATTTGATCAAACAAACCAACCAACCAACTAAGCATCCCCTCCTCCCCTCTCTACAGAACTGTGCATTGCTGCTTATTCTCAGTCTTGTTCTCACTGCCCAACAATGGATCCCACCGGCGGCATCTTATCCTACGTCGTGAAGAAGCTCGGTGACCTCATCCTCAGCGAGGCCGACCTCCTCGGTAACACCCGAAGAGATCTCGAGTGGGCGCACGACGAGCTTGGGATGATGCAGGCCTTCCTTGAGGATGCTACCAACGTCCGAATAGACGCATCCGGACTGAAAAACTTGATCGAGGTCGTACGGAATCTAGCTTTCCGTGCCGAGGACGCCGTCGACACATTGTCTCTCCACATTGTTGATGCTACATCCAAATCCATCTTCCGCAGCTTTCTTTCTCGACTTAAGTCGCGCCATAAATTCGGTACGCAAATCGCGGAACTGAAGAAAAGTGTTGAGAATTTAAAGAGGAGGAAGGAAACCTATGACATCAAGATTCCCGGGACAGGGAATGGCAGCGCTGTGCACCAAAGTGGGGCACTCTTGGAGACGAGAAGGCTGATGGCGGCACCCTATGTTGAAGATAGAGACGTCGTCGGCTTAGACCGCCATGTGAAGGCGGTGAAAGACCTATTGGTACGTGAAGAAAGCAGGAGATTGGTTGTATCCATTGTGGGGATGGGTGGTCTTGGTAAGACAACTCTTGCCAAGAAGGTCTATAATAATATTCTACCAAGATTTGATTGCACTGCCTGGGTAGATGTATCCCAGAAGTACAGCATCGAATATCTCCTTCGGAGTATTGCCAGGCAAATCTTGAAGCTCTCCCAGAAAGATGAACAGGAAATGAACCAAGATTCTATAATGTCGAAGCTCTATGGAATCCTGCGGTCTAAGAAATATCTGATTGTCCTGGATGATGTATGGACTTCTCAATTATGGGATACGCTGAATTCTCTCCTCCCGGACGCAGAAAATGGAAGTCGGATAATTATAACCACACGTAAAGAGGAAGTAGCAAGATTGGCAAACCCAAAGATTGAACCGTACAAGTTATCAACTCTGAATGATGAAGAGAGCCAGGCCCTCTTTACCAATATAGTCTTTCCGAATGAAGAGAACGCTGAGCAATGCTGCACCGGGGAGCTCGCAAGTCTCCGAGAGAAGATCGTGAAAAAGTGTGGCGGTCTACCACTTGCTATAATCGTTGTAGGTGGTCTTCTCTCTATAAGAGACAAGACACCGGTCGAGTGGATGAAGGTGGCTGAGAAGATAGATTGGTATCAGACAGAAAAGGGGGAACAATGTATGGGGATATTAGCATTGAGCTACGTTGATCTTCCCATCCATCTGAGGTGGTGCTTTTTATACCTTGGAGCACTCCCGGAGGACTGTGCGGCCTCTGCCCAGCATCTGATGCTGTTGTGGATAGCAGAAGGGTTCATAAAGGAGGAAGATGGGGTGTCCATGGAAGATCGTGCAGAGAGATATCTGGAGGAGCTTGCCCAGCGTTGCTTGATCCAGGTTGTTGAAATATTCTTTCGGGGAAAGGCAGACAGACAATGTCGTGTCCATGACTTGATTCTTGAGTTGGTAGTTAAGGAGGCTAAGAAGATTCGATTCCTTGATGTTTGGAGGAATGCTCATGAGGGGAGTCCCGGGGCTCTAATGCGACGCCTCTCATATACTGCTGATGGGGAAAAGGGAATCACCGCCTCTCTTCCTCTGGGATCTAATAATTTGAGAACTCTTCTGATCATGGATCGTAGTGATTGGGAGTATGGGCTGAACGCAATTTTCTGGGATGCAGTTAAAGGCAATATTAAGTGGTCTTCCTTCAAAAGGAATTTGAAGTTGGTCAGAGTGCTAGAAATCGCTCTTTGTTTAGATAAGCTTCCAGAGGAAATAGGAGACATGGTGAATCTGAGATATCTTGGATTATCAGGCCATAAGATTAGGAAGCTCCCTCAATCCTTGGGGAAATTACGGCATCTGCAAACTCTGAATGTAGGAGGAACAAATGTAGGTTGGTTTCCTTCTTCAGTATGGCAGATCAAAACATTAAGGTACTTACAGGGAATGCACTCCTTGTTCGTGGTCTCCCCTCTCGCCACCAGACTTCCAATGCCCAAGACTTCTCTTGGCACCAACGTTTTCGAGAACATCAGAACATTGCATCGTGTACATATGGATCCATGGATGGAGACGATCTTGCCATCTTTGATCCATCTCAAAGAGCTAGAAATATTAAATGTTGACCCAGACGCCATGTCCAGCTACTTATCCAGCACTCTCAAGAAACTGCAGAAGCTTGAAGTGCTAATTCTCGAATCGAGTTTCAGAAAAAAAACCATATTTAACATAGATGAGATATTTTCTCAAACTGACAATCATACAAATCTTCATTCCTTGGAGATAGAAGGCATCTTGGTCGTGTCATCGCAATCGGGGAGACTGCCTCAAAACCTTACGCAGGTAAGTTTGACGGGTACTGAGAGTAACCATGATGTCTTAGAATTGCTGGGGAATTTAAAGTACTTGCGTCATCTGAGACTTGAGATGGGATCATTCACTGAGGAAGAAATGGTATTCAAGTCAGGGTGGTTCCCTCAATTACTTTTCTTAGAGCTAGATCAATTGTCTATAAAGAGATGGGTACTGGAGGGACGAAGCCTGCCTCTGCTCGGGGAGTTGATTATTAACTATTGCTACAAACTGGAAGAGCTACCAGAGGGTTTGCAGCACATCGACACCCTCAAAGTGTTTAGATTAAGGGGTGAAAGCTTGTTGAAAGAGAGCCTTACAAGACGGGAGGGTGCAGAATGGGAGAAGGTGAAGCATATTGAAAGTGTATCTATTGATTAGTGGGAGAAATAGCCAATGCCGATCGATGTCATCAATCAATCTTCTCACGTGGTTAACAGAGATGGTGGATGTTGCGAAAGAGGTGCAGGTATATATGTTTCTTCCCCAATTGTGCATCATTTTCCTTCGACATCATCATTCCTATAGGGAGAGACTAATGCATAACAAGTCTAATTCACCGTCCTCTTCGTAAACATATTTTGTCCTCTCAAGGACAGACAGAAAAGAGTAGATATGCGTCATACATTGATTATTTTAATATACTGCCAACATCCAAACTTCCTGGAAGCTAAAGTTAATTGCACTTTAAATTTTTTTAAGGAAAAACAAGATTCTTTGTATGATTGAGAGGTGAATAAAGACTTTCTTAATTATTTACACGTGTTGGCTCTCAATTACTGTAACATTTGATACCAACAGATTAAAGTTAGTTTGTTCTTCAAACAAGGATACCTTATAGGATGGGCTCAAAAAGTTTCTCTGTGTGATATAAAGTTTTGGCAATACGATGAAGTTTTGTTACTACGATAGTGTGAACCCTTATTAACGATAGAGTTTAGTATTTTGGTTATACGATAAAGTTTTATTAATATGATAGGATGACCTCTCATCAACAATAGGAAGTTCAACTTTGAATTTTTTCCTCTTAACTTTCACCCCTCGAAATTCTCATATTTCATACGGACTTTGTTCGACCCTGGATTTCAAAATTTTGTATCCGCCGTAGTCTTAATGTTCATCTTATTTAGTTTAACTTTGGATTAGAAATCTTGTAGAAGATCATAAATAATTTGTTGATAATTTCAATATTTGTTGAACCATTGTTCATCTTATAAGAGCATTACAACAAAATTGGCTTACCTTAAAAAAATTTGAATATTTGTTGCACTATCTCCCGGTGTAGAATTTACAACAATAGAAAGTTTTCCATTGCAAAATGTCGATAATTACTTTAGATTGCATCGATAACATATTTGTTGCTAATTTAGTATTGATCAAAAGGGAAAAATGAACAAACAATCATTATATGATTCATTGCTAACAATATAGCAACGAATACAATATTCATTATTAATTTAGAGAATTAAAGATAATTTTTAATGAATAATATCTCTTATTAATACATTTGACTACTTACTAAAGATCTGACAAAGAATATTGATCTGTTTGGTGTCATCTGCCCATTTTGTTATAGATGAGATTCCCTCTTTTTCATCATCTACTGTAACTTCGCAACTCCTGAACTCTACCATTTATTTGAGTTTTGCTATTAAGACTTGACAATCTAAAGAAAAAAAGTGACCATCTTTCGAGTATGTGCTATATTCGTTTCAATGATTAAAAATGTAATGTAATAAAAATTATGTTTAGACATCTCTTAAATTGCCTTAATATATTATCGATGCATACAACCTTACTCTCCCTTTACAACTAAACATGAAAATACTTGTGGGTGGATTTTTACTTTTTGGTTGTGCTAAAAGGAATGCTGCAATAGAATTTTTTAAAATAAGTATTGTTCTATTTTAATCTCCATGATTTTGGTCTTGGGTTTCTTGACAGGTTTCTCTAGCAACATCTTCCCTGGAGATGCATCAAGAAGAACCCTAATATGGTGTCCCTTATTTTCTTTGGTTAGTGATGTTGTTTCCTTTTGTGTGCTCTTAAGTTTTTTGGTTCATCATCCTCTCAGTTGTCGTGCTCCTTCTTGTTTTAGTTTATGCTCTTTTTGTTTTATGGATTGTAATAAAAATTATCGACTTTTTACTTGCTCGTCTATCCATGTATCAGTACTCTGTTTGTTATCAACTTGTTTTTTCCCTCTTCTTCTCTTCTCCTTCATTTGCTCCCCTTTTGTTGGTTTGTATAATATATGCTTCTCTTGCTACAATAAAACTATTTGTTAGACTCGTCTTGTAAGATATTCTATCTTGTTTGGTAATTTGGTAAGATTGGAGTAACTCCATGTTAAAAGGTTAGTCAGATCGGTACTGTGAATAATAGCAGTTAAAAAGGTTAATTAGGATGGTTGGAATGATGAATGGGATATGGTGATGTATTGTTTGTTTATGTGTTTTGTTGATTATGTTTATAATATTAATATGTTTTTTCCATTGACATGCTTATTTAAGTTGGTTGGTACAACAAAGAAAAATGTAGACTCCATACACCGAACTCCAACCTAGGAATGCTGACTAACGAGTTTAACTCGGCATAGAGGGACTCTAAAACATTGGCATGGCTTTAACTTTGATTGACATGTAGTAATGCACTTATATCTTATCTAAATACCCACAAGTTCCCAATAATGTTTAAAAGCACGTACAAATGTGGCTATTTCTTATATTGATTTTTTCCCCATACGACGCCTCTCGTCGCCCTCCTTGAGTCCTCGGGTTATTTTTCGACAAGAAATTTTGGTACTTCCATCGGCGAACTTTAGAAAGGAGAGGAGATTTTTAGTACATGACCTCTATAAACATTTGCAATTACACTACAATCCTTTACTTTTTTGTATTACTTTGTGACCTTTGTAAGCATACTAACTCTTTCATCAAAACCTCTGTGTGGTTAACTTCCATCTATTGGATCATTAAAGTAAACAGAATCTCTTAAAACAATTGGAATATTGTCCTCAACGTGGAAATAAATGATGTTATATAAGCTAAACCCGAATCAAATCTTCCTCAGAATTTTTTTGGCATCAACATTTTTACTATTCCCAAGATTAACTGTACTGTTAACACTTTAGATGATAAAAGGGATATTAACCCAACGAAACATTCATAATATAGAGTCCTGAGCAGAACAAATCGATGGTGTGACTGTGAGTGTTTTTCTTACATGTGGTTGACGTATAAATTTTCATAATCATTCAGGAGCTTGATATCTACGAGAATCTATCATGTAAGATATCATTATATGAAAATGAGAGCTTATATTCGATTCAAAACAAGCTAGAATACGGGTCAATCTCCAACTGTTCTCATATCTTCCAACTCATCTAAAAATAATCAAACGTCAACTACGTACTATCAACTAAATTTTACAAAAGAAATCAGTACCATTCATCTAAGATATAGCATTCATTATAATAACAAAAGTGTTGTAAATAAGATTACAAGTGCATACATTAAACAGTATATTATCGGATCCAAATGAATTAACAGAGAAACAATACCGAATAAAATTATATCAGTCGAATGTTTCCCAATCATTATCCGATTATACAATGTAAACATGAACCGATTTAAAGAACAGAAACATAAATAATACGGGCATGATCCAGAAAGGGTAAAGCAATAAACATATTGCGGCAAACAAGATAAAAAGAAGATCAGATTAGAATTCACCGAAGCGTCCATGTAATGGACTGTCCTTAGAGAAGATATCGCCCCCACAATACCGGTGCGTAGGGTACTGGCGATCTGCTCCCAGGATACGACGGCTCACGATCGTCGTCGGCGCACACCAGCGGGATCGTCCTCGATTGTACCTCAGAGAACTGCAACCGAGAGAGGAAGAAGACGTTCGTCCGTGAGAGGAAGAACCAGAGAGAGAGACGGCGTGAGAGAGGTTTTTCTTGCGAGTAAAGAAAAACCGAGTCGGGTGAGGGATATAAATAGAGAGTCTCGCATCCCGAAAACGCGACCTTTTGTTTCCAAAAATACGTCCCGAAAACGCATCCTTTCGGATCCCAAAAAACGCACCCATAATGGCGAGTTGAATTCCCATTTAAGTCGACTTACCAAATTAATCGTGTGATTAATTTAATCGACTTACCAAATGAAACCCACAGTAAAGGTATCAAGATCCGAATTGACTCTCCCGAGCCCGAGCCCGAGCGGAGTGGAGCGCGCGCGCGCGTGTGTGGTCCTCCATTCCTCCTCTCTACTATTGCTACAAGAGCTTGGGGTGTGGACTCATATATAAGTCCACCAAAAGTTTAGATCTCCAAGGTATGGTACTAAACTTACACCCAAACTCAACCATGTTTCAAATTTGAGAATTCCTACTTTCCCTCCAAATCATTTGGTTTCCCAATTGAAACCTAATTAATGCCAATTGTAACTAATAGGTTTTCCAAATTAAAACCCAATATACAATTTGAATACAACAAAAAATCCTTGAACACGGTTCCTTCCAAATGAACACTCATATGATGAAAAATATTATTAAAGGGGAAACTGGTATCTGCATCCTCATATGATGAAAAATATTTCTAATAAAGCGGCATGTGCATCAACAAATCTTCTTTATTGTTTTTACCCAACTGGTCCCTCGGTTAAATATTCGCTCTTGTGTTTTATTTTTTGTTTTGGAACATTTACTAGAGAAAAAAGGATACCCATGGATGAAAATGTTTACCCCGAAAGTATCTGTGCAAATACAGTATCACACCGTCATGTTGGACAATATCGTATATATTTTTGTTGGAATGTTGTAGGCGTTATGTCCCCTCTAATGAAGGGATATTGGCGATGTCCTCACCCTCTCTTAATACAATTTCTTTTCTAAAATGGGATTTGAGGTGTTCCACCTTATTCCAATATCTTAGACTACCAAACCAATTATTTCTATAGATGACTTGCTTCAATATGTCTATAGAGTTATAAAAATTTATCCTTTATATATGGTTTATGCCTACTATCAACTATGTTCACCATATTACGCATCTATCAAATCCCATTTTAGAAAATTTCCAACCCTTCCCAACCCAACCCTGTCCAACCCTATAACCAAACGAAAAGAATCGAACCCAAGCAAACCTAACCATGTTAAGTTTGGTTCGTTTGGTATTTCTAGCGGTTCAAGTTCGGTTCGATAAGATAAAAATGGTGTTCAGTTTCATTTCGACTCAACTCTAATTCGGGAAGGATCGGTCCCATTCGTTTTATAGTTCAATTAATAGTGAAACTCTTGGTACTTTAAGTATTTTGAGAATATGGAATGATTATTGCCCTTCGGTATGTTATGATTGAGAGCCGTGAATATACCTTATTTACATAATGGTGCAAATTCCCCACTCATATAATTTTTTTAGGGAAAAAATAATACATATATAGATATATTTAATATATCTTTTTTTTGTCGAACTTTTAACAAATCTTTTACTCCCTGGAGACCCCTCTTCTTCAGTATTTACAGAAAACCCCAGTCGTCACGTGCGCTTCCAATAACAAATGTTTTACGCGACGTGAGTATTTTACGCTGAAGCCCTCCTGCCTTCCAATAATTGCAGAAGAGCCTCCGCTTGGGGTGAATTTTAGAGAATACATCTCCGGCTACTATTAATTGAAGATAAGCCTCGGTTTTGGACATTTTTGATAAAGAAAATTTTCTTTTTTAATAATAGGTCCTTGGATGTTAAATTTACATATCTTCGCTATTTGAACTCCAATTTTATGTATAATAGGTCATTGTGAAGTTTTTGGATTTTTTATCTTTCTAGATACTTGGTGAATATTTTAGAATTTATTAGAATTGAATTATTATTGGAGGAGCTAATTTTTTAATGTATGCCACGTATATATAGGTTAAATGGGGCTACCCTTAGAGGGAGCCAACTTGACTACCCCACATTTATTTTTTCATTTCTTAAGGTATTTTCAGAAAACAACTGGGAAAATTTAGTCCATTAGATGACAACATATTTTCATTCAAATATCGTGTAAAACATGCATTCTTAAACCCCCTCCAATCTAACATGGGTCAATTTCAGCAATTTTGAGACCGTTAAAATTTGATAGTCTTGATGGAAGGGTTTAGGAATGTCTGTTTTACACTAAATTTGAATGAAATCATGGTCATATAGTGATGTAAATCCTCCTAGGTGTTTTTAGAAAATGCCTTAAAAATATAAAAATAAAGGTGGAGGTAGCCAAGTTGACTATCCCTCGGGGCATATATATTTTACCCATATATATTGCAACTAAATCTTGGACAAATTGATTTTTTATATAGTTTTCATGAAGAGGCTTAATTAATATTTTTTCCCTGATTATTCAATGATTATTTCTTGAGGAATTAATATTGCAGGGACAAGAGACGTAACTCATGGTATTTAAACTCACTTTCAAGCAAGATGTAAATTATTTATTGATCTAATGAACCCACAGCTAAAAGATTAATATCTAATTATCCTTTGGAGTCATTATTTGGTATTTGTGAAAAGATTAATATCTAATTATCCTTTGGAGTCATTATTTGGTATTTGTGAATTATTTACAGATCTTATTGATCATTTTGTTGAGGATCAAGATAGATATATTGACATATCATTTTCTTAATTCTCTCTTTGCTTTATTATTATTTTCTTAATTCATTTTAACTATTTCTTTTATGCTTCATTTCCATACATGAAATTAATATGGAAAATTTTTAATTACTTAGAATAATTTTAAATCATTTACTAAAGAAACTCTTGTTGCATATTTAAGCCATTGGCAACCCATTAATGCAATAAAAGTTATTGTTTTTATATCCATTTGAAACGAAATGAATAATTGAATAAATGCACTTTACTATTAAGGTCCCGTTATACAATTAGGATCATGTACAATAGCCATACTAAATACTATGTAGCTGGAGGACACAACGGACTTAAAACATGTGATATTCAATAAAGATCTCCAGTATGAAAAAGAGACAGCAATCTTTCTCTAAAGACAGATTTTAACATGACTTCTTGATTTAGGTCCTTTGCATAGGAATCACGATTCAGAAGTTTTGGAATAATCAAGTCGAAGAGTTGACTTGATGAGGTCGAGATAAACTAAGACACAAATCGTAACTGTCAGGATTAGGCACACATCCTGACCTGAGACAGATATGCATCTATACCTAAGTATGTGTATTTTACAGAACAATATGTTGGTGACCTAGCCAAGATTCATATACTGACGCGTTGGTGTGCATATGAAGTCGTGTGAGGTGTATGATCTCCCGATGGATTCATACATGTTCATACTTGATGAACCGGGAGACAGAACTCACTCATGAGATTTTTTTGAAGTCAAAATGAATTCCATGTATGCCCTTCTTTTTTTATAAAATAAGATACGAATTTGAGATATTAATATATACTTTTGGAAATTATATGATTAATATTGTTGCTCAGTTATCAAACGAGAAATCTATCGATAAATTCGGAAGAAGATAATCAAAGTAGGGGTTGAGCTTCGGACTTATCAAAGTCTTCCAGTTTGAAGGATGGATTCATAGGCCTTAAGGATTAATTCCATAATTTCTTCAATGTCGATGATATGATTATCAAGTGAATTAACTAACAAAATTCCCAACAACAATATCCATTTATGGAAAGTAGGGAGCATGTATACTAAGTATACATGGTCCTCAATGTTGGTGAGTTCTAATTGAATTAGGACTCTAATGTTGTTGCTTATTTTATTTTAATTAATTAATATTTATGAGAGATAATATGAAGGTAATTCTTATTGAATTAATACTTATTCTTAGTCCTTGATTTAAAATCCAAGGGATACCAAGACATATGTTGGATGTGTGCTTTAAGTATAAAAGGAGGGCAATGTCTTCTCCTTTTTGCTACAATTTCAAGAGCAAGTTCTCTCCATAATTTCGTCCCCTTGAGAGAGAGAGAGAAAGAGAGAGAGAGAGAGAGAGAGAGAGAGAGAGTCTTGAGAGCCTTCAATGCTCACAACTCTCCTCTCATTGCCCTAATCAACATCTGGGTTCGTGGGAAGCAACACGGCTCATCTCTCTCTCACTCTTACAATCAAATCTCATACTTTGTGAACATTAGTTGCGTAGCTGTGTTTGGGTTATATAATATTTATCAATTACTTTGTAACATCCTCGTTGCAATATGACTTATCACATATTCCTAGTAAATGTAGCGATACACGCTAGTAGTCTTTTCCTCGATTCTCTTTGTAGGGATCAATCTACCTGTTGATCATCCGTTTTCATTATTAAAGGGAACATGCTCTATTATCATTTGTAACGTCTCAATCTTAAGTTCGAGCTCTAGGAAAATTAATCACAATAACTAATTGGGTTAGGTCCTATAGATCCCATTGACAACCACATTAAATGCAAAAGGGTATAGTTTTAAAGTAATACTTCCTCACCCTGGGAACACACTCTTGCACTTCGTGAATATTAGAAATGAGACTGTGTTTGAGGTTTTATAAGAAGTCCCATTAACAAAATCAAGAACAATGGCATCATACATGACATTTTCAAACTCAAATCTGGAATCCACAATAGCGGCCACTCATTTACATGTGTTTCTAAAAAAATTGTACTAAGAACTACTAATGAAACTTCTCCCTTATGATCCCCTCGACAGAGCCGACAAGCGCAAATATACTGGCTACCAAGCATATGCCACTGAATACCTCAAGACCCACCCACTTCCTCGACCACGCTCCGATCTTCTTCTGCGATACATACATCTCCACAGGGAAGTAAATGGCAAGAGGCCAGAAGTTTATGGCCCCAATCACCCCAAGAACCTGGTTGAAGTATGGAAACACCACCGCAATCCCTGTCGTCGACGCGACATATAGCGTCCTGAAGCACAACCTGAAGAGGTTCAACCTGTAAGGATTGAAGAAAGGGAGTTGTATGTTGTAGAATTTGTTCACGAATTTGCTGCTCGGGAACCTCTGTGCCATCCACTGGTCCACGAATGCGAATATCGGCTGGCTGAATACCTGCATCATCCAGACTTTTAAAACAAGAAGGAGGAAACACAATTCGTAAACATCATGGCATAAAGAGAAAAATCTGATAAAACTTCACCTGATAACCACCAATGAGATGGAGGATGATGCAAGCATTGGCAAAATCCACAAGCCAGAATGGCTCATAGAAACCAAACCCAGTCATGATATTGCCAGGTGTTGCATTGCCAAAGGCAGCATAGCCGAAGCACCCACAAGAGAGGTAGAAAAAGGTTGTGGCAGCGATGGAGATCACCGATGCCTTCTTCATTGTCTTGTTTTCAGCTGGTGGTGACTTGAGAGTGTCCTTCATTTCATGAACATTCAAATCGATCACTTCCAAAATTTAGTCATAATGAAGATGCTGCGATTACGTAAGGAGTAGAAGTAAACATTATATAGATGTATTAGACCTCTATCTCGAGTAGAATCAAAGAGTACGGGTAGGAAAATGCGATGTCTCCAAGTGCCTGCGAGACCTTCCAGACCTTCTGAGCTGCTGTCGGGGCTGGGACTCCATATATATTCCCTCTGATTGCCCTGTTACCTGCAATATTTGACAGAAATAAGCAAGATGTCAAACATTGGAATTTATATATGTGTTTATTTGATTTGCATTGCTTCCCAACCACTAGAATGAGCTTTCCAGGGATGGGCAGCATTTGGATCCACTGCCATTAATTATTTATAGCAAGTATAATATTATATGAAAGGTGACTGCAACATTTATTAGCTCTTGGTCTCTTCTGCCGCTGGTTTTAGATCTTCAAGAGAGAACCAACCTACGGTTTTGGCGAATCCAAGAGCGAAACCAATGAAGGAGTATGTGAAGGACATGATTGCGGCGACTGTGGAGAGCCACGCCATGTTGTGGAAATCTGGTATCAGAGAACACACCACTTGAACAGCTCCGAACATCAACATGTAGGAACTCACGCTGTATAAGCAGGGAGCATCGTGTCCATTGTAATGGTAGCAATTGGCCTTCAGGATTGCCCTGCAACAGCAGAGATCGGAGTCTTGGTGTTGAATACTACGAATCTATCTTGATATGGGTCGTTGAGATGTACTCACCTCATGCTAATTGATGTGGTGATCGTGTAGGCAATACCAGTTCCATACAAGCTCAAGTATTGAAGGAATCCACATGCCCAGGTCTGCTTTTTACCTGCAACGTCACAGATATGGTTTGGAAAAAAGTGTGAAAGAAATCTCTATTCCATACATAATGGTCTACATCCTTGACTCCATTTGCGTCATATTTTTATTTCTGTCTATAAACCTCCCGTTTTTTTTTATTTTAAAGCTTTATTCTCCATGTGAAGCTCAGAACAACTTACTGATTGTACTGCCATCTGATTTCAGAAATTGCAGTTCAATCGGAATTAAATTAAATTTTGTTAAGCTCTTACCGAGATTCACTCTGACAGCATCCATGTAGGACTTGTTCCTCAACCCCGTGACGGAATCCGGCGACCGGTAACAATCGGAGAGCAAGAACGCCGAGACGTAGGTAACGAAGGCGAAGAAGACCATGGAAAGCGGCCCTCCGATCCATCCAAGCTGCGCCGTGCTCCAGGCAAGTGATAGCACGCCGGAGCCAATGACAGTAGTGATTATGTGAGCCACACAAGTACTCAGAGTTCCTGCAATTGAACAGAACTAAGTTGTGTTAAGTACCTTATGATCAAAAAAATTATAAATAAACAGTGGAGATTGAATCACTTGGTTACCTGTTCTAATCACGCCATCGTCATCATCACAAGAATGGGTCTCCGGATCTTTGGATTTCTCCACTGCCATGAAAGGGCTGCACGGAATGCTATGTGCCTCCTCTGCTCGGGACAATTAGAGATGTGATAAATTAGTTGGAGGGTCAAAACAAGGTGATAGATATATAGAGTGTAGTATACTATACGCCGAATGCAGCCCCCTGTATGGAGGAAGCACTATTCCTGTGGGAGGTGAGCTTGGACTGAAATGTCGAGATTCGTTTAATGGTGTGCAATGCATGATTCCAGCAACAAATTTTCAAACCGGAGGAATGGCTACATAGAGAGGCCTGGACTTTACTTGCAAGTTGGAAAGATTATTATTTTTCTTTTTTTGGCATTAACGCCTTTGGTATGAACAGTCGATGGTCAGACGAATTCGATATGGGTTGTGCTTCTTATGAAGAAAGGTTTTCAGAAGATGGATATCCTCTTTTGAGAAGGATCGGATACATATAATAATAGAAATATCTTTATAAATTAGTTTAAAAATACGTATATTAGATGTACGCATTATATAAATTGCCGAAATTATTTATTTCGTATCATTTATATAAAAAAATGATCGAAGATGTATAACATTTCTTTTAAAATATAGTTAGAAATTAATCTACGATTGTGTGTGTATCAAAATAGATATATGCCTGTATATATCCATTTTAAAATGAATATAGATAAAGGAGTCACAATATGAATAAACGACTACAGTGACTTTTACATTTTATTCACAAGTCAATCAATGACAGTCAAAGTGCTAAACATAATTAAAATACTTACAAATTTATTGTTGTGCATAACGGATAGAGTTGATCTATCTATAGTATGACAGTATAATAGCAATAGAAATGATGGAGAATCACAAAAACGTCTCATGGTGGAAAAGGCTACTCAAACAGTGGAACCATCTCAACTAAAGAGATAGGAGAAAACATGTACATGAAAGATGTGGCCACCACTATTACCGAGAATAAGTGATGAATCGTAGTGCAATCAGTATGTTGTAGATATAATTAAGGGAGATTGTATTACCTAAAACATAGTATCTTATTTAATACTTACAAAGTGCGAGAGCGAGTTACAAGAGCGGGTGATTGTTACTTCAAATTTGGGTTCATAGATTTTGACCGTGGTCTTGGGCCTAGTGGGGCCCGATCTCGATATGTTGTTAAGGTAAGTTAACCTTGAAACTGCTCAATTATACAACAAGTTTTACAATGTGTCTGTTTGAATTGATGAGTTAGGATCAAGGCATCTCAAGACTAACTTATATTTATTTTTTTCTTCGACTTCTTCATCGTCAACTAGTCCCTTCATGTTGAGAGCTTCTACTACCCCATTCACCTCCTCCCTAAGATGTCCAGTCAACTCTGGTGCCTCAACGTTTTTTTGAGGAGAACCAACTAGCTATGGGTAGGTATGGACATTGGGCAGGGGCCGGCCCAGCCCAACCCGAAGCCCAGCTCAAAAAGCTCAGCCCAACCCAAGCCCAATAGAAGATTGGGACGGGCCTGGGCCTAAAATGTCGGCCCCAAACTACTTTGGATCGGGCTCGGGCTTGGCTCGGCCCAACCCGACCCGGCCCAAGGCCCAGCCCGTTGGGGGGCCCGAGGAACGGTCCGATGTTGGCCCGAGTGTAAAGCCCAAGATCCAACCAGAACATGTGCGTGGACCTTAGACAAGATGTTTTGTCTACTAAGGTTTATTGTATACGATTGTTGAAGTACCAATATTTCTACTGTTTAGCCATTGTTTTCTCATTGGAATACTATTATTGTTTAGCCATTGCTATAGATTCAAGATATGTGCAAACTTAATTGTTTTGTAGACATCTTAGATTCCCATGCATGGTTTAATAGCTACTTTAATGTGGACACTCTTATGCATGTAACTTCTTTGTTGCACTTGATTTAGGGATGCGTAATCATTCTCTTGAATGCATAGCATGATCCATCATTTCTATATTTCTCGTGTTGTGGTTTTCATGGTCAGGAAATGAACCAGGGCTTGGACTAGCCAGGCCCAAATCCGGTCCAAAGGAAACGGGTCGGGCCTGGACTTGGGCCGAACAACACCAAAATTTGCGGGTCTAAGCCCGGCCAAAGGCCCGAAATATTTAGATGGGCTTGGGCATGGACCCTTCAGGGCCCTGCCCATCCCGGCCCATGCCCATCCCCAGCTATGGGTTCCAGTAAAGCATCATACTTGATGATGCTTTGTGCTATAAAATAAAGCTTTTACAGAAGTCGCTACCATAGATTGCTCGAGCAATTGAAGATCCTTCTTTGTATACGATAGTTGGGGAGACGGAGGAAGAAATGTCTAGGATTGGTGTACCGACGAAGGAGGTTGGGGAAAAGGAAAAAGAAGTGTTATGGAGGAGCTTCATTGGAGGCAAAACAAGTTTAAGAAGAGAAAAAGCAGTAATAAGGAATAGAGGAAGAGTAAAAAAGGGTAGGCGACGACAAAAAAGATGATGAATCGATAGTAACCTATATATTTAGTTCTACAACCACTATCTTTAAAAGATTGATTGGCGTGCCTTAGCATCAAGAATACTTTTGTTTACATGTAGATGTTTTAGAGGAGTTGTAGTATAATTTCGGGGAGGGGAACAATGATAAAATTGTTGAATGTAAGGTGAGTGATGCAGATACTAATGCAATAACGATACTTCAGCCATGGTGTACATGAGTTATTATAGTGTGATCACGTGAGATTAAGAACAGAACATGTATGTATAATATAAAGAATAATAAAATATTACATATAATAATAGACGGCTTGTCATAGAAGAATAATAAAATACTAGATAATCCCGGTCTTGTGATCCATATCGTCGTGGCACATGTCAGTGAAGACTGCTGCTTCAAACCGACGGCTGATGTTGTTTTCTTCACACAATGGGGATGACAATACAATACAATGGTCAACATCGGAATCTGATCTAAAGAAAAGATGCAGGTTGTGTTGAATGATACAGAAAATGGAAGTACAAATTAGAAAAGAGTCAACGAAGGCCGATGGATGCATTCAATTCTATCAAACTGCAGCCTATCTATGCCCATAGTTTCGTTTGGATATTTAGCTCTCGAGCAAACAGACAGCGAATTGGATTTGCATATTTGCTAATCGTCAATCACATGAGAACAACGCAAATGATAGCTGTGGAAAAAGAAACGATGATACAAAATCACCGAAGTGATTTTTACATTCATAATTCTTAGTAATTTCATAATTACAATCATAATTCTGCATAATCGTAAATTATACGAGAAACCTCGGATAGTCACTTCGTCTCACGCCTATAATCCTCGGTTAGTTTAATACGTTAACTCAACTATATGAGTGAGTTAATCTAACCAATCTACATCTAACGACTAGGATTAGCCAAAACAAAAAAAAAGGAAAAAAAATTCTTGCAAGCGGGTTGGCAAGGAGGGGCCTTCGTTGCAGGTCGAAGAGGGGAGGGGTCTTGCTGGTGGTGGTGGAAGCTGACAGGGACGGGTGGAGGCTGGCGGGGGTTGGGTCGTGCTGGCGGAGGCAGCGACGGTCGAGGAACCGCACCTCCAACCACTACTAGAAATTGTGCCTAAGGCAACTTATAATTTGAATATTCATTACTATATCTTCCGATGTTAAAGATATAACAACGGATATTATTCGTTGTCAAATGATCTTTTGTACTTGTAGTTAACAACGAATATTATATTCGTTGTTAAAGGTCCATATAACACTACAAGGAAAATAAGTTGTGACTACAGAATTATGACCACGGATGTGGGACTTGTGGCCATAGAATTGGGCTCTAGCCACGACATGCCGTGGCCAGTAGTCATAGCTACAAGTCTCGTCGCGAGAGTTCTCTAATCACGAATATGTCGTGGCCACTACAAGTGACCACAAAACTTGTCGTGGTCACAACTATTGTATGAAGCTTTGGTCACGGAATTGTAGCTACGAGAAACTAGCGGCCACAGAATTATCGTGGCCACAAGTTTCCGTAGCCACATTCCGTGACCACAACTCATTTTACTTGTAGTCTAACGGCGATTTTTTCGTTGAATTATTCGTTAAAATTCATGCTAATCGTTGCCATATTTAGCAACGATTAGAAGAAAACAACAACGAATAATCGTTATTATATGATTTGTTGCGAGGAGTATAGCAACGAACACCATTCTTCGTTGTTAATTTAAAGAAGTAAGCAACGAATAATATTTGTTGTTATATGTTTAACCATAGAAGATATGGCAACGAATATTAAATTATCCGTTGTCTTAGATCAATTTTCTTGTAGAACCTTGGGGGGTGGGGGGAGGTGTAGGGGATAGACACACTACCAGGAGTATCTCCCTAAGACTGCCCTGCAGCAAAGATGGCACACACAATATATGTTCTCCACACGAGAACTCAATGGCAACAATGATAAACGACCACAAGCAACCACAAGAAGCAATCACCACAAGAGACAAGGATTTTATGTGGAAACCCTTACTCAATGTGTGCAAGGAAAAAGCCACAGGACAAGACCGTCAATCAATCCACTACGGTCAAAACGAGCTAATGTTCTTGGAGATTAGAGATATGTTCATTACATCATAGACATTGTAGAGTACAATGCTTTTCTGATCCGGCATTCGAATATCTGTTTTGACAATCTATCTTTATCCATCATGTCTAGATGGGTTTTTATAAGAGGTACTTGCAGATTTTGACTATCATCATGGTTCGGAAGGATACAATATACAAAATATCTTACGAAACATGCAGGTATTTTAGAAATATAGCTTGTCAAAGAACAAATATGGGAAGTGCTTCGAGACACATTGGAAGCAAGAATAAGATCACATGTAGCTCTCGAATAACAAATTTTCATTTTATTTTATGTTGAACCACACGGTCTGTAGTAAGCAACAATGAAAATACGATATGTATAAAATTTTTATCTTTATTAAAAGTAGGATGTTATTTTCCATCAGAGGCTGTCACTTGCGAAGCACGGTAAGATGCTACTCAATTGAGTATGATTAGCATGGTTATTGTGGATCTGGTTATCATAGGCAAATATGATGTAAGTTTTAGATTCCTGTAAAATTATGCTTTTAAGATTTCGCTATTAGTGGTTTCTCTGAAGATTGTAAAAACAAGACTACATATCCAAATGCACTACCAATCAACAGAGCTAGTGGTCGTATATGGCATAAAGATCTTACAGAATAAGAGAAGTTTATGCTTCTCAAATAAATAAAATTAAAAAGACCGACTACATATCAGAGTATTTGAATAAAAAAAAGGATGTATTCTTTGTTTTCTATGAAATACAAGAAGAAGAATGACGATGACGAAACTGACGAGGAGAAAACTGTATGTATTCAACCAATCATTTGCTGAATCATATGTTTGAGGGATAACCGGGGAGAAAACTGTTCTACTAATCACCTAGCTAGTATGATATCATTTGTTGTATGTATTCAACCAAGTATGATTCTAACAAAACGTATATATACCACGTCTGTGCAAATTAACTTGATCAAGACTTCATATATCGTATCACATAACTGTTGTTGATAGGATTACCAGTGCATACATTAAACAGTATATTATCGGATCCAAATGAATTAACAGAAAAACAATACCGAATAAAATTATATCAGTCGAATGTTTCCCAATTATTATCCGATTATACAATGCAAACAGGAACCGATTAAAATAACAGAAACATAAATACGGGCATTATCCAGAAAGGGTAAAGCAATAAACGTATTGCGGTAAGCAAAATAAAACAAAGATCAGTTTAGAAGTCACCGAAGCGTCCATATAATGGACTGTTCTTAGAGAAGATATCGCCCCCACAATACCGGTGCAGCCGAGAGAGGAAGAAGAAAACGTTCGTCCGTGAGAGGAAGAATCAGAGAGAAACGGCGTGAGGAAGGTTTTTCTTACGAGTGAAGAAAAACCGAGTCGGGTGAGGGATATAAATAGAGGGTCTCGCGTCCCGAAAATGTGACCTTTGGTTTCCAAAAATGCGTCCCGAAAACACATCCTTTCGGATCCCAAAAACCGCGCCCATAATGGCGAGTTGAATTCCCAATTAAGTCGACTTACTAAATTAATCGTGTGATTAATTTAATCGACTTACCAAATAAAACCCACAGCAAAAATATCGAGATCCGAATTGACTCTCCCGAGCCCGAGCCGGAGACGGAACGGAGCGCGCACGCGCGCGTGTGGTCCTCCATTCCTCCTCTCTACTATTGTTACAAGAGCTTGAGGTGTGGACTCATATATAAGTCCACCAAAAGTTTAGATTTCCAAGGTATGGTACTAAACTTCCATCCAAACTCAACATGTTTCAAATTTGAGAATTTCCACTTTCCCTCCAAACCATTTGGTTTCCCAATTGAAACCAAATCAATACCAAATTGTACTTAATAGGTTTTCCAATTAAAACATATATAAACAATTTTAATACAACAGTAACATCAAGAAGAAGGCACAGCTACAAATATACATGATAAAGGTGGGGCTGAATACGTCCTTATATGATATTCAGAAAAGGGAAACATGACATATATCGCAGTTGAGCACATCCAACGAAAGAAAAAAAAACGGAAGAGCATTAAAGAGCGTCGATCTCCTCAATCATAAACGCATCCATCGTGACCTGCAAGATCACAGAGAGCTCGGCTTAATTAGCAACGTATTCATTTCACGCAGAGCTAGAAACAAGGGAAAGTGGAGAGGAGCTCACTGGGGTCGGTGATGGTGATGAGACCGGAGCCAAGGAAGTTGCAGTTCCAGTCATTGGCACCCATGAGCCTGTAGTACATGTTCATGACAACGGAGGCGTGGAATTGGAGGCTCACAGGATGGAAGCAGCTCCCGTTTTTCTCGATCACTCCGCAGTCCCCGTACGCGCACGCGAACTTTATGTTCGTTATCAACTGCTTCTCGTCTGCCGAAGGATCCGCAACGCACCACGTTTTCTGTCAAACATATATATATATATGTCAACAAATATTATGCGAGATTACATCCTGCTCGGACATGCGCTGCTGCTGATTGAAACACAGCACACAGCTAAGGAGTACCTTAGTCGCAGCCACCTTCAGACTTGCTCCTGCAAGTTGTAAAATGGATGGGTTCATATCGATCAGTTAAAAACACAGGTCCTCTCTGATAAAAAAAGAGAGAGAAAATATCCATCTCATTACGATGAAGCTGAAAAGAAAGCCCTACCGTAGATGGAGAGGAGACCGAGGAGCAAGACGATGAGAAGGGTACTAGAACTGGTAGTCGCCATTGTTGTGATTTTGAAGGTAAAGAATGGCACTTTAAATAGTAGGAAAAGCTCTCCGCCGTTTGGTATCATCGATATCTCATTCATTGACCATTATATGATATCATTAATTACCTTCCGCTTTTAAAATTTTAGATAATTACGCTGCCTATTTAGGCAGTGGGCTGCCTGAAATGGCGTGTTTCATGAGCATTACTTGGATAGAACCGGCATGCATGGTCGTTTGTATATCCACGTCTGTTACCATATACGTATATCCACGTCTATCTTTTTTGTAAAATTTAATATTGGATACTCGATAGGTCATTACTCGTGCCTCGTAAAAAATCTATGTGGAATTCGGATACATTAAGACGCTAGATTGAAATTTCCCATTGTCATTGTCAATTCAAAAGGATGCAAATGGTCATTTATCGGTGTGGATATAATTAATTATCTTATTTTTATCCATTTTAAAATATAAGGGCATAAATTGAAATGGACATTGATTGATGTGTAAATTGTGTTAGCATATCTTTAAGACCATATTAGTGTCCATACCCGTGCAAAGCACGGGTAAAAATTATTGGATCTAGACCACTTGTGTATTTTGATATATCCATACTACTTAGTTGTAAGAGTTCTAACCATGATTCCAAGATGTCTAGATGAAAATCATATCTATGACATAATTCAAGAAGAGTGAAAACTTATATCTATATGTACGTTTGAAAGAAAATTGAAGCAGATCAGAGGAAAAATACACACATATATATTTGAAAGAAAATCGAAGTAGATCAGAGGAAAAATACACACACATATATATATTCTTAATAATAGATACATTAGCAGAAAGAAATATTTTCCGTATATAGATATTTTGTTTGGAGATTAAATAAAAAATGAATGTAAATATATTTGTATCTAATGGCACTCCTACAATGAAGCAACATCCATTTTAAAATCCAGATCCATATTTGGTAAAAAGTAATTGTATCCTTCCACAATAAAATGAAACAACAATCGTATACGTATATGAATCTAGCAATAAATGAAAAAGTGTATTCTTACTCGTATTGCAAGAAAGTAAAAATGCTTATCATTATCTAGTATATGTATGACAAAAAATCAATATTTAGGTGCAGATGGGAACAGTAGCATATGGATATAGATGTATTTGTATCAGATTGCAGCTACAAACCAAGTTTGATTTAAAAATATTAATATATACTCATATCAATATTAGAAAATATACAATCATATCAATATCCCTACCCTACTGACAAAAAAGTAAATGAAATCACATATTCTTTTACATTTTCTGTGCAAATTCATTTCCATACCCATAGTAGCAAGAGAAATATACAACAATATTGTTGTAAAAATATTCAAGAAACAAAAGGTAAATGGTACATGTACATGTATCAATATATTCATCAATATATGCAAATAAATGTGAATACATATCCTTCCTTATATCTTTATGTTTATTTGCAAAAAAATTAATTCTATTTTTCTTATATGAAGTAGTACTTGTCAATAGAAGTACATATTCATATTTTGCTTAGAGATGCATACAATAACATACAAATATATATTCACTGCAATCCAGTAATGAATTTATATCCAAATCAAAATCTGGATGTGTATTTAAATCCATATATGTAAGAACGTTATCCAATCATATCCTTATCTATAAGGGTAATCATATATACTCTCATTCCTATTAATTAATTTCAAGAATAAAAGAAGAGACAAACTCAAAGGTTGAAAGTAATGAACTTCTCATTCAAGAATTTATTTTATTAACCCTGAATCAATAATAATCATACGAAAGAAATTTATTGTCAACAAATTCAGTTACATCTATATCCAAAGTCCGGAAGTCGATCACATGATTTAATCATTGTAGCTAATGGTGTCCCACTAAACAAATTGTATCTCCAGTGATGATTTTTTTGAAATCTATCATTGAATAATCATGTTTTGAAATATTTCTATGTTTTACGCTCGTTGTCGACTACCTGATGCAACCTCCATCACTTAACCACGGTTGGGACGGACCACATATAATTATAGGGCTGTTCAAAAAATTCAGGTCAAGCGGGTACCCAGCTTGACCCCTACATTTTGATCCTAAACTCACAGGTACCCATTTGGAAATACCGGGTCGGGTACCCACTTTGTCTTGACCCATGCCCCATTCAAAATATCCATGTGGTATAGTGGGTACCCGTGGGTACCCTATTGGAAGCTTTCACTTGCCCTTTAATTCAAAAAAATGGAAAAAGTTAAATATGACACAAATATAATTCTCATTTTATTGATATATATTTTATAATAAGAATATGCTTATGAATAGATGTATCGATAAATATGAAAAAAAGTAAGATCACGCAATAAAAAAGAGATAT
Organism: Ottelia alismoides; assembly: GCA_037367405.1. Lineage (NCBI taxonomy): Eukaryota > Viridiplantae > Streptophyta > Magnoliopsida > Alismatales > Hydrocharitaceae > Ottelia > Ottelia alismoides. The sequence continues at coordinate 416,387 of JAZKJV010004371.1, read as the reverse complement.
GAGTATGAAATCAATCGGATTTGATACAACTATTCGAGAAAATATAATAGGTCATCATAAATTTAATTCAAAAGGAAATATTTGTATCTAAATCTGTATCGATTTTGAAATGGATATAGATGTACAGAGTGGATCATGGGGTATGGCCGGTCCACAACCAACATTGACTCGATCTGTAAAAGGTCGAACCCGACTTGAACCCAAATATATATGGGACGGGCCTGGGCCCTCCCCTCCCCGTGGAAACCCAATTTGGCCCGAATCGACCAACATCCCCACTATACTTATTTTATAATTTATATTAATGGTGGAATGATGTTGTATCAAAACAACAATTTAAGACATTAGATAGTAGAATGTGTAACATTGCTTAAATGGGAAAGATATCAGATACGGTGATAAATTGGATACGAGCCCCTTTGTGAGTATAAATAATTTAAATAATACAATTTAAATTATATACGAGGCATTGCATATTAAATTATATACATGGTATTTTATAAATCGGATACGAGGCATTGTATATTAAATAATACAATTTAAGACATCAAATCAAGCACTTTGCAAAAAAATTACGAGCCCGTGGATATGTTGATAAATCGGATACGAGGCTACACATTCGCGGGTATAAATAATTTTACCGTGGAAAAAAATAATAATATTTCAATCAAATATTTTTGCAATACATTATGAATAAACGGATAAAGTAATGAATTCGTTACTCGAGCATACATGTCCATATTTCAATTAAATGCTCACGCAATTCACCCACTATCTAATGTATAATTAATCCCCTCTTAGTTAGGGGCGTAAGTAAATCTAATACATGGACATTTTTTTTGATTTCAATGTGTAGCTCCATCATATTTTTGACATCTATTAAAACTATTGAATAGTACAAGAATATAATGATTGGTTTTATAAATAACTTGTTCAATTTAATGATATGTTATTCCTATAAATGTAAATGGATGGATGATGTGGAAATAATTTTTTCTTAGAAGAGATGTTCCGCGAGTACCCGTGGGTACTCGTTACCCATTCAAATGAACCGGGTACCCCTTAGATTCAGGTACCCGCTTGAACGGATCGGGTCGACCCGTGACCCAATAATAATGGGACGGGGCAGGTCAACGTGCGAACAAGTCAGGTACCGCCCGTGAACACCCCTGTATGATTATCTGTGTAATTATGTGGGAGAGGATTTTGTTAATTTTTTTATAATTGTACAATCAATTTTAGTACATAGACTATTAATTCTTGTTATATTAAACAATAATATACATCACTAACTTATGCTCATAATGATAGTTTTATGATAAAAAATAGTAACTAAGCTAATGATAGTTTTATCATAAAATATAGGAAAGGACATAGCTGGTATTTTGAAAAAGAAAAATTAATCAAAAGTTATCCAGTCGCCCCTCCTTAATATATAGTAATGGAAAATAATAATGTTCAAGCTTCGTTTACATAAGCACTTATGCTTATTATGATCCTACTATTGCTTATTTATATAAAGCGCCCTGAGTAGCGAAAGTAACATGGTACATTAGAATAGTTAAACTGGTTTAATTAGGCATCTAAGGATGCATACTTTTACTATAATAATTAAGGTGTTGTTTGATGTTTTTTCCTTTTATTAATGTATCTAATTGTTGTTGGAAAGATTGTATCTAATTGTTGTTGGAAAGATTGTATCTAAGTATGCAGTCGTTCATGATCTTTTCTATAATACAAAACACAATTAGGCTAATGGCAGCATATAAGTTTATAATGATTTTGTTCAGCCGTTCATGTTCTAATTAAAGATGAACACATCTTTACTATCTTGAACGTACGACTTAAACTCCTTTTCAAAAATTTAATCCTTATCTTTTTCTTGACTTTACTAGCAACAAGCTGTAAGATAAATAATAGTAGATAGCCTAACGATAGAGCTCTATGGTTGTAGAAATATTGCAGCCAAAGCTTGTGTATTGCATATTTATCAATTCGTTCATATTAACAAATGGGTCTGAATACTCTAATCATGTGCAACGCACGGGTATATACTAGACTTACTAGTTAATACTAGTCGGTAACCCCTGCTTTTGTACAGAAAATTAGATTCGATGTGGTTTTGTCATACTTGGTTCTGACAGCAAAATTTTATAAATACAATTGCATTATGTAAATTTCAATGCTAACAAAGGTAAATGTCTTTTGGTATATATTTTGCGGATTCACCGTAAAAAACAGTCAAATATAGTCAGATTGAAACAAAACATTCAACCAAGACTGCATATATATCCAAATCGACTTAATCAAGTTTAGGATTACTATGTATAATATCTTATTGCGCCCCCTACTTCATCATTGAAAAGCCGTCATTGTATTATAATTTATAAAAGTTGATAAGCGGATCATGCATGATATATCACTACAAGTACGAGCAAAATGCCTCAACCACAGAAAAAATCGACCACAGATACACAAAGATTTTTAACGTTGAAAACCCTTAATGTGAGGGGAAAATTCACGGGGTTAGTCGCAACCCAAAATCAAGCACTATAATCGAAGTAATCTCCCGTGAGGGGCTTACAAAAGGCCGGCCCTCAATACTGTGCTACAAATCACCAAATAATGGAGATTAGTAGAGAGGAGAAATATCACCCAATGTTAAATCCGTCGCCAAACTGTAGGAAGAATGCTGGAGAGAACTGCTCCAAAGGTTACTCTCACCAAACTCTACGACAACCACGAATCTTCTTTCTTCTTCTTCTTCTTCTTCTTCTCTCTCCTTCTCTCTCTCTTATTTCTTCCTTGTGCTGGGAGAGCTTGTGTTATGATGATCCTTGTATGCACCTCATACCCCTATTTATAATTTATAGAGATGAACAAATAAGGAAACATGAATTCTTACTTCCAATAGGATTAGGAAAAGATGACTCCTAATCCTAAAAGGTAATTGATCTCCTCCTCCAATTAGTAATTGATTTTTCCTTTTCCAAATAAGACTACCAATATCATATGTGTGTGTGTGTGGACTAGGTTCCCATAAGGAGGGGAACCCATTCAACAAATCTCCCCCTCACCAACGACGTGGGTACTGCTCCAAACCTACGTGGGAGCAGCATCTCTCGAACTTTCCAAATGATAAAATCTTTATCATCATATTAGCACCGTTACATCTGTGTGGATCTTATCAAGTACAAGTTACTTCGATTCCAACACATCCTATATCCAATGATATCTAATATCGATGTGCTTCGATCTTGCATGGAATGTAGAATTCTTGCCAAGGTGAATAATACTCTGACTGCCAAAGTAAAGCACATGCTTGTCCTGATGAAAATCAAGTTCCTGCACGAACTTCTTCATCCACAGCATCTCGTTGCACGCCTTTGTAGCTGCACTGAACTCAACCTCTGTAGTGGATAAAGCAACACACTTCTTGAGACGAGACTGTCAAGAAATTGCACCACCTTCAAAGGACATCATGTAATCTAATATGAATCTTCTCCCATCAATGTCACCCACTAAGTTTGAATATGTGTATCCAAGAAGAATAGGCTTCTCTGCTCCAAAGTAAAGAGAGTAACTGCTAGTACCTAGAAGATATCTCAAGATCCATTTAACTGCTCCCAATGTTGTTTTCCTGGATTTGAGATGAACCTACTCACAACTCCAACTGCATGAGCAATACATGGCCTCGTACAAACCATGGCATACATGAGAATACTTGTGGTTGATGCATAGGGAACTCTTTCCTAATCTTTCTTCTATGCATTGTTATGTGGGCTATCTTTGGACTTAACTTGAATTGCGCTCCAAGAGGGATGCTAGATGGCTTTACCTTCTCCATATGAAATCTTTGAAGTACCTTCTCAATGTACTTATCTTGTGAAAGCTGGAGTTTTCTTACTCCCATGTCTCGAGTGATCTTCATGTCCAGAATTTGACGTGTTTGTCCCAAGTTCTTCATAGCAAAGGACTTGCTCAACTCCTTCTTCAGACCAAAAATTCTCTCTCCATTGTTGCCTACAATCAGCATGTCGTCAAAATAAAGCAACAAAATAATGAAATCATCACCTGAGAATCTCTTCATGAAAACACAATGGTCTGAAGTGGTCTTGGAGTAATCATGCTCCCCCATAAACGAGTCAAACTTCTTGTTCCACTACTTGGGCGCTTGCTTCAAGCCATATAGACTCTTCTTCAGTTGCAAACATAGTTTTCCTTACCTTTGACTGTAAAGCCCTCGTGTTACAACATGAAGATTTCCTCCTCAAGGTCACCATGGAGGAAAGTTGTCTTCACATCCATATGTTCAACCTCCAAATCAAGACTAGCTGTCAAGTTGAGAACCACCCTAATAGAAGACATCTTCACCACACGAGAGAAAAGATCTCTTCAAAGTAAACTTCCTTCCTTTGGTTAAAATCTTTCATAACCAACCTACCTTTGTACCATGGATTTGAAGAATATTCATCATATTTCACTATATAAACCCACTTATTTTTCAATGCTCGCTTGCCTTTGGGCAACTTGACAAGCTCAAAGGTATGATTGTCATGAAGGGACTCCATTTCCTCTTTCATAGCTTCTATCATTTCTCCTTGTTTGCATCGTGCAAGGCTTCTTCATAGCATTCAGGTCCATCACTGTCTGTCAACAAAATGTATTCATGTGCAGAATATCTTGTAGAAGATCGCCTCTCCCTCATGGGTCTCTATGTGGGAGAGCCTCAGAAGAAGAAGAGTTCTCATCATCCTGCCCATCGTCATCATCACCGTCATCTATATCAACATCATCAAGAGTGGAGATCTGTGGTGCATCCTCCTCATATCTTGCATCTGACACATGCTCATATACATCATCTGGCACTACATATGGAGCCCTACAAAGGGACTGGCTCCACATCATATGGTTGATAGATGCTCAAATGAGAGTCCTTAGTAGCCTTCTGGATGTCCTCAATGGTTTAATAATTCATAGAAGATCACATTCCTACTCCTTGCCAGTTTCTTATCAATCAGATCATACAACCTATAACCAAACTCATCTTGGTCATATCCTAAGAAAATGCTCTGCTTCATCTTTGCGTCTAACTTGGACCTTTCATCCTTGGGGACATGGACAAAAGTTGACATCCAAAGATCTGCAAATAGTTGTAGGAGACATTATTTCCATGCCAAACCTCGTCAAGAACATCACCATCTAAAGGTACATGTGGAGATAGATTAATAACTTGAATAACAGTATAAAGTGCTTTACACCAAAAAGAGCTAAGCAACTTAGCTTCAGAAAGGAGACATCTGACTCTCTCCATCAAGGTAATGTTCATTCTCTCTACTATCCCATTCAATTGTAGCATCTTGGGTGGGGGCATGATACTATAAGATCTGCAATACTCATTAAATGGACTAATATACTCATCACCATTCTCACTGTGGATGCACTTAAATCTCTTCTCAGATTGTTGCTCCACTAGTGCATGAAAGTCTTTGAAAATACCAAGGACTTGATCCTTCCTCTTTAAGGCGTAACCCAAACTTTCCTGGAGAAATCATCAATGAATGCAACAAAATAAAGTGCATCACCAAGAGAACTTACATTCAACGGACCATAAACATCTATATGAACAAGCTTCAATGGTTGGATCTTCCTATAAGGTGGATGGATCTTGAAGGAGACTCGCATCTGCTTCCTAATCAAGCAGTGTGTACATCTCTTCTGCTTTTCTTTCTTTACATCTGTCAGCATATTCTTCCTCACCAAACACTATAGCCTCTTCTCGCTCATGTACCCTAATCGTCGATGCTACAACTCAATGGATTTTGCATCTCTAGTCACATGTGCAGCATCATGAGAAATGTATGCATTCATGATGTAAAGATTGTTGCTATACTTCTTACCACGAGCAGCAATCAAGGATCCTTGGGTAAGCTTCCATTGACTGCCACCAAAAGTGTTAAGGTATCCTTCATCATCAAGCTTGCATGCAGAAATGAGATTTAAGTGCATGTCTGATGCATTCCTCACATCTTTGAGCATCAGCACCGCTCCATTGACATTCTTCAATGCAATATTGTCAATGTCAATAACAGGGGACAAAGAACCATTCCCCATCTTTAATGTGCTAAATCACCAGTGTATATGAAGAGAAAAATTCTCTGATATGTGACATGTAGAGAAAATCCACTATCAACAAGCCAAGAAGTACCATGTGCCTCAAGACATTTATTACTTGTTATTTGCCATGTCCTAGTACTTAAAGTATTTGCAGTTTGGTCCATGTGCACTATTTTAAATTGCTTGCCTTTTTTAATTACAATAAATAGCAAATCAACTCCAAAAATTGTCTAAATATTATTTGTGGCTCCAGCTAGCATGTATTATTTATGGTGATTTTTGTTTGGTGATTTCATGCATTTTCTATTGTTAAAAATTCAAAAACACCCTAAAAAGTCCTTATTTGTTTTAGAAAATCCATAAAAAAATCTAAAAATAATTTAAAAATTGTATAAAAATTATTGTAGTTTTCATTTTATCATCATTTAGCTCCTGTACAAATTTTGTTGAAAGATACTTTATAAAAACTTAAAAATCTGCAAAATACTCAAAAAATTAAAAATTATATAAAATCAACAAAAACTCCAAAAATTAGGATTTTAGTTCCTACTTTAGATATTTCCTTCTAGTTTATCATAAAGTTTTAGGAATCTTGAGCTTTTTACATATATTTTTAAAGTACAAAACATCCTTGGTTTTGCATTGTTTGCTTGTTTTGTCTTTATTTGATTTTGAGAAAATAAAAAAAACATTTGAAAATACCAAAAGTTACCAAAAAATACTATAAAATATCAAAAACCTAAAAATATTTTTACTTTATTTTTTGAGTATTTTGACTATTTTGAAAAATACAAAAAGCTTGTTTGTGTGTGATTTTACCTTTTGTGCATATTTTTCTTATATTGAAAAATTAAAATTTTGAAAAATTAAAAACCATTAAAAAATAATAAAAATCCTTCAATTTTTGAAACAACTGCTTAGTGTATAACTGTACTCATTGAGTTCGACCCCGGTCGCTATACTATATAAATAAAAGAAGCAAAACCGCTCGTTTTTCTCCGTTTGATTCATTAGTGATTTATTTTCTCGTTAATAGCATTGATTGATTGGGTCACAATGACAACTTTATTTTACACTTAACCCTAGTCGGTTTTTGCAGTCGTTGGTAAACTTACCTACTTCATGTTCATTTTGTTGCCATTTTCTATTTTTTTAAAAAAATACTACTATACATTTTTATAACTATATTCTTCTAATATGTCATTCAAATTTTGTCAAAATAGATATTCGGATGCCCTCTATCTAGAACAGGTTGATTACAACAATTCTAAGACCGTTAAAATTACATATTCTAGATGGAGGGCATAGGAGTCTCTGTTTTCCAACAAAATTTAAATGACATATTAGGGAATATAGTGATGAAAATCTATTGTGGTATTTTCTAAAAAATAAAAAAATTGGGAAAAAAATGAGCATGGAGTAGGTAAGGTTACCTACTTCATGAAGTATGCTCACTTTCCTCAATATATATACATACATATATGGGTAAAATGGGGTTGCCCCCTGGAGAGAGCTAACTTAGCTTCTCCCGCCCCATTTTTCCCATGTTTTTAATTTTTTGGAAAATATATTCCGTGAATATTCATCAATACATCCAAATATTATGCCATTCAAATTTCGTGCAAAACAGATACTCCTACAGCAACCATCCAGACATGGTCGATTTCAACAATTCTACGACCGTTAGAAAATGGTTGTCTAGATGGAGGCCATAGGACTCCCTGTTTCGCACGAAATTTGAATGGTGTAATATAAGAATATAGTGATGAATATTCACGGAAGAAATTTTCAAAAAAAAACAAAACACGGAGAAAACGAGGTGGAGGAAGTTATATTAACTCCCTTTAGGGAGCAACCCCATTTTACCCTACATGTATATAGGAGAAATATAGAGAGAGACCCACTGAAATAGTCTCTTGTCATTGTCGACGGGTTAGATAGACGCAGCCAGGATGTCATTGTTTGCACTTTCAAAGTATGTGTCGAATCCTTATCATCATCCATTAAGACCACCGACCATCTCTTAAATTTCTACTTTTTTTGTTGGTGATTGTTGACGGAAAACATAAGGAGTTGTATAATTTTGGAATTGTTCCAGCATACGATTCTTTTAAGCGATTAATGGATGTTCTTTGGATATTAAGTAAAGTATTTTATTTATCCTCTAAACGCAAACATATGCACGTTAGTTTCTCTTTGCTTGTGAAAGGATTTTTTTCTACTTGTTAATCTCGATCATTGTAGAATAAGTCGTATGTTGTATGCTAATTAATCGGGATAACTTCGATAAGTATTATATCTTTTTCAATAATCAAAATCACGGGAAATAGGTATAAAAAGAGGAGTTGTTTCCCCCAAAGTCTTCTTTTACCTTAATAATTGAATTCATATCATTACAAGATCCATACTTGGTAGCTATAGTTCGTAGGAAAATTGACATTATATGAATATACACGTTAATTTAGAGAATTATAATTTCATTATAATAAGTTGCCTCTAGTAAATTTACATACAAAGCCGTTAATTAAACTAGGCGCTCGAAATTGAATAAATTCAAACATTCCATTAAAGAGTTGATAAATGCATGCATTTATCATATACTTTTATAAGTAATTATTATAACCCTATGTTACTATTAAAAGCTTAGTTAGTTATAATGTCTATGTTAGTCGGAGATTCGATGATCCCGATGGGTGCGTGTAAAATATGATGAAGTTTTCTTTCTACAAATCTATTCCTAAGATTCAGGGTGTTCTCTTTAATTAGTAATTTTAAAGACTTACGTAATATTATTGAACGCTAAAAAAACTGTAAGGATATCGTTTATGATTGTGTACTTCAACAGGAAATCATTGTGCTATAAGTATATAGCTTTTTATAATTACATGTTATGCATGGACGAGAACTTATAAATACATGTAACTTTTTTTTTGAAAAAAGATCAAAATTCATTCATCATCGGAAAACAAAGATACAACCATCAAGTCAGAACAAGAGTTTCTTCCGACCAACATCGGGCGGAATTTCAAAAAGAAACAACCTCAACCAGCAACCCAAAAAAAAGGTAAAAGGGAGGGAATAAGCATCAAGAGTATCATCCCCCCCATAAAAGCGAATTCAAACAGGACCTTCCAAGAACAAAAATATTACAAACACAACATAAAGATCGTCCAGGAAGGAAACTCCATACGCAATCACCAGGCCACAACCATAATCACCAGGCCACCAGAGAAGGAGATACAAGCTGCTAAAAAGAACCTACAATAACAAGAGACCAAAATAGGATAAAATAGAACCCAGCAGAAAACAGAATCAAGATCCAACCAAGTTAAAAGTCGCTATAGGGCGTGTTGATTGGGTAAAACCACCCTCTCGTCGGATCAAAAGCCACACCAGTTCTAATCGCACAAATAAATGAAGCTTTTTCAATGATCTTAGTTGTGTTGAAAGGTATTCCCTCAAAAGCCAGATCACAACGATCCTTCCAGATTGCCCACCAAAGAGTTGATTTAAGCGACAGAAGATTCCAATCCATGGAAGAATGTCCATCAAAGGAAGTTGAGTTGCCTAAGATAAAATCCATGAATCTTGTAAAATTTGTTATCAAACCACACTTGTTAAAAATTTCTCTTGTAACACAACAATTCTCAAAAAGGTGTTCATAATTCTCAAGATTGTTATGGCAAAGGTGACATCTATTAACAGAAGAAATGTTGTTGTTTTTCAATTCCTCCTGAGTGACAATTTTGTTGTGTGCTAGAAGCCATATGAAGTAAGAAACACATGGATCAAAGGAGGGTTTCCAAAAATCGAGTGGAACCTTTGATCTAACCCCCCCCCCCCATCCACAAGAGTTTCGTAATGTCTTTTTGTAACCGAATCATGAATGGAGCTTCTTGAATATGGATAGGATATAGAATCCTTTCTATCGTTTGTAGAGGAAGTAAAAATAGTGCCAAGTTGATTCTTAAGAGCAAGTACCCTGCTCCACAGTCTCAGTGGGAGACGGTTTACAAGGCTTTTGAACCAGTTAAAGCGTGCACCCCAAACCTTCCCACCCACATGAACAGTGATATAACGATTGTTTATGAAAGGCCAGATATCAAAGAAGATCTGTTTTAGTGGGGGTTTCCCAAAAGCGGATCTTTCCATAGAGAAGAGCGAGCACCATCCCCGAGAATTTTGTGAAGAATCGGTTGAAGTGACATCGAACCTTTAGCAATACACTTCCAAACAACAGAATGGGCCGAGTTCGGTTTTTCCCACAAGGTAATTGGGCCACCACGAAAATGGGCAGAGCTGATGACTTTGGATAGCCAAGGTTTCTCAAAATTCCCAATTTACATGGCTGCTTTTGTTAGTAAGGCGTCATTGAAAGCACGAAGGTTTATAATACCCCAGCCGTCATTTGCTCTAGGTCTAGATAATTTGGCCCAAGAAACCTTTGGAATTGCATGATGATCGGAGTTTCAACCCAAAGAAATTTTCGTCTAATCTTATCAATCTGTTGAATGATACCTGAAGGAATTTTCAAGCAGGACATCATATTAAAGATTAGAGGAGTGAGCGAACGATTTAGGAGGGTGACTCTAGCAGGGAGAGGCAGTAATTTGGCTTTCCAACCTTGAAGTTTTCTTGAGAATTTGGAGACAATAAAAACCCAATCCTTTGCTAACATTTTCTTTTTTGTTAGCGGGAAGCCAAGATAATTTATGGGGAAGACTCCTTCTTTCCAATTACTCAAGTTTTGGATTTTGATAATGTCATCCGGCAGAAGATTTATCCCATAGAAAGAAGATTTGCTATGGTTGATTTGTAGTCTAGAGAGGGTGCTGAAAATGTTAATGGTTGAGAGGATAGTTTTTAGATCCTCCTCCCTAAACTCTAGGAAGATTAAGATATCATCAGCAAACTGAACATTTGTGATCATAGAATCCAGACCCTTTTTATAGTAACCACGTATTTTGAGATCATCAGCAAGGTTTGCAAGCATCACATCCAAAATAGAGAGAGAGAGTGGATGAAGAGAAAAGGAGAAAGTGGATCTCCTTGACGAACCCCCCGTTCTGGGTGCAAGAAACCAACCGAGGAGCCGTTTACTTTGAAGGATAAACCAGTGGTTTCTAAAAAGGCTTCAATCCACGCAATGAAAATAGGTGGATAATTTGCCGCTTTCAAGGATCCAATAATAAAAGGCCAACGCAATGTGTCAAAAGCCTTACGAAAATCGATCTTTAGGATAACGGCCTTGGTGCCCAAACGCTCCCAATCATTTAGGATAGTGGAAGTGACAACGAAAGCGTCAAAGGCCGATCTTTTGCTTAGAAAGGCACACTGAGAAGGTGGAATTGTTTTGGTCAGAAAGGGAGCCCAACGATTAGCAATAGCTTTGGAGATGATGCGCATAGGCAAATTGATAAGACTGATTGGTCTAAAGACATCTCCGCTCTAAGAATACATGTAACTCCCGATATTGAATGTTGGTTTAAGTAAGTCATTAAAGTTGATTATAAATATTGGCATCTACTTAAATTAAGTAGAATTATTATCAACATTATGAAAAACATCAGTCTATGAAAAAGGAAATGACATTAAAAGGACTGGAATTTCCATAATATGAATATTGACATTAAAACAGTAAGCGGAGCTAAGATCTACATTTATCGCTGGGAGTCACCTCTAGAGTCCGTTTATCGAGAGCCTAAAGGGTTAATGCTTTCCAAGGACGTGAGTCAAAAGACAAGTCGTCTATAGTTGTAATTGTACTATTATGTTATGTTATGTTATGGACTGCTTGTGTCGGTGTGCCTAAGGATTTCACAATCAAGACACTCTAAACAATGATTATGTTAAGGGTGTTTGTGCAATTATGTTGATGTTATGGGTACATGTGCAATTTATGATAATGGTAAGTGCATATGTAATGTGTAATTTATAATAATGTTAAGGGTATATGTGCAATTTATGATAATATTAAGGCCATATGTGTCATTTATGACAATTTAAAGAGCATATGTGCAACTTATGAAAATGCTAAGGACATGTATGTAATTATGATAATATTAAAGAAATATGAGAAAATGTGACAATTTTAAGGTGTGGGCACAAATATGGTAATTTTTAAGGGCGTACATGAAAGTGTGATATTCAATGAACGGATATGAAGACAATACTCTTATGCACAATTATGTTTATTAATGATCAGTACGATGATCATATATGTGAACAAGTCAAATAATATACGTAATAAGATAAGGATGTTTTATGAATGAATATATGACACCTTTTTTATGCATGACATGTTTATGAATACGCATATAATGATGATGACAATAAGAACAAAGCAAATCTCATTTTTTATTATGATAATAATGTATATGTGAAATTTTGCTATAAGATGTAATTTTACCTATGCAATTTTGTTCGTATAACAACTCATATTGTAAAACTTATAAGAGAATATTAGTGGAACCCATGCACTTTCTTTTTCTAATCAATGGATTGATGTTAGAAATTGTATCTGTTGATAGAATATGCTTACCAACATTATTTCTAAGTAGGTAAATAAGAAAATTTATGAAGTTATAATGTTAGGAACATTTAACCTAACTAATTATGTTATAGATGAAATTGTCTCAAGTAACTTAATGGAGACTTGATTTTCCACACTAACCAGTTTGATCCCAACTCACACATATTGAGCATAGGCTCATATCATCTATTATAGTTTTTTATATAGGTTAAGGTGAGGACATATATATTTGAGGTTCGAGACTTGCTCGAGTTGCATTGAAAGGATATCTTTGAAGATCGTGTTAACGATATCATTTTTTGTATGATGTTTGGTTGCATTAAAGATAGAACTTCTGAACTAATTCTGTAAAAAAAGTAAGTTGGTTCTTTGCTTCTCTTTTTTATGATATCATGATGTTTAGATGTAACGATCCCGACATGTTTGCTGAGCTGTTGCATCCGAGTTCTTTTCATGTGACCGGGTTCGTTACATCAATGCAACTATGTAATACGTGTCAAAAATCACAGACAAACAATAGAACGATAAAACAGTGGCAAATGTGCTTTTATTGTGCACGACAAAATCATCGAGAAACAGTGTCAAAAATACAAGGAATCTCAGAGGAACATCTCACTTGACAATCAACCATAGATTACACTAAAATAATTCAAAGTGGATGACAAAAGAGGGAGAAAAGTGGCGGCTTAAAAAGAGCAAAAATTTATGGGGAAAATCAAATAAAGATGAAAAAATTGCATTCTCCTAGGAGATAACTTCTTTGAAAGATAACTTTATAACAGCTCTGCTAGACCAGACTCCTCAGCGAGGACAAACAAAAAACCCAGATGAACTTTTAAAAAAAGCACCTCACATAGCCAAAAGAGGAGGAAATCACAACCACCATTCACATGCATCCATTGTAGAGGACAATCAAAGGAGAGGGACTCACATTCAAGCAAAATCCATTACAAACCTCTCACTGCACTCAATACTCGCATGAAAGTTCCCATAAAAATACAAATCCTCTATCCAATTCCACGTATTTTAATAAGCAAAAAATGTGCCACCCGAATATATAATATAGTTGCAATGACGGAGAAATGAAAGAGGGGGTCAGTGGAAAGAAAGGAGTGGAAGGTCAAGGAAAAAACCACTAGAAAATTCTTAAAAAAAACAGCCAGTTAAGAATACATATGACAGTAATACTTAATACGTATCTAGATATCAATGCATCCAATGGGTATATATGTATCAGATTAGATATCTGTCTTAAACTTGTAAAACACGTACCATCTTTTCATTGAAAAAATATTGGAAGTAAGAACTATACATTATATATAGAAATCATCATGAACTTTATGTACAATAACAATCTCTACACTTCACTTTTTGTGTTCTGTGCATTTTTTTATCATATGAATATATCAAGTTCAAGCATGGCAAGCATTTTGGTTTAGATAGTCATAGAAAATCCCCAATATGAATCCAAAACATAATGAATAATGACTTTTAAACTCAAGCCCATTTCGAAATAAATGGGTTGGAATATTTCATAATAAAACAGGTATCCGAGTATATAAACCCTTGGATAGTCTTAGATAATAGATTGACATCTTACTTGGACACAGTAATAAGAGCCTACCATGGAATCCTTGGTCAGATGATCAACTTTGCGCCATACGTAGAGAGCAGTAAACTTGTGCATCTCCCATCTCGACCATGTCCTTGCAACTCCCATCTCAAGCATGCCCTTATTTCCAGAAGACTCTGGGCCAAGGTTGCTCAGGTATAATCCATGGAAATGAAAAACAATAATGAATCGAATGGGAGCAAACCAACATGTTTGTATCCCCAGTTGTGACCAAATTAAAATCTTGGTGATATAAACATCACGTCCCTAGAATGGAATGAAGGATGACAGTATCTTCCTGTGAGTACATGACATTCTCGAACTTGAAATTTTGGAAATTATAAGTCTGCAACAGACACTCCATTAGACGTGTTCCCAAGAATGTCTGCAAGAACCACTGATGAGAACTTCTCCCTGATGATTCCCTCCACTGATCCGACCAACGCAAACAAGCTGACTAGCAAGCAGATAGCACTGAACATCTCAAGAGCCACCCACTTCCTTGACCATCGGCCAATCCTCTTTTGTGTGATGTACATCTCAACAGGGAAGTAAATTGTGAGAGGCCAAAAGTTGATGGCCCCCAGTAACCCAAGCACCTGGTTGAAGTATGGGAACAGAATGGCCAGCGCTGTTGTTGAGGCAACATAGAGTGTTCTGAAGCACAGCCTGAAGAGGTTCAACCTGTATGGCTCTGAGAATGGGAGCTGCATGTTGTAGTAGTTGTTGACGAATTTGCTTCTTGGAAATCTCCGTGATGCCCACTGCTCAACAAACGCGAATACCGGCTGGCTGTATACCTGCACCTTCCACAATTCAGCAGACATGGATGAGTTTGTGCCACCCATTCATCAGGATTATGCTGATTAAAGTGTGATTCCATAAGCTACTAAAATTTCCTTAGCATTTCACTTCAACAAGTGAACCATCCGGAACATGTAAAATATATGTTGTTAGTGAAGCATATAACTTTCAGAAACAAAAAAATTAAGTCATAGGATCTCATGTATTATGCATATAAATTATTACATAGAGATTGATGAGAGACGGGCAACAAGCTGCGCCGTCAATCTCTTTTAAATGGCAATTAAGTCATTGAAAATTAAATTTGTGTAGATAGGCATTAAAGGCACTGTAACTAAACAACAATGATACTAATTCACAAAGCATATTATGTGATAAATGGGGCAGATATTGATGACAACATCGGATTTCAAGAATGTTCTACGGACTTCACCTGATAAGCGCCAACGAGATGGATGATAACGCAAGCATTCGCAAAGTCCACAAGCCAAAATGGCTCATAGAAACCAAACCCAGTCATAATGTTCCCAGGTGTGGCATCCCCAAAAGCTGCATACCCGAAGCAACCACAGGAAAGGTAGAAGAAAGAAGTAATAGCAATGGAGATCAATGATGCTTTCTTCATTGTCTTGTTTTCTGCTGGAGGTGACTTCAGAGTGTCCTTCATTTAGTAAATATTCAATTTCACTTTCAATGTTTATTCCCAAAGAAAATATCACTTTGTAAAATGACTACTAGTAGGGTATTTGTAACCTGTATCTCGATCAAAACTGATGAGAATGTGTAGGAAAATGCTACATCTCCAAGGGCCTGCGACAGATTCCACACCTTCTGAGCTGTTGTGGGGGCTGGAACCCCATATATGTTTCCTTTAATTACACCATCTCCTGAAATATTCATTATAGATTTAATCAGAAGCAATTTAATGATAAATACTTAAATTGATGAAGGTAGAAATTATGCATGTGTGCATATGCATGCATGTTGTAGGTCCTTACTATTAGGTACGTAGGATGGTGTCTATTTCACTGTTTAACCTTCCACTGCCTTCATGTCTCGTAATGGGAAAGATTTGGATAGGTAGTGCACATAAATGAGGGAGTGTTTAGACGACCAAGAAGGTAACACGGGGAGGAAAGAAAGTATAAAAAGGGGTTGTAAGCTTCTTTAGTCTACATGTGCTTACTCTCTTCCAAAAAAAGGGATTTTAAACCTAGATTTTTTTGGGGTCAAGACCAGGGGCGAATGGAATGGAGACGGGTAGGGGCCATGGTTCGCCCTCCCTTCCCTAGATAGGTTGGAAATTTACACTGCTCCTCTCCAAATATTAGCATTATACCATTTTTTTTCAAAATAGAAAAGATGAGAAAGAACGTTTTTGAAAGAAAAAGATGAGAGAGGGTATTGGTTATTATGTTGGCACCCCTCAATAATAGCATTTTAAAGCACCTATACATGTAAGTTGATTGACTAAAGTTTGGTCCTGCCTACAAATTATTCATGGCTCTGCCGCTGGTCAAGACTATGATTAGACTTCCTTTATCACTAAAACATCAAAGCAAACGAAAGAGATTCAAAATCTCGGCCCTTCTCTCCATCCGGAAGTCAGGAGGAGCTATATAACGCATGTGATCTTACTAAGAACCCTTTTTCCTCTACAGCCGCAGAATGCTAGTAGCATATTCTAGATTTTTCAGAAATAATGATGATTAAGCAACGGTTTTTGTTAGAAAATAAGAATGCAAAAGTGGAATGATAAACAAAGCATAAGAACAGAAAGATAAACATGAAGAACACAAAGATTTTTACGTGGAACCCTACTCCTTAAGGAGCGGGATGAAACCACGGGAGAAGGCCTCAAAGGGTCATATGTTGCATTCAACTTTCTCAATGGATACAAGAGGTCTGGGGCTCCTTATATAGCCTCCACAGAGCCTCCAAGTCTCACCACTAGTAGATGTGGGACTAAACACTGGGATGGGGTAAATGGATCCTGGAGATATCCATTTACCCATCTACAACTCAAGTTGCGCACAACCAAATACTCCACCACTCCCCCTCAAGCTGGAGCATGCAATGCTCAGCTTGGACAAACAGAAAGAAACTTAACTCACAATACATGACACTACAAACATAATCAACTCAACACGTACAACTGTCGACCGTTGTCGAGGACGTTGCTTCTCATGTCGTGCAGGTGAGAAGGACGAACAGGTTGGAGTGTGAGTCTAGAGAAGTCTCCTCATCGGAGAACTGGGTCTCTCCCATTTGGCTTAGAGAATGGTACTCTATTCTGGAGTCCCTATGATACCGCATGAAAACCCTTGCCCACATGGCATAGGGAATAGTCATCTACTCTGGAGTCCCTATGGCTCACATGAAAACTCTGGCCGAAACAATAAGAATGATGGGGACCACGAAACTAAATATCACACACTCGTGCATCTTGAACTGCAGACTCGGAACCTGATATTGAGTTTGAACATTTGAGAAACTGTAGAGTCTGAACAATTGGCTGGTCTGAATTGTATCTGGAGAATCTGAATAGACCTATGACTCTACACAATACTCTCCTTTTCTCTCATACTTGCTGGAAAACAATGACATCAATAATGTAGGGAGAAGACAAGAAAATGGGGGATGCCGATCACTAATTTTTTTCGGCTTCTTCTCACATTTTTTACATATTTTTTTAAATCAGTCATTCACCTTTTTTAACGTCTTTTCAAATCGTCATTTTTTGGAAACTTTTTTTTGTGTATGACTTTTTTTCTTTTGTACGCGTCTCTTTTTTTTAAATGCGGCCCAATGGGCCAAAAAACTTCTCTCCCCCCTTTTTAATACCCAGTTGAGCTTCCACTCTCCCATACATTTTTTTAAATATCTCAGCACACTTAATATTTTCCTTTGTTGTGGCCCACAAGATTCTTTTTAAACCTTTGGCCCACGCCAAACTGCAACAGGAGACCTCCTTTGGGGTCTATTTAGGGTTCCATCTAGGAACTTTGTGCACTAATAGGACGCCTCCCTATTTCGGACCACCGCCTCTTCCATCGGGGATGTCGTATCACCCACGATGGCGATCTGAGGGAGATGTGGCCACTGTTGGGGAGTCATGACTGTCGAAGTAGCTCGTCGCTCCGCCTGGAGCTTCATATACGGAGCTCGCCGCCTGGGCGAGTGTTTTGGACCATTGCCTGGGCTTGGAGATGAACGACGTTGGAGGTAGCACTGCCAAGGTCTACAGGATGCCACCGAGTGGTGGGAGGAGCCGCGCGAGCACCGCTGCACGAGGGGCAACACCGCACTGGGGCCTGGAGGCTCTGCCTGGAGCCCTAGGTGTTGCGCGAGCCCTGATCGGAGTACTCTGGAAGCCATTGAAGAAGAGATAGCAGGCTGGGGGGATCTCCGTCTGGGAGATGGGTAGCGCCGCGAGGAGGGGCGCCGTGATGTTGAAGGTACGCGAGGGTGACCTGGATGGAGGAGCAGACCACCTGCTGGGCTTCGTCAAAATGGGGTTTTGCCCATCACTTGAGGATTCTCACGTGCAGAAGGATGCTCAAGCAAAGATGTGTGGCTGTGCCACCGGAGATGCGTCGACTGCTGCCCGGATGTAATAGATCTGAAGGAGGAGCAGCAAGTGATGAAGGTGTGGCGAGGGCACCACCTGTAGAGCTGTGCCTCCGCCTGGACCTGCAGAGTCGTGAGTAGAGGTTGCACAAGGGATGCCCGCTGCCTCTATCCCTAATAGGGGTTTTTCTACACGACCATATCCTGGAACTAAGAATAGGCAGAGAACTTCGAAGCATCAAAAAAGAATGAGTTCCAAGAATCCAAACAGCACAAGAACATCAAACCTAGGGTTTGGAGCGGCATTGCCGCTTGAATTGGATATCCACAAATAAATCTATGGGTTCGGAAAACCCTAGAACCAGAACTTGGACTTGATAAAATCAGATTACAAAAAAACTCTAATCTTAAACAAATCACAAATGTAACAATTTTCAAGAACAAAATATTACAATCGAATCACGAACAAATAAAGAACACAAATTCCTCGAGAATCGAACACGCTCTGATACCATGTTAGAAAATAAGAATGCGGAAATGGAACGATAAACAGAGCATAAGAATAGAAAGATAAACATGAATAATACAAAGATTTTTACGTGGAACTCTACTCCCTAAGGAGCGGGATGAAACCACGGGAGAAGGCTTCAAAGGGCCATATGTTGCATTCAACTTTCTCAATGGATACAGAAGGTTTGGGGCTCCTTATATAGCCTCTACAGAGCCTCCAAGTCTCGCCACTGGTAGATGTGGGACTAAACACTGGGATGGGGTAAATGGATCCTGGAGGTATCCATTTACCCATCTACAACTCAAGTTGCGCACAACCAAATACTCCAACAGTTTTCGCACCTTGTCTTGAAAGTAACTTTCTAACTTCCACTGCAACTATATATCTAAGCATCGATTTTGGAAGTCCTTAACGGTGATCGAGTACCTAGTTGTGAATGGGATGAACTGGATCCAAGATCCAAGCCAAGTTAAGTTGGACACACGAACATACCTGAGCGAGGGAACAAAGAAGGTTGTATTTGTTTTTAGTAACTTTTCTTCTCTGGTAGTCGTGAGAGGTGATCAATCACATTGATATTTTGTATATTTTCCTTCGCGTGCTTCTGTATTAGTTGCATATATTCATCCTAACTGTTAGAAAATAGGAATGCGGTAACGTATCAGAATAAAGAAATAAAACTTTGGAAGTAAGACGGGATTTAACGTGGAACCCAACTCCCTAAGGAGCGGGATGAAACCACGGGAGAAGCCCTCAAAGGGCCATATACTTCATTGCTTTTCTCATCATGCTACAATGGGTGTGGGGGTCTGTATATAGCCCCCACTGAGTCTCCACATCTTCAAACTGGTAGATGTGGGACTAAAGACTTAGATGGGATAAATGGATCCCGGACCCATCTCCCATACTTATGACACATATAACAAATACTCCAACATTCCCCCTCAAGCTGGAGCATGTAATACTCAGCTTGGACAAACAGAAAGAAACTCAACTCACGCTACAGGATACTACAGACAATATCAACTCAACGCACACAATTGTTGTTGTCGAGGACTTTGCTTCTCATGATATGCATGTGAGGAGGACGAACAGGCTAGAGTGTGAGTCAACTGAATCTCGTCGTCGGAGAGCATGTGCTCTGTGCTGCGCCTGTCAGAGTCACTGCAACTGAAATGAGTCTCCTCGCTGAAGTACTCTGGCCCGCCACAACAATGTGGACAACTGCTTCATATCTAAAAAGGGCCAAATTGAAAAGGTCGTGGAAGTGCAATCCTCGTCGGAGTCCACGATCGCTGGAGAATGGAGTCTAAATGTCTCCTCATCGGAGAACTAAGTCTCTCCCATCTGGCACAGAGAATGGTACTCTACTCTGGAGTCTCTATGACACCACATGAAAATCCTTGCCAACATGGCATAGGGAATGGTCATCTACTCTAGAGTCCCTATGGCTCACATGAAAACTCTGACCGAAACAACAAGAAAAAGATGGGGACCGCTACAAAAGATGGCATAAATGTGCTCATCTGAAAAGACCGCATACATGTGTGTATCTGAAACTGGAGATTCGGAACAAATCTGACCTCAAGTCTAAATCTGAGAAAATCTGTAGAGTTCGAACAAATGATTGGTAATCAGAACATCTGAATCTGAAGAATTTGGAATATACCTGTGACTCTATACAATACTCCACCTTTCTCCCATACCAGTCGAAATGACAATTGTTGACCAAGTTGGGAAAAGACAATAACACTGGGAAACAAAACATTGCATAAGCTGTCTATAATTTTTTCAGCTTTTCTTCACCATTTTCTCGGCTATTTTATTTATTATTTTTTAATAGCCGTTACAAAATTTTCCTCAATAAATCGTTAATTTTTTTTGAAATCATTTTTTAAGCCGTTCAATCTTTATTTTTCGGCTTGAATATTTTTTTGCAACAATTTTGCGTACGAATTTTCTATTTGTACGTACCTTTTTTTGATATTTTTTTGAAGATGTTTCATTCATCATTTTTTCGGCCTTTTCAAAAGTTTTTTTCGAATAAATTCTTAAATTCGACGGGCCAACTTGGGCCCCAAAAAAAACCTCTACTTTTTTTTCTTAACGTGGCAGTCGTAGGGCCCTTTGTTTTTTTTATTTTTTCATAATAGATGCATGGGCTATGTACAAAGCCCACTTTTTTATCGCCAAGCGCCCCTCCCGATGGAAGAACCCCTTCGTCTGTCGCTGCCTGTGAGTTGGTGCGACACTTGGAGTGAGGATGCTCGATGGAGCGTCGCCTGCGCCGCCATCGCACAAGGAGGTGATGCGCCACAGGATCGGGGCCCGTATTCTCGGCTTGGAGCTGGCGGACACGGGAGGGGCTCCGCCCTTGGAGCTTGTGCTAGAGTACCTCAACCTCGAGCCTCGCGAGCCTGGAGTGATGAGATGCATTGTGGGGACTTGGCCTGAAAATACGTGCTCGGAGAAACGGTGATGTGGCTGGAGAAAGGCGATGTGCCTCGCATGGGCTGCTCTGCTCGCTTGAGCAGGTGTCGGGTACCGCCTGGCTATTGTGGTTAGGGCTTCGATGGAACCCATAGACAGAAGCGTGATATCCGCACGGGGACTGTTGTGACCTAAAAGCGTGATGCGCGATCGTCTGGACATTGAAGTGCCGCTGCTTAGATAATACGGCGTTGCTGCATCAGACTAAAACTGGGGATTGCGATTAGGGTTCCCCAATGGGAACCTCACGCTCAAAGAAAACCTAGAACCACTGAATTGGTAGTTGTCATCGGGTTATGCTTATGGAGATGCAACTAGAGCTTTGAGGAGAGGCTTCTGGCATCGTCGAGTATCTTCAGGGAAGCCTTCATGATGCTATTGGAAGAGATCGAGGGACTGCAAAAAAACTGGATCTTCTTCTCTGGAAATGAGCATGGCAAGAGCATGCTTCTAGAATTGAACGTAGCTATGTTGAACAGAAACGAGGATTAATTAGGGTTTCTATTGAACCCTAGAATTTTCTCCAACAGATGAACATATCTTTAACATAAACATGATCTTCAAGAACATAAATCCAGAACTCGAATCTCGAGTTAAAAATTAAAGAACTCAAAATCCTCTAGAATCGAACCTACTTTGATACCATGTTAAAAAATAGGAATGCGGAAACCTATCAGAATAAAGAAATAAAACTTTGGAAATAAGACGAGATTTAATGTAGAACCCTACTCCCAAAGGAGCGGGATGAAACAACAGGAGAAGGCCTCAAAGGGCTTTATGCTTCATTACTTTTCGCATCTTGATATAATGGGTGTGGGGGTCTATATATAGCCCCCACCGAGTCTCCACATCTCCAAAGTGGTAGATGTGGGACTAATGACTTAGATGGGGTAAATGGATCCTCCATCTCGCATACATATGACACATATAACGAATACTCCAACTCTAACAATTGATAGAGTTTCAACGTCAAGGAGAGAACTCAATGTAGCATGTTAAGAAATAGAAAGCAAAAGCGGAGTCAGAGAATAAAGAAGAATAAACATGAAGAACGCGAGGATTTAACGTGGAACCCTACTCCGTGAGGAGCGGGATGAAACCACGGGAGAAGCCCTCAAAGGGGCGTGTTATGCATTGCACTTTCTCAATGGATACAAGAGGTCTGGGGCTCCTTATATAGCCTCTCCAGAGCCTCCAAGTCCTACCACTGGACAATGTGGGACTAAACACTGGATGGGGTTAATGGATCTTCTCCAGGATCCATTTACCCTGCTACAACTCAATAGGCGCACATAACAAATACTCCAACACTCTCCCTCAAGCTGGAGCATGCAATGCTCAGCTTAGACAAACAAAAAGAAACTCAACTCAACATACATGACACTACGGACAATATCAACCCAATGCGCACAACTGTTGTTGTCGAGGACGTTGCTTCTCATGCCGTGCAGGTGAGGAGGACGAACGGGCTGGAGTGTGAGTATGCTGAAACTCCTCGTCGGAGAGCATGCGCTCTGAACTGTGTCTGTCAGAGTCGCTGCAACTGGAAATGAGTCTCCTCGTCGGAGTACTCTGGCCCGCCACAATAATGTGGACAACTGCTCCATCTCTGAAAAGGGCCGAACTGAAAAGAAGCCGTGGCTGTGTAATCCTCGTCGGAGTCTACGGTCGCTGGAGAATGGAGTCTGAAAAGTCTCCTCTTCGGAGAACTGGTATCTCCCATTTGGCTCAGAGAATGGTACACTACTCTGGTGTCCCTATGATACCACATGAAAACCCTTGGCAACATGGCATAGGAAATGGTCCTCTACTCTGGAGTCCCTATGGCTCACATGAAAACTCTGGCCGAAACAACAAGAACGGATGGGGACCTTTGACAATGATGGCATACAAGTGCTCATCTGAAAATGACCGCATACATGTGTGTGTCTGAAAATAAGTCTCCCTGGAGAACTCGAAAAATGGGCCTCAACATGGAGTGCTTTGAACTTGGACTGACCAATCTGTCGAGTCTGAAGAACTGAACTGTAGAGTCTGGACAATGTCGGGCCTGGAGATTCTGGATCAACCTGGATCTGAACCGAAATCTGAAGAATCTGAATCATGGCCGAAGAAGAACTCTACACAGTACTCCCCCTTTCTCCCATACTTGTCGGAAAACATAGATGTCGACCAAGTTGGGAAAAGACAACAATGATGGGGACAAAACAAAACCACTAAGTCGATCACAACTTTGTCGGCTTTTCAAAACATTCATCATTTTTTTGAACAATTTCTTAAGCCGTTGAATTTTTTTTGGCTTTCGCAAATCATTTTTTTACTTGCGTACGGCTCTTTTTGTTGTACGCACCTCTTTTTCATCTTTTTTTATCACACAATTCTTTTTTTGAAAAACCAACGTGGCCCATTTGGGCCCAACTTTCTCACCTTTTTTTAACAGGTTGCAGCCCCTTTTGGTCTTCCCTTTTTTTCTTACTGGCCTTTTTTTAAGAGCTCGACAGAGTTGTTGGGCCCCCCTAAAAAAATTTTCCTAATGAAGGGAAACGAGCCTCCTTAGGGTTCCCAATTGTGGGAACCCCATCGTATCCCTGCGCCGCCCCCATGGGGAAGGTGGGTTTCACGCTGCGGGGGATAGAGATGGAGTGGATGGAGCGCGCGAGGGGCTGGAGGCACCGCCTTGCGCCTGGGAAGTAGTGGGCGCCGCCTCGTGCTGGGCTGAAGGGCGAAGGAGGCGCGTGAGGGCTGGACTGGCACCACGCGAAATGGGGAGCCCGAGCTCCGCCTGGAGGACTTGTTCTATCGCCACCGCTTGTGCCTGCGATGGCGGCGTTGCCTGGACTTTGGGTTGATGAGGAGGGCTCCGCTGGAGATCGGCAGGGAGAGATACACCGCGAGAGGTGGATCTTCATCGCCTGGATGTGAGGTGCAATGCCAATCTCGTGGGAGATCGCGCTGTTGGAGAGTCATGCCACCGCCAGTAGCCCTGCCTGGAGGTATGTCGGAGAAGGAAGGGGCACTGGCAATGAGATGAGGGGGGGCTCCGTCTGTGAGAATTGTGCCTCGAGATGGCGCGAGATCTCCGCGATGCGGTGGACTCGCCTGCTGCTAAAGTTATGCGGTGGAGAATTTGCATGCGCGAGGAAGAGAGGCTGTGTCGTGCACAAGGGTTGGATCTCCCGTGTCTCCTCGTGCGGCAATGGAGCGGTGTGGGGGCTAGGAGCTAGATTGTTGATCTGGAGTTCGGCGATAGATCCTTGATCTTGCGCTAAGATGAAGGAACTGTCGCATGTTTGGAATTAGGGTTTCAAAGGAAACCCTGTAACAAGAACACAAACAATCGAATATTTCAACAGAACCTTGATCCCTTACAGAACTTAAACAAATCTCAGAAAATTGAATCTCGGAACAAAAAACCTTCAAGAACACATCCTCGAGAATCGAACCCGCTCTGATACCATGTTAGAAAATAGAAAGTAGAAGCGGAATCAGAGAATAAAGAAGAATAAACATGAAGAACGCGAGGATTTAACGTGGAACCCTACTCCGTGAGGAGCGAGATGAAACCATGGGAGAAGCCCTCAAGGGGGCGTGTTATGCATTGCACATTCTCAATGGATACAGGAGGTCTGGGGCTCCTTATATAGCCTCTCCAGAGCCTCTAAGTCCCACCACTGGACAATGTGGGACTAAACACTGGATGGGGTAAATGGATCTTCTCTAGGATCCATTTACCCTGCTACAACTCAATAGGCGCACATATGTTAGAAAATAAACATGCGGTAGCGAATGATAAACATAGCATAATCTAGAAATATGAAACTGGAAGAACACAAAGATTTAGGTGGAACCCTACTCCGTGAGGAGCGAGATGAAACCACGGAAGAAGCCCTCAAAAGGGCATATGCTTTATTGCTCTTTCTCAATGGATACTGGAGGTCTGGGGCTCTTTATATAGCCTCTCTAGAGCCTCCAAGTCCCACCACTGGACAATGTGGGACTAAACACTGGATAGGGGTAAATGGATCTTCTCCAGGATCCATTTACCCTGCTACAACTCAATAGGCACACATAACAAATACTCCAACATAGCACATGCGCATTACTTACAAGCCATGAAAGTGGCAGGCAACGAAACCATGCAAGGAGGCACAACAACAATGTTAGCAATAGAGATTTGGCGTGTGTGTTCATAACTTCAATGATTACGTTAATATGGAGTCTGATAAAGGAGTTCTTAGGGTGGATTTTGGGGTTTCACTGTAGATTTTGCTATTTTCTAAGGTGGTCAGTGGGGATCTAGTCCAATCAAGTGTTGGGTTTGTAAGCCCTTGGCGACCCATTAAATGCAATAAAAGTGATTGTTTTTTATCATGTCCATCTGAAATGAAATGAATAATTGAATGAATGCACTTTATTATTAAGGCCCCTTTGTACAGTTAGGGTTATGTTCCATGGCCATATTAGATACCATGCAACTAAGACACAGTTAACTTCAAACATGTGATATTTAATAAAGATCTCCGGTACGAGGAAGAGATGGCAATCTTTCTCTAAAGAATAATTTCCAACCGACTTATTGATGCAGGTCCTCTGCATAAGAATGGAGATTCAGAAGTGTTGGAATAATCAAGTCAAAGAGTTGACTTGATGAAGTTGAGATAAACTAAGACCTGAGTCGTAACTGTCACAATCAGCCACATCCTTTGACATGAGACAAATATGCATCTATATGCATGAGTATGCGTATTTAACAAACCAAAAGGTTGGTAACCTAGACAAGGTCCATATACCTACACATTGGAGTGCATATGAAGTTGTATAAAATGTATGATCTCTCGAAGGAATCATACATGTTGGAATATTTCTACATTCCATGTATCTTTCCTGTTATTTATTTCTTTATGTCTATCCTATGTAATTTACCCACACGCCTCTCCCCTATGTAAGAGAGCCTAGGGTTACAAGAAATAAGCATCTCTTCTTTTTCTCCCAACATGGTATCAGAGCAACAATCCTAGACTGGAGCTCTCGTATCCAAAACCATAACCCCACCTCTTGCCCCCTCCGCGCACCACTGACCCCATCTCTGTACATCACCGTCACACGCCGCCCACGCATTGCCTTGCGCTCCTCTGCATGTGCCTTCACGTGCATCGTCGTACGCGCCATCACGTGTACTGCCTAACACGCTCCAGCATTGCCTAGCTCGTTTCCGTGTGTTGCCCTTCGCACGCAGGTCCTCTGCGTGCCGCGCCTCCACGTGTTGGCGTTGTTCGCTTCATTTCATTGATGGATTTGGGGGCATAAGTCTACATATGCACCCAAATCCACATATGTTTGTGTAGGCATTCACTCTTTGGTCTACAAAACCCTAGTCTTCTACATCCGCCAAGAAGTCTGAGAACAAGGTTGATGTACCCGCCACATGTGCATTCAGAGATCCTGCGCCTATCGTCAAAATGGATAAGATGAATTTTGAGCTATCGGCTATGCAATTCAAGAGCTTTATGAAGTCAAATGGTAAGAAATACATTCTTACCGAGGAGGAGCCGGTGGAGAAGACTAGGGCAAACACCTCATGGGAGGCGGACGATGCATATGTCAAAGTTTGGCTATCAGGAACATTAACGATTGAGATCACCAATGATGTGTTACATCAGCCTACTGCTAAGGCGATGTGGGATATCCTCGCGGCAACATATTCTCAAGCGAGGAATGAGACGAAAATCCTCCAACTTCAGCATGATATATTCATTATCAAGCAGAATGGACGTCCTCTGCATTCATTGTATACATCCTTGCGTGGGATGTTTGAGAAGCTTCACAGTTTCATGCCTCTAACGGTAACTCCAAAGCAGCAGAAAACATATAGGAATGCTACCATCGCAAGGGTATTCCCCGCATCCCTTGACCTTGAATATGATGTTGCTCGTTCTCAGATTCTAGCAGAAGCCACTATTCCCCACATGGAGGAAGCGCTCCGCAGGCTCAGCAGGATTACTATTCCTTCTACAGCCTCTAGTCAAACTTCCTCGACCATGGCAGCCTCTCGAGAAAGAGGAGGCCATTCTACCTTCTGTGGACGCGGACCTCATGGTAGAGGAGGTCGCACTCATCAGCCCTGTACTTTTTGTTACCGCTCAGATCACACTAAGGAGACATGTTATTCCAAGCATGGGTTCCCAGCATCAGCCTGTATTGCAGAGCAGATTGAGTCTCCCGTTGCTTCTACTCTAGATCAAAGTTTTGATCACCTCATAGCCAGATTGAGGGATATTATACCCCCTTCTGTTTCACCATCCTCAAGAGATCATTCAGAAGTGGCGGCCTCAACGTCTGTCAATACCTCTGCTACAGCCAGCACCTTAGGTACTTATGATTTTACATCTTGTCATGGATCTGACATTACAGAGTAGATTATGGACTCCAGTGCAATACATCATCTATGTGGAGACAGACATCAGCTTATGTCATATAGACAGGTTACGCCAGGAAGAACAGTTGTGATAGCAGATGGGACTCATTCCCTGATTACAGGATAGGGGGAGATCACTTTCACGCCTTCGATGTGCCTGCAGAATGTGCTACATGCTCTAGATTTCTCTATGAATCTGCTTTCTATTAGTCATATTACAAAGGATTTGCACCACCGAGCTATTTTTGACCCATCATCTCTTATTTTTCAGGACATTCTTACGGGCAAAGTGATTGGGTGTGGCCGTGAGCAGGGCGGTCTTTATCGCCCGGTTTGGACTCCATATGCAAGCTTATCTTCTCATTCGTCTGGATCAGTCTCTCCGTTCACTTGGCACTTCTGGTTTGATCATCTCCCTCTTCAGAAGATGTGTCATATGCTGCCATAGATTTCTCCTAGTTCCTCTTTTCAATGCGAAGCTTGTCAGTTAGGAAAGCATCATCGATCTGCCTTTCCTAGTCGTCAGAGTCGGAGAAGAAGCTCCCTTTTTGAGTTATTTCATGTTGACATCTGGGGTCTGAGTCGTGTGCCTGATCACCAGAGACACATATTTTATCTTGTTGTTGTAGATGATTTTTCACGATTGTCATGGGTGTTTCTTTTGAGAAATAAATCTGAAGCAGAGGATGTGATCAAAACCTTTATTACTGAAGTTCAAAATGTTTTCTCTACCTTTGTGAAGTTTGTGCGAACTGATAATGCGTTGGAATTTTGTACTCGTGATCTATCTCATTTTCTTTCATCTAGAGGTATTATTCATCAAACATCTTGTCCTTACACCTCTCAGCAAAATGGTGTTGTTGAGAGAAAGCATCGCCATCTTCTTGATGTCACTCGGACGCTTCTCATTCAGAGTCGTGCACCTCATTTGTTTTGAGGTGATGCAGTTCTCACAGCATGCTTGGTGAATTGTATGCCGTCATCTATCTTGGGTGAGAAAATTCCTTTCTCTGTAGCTTTTCTTGAGGAGTTATTCCCACTCACTCCTCGTGTGTTCAGATCTGTTTCCTTTGTTCACCAGTTGATTCCTGGTCTTGACAAGCTCGCTCCTAGAGCTGTCAAATGTATGTTTATTAGATACTCCAGAACTCAGAAAGGATATCGGTGTTATGATCCTCTACGCAGAAAATACTATATCGGTGCTGATGTCACATTTTTTTAGTCTGTGATGTACTTCTCTCCTACAGGTGATAGGTTGGCTTCATCGAACTCAGATGATGAAGTTTACATGCCACATCCTCTTGTGTCTGTTGTCCCACCAACTCCTCCATCTCCACCACCACCATCTCTACCTCCTCCTCCACCCCCTCCTACTACACAGTTCCATGCGCCTCTCGTTCCATCTCGATCTAAGTTCTACACTCGTCGGACTGCTTCTACTCATGGTCATCGCCCACCTTCCACGGAGCTCCAAGTTTGTTTTGATAACATGGCTTCTAACGATGGGTCTGGAGATGCATCTGTGCAGGATCAGTGGAGGAAATTGGCTCACAGATAGAGGATGGTCCTTCTGATCTGGATGTTCCTATTGCAGTTCGAAAACAGAAGCGAACTTGTGCTTCCTACCCCTTGGCTTCTCAGGTCTCCTTCCATCGTCTAACAGGGGATTTTCAAAAAATTGCAATGACTCTATCTGTTGTGGAACTTCCACAGAATTATGACGAGTCATTGAAGGATAGTCGTTGGTGCTAGGCTTTAGAGGAGGAGATGGCTGCCCTACAATCACATAGTATGTGGAGTCCAGTTTCTGCTCCAGTTGACGCGTTTGTTGTGGGATGCAAATGGGTGTTCACTATGAAACACCATTGCGGATGGCACTGTGGATTGCTATAAAGCTAGACTTGTGGCACGTGGGTTCACCCAGACATATGGTGTGGACTATCAAGATACTTTTTCTCCAGTGGCCAGGCATTCTACTCTACGTATTCTTCTTTCAATTGTTGTGGCCTGAGATTGGTCCCTGCATCAACTTGATGTGAAGAATGCCTTCCTTTATGGTGATCTACAGGAGGAGGTCTACATGCAACAACCACCTAAGTTTGATGTTGAGGGGGAGTGTCAGATGGTGTGCAGGTTACACAAGGATATTGATGGCCTCAAGCAGAGTACAAGAGCAGATTCCCTTCTTGATTGCGTCTCCCGAGAAGGAACTATTCTCTCTTACTCCCAGATTCTTTGGATCTGTGGCATTTGTCCACAATTTCACTCCTGGACGTGATAAGCTCTCACCTAGAGTTGTCAAGCGTGTTTTTGTTGGTTTTTCTCGTACGCAAAAAGGGTATAGGTGTTTTGATCCTGTAGGACGCAAATATTATGTGAGTGTTGATGTCTCTTTCTTTGAGGCTATTATGTATTTCTCTCCTACAAGTGACAGGTTGTCCAATACAATGTCTGGCGAGGATATTGTAGTTCCTCCACCTCTGGCATCTCTACCAGATGAATCCCATGATACAACCAAGTCTCCTCCACCTCCACCACCACCTCCATCTACCCAGTCCAAGTTTTTACCCCTTGTGTACACTCGCAGGTCTTCTACTTGCCCCTCTGCTCAAGTGTCGGCCACATCATCCATCACGCCTGAGGTATGCCATGAACACATTGTTTCTACTGATGGCATTGGAGTTTTGACTAATACACAGGAAGAACTGCTTCCAGAGACCAAAGAGGATGGTGACGTAGACATGCATATTGCTCTAAGAAAGTCTCATCGTCAATGTGCCAAGTATCCTCTTGATGCGCATGATTCTTTGGATCATCTTTCCGACGACTACATAAGGTTTGTCATGGAACTCTCTGTTGTTACTATCCCTCGTACATATCAGGAGGCGCTACAAGACAGTAAGTGGAGACTTGCGATGGAAGAGGAGATGGGAGCTCTGCAGTCGCGAGGTACCTGGACCATTGTCTCTACTCCACCAAGCACCTCTGTTGTAAGCTGCAAATGGATATTTACGGTCAAGCAATGTGCGGACGACAGTGTGGACCGCTACAAGGCGAGACTTGTGGCACGAGGGTTCACCCAAACCTATGGGGTAGACTAACAGGATACCTTCTCTCCCGTGGCCAGACACTCGACACTACGCATTCTTCTGTCCATTGTTGTTTCCCGAGACTGGCCTCTTTATCAACTCGATGTGAAGAATGCATTTCTGTACAGAGATCTACAGGATGAGGTATATATGCAGCAGCCACCAGGGTTTGCTGCTGAGGGGGAGTCCCAGAAGGTATGCAGGCTTCATAAGGCGATTTATGGCCTGAAGCAGAGTCCGAGAGTTTGGTACCAGAAGCTATCGGAGTTGATAGAGCAATAGGGGTTTATGCGGTCTACTACAGATCACTCACTTTTTATTCAGAAGAAACGACGAGGTACTGTGTTATTCTTGTTTATGTAGATGATATTGTCAATACAGGGGATGATGAGCAAGGTATTTAGGCGGCCAAGGAGTTTCTAGGTCAACAATTTCTGACTAAGGACATTGGCACTCTTCGATACTTCCTTGGACTGGAGTTTGCCAGGAACCAGCGTGGTTTTATGATGACTCAAAGGAAGTTTGTGATGGATCTTCTCTCTGAGACTGGTATGACATGATGCAAGCCTGCTACTACTCCTATGGATCCTAGTATGAGATTGTATGATGATGACACTAAGGAGGTAGATAAGAGGAGATATAGAGAATTGGTTGGGAAGCTCTTGTATGCTACCATTACCAGGCCGGATATAGCGTTTGCAGTGAGCAAGGTTAGTCAGTTCATGGAGCAGCCGAGTGATGAATCTCAAATTCATCACTCTAAAAGTCATTAATTAAGCTCTAATCCCTAAAAATCATTAGCATTCCTTCATTTATTCTGCATAATTAGCATTCATGCATGTTTTGATAAGAATCGCATTTTATCACTTATTATTACACAAAATAAGAAGCCAAAAATTTCAGCTAAAATGACCCGTAAAATAGCCTAACTTCCATGATTTTTAATTAATACATGCTAACTCCAATTGACCTGAAACCACCTACACTGTGTACATATTACTAACAAGAATAAATAAAAAATACAAAAAAATCACTAACCTAAATAAGTGGACCAAAAACCCAAACCTTCTAGGATTTATGGACTAAAATATTGATATCTTCCTCATCCAGCATCCGTTTTGATCCTCCTCACTTTTGAACTAATGTACATTCAAATACCTTCAAAAAAGACCAAGTTCAAGTGAATCGAAGCTCATATGTGAAAGTTGGATTTTGGGTTTCTTTTGCACATTTTGTATTTTAGTGGTTTTCGACCTATTATTTTATGTACATAATTGACTCATTTTATTTTATTTCTTTTTTATTTGTCTTCTTTGATAAAAGTTTTATTAAAATACGTAAAAATCCAAATCCAAATTGAGCTTGAAATCAATGAAATTAACTGAGTCCGAGTCTTCACTAACTGTCTGTACAAAAAGTGCCATTTTCACATTTTATTTTATTTCTTCTTTTTCTTACTAAATAAAATCCAAAAAATAGATTAATGTGTAAATATTTATCTTTGATCTTATCATTTTTTCTGGATTTTTATCTGATTTAAAAATAATAAAAAATAGAAAACCCAAAAATCAATGTATTTTATGCACATGGGATACCCCAAAAATATCACTTTACACGAATGATCGAATTTAGTTTTGATCCCTTCATGAAAGTTGTAGATCTCATCGAGACGAGCAACTTTTGTGAAAAATTTTCGATCCGAGGTCATTTACTATTTTTATATATTTATTAATAAATTTATTTCTTAATTTTTGTGGGGATGATACGTGGCAACTCCTGGAGCCGCCACATGTCACCCATTTTTGGGCTTTTTAATTTTGTTTTTATTGAAAAATTTTAAAAAATAAACAAATAATAAAAAATAATAAAAATAAATAAATAGAAGGGGGTCACACGTGCATCGCACATGCCTCTGCGCACGTGCAGCGCACGTGCCTCTACGCACGTGCCCTCCACGTGCGCCCAGCATCTTACTCCATCGTCTCGCGATCCACTTTCCCAATTTGGGTTGTCGGCCCTCTTCAATCTCCGGCTACACTACGCGAATCTCGTCGCCGACTTCTAATCATGACCAACGCTACCTTCCACATCAGGTCGTCATCCTCCCGCGTATCTCTACCTAAATCCCATCTTCGATCTCTTCAACCCCCATCATGATCAATCACGGTCTTCCTGGTCAAGCAAAGAATCGCGATCTCTGTCGTTCGCGATCACCTGCCATCTCCGTCCCTCTCATCCTCTGCTATAAAAGACCACCGCCGGCCATAATCGCCGCCCATCCGCCAACTTACTTCTTAAAACGACCACCGGGGTGACAGCCCGGTATCTTCTTGGCGAGATCCGAGGACCTAGGCCTTGTTGCAGTCGCGTTACCTACGCCTGCTTCGCTCTGGTCATCCCCGTCGAGCCAGCGATATCTCCACTACCAACGACCTTTGCCTGCATCATCAACCACTAGGGGAGCCCGCTCCTCTCGACATTCCTCCACCTCCGTCCGCCGTACCTCCTCCGCAGTCCGCCATGCCTCCACCAACGCCTCCATCCCACTGTCGTGGAGGCCTCGTCCAGCGCCTCTCCAAACTTACTTCGTTGAACCCCGACGCTTGCAACTTTAACGACCGTGTTATCAACTGCAACAAGCTCAGTTCTTCATCGACGCTGCTACAGCACCGCAAGAGCCTTTATCCTCCAGGAAGATCTTCACCGGCTCTTCTCAAGCCCATCGTTCCCCCGCCGAAGGCCTCCAACAACTGGGGGAAGCTTCTGCTGATGAGGTTGTCGGACCGCAACTCCATCTCCGTCGCGCCGTCGGGGGCCATACCTGAGACCCTCCCACATGAGGAGCACGTACGGGAGGGGTCAATTACATCTATACCCCTGAGTCATTGGTTCTGCCTCACGTGTGCAGGGGGGGACATTTACGTCAAAAGCCCCGGAGGACCGCCATATTACCAGCGCAC
Organism: Ottelia alismoides; assembly: GCA_037367405.1. Classification (NCBI taxonomy): domain Eukaryota; kingdom Viridiplantae; phylum Streptophyta; class Magnoliopsida; order Alismatales; family Hydrocharitaceae; genus Ottelia; species Ottelia alismoides. The sequence goes on along the minus strand of JAZKJV010004371.1, from coordinate 382,287 downwards.
CCCTGCCGCCCATGGATCACGTGCTACGCATGAGACCAATGGGACTTTTGCAAAAATACCCCTAGGAGTATAGATATTTACATTTCAGTCCCACTATGTATATTTTTATTTATTATAATTGCAGTGATACCCTTGTGTTCCCCTCTACTTTGAACCTCTTTATTTCATTATTTTTATTATTCAAAAATAGCATGATGTTCTTCAATTAATTCTCTACATTATAGCATATGTGTGACATTTTTGTGATATGTGGTTAATTAATAATTAATTATTTTGTGGAAAATTGCATATTTTGCCCATTCTGTGCTTGGAAATTCATAATTAATTAACCATTGCTCTAAAAATCGCCAAAAATTCATGAATTGTAGAATTAGTTGTTTGTTACATCATGCCCAAAAAGATTTGCATTTGTATACATAATTTGTCTTATACAAATCATCTTGCATATTTCAATCTTTAATTTTTAATAGGTATTAAATCTTGTATTTTTAAGGTTTAGGATTTTTCTGAGATCCATCCCCTACGATAGATCTTGGATAATTTTACATCTTGAAATAATTAGATTTAATATTTATTATAATTAATTATTGAAATTCATAGTATTTGCATTCATAAATTCATAAAATATTTATCTTGTATACAAAAATTCCAAAAATATTAAAATGCATTCATTTCACTATAATTGTCATCTTGGCCAAGTTTCGTATTTTTGGGATATCGTTTGATTGATCTTTACTTTTTAGTCCCTAAAATTGGCTACATTTGTAGATTGTATCCCAAATTGCGTTGAAAATACCAAAAAATACCATCTCGAAAACCATACACGAACATTGATAGACAAATTTCTAGGTTGTTCTTTTGCCTCCTTGAGTTCGACCTTGGGACTTGTCCAAGTAAAATAAACATAAAACCACATTGACTAAAATTGATTAAATTTCTTGTGGTTATTTCTTGACCAATTACGATTGCCTGACAACGAAAAATTCAACATTAATTTAAATGCTCAATAATTCCCCATAATTAACCAGGGCATTCTTTGGACTCGTCACCGAGGAAGGTACATATAGATGATGTCCATATGATCTTGAGATATCTGAATACCTCACCTGGTTCGGGTCTTATATTCAACAGGGATACATCGCTTGAGGTGACAGCTTGTACATATGCAGATTATGCAGGTTGCCCTAGAGACATAAAGTCTACTTCGAGTTTTGCTATTTTTTTCGGAAGCTCAATTGTTTCATGGAAAAGCAAGAAGCAGACAGTGGAGGCCAGATCAAGTGCAAAATCTGAATACAGAGCCATGGCACAAGGAAGTGCAGAGATGATGTAGGTTAGATCTATGTTGATCGACCTTACTATTGTGGTTTCTCTTCCTATATGGCTTTTATATGATAATCAAGCTGCTTTATTTATTGCCAATAAACCTGTCATTCATGAGCAGACAAAGCATATCGAGGTGGACCGTCATTACACCAGAGACATGATTCAGAAAGGTCTCATATCCACCTCTCATGTTTCCACAGGAAATCAGACGGCAGACATCTTCACCAAGACCCTGACTAGAGGACCATTCCAGAGGTGTTGTTCCAAGCTGAGCATGATAGATATATATGCTCCAGCTTGAGAGGGAGTGTTGAGATAAATGTATCTCACATTATCTTTTTATATTTTATATTATCTTCGTGTACTGCTCATGTAATTAACCCATGGCTTTTCTCCTATATAAGAGAGCTTATAGGTCTCATATAATACAAGCCTCAGTTTTATCCCAGCAATGATGACACTGAGGAAGTTAATATGAGGAGGCACCGAGAGCTTGTTGGCAAGCTACTATATGTGACCATCACTAAACCTGACATATCCTTTGCTGCAAGCAAAGTAAGTCAGTTTATAGAGCAACCCAGACAGACATATATGGATGCAATCCATATGATTCTGAGATATCTGAAGACTTCACCTGGTACAGGAATTCTTTTCAGCAGCAGCACATCTCTCTCATTTACAGCATGTACAGATGCAGATTATACTGGATGTCCAAAGGATAGAAAGTCTACCTCGGATTTTGTTGTGTTTATAGGGATTTCCCTGGTTTGATGGAAGAGCAAGAAGAAGATTGTGATTGCCAGATCTAGTGTTGAGTCAGAATACAGGGCTATGGCACATGCTACCACGGAGATTATGTGGGTCAGATGTGTTCTTACTGATCTAACTATAGAAGTGTCACTTCCCATGCACCTCCAACGTGACAACCAGACTGCTCTTTTTATTGCCAACAACCCTGCATTCCATGAGAGAACGAAACATATAGAGGTAGACTGTCATTATATTAGAGATATGATTCAGAAATATCTGATTTCTACCTCTCATGTTAGTTCAGGAGAGCAAACAGGAGATATCTTTACCAAGACATTACTCAAGGGAGCATTTCAGAAGTGTTTGTCCAAGCTGAGCATGATTGACATCCATGCTCCATCTTAAGGGGGGTTGTTGGAATATTTCTATATTCTGTGTATCTTTCCTATTATTTTATTTCTTTATGTCTGTCATATGTAATTTACCCATAGGTCTTTCCCCTATATAAGAGAGCCTATGGTTACATGAAATAAGAATCTCTTCTTTTTCTCCCAACAATACAGGTTCATAGTTGATGAACCGGGGGACAGAGCTCACTCATGAGATATTTTAGGGTTAAAATGAATTCCATGCATGGTCGTTTTGTTTGTAAAATAAGATTTGAGATATTAATATATGTTTTTTGAAAGAATATGATTAATATTATAGCCCAATTAAAAAAATGAGAAATCTATTGATACATTTCGAAGAAGAGAGTCAAACCAGGGTCTGAACTTCGGAGTTATCAAAGTCTTTTAGTGTGAAGGATGGATGAGTATTTGGATACTCAAGGTTACTTTTGTTGACGTAATGGATCATCTACCGTGACACTTCCATACCGAAAAAGTGATGAAATAGGATGGATTTTAGTGACTCCATTTAGCTAGATGATTTGTGATTTAATTGGATCAAATCATAATTAGTTTGAATCCAATTTACAATTCCAATTCCAATTTCAATTTCAATGTCCAACTGTTGGAAATTGAATGATCATGGAAATGGAAATATACAAGCTCCTTGATCTCATTTCATATCTCCAAATAGTTTGAACTATGATTAGAAATGGTTAAGGAAGCTAGATTCAGCTCACTGACACTTTGTCCAGCTCATAGAGAGTGCGATGCGTTCCATTGAGCTAATTGAGTGTAAAGTGTTAGCTCGAGCTCAATATTCGTATGTGACAGATTTTTGCAAAAATGCTATAAATCATGAAACTGGATAGTTATCCACATTTCAAGTCACTATACATGAATTGTATGATCTCCCTGATATTATCTCCAAGTATCTGCATTCATATCTCATGAGTCCTAATTGGATTAGGACTTATACCTGTTAATAATAATATTGTAATAATTATGATTATTACATATTATTGATAAGGCTAATTTTGTGAATATGATTCACAAAAATAACTCATTAATTAATGTGAATAGTGATTCACAATAATTAATATTTATATGGATGTGATTCATATAAATATTTATGTAAATACAATTTACATAATTTTTCCAAGGCATGAGATTATGTGAATTTGATAAACATTAATTTCTGTAGATGTAAATTAGATTTACATTTAATTCTGGGCTCATGAATATGATTCATAAGTTTTAGGAATAAATCCATAATTTCTTCAATATTGATAATATGATTATCAAGTAAATTAATTAATTAATTAAATTAACAACAACAACTTCCATTTATGGAATTTGGTGGGCGTGTATACTAAGTATACATGGTCCACCATGTTGTTGAGTTCTTGGACTCTAAAGTTGTTGCTTATTTTAGTTTAATTAATTAATGATGATTGAAGATAATAAGGAGATAATCCTTGTTGAATTAAGACTTGCTTTTAGCCCTTGATTTAAAATCCAAGGGCTACCATGGTACACGTTGGACGTGTACAATAAGTATAACAGAATGACTATGCTCTCTCTTTTTACAACAATTGTAAGAGCTAAATTCTCTTCTAAATTTCATGCCCCTTGAGAGAGAAAAAATTTTGAGAGTCTACAACTCTTTTCTTGTAGCTCTAGTCGACATACATGTGCATGGGAAGCAATGTGACTCATCTCCGCGTCCATAAGAGAGAAGTCTGCCGATTGGACTTCGATTCGGAGGTTTCTTTCGTAGAAACTCACGCATTAAAGATAATCATGCTTTACCTCTTCTATTCATCATGAATATTAGAATCATAAAGGAAATCATTTCCTTATATATTTGATTTCTAGATGCAAAAATTATTGTGTTACATTTTCTAGTTCATACGATGAACTAACATTGTTTTAGCAAATTGTTTGCTAAATATTTCGCGTTTTCCGTGATGCATAGTAAATAATTTTTATTTACTTCCTTCATCAGGGTATTAGGGTTTCATGGTAAAGAAGGACCATATTGTACGGGGTAGATATGATGGAGAGGTTCTCATTGAAGGGTAAACCCTTATCAATGTGACCATTCAACAAAACGAATGACTTCATATTATTCTATCAGTAGATAAAGAATATACTTTCTTAAGAATCTCTTATGAAAACTCTCTACGAAGGTGAAAGAAGCTAGAATATAGAAGAGTGGAAAAAGATGAGTCTTGGGGTACAATTTTATTCTTCTTAACGAACAACATTTTTCACGAAGTGATCAGCCTAAATAACCCGACGAAGGTCTTGAAGAAGCTCAAGGGAGAATACAAGTTTTAATCTCCTACAAATAGGTTATTTCTAAAGAAGTTGTATCATCTGAAGGATGATAAACAAGATAAAGTTAGGGTTTCATTTGAATGAGTTCAATAGAATTTTAACGAATTTACTCACTCTTTAGGAGAAAAGCGAGAAAGGGGTGTCAACTAGGAGGATAAGATGCTGATCTTGTTGAGTTATCTTCTATGTTCTTATGATCATATTGTGATTACTCAAAAACAAAAAATCACCACATAAAATAAGACAATTGCTTCATTACTTATGAATGAGTTTAGGTGAAGGTCGATACATAAGGCAATAAATGATGAAGGTCGTGTCTTGGCAAAAGAGAGCAAATAATTTAATATCAAGAGAAATAAGGTTCAGATATCGACCAAGTCACGAGGTCCTACCAAATGCTCATACAGTTAGAAGGTCAAAAGGTTGTTATTTAGATGAATAGGAAAAGGAGAAAAGGTCGGTGGTTTAGACTCAGACCAAGAGGATTCAATTGCAATATGAGAGGAAGACTTGTTAACGTGCTCAAATAGATGAAGATGGACTCAAGATGGCTTTTGCGACTCCTACCTCTCAAATAGATGAATCATGGAAAACCAAGTTTTTCCCTACCTCTCAATTCCAGAATCAAAAGCGATAAGAATGAAGGTTGGTTTGTTAAACAAGTTAGTCCTCTTCAAGTAGAAAGCAATCAATCCTGAAAGTATTATGAAAAACCACCAAACTACTATTTAAGCAAGTGGAATATATGTGTCGGGACCTATCCCAAACATTCTTTTTAAACAAAAGAGAGTATATACCTTGAATGATACTACCTTAAATATATATTAATATGAGAAAATGCCTTTCGAATTAAAATGTCCAGAACTCGAATATAACCTTGGCATGATTTACAATGTTGTTGATATAAAGCTGCTCTTAGCAAAGTCACCCCATTATGAACAAGCCAACAAACCCAAATAGACGCCAAGAGCTTGATGTGCCCTCCCATCACTTTGAGTCGAGCAGTACCAAGGGAGACGTAACAACCTTCAAACCTTGAAAAGTCAAGCCACTGAATTTCTCCCTATCAACCATCTTACCTAGATTACAAGAGAACAAAAGATCCCCTGGGTCACCCTCATATAATGAGTATATCGATATCGTTCCCTTGAGAACATTTTATGTGTGTACTCTCATAACCCTAACCAACGAATACCTTCACTCGTACTAGTGCAGTAGAGTTCTAAATTAATCTATGATCCGACTTTTACATCTCCAGGATCGAAAACTGTTAAGATACATATTTATCTTTCCTTATCTTTAATGTATTTTCTATTTCTGGTGATCATGCAGTGTGTCTACCACCCAAAAGACCATGTTTCAAATCCCTCCTTATGGGGGTCGCGTTAGGTAGTCGACAGCCAACGTAAAAAATGTTGAATCTTTCAACATGGATTTGAGCAAGAATCCATATAGCCGACCCTACTTATTGTGGGAAAATGCTTCATCATTTTACCCGACCCTACTTAATTGTGGGAAAAGGCTTTTCTGTTTTCGTTGTTATCGTTAATGTAGCTTCTATTTCTTTTGTCTCTATTATGTAATTTCCTTCTAGGGTTTCTCCTCTTTATATAAGAGAGCCATATGGCCTCATGAATAAACAAGTTATCATTCTCTTTCCATGTGTTATTAGAACGATGGTTCTACACCGAAGTCATGTGCGCTAGTCCTTCCCACCCATCGACCCCCATCCTCATTGTTGCCCCTCTCGCACGTGGCCTCCTCATCATTGTCCCAACAGCCTCTCCTCTTCTGGTCGACACCCCAACATGTCGTTGCAGCCTCCCCAATGGCCTCGCCCCCCCCCCCTCCTCAGGTTGTCGTCACGGTTTTGTGTGGCCCTCCAATTAGTTGCTGATGCAGCCCCCAACGACCCATGCACCTCCTGGAGAACCAGCTAAACCGATCTAGGACACCAGTCCTTGTCGTTGCACCTCCCATATCTTCCAACGACCGAATTTTGAGTTGTTACTGGTTAGAGTTGATAAAGCGGCACGGCTTCATGAGGGCGATTGCAGATCATTCAATATTTGTTTAGAGGAATCAGACAGGTATAGTTGTCGTTGTAGTCTATGTTGATGATATCATTGTTACAAGAGATGATGTGCATGTGATCAGTATGTCTAAGGACTTATTTGGACAGCATTTCGTTACCAAAGACCTTGGTGATTTGCGATACTTCCTAGGTCTAGAGTTTGTCAGGAGCTAGCATTGTAATGACCCAGAGGAAGTATATTACAGATCTCCTAAGATAGGCATGGCAAATTGTAGACCTGCCACTACTCACATGGGCCCCAAAATGAAACTATATGATGACGATACATATGAGGTAGACAAGAGGAGATACAGGGAACATGTTAAAAAGCTCGTCTAAGTTACTATTACTAGGCTAAACATGTCTTTTGTTGTGAGAAAAGTAAGTCAGTTAATAGAGCAGTTGAGTCAGCCGCATATAGATGCATTTCATATGATTCAAAGATAACTAAATTCCTCTTTAGGTCCTGGAAAGATCTTAAGAAGGGGGACATCCCTTGCCATCATAACATGTCCAAACACAGACTATGTAGGATGTCCCAAGGACATGAAATCTACCTCTGACTTTGCAGTGTTCATAGGAGCTCTTTGGTATCATGGAAGAGTAAGAAGCAAGTCATGGTTGCTAGATATATTAACGAGTCATTGGATCTGACTGACTTAGATGTTGGCATGCCTCTTCCCATGCAACTACAATGTGATAACCAAACTACTCTTTTCAATGCCAACAAGCATGTCTTCCATGGGAGGACCAAGCACATTGAGGTAAATTGTCATTATACACATGACATGATTCAGAAGGATTTTATCTCTATTTCCAACATCGTCTCAGGGGAACATATATCATATGTTATCACCAAGTGTCTAGCCAGAGGGTTATTCCAAAAATATTCCAAGCTAAGCATGATTGGCACCTATGCTCCATCTTGAGGGGGAGTGTTGAGACATATTTATCTTTTCTTATCTTTTATTTATTTTCTATTCCTTTTATTTCTATTATGTAATTTCCCCTCTATGGTTTCTCCTCTCTATATAAAGAGCCATGTGGCATCATGAATAAACAAGTTATCATTCTCTTTCCACAAAAACTGTTGGGAAAAATGAAAGAGATGATTATTCCATGAGCCCTAGGCTCTCTTATAAAGGAGAGTAGCCTATGGGTAAATTACATAAAGCATACAACTGAAAATAAAAACTAACAGAGAGACACATAGAAAACTAATATATATGTTAACACTCCCCCTCAAGATGGAGCATAGATATCAATCATGCTCAGCTTGGACGCACACTTCTGGAATGGGCCTCGTAGTAATGCCTTGGTGAATATATCAGCAGTTTGATTTTCTGAGGTGACATGAGATGTAGCAATGAACCCCTTCTGAATCATGTCACGTATGAAGTGACAGTCAACCTCAATATGCTTGGTCCGCTCATGGAATGCTGGATTGTTTGCAATGAACAAGGCTGCCTGATTATCACATTCTAAGTCCATAGGAAGTGGTACATCTAGACATAGATCTGTAAGTACAGCCTTTACCCACATCATCTCTATGCTAGCCTGGGCCATAGCCCTATATTCGGATTCAGCACTAGATCTGGCTACTACCGTCTGTTTCTTGCTCCTCCATGAGATTAGAGAATCTCCAACGTAGACTGCAAACCCCGAGGTGGACTTCCTGTCCTTGGGACAACCTGCGTAGTCTGCATCCGCACATGCTGAGATAGAAATCCCCTTTCCCTTCTTGAATAGCAAACCTGCACCTGGAGAAGATTTGAGGTATCTAAGTATCATATGTATGGCATCCATATGAACCTGACGTGGTTGCTTCATGAACTGGCTCACACGACTCACTGCGAAGGATATATCGGGCCTAGTGATCGTGACATACAACAGTTTGCCTACCAGTTCTCTGTATTTTCTCCTGTCCACCTCCTCTGTGTCATCATCATATAGCTTCATGCTGGGGTCCATTGGTGTCGTAGCAGGCCAACACCCAAGCATACCTGTTTCACTCAACAGGTTCGTAACATATTTCCTCTGCGACATTACTAATCCATACGGATTTCTAGCGAATTCCAGCCCCAGGAAATATCTAAGGACTCCAAGATCCTTAGTGACAAATTCGCTTCCCAGCTTCTCTTTCGCCTGCTTTATGCCTTGCTCATCATCTCCTGTAATCAAGATGTCGTCTACGTAAACCATAATTGCAATAATACCTCTTGAAGTCTTCTGTACAAACAAGGAATGATCAGCATTGGAGCGTTTGTATCCCTGTTTTTCAAAGAGGTCTGAGAGCTTCTGAAACCATGCTCTGGGGCTCTGCTTAAGGCCATAGATAGCCTTATGAAGTCTGCACACCTTGGAACACTCCCCCTCAACAGCAAACCCGGGTGGTTAATGCATATAGACTTCCTCCTGTAGGTCTCCATATAAGAACGCGTTCTTCACATCCAACTGATATAGAGGCCACTCTCTATTGACTGCGACTGACAGCAAGATCCGTAGAGTGGAATGATGGGCTACTGGCGAGAATGTATCAAGGTAATCCACCCCATATGTCTGTGTAAAGCCACGTGCAACAAGGCGGGCCTTGTATCTGTCAATACTGCCATCTGCATTTTGCTTCACCGTAAATACCCACTTGCAGCTCACCGGGGTCACATCTGAAGGTATAGGAACTAGACTCCAAGTTCCCCTTGATTGAAGTGCCGTCATTTCTTCCTGAATTGCTAGACGTCATCTACTATCCTGCAGAGCATCTTGATAATTCCGTGGAATATCTACAGCTGACAAGGCCACCACAAAGTTTGATGCAAACGGCTTCCGGCGTCAACAATAAAACTAAAAATAATTTGGCGGTGGAAAAATCGGTGGAGAAAGGGAGAGGTAGAGAAGAAGAATTCTCGTCGGTAACGAGGGATTGAAGGAGGAGAACCGCGGAGATCGCGTGGGGGAAGAGAGAGAGGAGGAAGATGATGAGATAAACTCAATTTTGATTCATAATTGACTGAATAAAAATAGTGGACTACCATCTCTTTATATAGGAGAGATGGTTTACAAAAATAGTAAACAAATTGACAACCAACTTTATCCTAATTGGACTCTGACAACTTCTAATTGACCTCTAATTACTTTAATTAGACTCTAACTAATTAATTGACCCAATTTCAAATTAAAATCTACGAAATAATGTTGAGATCACATGCGATCTCAATTATTTAATTAAACAATTATGACAACTTAAAAACGTAAATAAAATTGACAATTAAATTTAAATAAATATTTGGCCCTATATTCGGGGCCCACGCTGCATCAACTCTCCTCCGCTTTTAAAAATTCGTCTCCCGATGAATTGCTGGATCTGCAGGTTTGGAGGAAGATTCGGCGCATTCCGTCGTCTTCTGGAAGAACTGATGTGGAGTGAACGGCGGAATCCATATGCGGGCGGGAATGGCGCGGCCGTCGGGGTTGAAGAACATGTGCGGTGCGAACGGCGGCGGCGTCTTGATTGTTCTCTCCTTCCCGTGATGTTCAAAAAACTGATGTGGCATGGAGAATATGGTCCTTGGAGAAGCCATAATGAAGCAATGGCACAAGGAGAGGAGAAGAGGAGATGTGGCTAAGGAATGAAGCCATGGGGTCCTTTTATAAGGGAAGCCCAAGGCTCTAGTCCTATTGGGAGAAGGAGGATCCCCAAATCTGTGATTTTCAGCCTCCTTTTTTAAATATCTTGGCCGCCAGGGGTGTGTTTGAAAATTTTGCGCCCCCTTATTCTTTCTTTCTTTCCTATGGCTTTTGAACTCTCTGTAAATATGGGAAGTTTGGATTTTTTTCTCGCAATTTTTCCCACTTAATTTCCATCCCCACACGCCGTGGGTTTGATATCCCATAAAATTCAGGTCATTCGTTAGGGTTGGATCCCCATCCTCACGCATATGGCGAGGCCAAAGGCGGCGGCTGCTCGATGGCTGGATGCGGGAGGCGCTGTGGCGTCGGAGAGGCACGGGGACATGGTCAAGGCCGCGCGCGGTGGTCGGCTTGTGGACAGCCGACGTGGGCGCGAGAGGTGGCCTGATGGCTCGGGGCGGCGCCGTGAGTAGCGAGCAGCCCACGCGCGGGGCGGCGTGAGGGCTGGAACGATGACGCGGCAGGGTGAGCAGGGCTCTACGGCGGCGTGCAGAGGTGTTGGCAATGGAGGAGCGCTGCCTCGCACGGCGCAAGGGAGACAGGGAAAGGGGAGGGTGCGGAATTGAGAGGGGAAGAGAAGGGATGGGAAGGTGAGGGAGCCGGAGGAAGTCGACGGGGAGGGGAAGGGAAAGCGGCGGCGGTAGGGGGGTGGGTTAGGGTTACGGGGAGGGAAAGGGAAATATCGGGGAGAGAGGGAGGGGATGGGCCGAGAGGAGGGTGCGGGGTTGTGGTCGGTGGGGGTGCCGTGGGGGGGTATGGGGCTGTCGGAGGGGTTGTCGGGGAGGGGCTGACGACCGCGCGGGCCGGGGAGGGTAGGAGAGGTACCTGGGAAGGCTGGGGTTGTGCCAGGATGACCGGAGGGGGCCGCGGAGTCGATTCCGATGGCGGAATTGGTTCTGGAAAGTGCTGGACAGCGAGCATTTCTTCCTCCACAGGGCGGGTTTCTTCGTCAAACTTCGCGGTAGCTGCCTCAACGGGTGGCGGCTTCGATTGGGCATCGCGTAGGGCCTCGAAGTTGGCTACAAGGGCCCGAAACTCGGAGCGGATTGTGGTTTGCAAGTGATGCAAATCACATAGCATGCGCTCCGGCTCCTTGTCGTAGTCGTCGTTGGTTCGTCGTTTTCTGTTGGACGAGCGATGGTCCCTTGATGCATGTCGACGCGAATATCTGGACGGATCGTCAGATCGTGGGGACGATCTATAAGCCATGCTCTGATACCAAATGATGCAAACGGCTTCCGGCGTCGACAATAAAATTAAAAATAATTTGGCGGTGGAAAAATCGGTGGAGAAAGGGAGAGGTAGAGAAGAAGAATTCTCGTCGGTAACGAGGGATTGAAGGAGGAGAACCGCGGAGATCGCGTGGGGGAAGAGAGAGAGGAGGAAGATGATGAGATAAACTCAATTTTGATTCATAATTGACTGAATAAAAATACTGGACTACCATCTCTTTATATAGGAGAGAAGGTTTACAAAAATAGTAAACAAATTGACAACCAACTTTATCCTAATTGGACTCTGACAACTTCCAATTGACCTCTAATTACTCTAATTAGACTCTAACTAATTATTTGACCCAATTTCAAATTAAAATCTACGAAATAACGTTGAGATCACATGCGATCTCAATTATTTAATTAAACAATTATGACAACTTAAAAACGTAAATAAAATTGACAATTAAATTTAAATAAATATTTGGCCCTATATTCGGGGCCCACGCTGCATCAAAGTTCCTGAAATCCCCTGATAGTCGCTCAAATGACACAGAAGCTACCAATGGATGTGTAACGCAACTCCTCTTCGTTTTGTGTACAGCAATAGGAACATCTAAATCAGTTGTGTCCTCATGTGGCCCCTGCAACATATCCTGCTCAGAAATATCATTAGATCCATCAAGAGAAGTATCTTCAGTACATACCATAGGCGAGCTAGGAGATGAGTCATGACCATGAGCTGGAGGAGGCCTGCGGGTATAATGGAAAGGTAGTGGTGAAACGAGGATCGTTGGTGGTGGTGGTGGTGGTGACGGTGCTGGAGGTGGTGGTGTCATATATATGGCGTCGGTAGTCAATGGAGGTAGCTGTTGATCACCTGAGGATGAAAAATACATTACGGATTCAAAAAATGTAACATCTGCACTGACCATATACCGCCTACGCAAAGGATCAAAACACTTGTACCACTTTTGAGTTCTAGAGTACCCAACAAACACACACTTGACAGCCCTAGGAGAGAGCTTGTCAGTACCAGGAGAGAACAGGTGGACAAAGGCAACAGAACCAAACACACGGGGAGTAAGAGAAAACAGATCCCTCCCAGGATAGATAAGGGAAAAAGGAATCTGTTCATCCAAGACAGAGGACGGCATACGGTTAATTAGGTAACATGCTGTGAGAACCGCGTCACCCCAGTAAGAATAAGCAACATGACTATGTATAAGGAGTGATCTTGTGACATCAAGAAGGTGGCGATGTTTCCTTTCAGCGATCCCATTTTGTTGAGAGGTATAAGCACAGGATGTTTGATGGATAATCCCTTTTGATGAGTAGTAGTTGGCTAGGGCATGAGTGCACAGTTCTAAGGCATTATCACTTCTCACAAATTTCACAGATGTGGAAAAAATATTTTGAATTTCATTCAGAAACTGGATAATAATATTGCCTGCTTCAGATTTATTTTTCATCAAAAATACCCATGACACACGAGAGAAGTCATCCACAATAACTATATAAAATTTGTGTCCCTGATGATCAGGTACACGACTCGGACCCCAGATATCAATATGAAGTAACTCGAACTTAGAGGTACTACTCCGACCTGGACGACTGGAAATGTAGACCGGTGATGCTTTCCCAACTGACAAGCCTCACATTAGATAGATGTGTGAGGAAGACCCTGGGGTAACACATGACGCAACATCTGAAGCGGTAGATGCCCAAAGCGCAGATGCCACAGCAAAGGAGATACTAGTCCAGTGGGAAGAGATGAGGTCCCAGCGAATGGAGTCTGATTTAGGCGATAGAGGCCTCCTTGCTCATAGCCACGACCAATCACGTTGCTCGTACGGATGTCCTGAAAAATAAGAGAAGATGGATCAAAAATTGCCCGACATTGTAAATCCTTCGTAATCTGACTGATTGATAACAAATTCATTGAAAAATCAGGTGCATGTAGCACATTCTTGAGCTGCATAGAAGATGTCAGTCTAATCTCCCCCTGACCAGTTATAGGAGAATGTGTACCAATGGCAATGACCACTGTTCGGCCTGGAGGAATCTGAGAATATCATGTAAGTAAACTCTGATCGCCACATAGATGATGTGTAGCGCCCGAGTCCATAATCCAAGGTAATGTATCTGATTTACTACTGGTAAATGCAAGTATGCTACCTGAAGCACTGGTAGACGCAGAGGCAGAAGCAGCAGCATCAGGTTGACTCTCAGTAGTAGGTGCTGGGCCAGATGGGGGAATAATGCCCCTTAGACGGGCAACTAGATCATCGAACCGTTGATCCAAAGTAGCAGCAGATGGAGGCTCTATCTGCTCAGTGACTCGTGCAGATGCAGGAAAACCATGCTTCGAGTAGCATTTGTCTTCATTGTGTCCAACGCAATGACAGTAGGTACATGTTGGCCGAGTGTGGCCTCCTCTGCCACGAGGTCCACGTCCACAAGTCTGATGATGAAATCTGCGACCCCTGTTGGCGGCCATGGCTGAAGCATTCTAATTCGTGGCCGTGGAAGGAACGGTGATGCGGCTCAGTCTATGGAAGGCTTCCTCCATGGGAGGAATAGTAGAATCGGCCATGATCTGGGATCGTACCGCCTCATACTCTGGATCAAGTGCAGCAAGGAACACGCCCACCATAGTCGCATTCCGATATGTCTTCTGTTGTTCTGACGTGGTTGTCAGAGGCATGAAGCTGTAGAGCTTCTCGAACATCCCTCTCAGGGATGTGTAGAGTGAATGTAGAGGGCGACCATTCTGCTTTATAGTGAATATATCATGCTGGAGTTGCAGAATCTTTGTCTCGTTCTTCGCCTGAGGATATGTGGCCGCCAGAATGTCCCACATGTCTTTGGCCGTAAGCTGATGTAGAATGTCATTGGCAATCTCGATCGCCAACGTACCAGTAGCCAAACTTTGGCGTATGCGTCATCGTCCTCCCAAGAGGCATTGGCTCCAGTCTTCTCAGCAGGCTCTGGTTCAGTAAGAATATGCTTCTTACCTGTTGACTTTATCATGCTCATGAACTGCATCACCCACAGTTCATAGTTTGTACCGTCCATTTTGACGATAGGCGCCGGACCACGGAATGCGCCTTGCTTTCTGACATACTGGAAACTGAAGACTGGAGCGATTGACTGAAGATAAGATTTGTCTACAATGACATAGACGGGTTTAGTTGCTTGTGTAGACCTCAAACAACTAAACCCATGTAGGTGACGGTGTGCTCTTTAGGGCTTCGCGCACGCTTAGGGCTCCTTGGTGCCCTCTGACCTCGCAGGAACACAAGGTCAACCGATCAGTCGTGCACCGTGAAGTTGCGCACAGGCGCAGGCGAGATCAGGCGCACAGGTGCACAGGCGAGATCAGACACACAGGCGCACATACGAGATCAGGCGCACAGGCGCAGACGAGCGCGCAGCCGCGCGTGAAGTTGCGCGCTGGGCGCAGCACTGACGTACGCGCACAGGCACGTAAAGGTGTGTGCGCGCAGAGATGCACAGGAAAGCGCGCAGGGACGCTAGCAGGTGCGCGGTGGTGGCGTACAGGCGCGTAGGCACCGGCGGAGGTGCAGCGGCGGGGCAGAAGCGCTGGCGGCGCCGGCGATGAGAGAGAGGGGCTCACGGGTGGGGTGGGGTAGGGTTAGGGTTTCGAGAACTCCGGTCTAGGACCGTCGCTCTGATACCATGTTGGGAAAAATGAAAGAGATGATTATTCCATGAGCCCTAGGCTCTCTTATATAGGAGAGTAGCCTATGGGTAAATTACATAAAGCATACAGCTGAAAATAAAAACTAACAGAGAGACACATAGAAAACTAATATATATGTTAACAAAAACCATGCTAGAAATCAAATCTTTTTACACATTTTGTATCGATAAGTCATTATCCTCCTAAGCCCAATGATCCATGCTTCTTGGCAGTCCCTCAATAGAATCAAGATGCACCATCAACTTCAAAAAATCTTGTAATCCTCGATTACATTATGATCACACAGAATGCACTCACCATGTCAATCATCAACCTAAACATGAAGGATCTACCACCACCTAGCACCAACCACATTTTAGAAGAGATTTTAGGTAACACTGAGAAGATACCCTTATTAAATGACGTAGAAAAGAATCTTGAATGAAGCAAAACAAAAAAGGTGCTAAGAAATCATATAGATATCTCTAGACATAACTACAAAGAAACTCATTATCACTTCTCCAAATTCTAAAGATCTTCTTAGCAAGCAGTATCTTGTTCATTTCCTCAAGCCCCAAAACCCTCGGATAACTATCCATAGGTAGCATGTCAGATTTCTAATCCAACACTAGGAACGTGCTAAAATTGGTTATTGGTCTTTGTTAGAGAATGTAATAGGTGGGTAATTGGATCTCACCAAGATCCAATTACCCCACTCATGTTTAGTCTCACATGGATGAGCGGTGGGACTTCGGTCTGTCCAAGGGGCTATATAAGGAGCCCTCACCCCCTGTACTCATTGATAAGTTTAATAGAATATATGTCCCTTTGAGGGCTTCTCCCGTGGTTTCATCCTGTTCCTTAGGGAGTAGGGTTCCACATTAAATCTTTGTTCTTCATCTTTATTATTTTATTTATCGATTCCGTTTCCGCTTCTTAGATTTCAACATGGTATCAGAACGAGTCGATTCTCGAGGAGTTTTACATCATTTTTTTCCTTGATTCGATTGGTCGGTTTTTTGAAGATTATTTGTTCATCCAAATATCTACTGTTCATGCTTCACGGCGGCAACGAACTCAGGCTAAGGGTTCTCATAGCACATTGGTTTTGAAACCTCCTGGCATCCTAGCCGTATATGGCTCCAAGCGTGCTCCTGCGCTTCTCTAGGCAATGCCCTACAACCGCAACATCTCCAGGCGACTCCCCTCCTTCGAGCCTAGACGGTGGCGGGGCTCCATCCCTAATCCCAGGCGACGAGGACTCATCTCTAGGCGACGAGGCTTCATCGCCTTCAACCCAGTTCCAGCGTCATCAAGCGGCTGTCGCTGGCAGTGGCAGCATCGCAGCTCCTCCCAGGAGCACTTCTCGTGCTAAACAAAGCTCCTTGCACGACTCGCAAGCGCCAGGAGATATGCGATCGACAACTCCAACAGTGGGTTGGCTGCTCCTCCTCCCTCATCTAAAACCAACGGCGGCATCTTCATGCGAGGGGGAGCACCTCCGCCTCCCTCCTGGATGCAGTGACCCTCCTCCCGGCAGACCTAGTTCCCACAGATATTCTACATGGTGGTGGCTCCTCCAGGCGTGAATGCCCTTAATCCTCTCCAGGCAGGGCTCGGGGCTTGAAGCCCCCCCCCCCCATCCGCTCCCAACAACAGTGCATCGATCTTAGCCGCCTTGCATGCTCCTGCATCAAGACGAAGGCGTGCTTCCTCTTTCCCCTGCTCAACGACGAGGCCCCACCGCCATCTCCATTCCAATCAAACACCGACAACAAAGAAAAGAAAAGAATGGCCATCGAGGGTGGCTACGAAGAGATTGGTTCCCTACATGGGAATCCTAGGGCTTGCTTTAAACAAAAATAACCCAAGGGGTTCTTTTGTTTGGGCCAAACGTGCCTAGTTATTGAAAAAAAGGGAGAGAGAGAGAGAGAGAGAGAAGGGGAAGCCCAGCTGACACAAAAAGCGAGAAGGTGCTCAGTCAAGTTGGGCCGAAAATATTGTTAACATTTTTGGGTCCAAGTTGGGCAGTTTACAAAAAAAGAAAAAAAAGAGATGCGTAAAAAACCGTACGTAAAAAAAACAAAAAAAAAGAAATGGTTTAAAATATTTCAAAAAAAAGAAGATGAGAAAAGAATAGCCGAAAAAAAGAGGGGAACGACTAAGAAAGAAAAAAGATGACATGAATTATGCAAAAAAATGATGATTTGTAAAAAATTCATGTTTCTCCCAACTTGATGTTCCAAGCTCTTTATTCTATCAAGTATGGGAGAAAGGGGGGTTCAGATCTATATTCTTCTCGGCATCTGCACGTCCACGACTGACAGACCGACACTTCAGATATCTTTGATCATCCATCTTCACCGAGCATCAAATTCTTCATCAGGGTGTATACTTCTTCTTTTACGACCTGATCAATTTCTCGCGTTGGACTTCTTCTGTAGCAACTCTTCTCCAGGCACGAAAGAGATACGTTCTGGTGACCTGATATCGCAACAACTCTATAAGCATGGCAAAGATACATTCCGGTGATCTGAACGTCGCAGACATGTCCTCGTGCGAGGTCTTCTACCAGCAGCGGATATGATCTTATGATGTATCGTGAAGATGTATTGTATATTTTTTTGTTGCAAGCTGCAGCTTTCTCAACTCCATCTTGAGGGGGATGTTAGAGAATGTAATAGGTGGGTAATTGGATCTCACCAATATCCAATTACCCCATTCATATTTACTCCCACATGGATAAGCGGTGGGACTTTGGTCTGTCCGAGGGGCTATATAAGGAGCCCTTCACCCCTTGTACTCATTGAGAAGTTTAATAAAATACCTGTCCCTTTGAGGGATTCTCCCGTGGTTTCATCCCGCCCTTAGGGAGTAAGGTTTCACGTTAAATCTTTATTCTTCATGTTTATTATTTTGTTTATCGATTCCATTTCTCAGATTTCAACAGTCTTGAACTCTCTCTAGAGATTGGTATCAAAATTTGGACATTTATAGAAAAGGAGTGATAAAATAATAATGAACCATTTTGTCTTGATCTTTTGTCATCTAAAATTTGCTCACATTTCGAGCCGAGAGATAGATATATAGACATGTCTCACTGCACTGATTGGGAGGCGATCGTAATAACTACGGGGGGTTAGATCAAGAAGTGAGTTATTTATACCAAACATTCTTCTTATGAGTACATCCAATCTCTTGATCCCTACGAAAGTAAAAAGAATTTTGCGTTCTTTCTTTTAGGAAGGGAGAATTTGGGAAATGGTATTAATTAACACTTTCTCTAAAACTTTAAGAAAAGTGTTAAAAAAGCTTGAATGATATGATCCCTTTGTTACCTCAAAATGAAAGAGATGATGTTGTAGTTTTTGGTAGGTTGAAGGATATGGGAAAAATCCTCAAGCGCATCACGGAAGCGTGAGCGGCGTATCGGATACGACGGAGAACGACTACTCGCACTAGTTGTTCGGTGCAGCGGAATTTAAAAAAATTTTCATGCGATGAAACCACATGATCCAAGAACGATTCTCTAATCGCTTCATCTATAACCACAACATGTATAATGCAGTACCTCTTGAAGCGTGGTTGATCGAGTCTCTAAAAAAAGAGACCTCCTATCTTAAGTCCGATCATCGGAGTAACGGCTTGCGAGCGCGGGGATGAGTCACGGTGTCCTCGCAATCCAACATGTTGATCCAAGCACGGTTGCTCCTTATCTCGTCGTACGAGATCAAACGTCTCCTTCGTGAGCGAAGCACTCCAAGTAGACGGAGAACCGCAGAGCGTCGAAGTGGCAGCGCGGTGGCGTGGGTGTCGACGAGTCTCTTCTCTAGGGTATGGTTGACGGCCACCAAGAAGAGGGAGAGAGAGGGTTGGCGTGTGAGAGGAGAAAGAGAGAGAGAGAGATGTGCTACGAAATAGCATGTATAGAGAGCAAGGTATGCCTCTCTATTTATAGGGTTTTAGGATCCATGGATCTCAATCCATGGGACATATAAAATCAATGGATGAGATTAATTTATGTCAATCCAACGGTCAAGATTGTTATTGGTAAAAACCAACAACTTGTGATTTAATTTAGATTAAATATATTTGATAAATCAAATATACATTAATACCAAAATTAAATCAATCAAATAAGGAGCATAATACAAAGGAGATCATCCATCCCCATGAAATAGGGTGGACGGCCACGAATCCCACAAGGGAATTGGGTGCCGCCACCTCCTTCCATGTGGGGAGGGCAATCTCATGGATTTCCATTAGATTGCATATCTCCTTGATTTTCTCTCTATTATTTATCCAACAACTTTTGTTGGAATTTTATTCACCAAAAATAATTCTCAATTAATTTTGGGAATATTGCAATCTTGATATTGGAAAATTGTGAATCACATTCACAACCCAAAACAATATATAATTTACATTTTCAATTAATTAGACAATGTGTATCCAATACACATTAATAATTAATCTACAAATATAAATTATAATTAGCTCTCTCTAATACATTATAAATCACATTTATAATATATTATGAATAATTAGATATTACTATCCACATTATTCTTATCCATAATAATCAAATCGCATTTAATTATATTGGATAATTCCTCATACATCATGATAATTAAATCACATTTAATTATCAATTTCTCAATGCTTAGATCTTATGGAATTATTCTTGAACCATTCAAGAACAATACTATCTCTCCTAGATA
The DNA here is from genome assembly GCA_037367405.1 of Ottelia alismoides. Taxonomy (NCBI): domain Eukaryota; kingdom Viridiplantae; phylum Streptophyta; class Magnoliopsida; order Alismatales; family Hydrocharitaceae; genus Ottelia; species Ottelia alismoides. The sequence continues at coordinate 362,077 of JAZKJV010004371.1, read as the reverse complement.
CTTGGAGATAAGGACAGGACGATTGTATTGTTCCACGTATAGTGACTTGGATATTGAGATCACATCTCAAATCCAGATCCCATGGACCTCTCATAGATGCTTGATTAAATAAAGACCGTAAAGCTAATCTTCTCATTGCATCTGAATCTCATTCAGATCAATGTCCAAGACATGGACTAAGATTAGGTCACTTCTCTAATGAGAGGAGTCACTAAAATCCAGACATGTATCATCACTCCCTCGGAATGGAAGCGTCATGGTTATACAATCGTTTATGATCAAATCACCCTTAGGTATTCCCAATACCTATACATCCTCCATACTGGAAGACTCATGATCATCCTGAAGATATAGATCACTTTTATACTGTCATCTTCATGGTCTGATCACTAAGTTTCTCAATCTTGGTCCTTTGGGATATGGTACAGATCATATGCTTTTACAAAGCATATATCTTACCTTCAAATTCATGTCATGCTTCTAAAGCATGACGACCATGCATGGAATTTGGTCAGTCCCAATACCTCATGAGTGAGCTCATGTCTCCCGGTTCACAAGTGAACCTGTATGATCCCTTTGAGAGATCGTATTACTCATATGCCCTTACATGCACACCAGCTCGCCGGTGTATAGACCTTGGTTAGGTCATCAACCTATTGGTCTGTCAAATGTACATACTTAGACATATAGCAATACATCTGTCTCTGGTCAGAGGATGTTTGCCGGTGATGTGACAGTATTCATCATAGGTCTTTGGTTATCTCGATCTCGTTAAGTCAACCCATTGACTCAACTAATCTGATACCTCCGAATCTTAATTCCCATGCAGAGGACCTGCATCAAGAGGTAGATCAGATATCAGCCTAATGAGAAAGGATTGCCATCTCATTCTCAGGTTGGAGATCACTACTTGTCAATCATTGATGATGCTTGATGAGTCCTCTATCTAACTCCTTAGATATTCATCCAAGCATCAGCCTCTATGATTCAATCAATGAATCAACAGTTGTATGATTATCAAGTTGGCCATGGTACATAACCCATATTGTACATAGGGACCTTATAGTGCATTCATTCATTCAATATCAGAAAGGGAGTGAAACAAAATCAATAAATTTTATTGATAAATCATTTATTACAATAACATTTATTATAGGAATGGTTCGCCTCGGGCTCACATTGTTGACACTGTGAAGGTGTGTTATCCGGTACCTCATGGAATCCAAGTTAAAAAAATGGCGAAGCCTTCTCCCACTTTAATTAAGGTCGGGTACATGGATTCCTGCTCAAATCCATGTTATAAGATCTGGCTATTTTTTACTTTGGTTGTCAGCTACCTAATGCAATCCCCACAAGGGGGGATTTGAACACTGGTTTTTTGGGTGGTAGACGCACTGCACTACCACCAAACCATTGGAGTGGGTGCAAAATTGTGATTAATCGTGAAAATTATGATAAAGTTGTTTATGAATTTTACGTGGTGGACTTGATTTTACCAAAGATGATGAAATCATAAATTTATAGTCATGTATGCATTATAGACGGTTTCCTATTAGTGTTGAAGTTTTTTATAAAGTGCAACCCAAAACATATGAAATCAAAAATATTACTTGAATGCTACTGTGAGTATGTGAATAGAAATTATTAGAGAACAAGCTACATCAACTCCATCAAGTGGGAAAGAAAGATCGATTAATAAAGAGCATGACATGTGCCGGCTTAGGCTACTTTGCACTTCATTCTTTTCACTTGAGTCTTACCCTTTTTCCCATTCAAGCCTCTACCTTCCACCCTTAACTCACTGATGTGCTCGACTCTAGGCTAAAAGAGGATAGAGAATCCTAAGAGTAAGAATCGAATATATCCACCATCTAATACATCTGGCCTCCCGCCATTATATAATTACATAAGGATAGTCCATAGAATATGACGATGTTGTTTGAGGCCCTTCCTGGGCTGATAAGAAACTTTGGGCCCCATCCCATGATAATTACTAGTTGTAAGCTTGAGTCACACCAAATCGGTGAAATGCCTCCCTTTATTGGATGCCTCGAGACTCCCTGTCCAAAGAAGTCCAAAAGAGTCTCAACATCAGGACCTCCAACTGATGACGACCTTGACTGGCATTAACCAAGCATAGATGAAAAAGATCAAATACCTTCCAGCTTGCGCTTCAACTTTTCCACAAGAAGCAACCATTCCACCTTCTTCAATCTCCCACTAGTCGAAGGAAGCTTCAAATAAGACAAAGGTAAGCTCCCATAGGGAGTAGCAAGGATCCGCCTGAACTCAAAAACTGTCCCATCAACCAGGCTTAAAGGTGAAGAAAGTCGATTTTACTCGATTAATACACAGACAGCACAACTCCCCACATATATCTAGTTACATGGACTTACCATGTGTTTTTATCACACAACCCATGATAAAGAAGATGGTGTTATTCACAAACTGAAGAATCGAGATAAAAACGTCCTATACAAGTAGCCGCCTATGCATAGCCTGACCAACCATAACAGTCAAATATATTCCATAATGATAGAGAGAAGGGGGCATGATAACACCCCTGCTTGATCTCCAATCGTGGCTGGGAGAAACCACCCTAAGAACACCCATTCATCAGTTACAGAAAAGAAATGATATGACATATTTCTTCATCCACAAAATCCAGGTATAAGGTATCTATTTTAAAAAAAGAAGCTCACAAAAACCTCCAATCCGTACATGCATATGCCTCATAATAGTCAAAGTTTTTAAAGCATACACTAGATCTATTGATGCTCCCAATCGATAACCATCTCTGTAACCATCACAAAAGTGTACACTATCTGTCTGTCAAGGATAGATTTAGTTTGCACCAGAGAATCGATATAATTCTTAACTAAAGGAAGATGATTAACAAGCTCCTTATCACAATGAGGTAAATGGCATATGAAAGCAATATCTATTGCTGCCCACAGACTCGAAAACATCCTTCTTAGGAATGATGAAAGTCATCGTTGATCCAATCAAAACCGAAGTTCCCCTAAGAGCTCCATGGCATCATCCCCACAACCCCCCGAAATTCCCTAGAAAAGAACACTGAGAATCCATCTAGGTCAAGAAAAACTATCTACATTCTGCAACTCCTGGCCCTTTTGCTCAAACTACGAAAGTATTCTACCACTATTCGTCTGATCTCTCGATCACCCTAGATCTTGAAGCATGTGATCACTAAAGAGTAAATTTGGTTCTGCTTGTCTTCCACGAATCGCAGCATAGAAGAACTTCGTATTTACATCTCCCTCCTTGAACATCTCCCTCAACATTGCATTTTTTGTCCTACTCCAAGACTAGTTTTTGTTTAACCACACGCTCTACAAGCTCCTCTCTACTAGATCCCTAGCATCCTCCAATCTGTCTAGATGTGAGATCTAGCCCTGAGAATCCTACTGCTTGTGCTCCTCAGTATGCACGATTTCTTGCAATCGATCAACTTATTCTCACGTGTTGCAACCTTTAGGTCCGTATAAGTATTGGTTGACCTCGTATAATGGTAGTTCTCCCAATGCTCAATCACTAGCACCCTGAAGCCATCCCCAAGTAACCAGGAATGTAGAAACCTGAAGATAGACCAAGGAAGAAGTTCCTCCTCGACATCCAGGACAAGGGAGTATGATCAGAACGTGGTCTCAAAAGGGAACATGTTGAAACCAATTTAAGCAAACACCAAAATTGATCCAAACTAGATCACAAACACATATATCTGCAATCTTATGCATCAAAACCCTTTGATTTTTCACCTGGGTAAATGATTCACACAAAGAAGAATTCATTTAGCAATCACTATAAGAGACGCATTTTACATGGAAAAATCCCATCGATTGAAGGATAAAAAACCATACACAAAGAGAGATTTACCATGTTGGAATGATGTATATTGTTCATAGTGGAAAGAAAGTGCATGCCCAACATTCAAAAGTAACAATCACAATAGACTGATTTACAAGGTTCACCCTTGATTGGACTACTCCTCAGTGTCGATGATAGATCTCTCTATCTCTCTCAGTGGTAAAATAGCGATACAGATGGGCTATAATTAAAGGTATCTCTATGGTGCACAAGGTACGAACCCACGTTTTGAGATGGCAAATTTTTTCCTAGCAATGATGCAGAGGAGGTCACAAACCCCAGCTCTACAATATATCAGGTGAAACAGATGGATTAAAATTCCAGGCATCTCAACAGTGCAAAAGGTACAAAATTGTAGGATGTGGTACATAGACGAAAGTACATGCAGTATGATCTTGCAAATTATCAGAAGACACGCTATATAGGGGTTCACATCTAAACAGATCCGTAATCGGAACCAAAGTAAATCAAATTGGTCAAGATCTGTTAAAATGTATGCTGGATCCTAAACGGGTTTTGAACATTCAAGGAATAAATTGTCATCAGCAAACCAGGGCCTGGAGTTTGGCTTTGGATTCCCTGTCATTTATGTCCGACTCATATCTTACCATGAATGCCACCACCCATCATGTTCCTCTGTACTTGCAGCAATTGGTTGCATTCAGGCTTGAGACTAGCCATCGAAATGGATCTTTTAATTAATCTAGACCTACTTTACAGTTTGTGACATAGTTATGTATATGGTATTAATTTCGTCATCTTTTGCATCGGGTTTTCTGTGAAACTGTATTATATATTTCCAACAGAATAAAAAACACCAACCTATAGTTTTGGCAAACCCAAGAGCGAAGCCAATTAAGGAATAGGCAAAGGACATGATTGCTGCCACAGCAGAGAGCCACGCCATGTTGTGATAATCAGGAATTAGAGAGCATAACATTGCAACAACTCCGAATATCAAGATGTAAGTACTGATATTGAATGAACAGGAAGCATCATGCCCGTTATAGTGGTAGCAATTTGCCTTTAGGATGGCCCTGCAATTATTTAAAAGCAGACAGAAGAGTTCGATGGAGAATCCTATGTTGAGTTGTTAAATGACACAATTTACTGATATGGATTCTCAAGATTCACCTCATACTGGTAGAAGTAGTGATGGTGTAAGCAATGCTAGTTCCATACAAGTACAAGTACTGAAGAAATCCACATGCCCAAGTCCGCTTTCTGCCTGAAATGTCACCAACCAAGTTAAAGAAAGCGGTACAAAATGGAACTTGCATACTACACGTCTGATACTAGTCTAAACAATTTTGCATCATTTAGTGCCATTAGCATGACACTGTCATCTCTGATTTCACTCCCGGACCTTACATGCTACTTTTATCAACGTGCTTTTAGACCCGCTAATCCTGTATTAAGTTAAATTACATACATATGATTAACCTTAAGAAATCTTTACTCTCGCTGCAAGCCATCTTAAGAATAACTCAGTATTTAATAAATGGGCCCAGTACTCACATTCTTATCAATATTTAGTACTAAGAAATTGTGATTCCAATCGAAACCCTACAAATAACTATTTCAATTTATCTTTCAGGATCGCACGAATACGACAAGCTCATTCTGGAAGGTGCATCTGACCATATCGGTGATACCATTCTAATAGTTTAAACTAGAACATTCTCAGAAAACAGATATTTTCCATTATAATCATCAAGTAAACCAATATTTCAATGACAAGCAAAAACATTTTTTCAAGGAACGGATTTGACCATCCAACCCAATCTGAAATAGCAAGTTCTGGGTAACATGAGATGCATGAAAAAGAAAGAAATAATGGTCATATGATTTCACGGGGACTTAATTGTCATATGCTGAAGTTAAAATAAATTAATACAAAATTGAATTCATACCAAGATTCACTCTGACAGCATCCATGTAGGATTTGTTCCTTGCCCCCGTGACCGAATCCGGTGACCGGTAACAATCTGACAGCAAGGCTGCAGAGACGTAGCTAACTAAGGCGAATAACACCATGGAAAGCGGCCCGGCGATCCATCCAAACTGCGCCGTGCTCCACGCCAAAGCGAGCACGCCGGAGCCAATGATCGTCGTAATGATATGAGCTACACATGTACTCAAAGTTCCTAAAATAGAGCAGAACAATTCATCGAACACCTGATGGACAACTGGAAAACAGAAGAGGAATATGCATTAAAATTTACTTGGTTACCTGTTCTTATCACATCATCGTCTTCAGAAGAACGGGTCTTCGGATCTTTTGAGTTCTCATCTGCCATGGAATGATCACAGAAATCTATGCACCTCTTCTGAATTGCCCAATTGAGAAATGTGATTTGGATGAAGACTCCAGCTGTGCCCCTTTTCCAGTGGGAGAATAAATTCGGAATTAAGGGATGGATCTCTAGTAAGCACGATTATCATTGCGCGCTCCAAATGTTTACACGTTTCCGTTTATAATAACTAGTAAATAGTATTGGACCCACGCTTTTAAGAGGTGGGACTGTGGGAGATATGCACTATTTTTGTATATGTAGAGAAATATAATTTGTTTAATTTAAGTTAGTAGTTTCGTAGGCTAAATCTGATTTTTTTAGTTCATTTATACTATAATAATAAAATTAAGATTAAAAATTAGGGTTAATTCTATATAAAGGACATGTACTATGCATGCCAGATTAATTAGGACTCATCATCGCAATACATATAATTTATACGGTTAACTATAAACTTACCATACTTGCAAGATGCATATCATTGGATCAAGTATTAGAAAAAAAAGCCAGTAGAAGGAGTATGTTGATATGCCTTGAAATTCAAGCTTTGCTTTGTTGAACCATTTAAAAAATAATTTGATGTTCTTCTTTGTCACCGTATCCTACCAATACGGAGGTCTCATTAACCAGATTGCATATGCACTACCCCCCACCATCACACACACACACACACCACAAGGGGGTAGTATCCCCATCCGGAAAGATTTTGTAGATGAGAATTTAGATCTGTTTGCATTCGGAGTCTATTTGTAGGGAGTAGTATATAAACTCTTTAGGATTAAGGCTCTTGGTATCCTTTATATTTTATTTTCTCCACAGACAAGGAGACCGATCGTCATCGCCCAAGACGTAGCTCAATTACAGGTGAACCTTGTAAATTTGTGTGTTTGTGATTTGCTTGATTGATCGTGTTTGTATGTGTCTGCCTCCACGATTCGCAATATGGTATATAATTTTGGGTTTTTATCTTTTGTGTCTCTCTGAGATGTTGCAATATTAGTTATGCCCTTGTTTTTTTATAAATATCATATGTGCCCCTAATTTCATCCACAATGATCACTTGTGTCTCTCAAGTTAGTTGTCGTCCATCTCCAAAGCAAGTGGACGTTAACTTTGATGATACAAGGGGAATTAGATTTAAAAAAAAGGTTGAAAGTCTTCCCACTTCTCCCCCTCCCCCCCCCCCCCTCCTTGCTCTGCTCCTCCCATGCACCTCCCTCATCTTTCCTGCTCCTCTCATGTGCCCCATTCGTCCTCCTCCACACTCATTTCTCCTCCCATACACGCCCCTCATCCTACTTTGCTCCATGCTCCTCCATCACCACCTCTCTCCTTGTCCTCCTCCGCCCCCTCTCCTATGGCAGTCTCCCCCAGTGGTCTCGAGTTGTGGACAATAGTTCGATGAAGAAGGCTCAAGCCCCTCAGCTTTCGTTGCTTCGTTCGCAAGGGAATCCAATACTCAGTGCGATGTGATGTGGCTCTGAGGTCTCCAAGTCCACTGATCTTTCTTCTTCATATCCACTCCAGGTGGGGGAGAGAGAAATAGAGAAGAGTAGTGGTTGCATTCACTACAAGCAGACCAATCTTCGGAGACGGTAGAAAGGGATAGTCAAAAACCAGTCGTCCCCTCTACATCAAGAGGGGACGCCCAACCTCTGACCGTCCCTCTTGACCACCAAGTGGACGTTCAAAAATAGTCATCCTTGATTCCATAATCATCGGAGATGGTCTGCTGATCAATCGTCCCTTATGAAAAATATAGGGGATGGTTTTGATTGTTCTCTATAGCCCCCTGTCAGCACAATCTTTTGTAAATACATACATACATGGGATGTTTAGGACCGTCCCTATATTTTCTCTGTGGGCGTCTCCACTGCCCATGGTCCTAACTACACAAGTAAACATCAGGGACAATCGTAACCATCCTCGACATTTAGCATATGGGACGGTCTCTATGACTGTCCCTATGGAAATAGAATTAAGGTTTTATAAAAGGTGTGAGTTGAAGGGGACGATTTGGGACCGTCCCCATCGATAAGCATGGGACGGTTCTATAACCGTCCCCTCTATACTTCGTCACAATTAGCTATTTCTTGTGAATGACCTCATAAACCATCCCTTCTCGCTCTCTGCGAGCATCTTCGTTAGGAGATGAGCCTTGGGATATGGGCAATCGTAGGGGATGGTCACCTCCATTGTTGTTGGCAGTAAATTGGGAAAAAATTTAACTCGGAAGGAACGGTCTCTAGTAAACTATCCCCAATCATAATAAGAGGGGACGTTTGAACGATGATTCCCAGTGGTCTTATACTATGGGTTGCGCAAGTTTTCCTCTCATTTTACTGTTTGATTATTCCTCCTCCCTCTTGAGCTCTCGACCTCCCTCCTATTCTTCAGTCATGCTATCGACCCGTTGACCTCTTGTCTGTCGACACCCTCCCTCCTCTTCTCTGTCGATCTCCTCTTCTCCTCTCATTCGAGATGAATCCATGTAACTTATGAAATCTAAACCATTTATTTTTTAAAGCTGATATTGTATTGAGTATATGAATGATGGATGTTTGGTGAAAGAATGGATGTTTATATATATGATTTTAGTTTTAATGTTCAGGTTATGGAGTAGTTCTTCCAAGATAGAAATTGATGTTATAAGTACTTTGAGATATTATTTCCATGTGGTTTGCTTGAAGGGAGAGATATCATTCTTAAAACATCACTCTCCAGATTTGGCTACGCACTACATGATGTGTTTTAATTGTTTAATTGATAAGGAATACATGTGCAACGAGTTTATTGCAGCTAAACATTTAGAATCAAGATGAATGGGAGAGATAAATCTTCAATTTTAGGCAATTTTATTGATGTTTTATTATAGATAAACCTTTATAATGATAGTTTGTATATAAGAGGTTGAATTTGGGATGAGTAACTAAGATCCAATGATCGATGGTGATGATGAGGAGATGAGAAAATCATGTCTCCAATTAGTTTTAATAATGGGTTAATGCTTAGGAAATTAGAATGGAGTTGTGGTTTGTTATCGGGTTGATGTACCAAGTGGTTTTGCAGATAATGTTATATATTAAATTCATTAAATTAGGTTGATGTGACAAGTGGATTATGTATTATTAATGTGCAAAGTGTCAGAGGGGTAACTGTTAACTTGACAAAGGATTTAGTAATCAGGATTAACCTTATTTATTTCTCAGATCTTAAGTTTTAGGAAATGGCCAATAGTTGGATGAACAAAAAAATTGATGACTACCAAACATATAACAATGGTGTCATCGAATCGATTGGGCATTTCGATGCGAATCACTGTATCATATTGTTGGAGGTGAAGGAGATACATGCTGACTGACAATCGGAGTGTAGTCTACAAGCACCTTATATTAAATGAAATTTGGCTTCATTATACGAATTGGACATATTATGGTGAAGGAATTGGTAATATATCAAAACACAATAATGAAGCAATTGATCATGACTGAGATTTAATAGAGATAGATGATAGTAGTAACATATTTGAAATGTTAGATGATATTTGACGACCTATTTCAGATAAAAGTATTGAACCGATTAAGGATAATTTACATGAAAATTTAACAGATACAGAAACTGATGCCCCTGGTAATTGAAATGACACGTTTACAATTTCTATTCGAGATGTTTAAGATGAAAGTGAAGAATCGTTTTACATTGTTTATGATGACTGATGTGTTTTAAATAATCATGAATGGTTTCCAAAGAAATGGGAGGATGTTAAATCAAGATTTCGATTTCTTGGATGAAATTATGAAAAAATTGATGCATGCCCAAATGATTGTATTTTATATTGGAAGGAAAATTCAAAGTTGGATTTTTATCAAAAATGCAAAGCTAGTAGATATAAGAATATGAGTGATGAATCAAAAAGGAAAAAACCTTAGAAGATATTACAGTTTTTCCTCTAATACCTCGGTTACAATGCTTATATTCATCTGAAAGGGCAGCTAAATAGATGATATGACACGATAATATCAAGAGGAAAGATACACATGGTCTTATGAAACATCCATCATATGTTAAGGAGTGGATGAAGTTTGATGAAAGATATCTATCGTTCTCTGAGGAAGTCAAAAATATCAGATTAGATCTTGCTTCTGATGGTTCTAATCCATCTGAAAATATGAGTACAAGGTACTCTATTTCGCATGTAATACTTGTTACAAATAACCTCCCCCTTGGATGTCGATGAATTCATCTTTTATAATCATGACTTTATTAATACCTAGTCAGAAAGGGGAAGGAAATACGAGTATGAAACATTATTTGCATCATCTTCTTTTCTTACATGCGAATCACATATGACAGAAAAGTGAAAATAATAACAAGTTTGACGGTCAAGCATTTGGAAGTTGAATTATTTGTTCGATAATATGGAAACTTGGTGTAGAAAGAACAAGAAAAGTTGGGTAACTTTTCTCTGGGTTAGTCGTTTAAGAAGGTTATCTGGCAGTTGGAGAAATTATAGTATTTTCTTCGGAGAACTACCTTACTGGTAGATCTTAGAGATAGTCATAATTTAGATGTAATGCATATAGAGAAGAATGTTATGGAAAATATTCTTGGAATAATAAACCTTCAACTATTGTGAAGGAAGCTTGCAAGCTAGACATGATTTGATATAGTTCGGTATCCACCTAGAGTTACATTCGATATAATCGACAGATAATTCTAGAGTTACGCTTTATGGAGTTATATATACAATATGTAATGATGAGAAAGATATAATATTTACATTTCTTAAAACATCAAAGTATCTGATGGATTTACACCGCAAATAAGCAGATGTATAAATGAGGTGGAAATAAAGATATTGTCGTTAAAAAGTCATGATTGTCACTTATTGATGCAAGTTCATTTTTATTAGCTATCAGAGGAGTCTTACATGCTGATATAATGCATGTTGTGTCCGAAGACATTGGATTCGAAATATTGTATCAATTAGAAACATATATTGTTAATTACTTTATGTAAGTTGGAACAATATCATGTTCAATAAATTCGAACAAAACAATGATGGCGAGTTATCCAACGAAGATCCTAATAAACTCTAGACATTTCAACAAAATAGAAGAGATATTCTTAAAAGTATCCATCGATTTATTTTGGATGATGAAAGCAATCTTAGTCATTACTATATTTTGATGTAATTAAATGAAGTTGAATATTTTGAAGAATATAGTTCAACAAGCATAAAAAATTAGACTTCCTAATGTGGTTAGAGGACATCATTCAATAGTTGAAATTAACAAACAATAATTGGTGGGGCATAGATTTTGATATTCTCCAATGAAACTTGTACTCACAAGTTGTGTCTCATTTCGGTTATATCCTCAATGGATTCAGGTTTTTAAAAAATCGATTGATGAGAATAAAACAACACAACTTTTCGGTGTGATAGTGAAGGCCAAACTCTTATGTGTAATAGATGGATATTATGATGAAATAGTTGATATACTAGATATCAGTTTTACATATGATGCAAGGTGCGTCATATTTCAATGTGGTTGGTTTGATGTTGGCTATGTAGGAGTAGGATACAAGAAAGATAAAATTGTATTCTCTCTTAAAAGCAAACAAGTTGGTTGTGAACCAATGGGCTATTTGCTCTTGCAGTTCAAGAAGAGCAGCTATTTTATGTACCATATAACTTTGTCAGTGGATGGATTATATATATTAAGACAATACCTAAGATTTCTTTGATGTTAATGAAGATCAAGATGTAGTGGATTGATGCATACCAGAACTCTTCGCATGATATTCTACCTTCTATAATAGATAATGACATCGCTAGTAGCAGTATAAGATTTTGCTACAATATTGTTATATAATAAAAGGTAACGATTCTTTTCTCTTTCCATCAATGTTTATAACATGATTATTTATTATGTCCTAATTACTTATAATATTGGAATTATATTCTCCTTATTTGTAGGTATAGCTCCTAGACCTAGACGTATTCGAGAAAATCCCGAACCCACTCTGCAAGCACAAGGAGCCTCATCTGATCCTGATAGTGGCAGTTCTCATAGATGATGGAGACCCTCTCAGTGTAGGTTCCTAGATTGCATTCCTCTTGGGTAGACATTACGCATGCATATTGTTGGAGGTGATGATGTGGGTGAGAACTTCGTGGAGTTCCAGAGCTACCTTGGCTAGGTTGCTCGTGCACGAGTCCTTATCATTACTGCAGACTTTCGACAACTTCCTCAGGCGGTCAAGACTACCATTCTATATGATTTAGAGATACCTTAATATACAAATATTATATTCCTAAAGTTGGTATTTTGTGATTTAAGTTTACTTTTTATAGGTTGCATTTACTCAGGATCGGCATCCGGTGGTCGATGGACAAATTCTATCTCATGCAATGGAGATGTGGCGTCATTATAAGGGATGGGTAAAGGCCAATGTAATAATAAGTGGCTTTTTTATAATATACAATGACCCTTTACCTAATTTGTTATTCATTTTTGTAGTATTATAACCTCTAGATCCCATATAAGCAACCGACGCATAATGTCCCAGCGAGTGTTACCCCGAAGCAATAAAGGGAGTTAATCAACCTTTAGTCCAGTGAGGAATTTGTCGTAGGTAAATTAAACTTTCTTATGTCTTTTCATCAATTGTACTGACTGGAAATGATACTAGGCGACATCAACAAAAAATACCATGAATCATGCGAAAAGCTTCAACTCCACCTATAAGATGGGTAGGAAGAATACGAATCAGCTGAAAGGATGGATTTGTACGTTTCAGCACCTTGATTTATATTAAAATTTAAGATAAATATAATATGTGATTTACATATTTGCTAAGTTCAAGGAAAGCAACCAAGAGATAACATGATTATAGATTTTTTTAGGGTCAAAGAGCAGAGATATGGGAGGAGAAGTTCAATGGGTCGAAGATGCCTTCGTACCAATCCATGTATGTAAATTATGATATAAAATCTTGATCCTAAAACTTCTTCTCCTCATTATTTTTTTAACTTATATGCATGAAGAAATGATCAAGATCACTACGACAAGCTCTCTAGATAGTACAAGAACGAGTACACTACCCCTATATGCCGATGAGGCATTTGTCCAAGCCACCAATCCGAACACAATGGATGTTTACTATGCGATAGACGGGAAGTGACGATCCATACATGGTACATAATTGGTGCTAGTGGATCTCGATCATCATCGCAGGAAAGTCAAAGGATGAGTGAGAGATGGAGAGAGAGATGCGAGAAGTCAAGGCAAAGATGCTCGTGCAGAATGGGGATATAGCCAAGATGCGTTCACACATGGGAACATCTTGGCTAACATTAATCATCTCCAGAGCGAAGTTGACCGGTAAATAATACATGCATGGCTCCGCGACGATGAGGAGGATATTGATGGGAGCGACGAGTAGATTACGGTTTAGAATATTTGCATACTTTTAGATTTAACTTGGACATTTAGTTTTCTTGAATAAGAACTATTTTTAATTTAATATTTACAGGTTAGAATGTTTTGTTCAACATCCTTAAATTATTTAAATATATGCATGAAGTTAGCTCTCCCCATGGGGCAGCCCCATTTTACCCTATATATATATAGGTAAAATGTGGCTGCTCCCTGGGAGGAGCCAACGGGCTACTCCCACCCCTATTTCCCCCCAATTTTTTTATTTTTTTGGAAATAAAAATTTGTATATTCATCATTATATCCCACTAACATTCTATTAAAATTTTGTCAGAAACAGAGACTTCTACGGCCTCCATCCAAATATGATCGATTTAAAAAATCCTACGACTGTTAAAAATATGACGTCCGGATGGAGGGTCTAGGAGTTTTTGTTTCTGACAAAATTTTAATAGAATGTTAGAGGGATATAGTGATGAATATAGAAATTTTTATTTTCCAAAAAAATAAAAAAAATTAGAAAAAAAATAGAGGTGGGAGTAGCCATGTTGGCTACTCCCAGGAAGCAGCCACATTTTCCCTATATATATATATATATATATAGAGAGAGAGAGAGAGGGGGAGGGAGGTTAATGGGGCTGCCCCTTTGGGGCAGCCAACAAGGCTGCCCCTGCGTCATTTTCGATATTTTTTATTTATTTTTTGAAAAATATCACCATGTATATTCATTCATATATCCCTCTTATATGTTATTCGAATTTCATCAGAAACAGAGACTCTTGTGGCCTCCATCGAGAGAGTGTAGATTTAAAAAATCCTACGACAGTTAAAAAATTACTGTCTGGATGGAGGTCGTAGGAATCTCTTTTTCTGACGAAATTCGAATGGCACATAGGAGGGATATAGGGATGAATATACATGATGATATTTTTCAAAAAAAGTAAAAAAATGCAGAAATAGGAGGCGGGACAGCCATGTTGGCTGCCCCCAGGGGGCAGCCCCATTAAATCCATATATATACATATGATTTTTATCCAATACGCACAGTGCCTATTAGCGTTTCGTTGAGCACCATTTGTAGGCCACATACATGTATTACCAATTATATGGTACATATTTCGAAGGATATCATTTTTGGAAGGATATTAAAATGCAAAGCGATTTAACAATAAATGGTATTCCAATTATATCGTGTTCTAAAAAAGGAAGACCATTTTGGAAAGAAAACATTCAAATCAATGATTTCTTGCATAAAATCGAGATCCAAATATTCAGGTCGGTAATATATAAACAATAGTCAAGTAAATGGTTGTTGTGAGATCGGTAATATCCAAACAACAGTTAGTAATTTACATCCACTTTATTAATATGGTACAGAATTCAGTAATATGTATACACTGCTCAAGTAAGCGCTTATTGTAAAGTCAGTAAAACCATAACAAATGATCAGTAATTTCCATATGTATTATTACTTTGAACAGAATTCAGTAATTTAGAGATAATAATCAAGTAATATATATACAGTTCTCAAGTAAATTTTGGTTGTGTGTTCAGTAATATATATTCATATCTTATATGACATGTTCAGTAATATTTATATAATTCTCAAGTAATAGCTATTATGAGATCAGTAATAATAACATAAATGGTTAGTAAGTCACAAACATTGCTCAAGTAAGAAAGTAACATGTAGTCATTAGCATATTCGCCTTCTATACGATTAATATGGAAATAATACTTTGAAAAAGAAGTTATTAAATACATGCACATAAGAAAAAACGAATTAGTGAGATAAATAGAATGCTTCGTTGACGAAAAAGGAAAAGTATTACAGAAATGAATGCAATACGCATTACATACACAATGGTATTACTAATCATTTGTTGTGTTATTACTGATCTCGCAACATACATTTACTTGACCACTGTATACATATTACTAAATTCTGCACAAGGTAACTATTTAAATGTAAATTACTGATAATTGTCTTGATATTATTGATCTCATAACAAGCATTTACTTAACCAGAGTATATTTATTACTATCTCGTCGTTTGGATCTTAATAATCTGCACGAAATCATTTATTTGAATCTTTTCTTTCCAAAACCGTCATCCTTTCTTAAGGACACTATATAATTGGAAATATAGTCAGTGTTAAATACATGGTAGCCTATAATTAGAAATATAGTTATGACTAATACACATGTATGGTCCAGAATGAGTGCTCACGAATACGCTAGTGGGCACAGGGCTAATTGGATAAGCCTCCTCTCTCTCTCTATATATATATATATAGAGAGAGAGGCCCAATGAAATGCACGTCGTCTTTGAATCTGGCAACCTCTTCATCGGCTCAAATTTTTTATCCAGCAAGGTGGGAGGAATGTCGACGGGTTAGATAGACACCGGGACGTCATAGTGAGGGGATCGTTCACGCCTTAGTGAGCGGTTCGTTCACGCCTTTAAAGCATGTGTCGAATCCTTAAGATCATCAGCCATATTCCCATGTAAACGTACCAACTATTTTTCCATCTCTTAAATTTGTACTTTTTTTGCTTGTGATTGTTGACGGAAACATAAGGAATTGCATAATTTTGAAGTTGTTCCTCTTTAAGCAATTAATGAGCAATTAATGAATGTTCTTTGCATATTAAGTAAAGTATTTTATGTATCCTCTAAACGCAAACACATGCACGTTAGTTTCTCTTTGCTTGTGAAAGGATTTTTTTCCTACTTGTTAATCTCGATCGTCGTGGAATAAGTCGTTTGTTGTATGATAATTAGTCGGGATAACTTCGATAAGTGTTATATCTTTTTCAACAATCAAAATCACGGGAAATAGATATAAAAAGTGGAGTTGTTTCCCCAGCGTCTTCTTTTACCTTAATAATTGAATTCATATCATTACAAGATCCATACTTGGTAGCTATAGTTTGTAGGAAAATTGACATTATATGAGTATATACGTTAATTTAGAGAATTATAATTTCATTATAATATGTTGCCTCTAGTAAATTTACATACAAAGCCGTAAATTAAACTAGGCATTTGAAATTGAGTAAATTCAAACGTTCATTAAAGAGTTGATAAATACATGCATGTATCATATACTTTTATAACTCCGTATGTTACTACTAAAAGCATAGTTGGTTATAATGTCTATGTTAGTCGGAGATTCAATAATCCCTGGGTGTGTAAAATACGATGAAGTTTTCTTTCTACAAATCTATTCCTAAGATTTAGGGTATTGTCTTTAATTAGTATTTTTAAAGACATGTAATACAATTCAATGTCTACAAAATCTGTAAGGGTATCTTTTATGATTGTGCACTTCAAAAGGAAATCATTGTGCTTCAAGCATATAACTTTTTTGATGCATACATATATATCCTATAATTATTATTTATGCATGGATGAGAACTTATAAATACATAATAACATCTGATATTGAATGTTAGTTTAAGTAAGTCATTAAAGTTGACTATAAATATCGGCATCGACTTAAATTAAGGAAAGTTAGTTTCAACATTATGAAGAAGATCGGTCGTATGAAAAAGGAAATGACATTAAAAGGATTGAAATTTCCTTAATATGAATAATGGAAGTAAAACGGTAAGCGGAGATAAGTGCTACATCTATCGATGGACGTCACCTCTAGAGTCCATTTATCGAAGGCCTAAAGGGCTAACACCTTCTGGGGGCATGTGGCAAAACATAAGCCATCTGTATTTGTAACTACACCGCTTGTGCCAACGGTATAGTCATCAAAGCCGTCAAAGCTGCCTAAGGATTTCACAATCAAGACAACTCTAAACACAGATTATGTTAAGGGCATATATGAATTATGTTGATGTTATGGGCATATGTGCAAATTATAATAATGCTAAGGGCATATATACAATTATGTTAATGTTATGGGCATGCGTAATTTATGATAATTTAAGGGTATATGCGTAATTTATGATAATGTTAAAGGCCTACGCGCAATTTAGGGCAATGTTAAGAGCATATGTGCAACTTATGAAAATGTATTTTTTTTATGCATGACATGTTTATGAATAAACATATAATGATGTTGAAAATAAGAATAAAGCAAATCTCATTTTTTGTTATAACAAGAATGTATATGTGAAATTTTGCTAGTGATACATGTACCGGTGTAAGATGTAACTTTACCTATGCAATTTTGTTCATATAACAACTGATATTGTAAAACTTACAAGAGAATATTAGTGGAGCTCATCCACTTTATTTTTTAGATGAAATTATCTAAGTAGCTTAATGGAGACTTGATTTTTCACATTAGCCAGCTTGACCTCAACTCGACACATATTGAACATTAGGCTCATACCATGTATTATTGTTTTTTATACAAGTTAAGGTGATGACACGATATATTTGATGTTCGAGACTTGCTCGAGTTGCATTGGAAGGATATTTTTATGCCCATCAGAATAGAAGATCTTCTTAACGATTTCATTTATTTGTATGATGTGAGATTATATTAAAGATACAACTTCTGAACTAATTATGGAAAAAAAGTAAGTTGGTTCTTTACTTTTCTTTTATGATATCATGATGCTTAGGTGTAACGATCCCGACGTATCTGTTGAGTTGTCGCTTCCACATTCTTTTCAAGCGATCAGGTTCGTTACACCAATGCAACTATGTACTATGTATCAAAAATCACAGAGAAACAATAGAACGATAAAACAGTGACAAATGTGATTTTAGTGTGTACGACAAAATCATCGAGAAACAGTGTCAACAATACAAGGAATCTCAGAGAAACATCTCACTTGATAATCGACCATAGATTACACTAAAATAATTCAATGTGGATGACCAAAGAGGGAGAAGAGTGGCAGCCTAAAAAGAGCAAAAGTTTATGGGGAAAATCAAATAAAGATGGAAAAATTTGCATCACATGCATAACTTTGAAAGATAACTTTATAACAGCTCTGCTAGACGAGACTCCTCAGTAAGGACAAACAAAAACACAGATAAACTTAAAAAAAGCACCTCGCATCACATGCATCCATCACATAGCAAAAGGAGGACATCACAACCATCATTCACATGCATCCATTGTAGAGACAATGAAAGGAGAGGGCCTCACATTCAAGCAAAATCCATTACAAACCTCTCACTGCACTCAATACTCGCATGAAAGTTCCCATAAAAATATAAATCCTCTATCCAATTCCACGTCTTTTAATAAGCACATGTGCCACCCGAATATATAGTTGCAGTGACTGAGAAATAAAAGGGAAGGCCTCAGTGGAAAGATAGGAATCGTGGAAGGTCAAGGAAAAAACCACTAGAAAATTCTAAAAAAAACAGTCAGTTAAGAAGACAGATGACAGTAATTGAAATCATCATGAGCTTTATGTACAAAAACAATCTCTACCCTTCACTTTTTTGTGTGTTCTGTGAATTTTTAGCAAATGAATATATCCAATTCAAGCATGGCATGCATTTTGGTTTAGATAGTCATAGAAAATCCCCAATATGAATCCAAAAAATAATGAATAATAACTTTTAAACTCAAGCACATTTTGAAATAAATGGGTTGGAATATCTATATCTATATACATATGTTAAAGGTGGGTTTTTTTCAATTTTGCTGACACGTGGATACCTCATCTGTTCTCCTTTTTCCGCTCGAACATCTCCCATTTCGTTGCCGTTCTTGGTCTTAGCTTTCCAATTTTGCTACATGTGGTCCCCTCCCTTGCCAGCGACATCTCTCTTTACCTTCCAACACGTGGTTAACATGCCGACATTGCCTCTCCCAACACTTCTCCCCCGTACTCCGTGAGATCTCCACCTTCGAGCACACCTCTCCGTCCTCAAGCATGTCCTCTCATCTACGACTCACCCAAATCCTCCATCGATAATATCAAGATATGTTTCTTCCTCTCCCGCACCCCTCCCCCTCGGCCCCAATTGCGAGTCCCACCTGACCTTCTCAATCCCCCACCTCTGCTCCAACGCTCCTCCCCTTCATATCCTACTCCCCTTACCTTGACTGCTTCGTTTGCTCCAGATGGTGCAGCCAGGTGACTTCCCCCTTTCCCCCCTTCTTCTTCTTCTTCTTCCTTTTCATCCTTTTTTTTGTTTTGCTCAAATTTCTTTGTTGCACATTCCCGTCTCCCTTTAATTCCCGGTGGAGCTTCCATGCACGTGATCTCTCGCCAGCACCAGGAATTGTACTAGCCATGACCTGGTAGCCCCTTGCACGATCTCCCCCCACAAGATCTCTCTTTTCAAGAAATTGAATTTAGAGGACGGGATCTGAAGGGCTCTCCTTTCATGCACACACCTGCTTGCCTCTGGGGCCCCTCTGGTATCCATACTCCCACGCTTCACTTGCATCAGAGTTGGGTACAACCTCCATGTGACTTACCCTTTCCCCCCTTCTTATCTTGATTTTCTTCCATTTTTTTGTCTTGCTCCAATTTAATAAGAACTATCCCTTGTGCTAAAATTTGAGATTCTGAACTTGGTTTTAGTGGAAAGCTAAGGTATCTATACCTCCAATTTCATGTGTAATGATTAGCTTTACAAGTATTGGTTTTCCTTGAGTTTAAACACATTCGATTTTTTTACAGAACAATTTCATATGTTGTTTGCTCATTCATAGGAGTTTGTAATATATTGCATGGGGAACCTTGATGCATCCTCCTCTAACAAGCTATTAATATCTATTTCTTTGCAATGGTTATTGTAATTAACTAGCCATTCGTGCTTAGATGGATAATTATTGCAATGGACATATGGCCTTAAATTGAGCTAGAAAATGTGGCCTTATATTGAGCTAGAAAAGTCTAAAGCTGCTCGGTTGACCCCGAATACTACTTGAAGTGCCCTCCTTCCACTTTTTGCCATATATGCTTACAGAATCATCATGAAGGTATATTTAAAATACATACATCACAAATTTATCGCGCTTATTTAGGAGAACGTGGTTAACTTGGGCATGAAAGTACAATATGAGGTGATTTAATCCTCTATATGATAAGTTACTACAATATTACAATGGGTGAATTTGGGATAATCTTATTGTGGGTGTTTATAATTAAAATTTGTTTAAATGCATATGAGATGATAGTCATGCTTGGGCTTGAAAAAGAAGGTTTCTTGATTATGACTTGGATGATGTTTGCATTCTACCGTGCAGATCTGGTGCTGGAATTTTATATGGAATTGAAGGAGAAACAAGTAGCTGATTTTTGGTTTCCAGCATGTTTAAATTACATGCATCACATGTTTTTCATCTTTTTGATAGATTAGATTTTGTTCTACATGAATCTCCCATCAAAATATTTTTTTGATGAAATCGATCCTCTTGATATTTCTACAGCTCAATCTCATGGCATCTTTTAGCTACTTTGAAATCTATATGAGCCACAACTTCTGTATCTTTGACATGCAAAGCGACCAATTGGGTTGCGAGCGACATGAGATGAATTGACATCTTTCTCAGCTTACTTCTTTTTATGAATTTGATTTGTGTTGACATTGATTTTTTTGTGCTCATTTTTAAGCAAAATTAAGGCGTGTTTAAATATGTACACCATAGTTCACATGGGGAACCAAAAGCATTTGCATTCGTGTTCAAATAAAAAATGAAGGGGGGAGGAGGAGGAATTGGAGTCGTTGGAAGCCACATGATCTGAGTGAGCTTGCTGGTGTTTCTACGAGCACAACCCTCATCGCTTATGTTAATTCACGTATTTGAAATAGTTTATTAATGATATACTATTTATGTCATTGCTTATGTTAATTCACGTATGTGAAATAGTTTATATATGCTATACTATTTATGTCTACATGTTGTTTAATACGTGATTTTAGCATAGCGTAATCATTTTTTACATTTAAAATAAAGCCGTTGTATAGTTAATAGTGTGTTTACCTTTTACATAAACTTGCCTAAAAATTAGGAAGATAGTGGTAAACATTTTTTAAAAAATAAACATAAGAGAATATGTTAACATTTCTAAAATAAATGTAGGAGCAAACATTTTTAAAATAAACCTTAGGCCCTGTTTGGTTGGAGAATAGGCCATGTAATGAGGGGTCAATTCTCCTCCCGACACGATTCTCAGTGATACGATTATTCTCCATTTTTCCATCTTATTTCACTCATATTCCTATATTTATCCCACCTTACCTACCTTTGTTTCACCTTATTCTCCTTATTCCTATCCTCTAGCCGAACAAAGAATAGACCCTTATTCTCCTTATTCCCCATCCTTATTCCTGTTTATTTCTGGGTGTGTTTAGTATGTGGGTTTAGGTGGGTTAAACTGGTAACAGGTAACTCATTTTTGGGTTTTGGTGTTTGGATAGAGGGTTAAACTGGGGGTGGGATAGAAGTGGGTTTATTGTGATATGATTGTATTGATGTTTGAAAAAGTGGGTAGTTATTGTGATGTGATCGTATTGAAGTTAAGAAAAAGCAAGTAAAAGTGGAGTAGTTTATAATTTCTATATGATATGATGGTATAATATATTATTTTTTGATGGAATTGATGATGGAGAATTGATTTTTTTAATTTTTTAAAAATATAAAAAGTGGGACCCACATAGGAGAGAAAAAATATGGTGGGGGAGGGGGGTAAGCTCCCCAAACCCTTATGCCGAACGACACGTTAGAGAATAAAGAATGTGTATATTTAATATGTTTATTAAATTCTGTACTGTAATCATTATAAATGTAATTATTTTCATTATTCTAAAATGACCAATGTTGTTGCATTATTTTCCTTCATAAATATGTAATTATTAATTGATTGTCATAAACTATTTATTGATATTTGTAAAATAAGTTAATATATAAACATTTTGATTCAAAATCAGTATATATTTTAAGATGGTTTTAAATTTTGTGACTTTCACTTACATAATCCATATACACGTACAATAAATAGTAGATAAACAACAAACTACTATATGTATAATGTAAAAATGCTTATACAAAAATAAGCCACCATAATATAAAATAGAGCAAAAAAATGTATTATATTAAGTGCTATTTATTATAATGATTAAGACAAATAGATTTAACAATTGATCGATTATGCATGCATAGAAATAAAATGAGATAGGAAATTTCTTAAAATAGGATTGATGGTTCCTACATATAAGGAATATATTAATGGTGTATGTGATAATTAAATAGATATAAAAAATAAAGTAAATCCTATAAATAATAGAAATGGTTGCACAAAACAACCATTGATGAAGATGGTAATTTTAATCCTAGCCAACAAATCGGATCCGATGGGTATAAAGACTGATTTTCCTTAATAAAGGAAAAACACACGTTGAAGTTTCCCTCAATAAAAAATTGAAAATTAGAAATTTATTAATGTATAAACACAAATGATAAATATTATATATAAGAGAAATTATATAATACAATGAAATTTATCCTTTTTAAAAAATATATAGATATTATAAATTTAGTAAATAACAACTATGGTGGGGGCAGTGATAGAAAAATCGGTATGCTTTTTGCAACTAAATTTCTCCATCCTTCCTTCTATATTTGAACTTTTATTTGGTCTTATTTTGATTCTTTGTCTACTATTTATTGTAGATAACATTATCTTTTATGCCATGAGAATGAAGCACACTATTTGAAAATCGTACCTTTGAGATCATCAAAAAAATTTCACAATATGTTCCTCCATAGTTCTCATGTTATTCTCCGAGTGAGTCCTTATATTCTTACATCTTAATTTCATACATTATCTTAAAAAATAGCCATGTCACGAAGCACGAATATGCATCCTATTATATTAATGCTTTTCATACCATATCAATTTTTCATAAATATGTTTACACATTTTAAGGGGATACTAGAATCTAATAGTTCATTTCACATCAGATTAGTCCAATTCTATTCCGCCGCGAAGCGCGGGTAATATCCTAGTTTCATAATAAAACAGGGGTCTGAGTATATAAACCCTCGGATAGTCTTAGATAATAGATTATCTTACTTGGACACAGTAATAGGAGCCTACCATGGAATCCTTGGTCAGATGATCAACTTTTCGCCGTACGTAGAGAGCGGTAAACTTGTGCATCTCCCATCTCGACCATGTCCTTGCAACTGCCATCTCAAGCATGACCTTATTTCCAGAAGACTCTGGGTCATAGGTTGCTCAAGTATAATCCATGGAAATGAAAAGGAGTAATGAATCGAATGGGAACATGTCAACATGTTTGTATCCCCATTTGTGACCAAATTAAAATCTTGGTTATATAAAATCACGTCGCTAGAATGGAATGAAGGATGACAGTATCTTCCTGCGAGTACATGACATTCTCGAACTTGAAATTTTGGAATTTACAAGTCTGCAACAGACACTCCATTAGACGTGTTCCCAAGAATGTCTGCAAGAACCACTGATGAGAACTTCTCCCTGATGATTCCCTCCACAGATCCGACCAACGCAAACAAGCTGACTAGCAAGCAGAAAGCACTGAACATCTCAAGAGCCACCCCCTTCTTTGACCATCGGCCAATCCTCTTTTGTGTGATGTACATCTCAACAGGGAAGTAAATTGTGAGAGGCCAAAAGTTGATGGCCCCCAGTAACCCAAGCACCTGGTTGAAGTATGGGAACAGAATGGCCAGCGCTGTTGTTGAGGCAACATAGAGTGTTCTGAAGCACAGCCTGAAGAGGTTCAACCTGTATGGCTCTGAGAATGGGAGCTGCATGTTGTAGTAGTTGTTGACGAATTTGCTTCTTGGAAATCTCCGTGATGCCCACTGCTCAACAAACGCGAATACCGGCTGGCTGTATACCTGCACCTTCCACAATTCAGCAGACATGGATGAGTTTGTGCCACCCATTCATCAGGATTATGCTGATTAAAGTGTGATTCCATAAGATACTAAAATTTCCTTAGCATTTCACTTCAACAAGTGAACCATCCGGAACATGTAAAATATATGTTGTTAGTGAAGCATATAACATTCAGAAACAAAAAATTAAGTCATAGGATCTCATGTATTATGCATATAAATTATTACATAGAGATTGATGGGAGACGGGCAACAAGCTGCGCCGTCAATCTCTTTTGATTGGCAATTAAGTCATTGAAAATTAAATTTGTGTAGATAGGCATTAAAGGCACTGTAACTAAACAAACAAAGATACTAATTTACAAAGCATATTATGTGATAAATGGGGCAGATATTGATGACAACATCGGATTTCAAGAATGTTCTACGGACTTCACCTGATAAGCGCCAACGAGATGGATGATAACGCAAGCATTCGCAAAGTCCACAAGCCAAAATGGCTCATAGAAACCAAACCCAGTCATAATGTTCCCAGGTGTGGCATCCCCAAAAGCTGCATACCCGAAGCAACCACAGGAAAGGTAGAAGAAAGAAGTGGTAGCAATGGAGATCAATGATGCTTTCTTCATTGTCTTGTTTTCTGCTGGAGGTGACTTTAGAGTGTCCTTCATTTAGTAAATATTCAATTTCACTTTCAATGTTTATTCCCAAAGAAAATATCACTTTGTAAAATGACTACTAGTAGGGTATTTGTAACCTGTATCTCGAGCAAAATTGATGAGAATGTGTAGGAAAATGCTACATCTCCAAGGGCCTGCGAGAGATTCCACACCTTCTGAGCTGTTGTGGGGGCTGGAACCCCATATATATTTCCTTTAATTACACCATCTCCTGAAATATTCATTCTAGATTTAATCAGAAGCAATTTAACGATAAATACTTAAACTGATGAAGGTAGAAATTATGCATGTGTGCATATGCATGCATGTTGTAGGACCTTACTATTAGGTACGTAGGATGGTGTCTATTTCACTGTTTAACCTTCCACTGCCTTCATGTCTCGTAATGGGAAAGATTTGGATAGGTAGTGCACATAAATGAGGGAGTGTTTAGACGACCAAGTAGGTAACACGGGGAGGAAAGAGACTATTAAAAGGGGTTGTAAGCTTTTTTAGTCTACATGTGCTTACTCTCTTCCAAAAAAAGGGATTTTAAACCTAGATTTTTTTAGGGTCAATACCAGGGGCGAAGGGAATGGAGACGGGTAGGGGCCATGGTCCGCCCTCCCTTCCCTAGATAGGTTGGAAATTTACACTGCTCCTCTCCAAATATTAGCATTATATCTTTTTTTTTTCAAAATAGAAAAGATGAGAAAGAACTTTTTTGAAAGAAAAAGATGAGAGAGAGTATTGGCTATTATGTTGGCCCCCCTCAATAATAGCATTTTAAAGCACCTATCTATGTAATTTGATTGACTAAAGTTTGGTCCCGCCTACAAATTATTCATGGCTCTGCCACTGGTCAAGACTATGATTAGACTTCCTTTATCACTAAAACATCAAAACAAATGAAAGAGATTCAAAATCTCGGCCCTTCTCTCCATCCGGAAGTCAAGAGGAGCTATATAACGCATGTGACTTACTAAGAACCCTTTTTCCTCTACAGCCGCAGATTGCTAGAAGCATATTCTAGATTTTTCAGAAATAATGATGATTGAGCAACGGTTTTTTTTAAAATAAGAATGCATAAGTGAATGATAAACAAAGCATAAGAATAGAAAGATAAGCATGAAGAACACAAAGATTTTTACATGGAACCCTACTCCCTAAGGAGCGGGATGAAACCACGAGAGAAGGCCTCAAAGGGTCATATGTTGCATTCAACTTTCTCAATGGATACAGGAGGTCTGGGGCTTCTTATATAGCCTCCACAGAGCCTCCAAGTCCCACCACTGGTAGATATGGGACTAAATACTGGGATGCGGTAAATGGATCCTGAAGATATCCATTTACCCATCTACAACTCAAGTTGTGCACAACCAAATACTCCACCACTCCCCCTCAAGCTGGAGCATGAAATGCTCAGCTTGGACAAACAGAAAGAAACTTAACTCACAATACATGACATTACAAACAATATCAATGCTCAACGTGGACAAACAGAAAGAAACTTAACTCACAATACATGACACTACAAACAATATCAACTCAACACACACAATTTTCGGTTATTGTCAAGGACATTGCTTCTCATGTCGTGCAGGTGAGAAGGACGAACGGGTTGGAGTGTGAGTCTGGAGAAGTCTCCTCGTCGGAAAACTGGGTCTCTCCCATCTGGCTAAGAGAATGGTACTCTATTCCGGAGTCCCTATGATACCACACGAAAACCCTTGCCCACATGGCATAGGTAATGGTCCTCTACTTTGGAGTCCCTATGACTCACATGAAAACTCTGGCCGAAACAATAAGAATGATGGGGACCACAAAAGTGAAGATCACACACTCGTGCATCTTAAACTGTAGACTCGGAACCTGACGTTGAGTTTGAACATCTGAGAAACTGTAGAGTCTGAACAACTGGCTGGTCTGAATTGTATCTGGAGAATCTGAATAGACCTATGACTCTACACAATACTCCCATTTCTCTCATACTTGTTCGAAAACAATGACATCGATAATGTAGGGAGAAGACAAGAAAATGGGGGATGTCGAACACCAATTTTTTTTCGGCTTCTTCTCACATTTTTTACATATTTTTTATATCGGTCGTTAACCTTTTTTAACGGCTTTTCAAAACATCATTTTTTGGAAACGTTTTTTTATGCGTACGACTTTTTTTCTTATGTACGCATCTCTTTTTTTTTAAATGCGGCCCAATGGGCCAAAAAACTTCTCTCCCCCCTTTCTTTAATACCCAGTTGAGCTTCCACTCTCCCATATATTTTTCTAAATATCTCAGCCCACTTAATATTTTCCTTTGTTGCAGCCCACAAGATTTTTTTTTTAAAACTTTGGCCTACGCCGAACTGCAGCAGGAGACCTCCTTTGGGGTCTATTTAGGGTTCCATCTAGGAACCCTGTGCACTAATAGGACACCTCCCTATTTCGGACGGCCGCCTATTCCATCGGGGATGTCGTATCGCGTACGAGGGCGATCTGAGGGAGATGTGGCCATTGTTGGGGAGTCACGACTGTCGAAGTAGCTCGTCGCTCCGCCTGGAGCTTCGCATACGGAGCTCGCCGCCTGGGCGAGTGTTTTGGACCATTGCCTGGGCTTGGAGATGAACGACGTTGGAGGTAGCACCGCCAAGGTCTACAAGATGCCACCGCGTAGTGGGAGGAGCCCCGAGCACCGCTGCACGAGGGGCAGCACCACACCGGGGCATGGAGGATTTGCCTGGAGCCCTAGGTGTTGCGTGAGCCCTGATCGGAGTACTCTGGAAGCCATCGAAGAAGAGATAGCAGGCTGGGGGGATCTCCGTCGGGGAGATGGGTAGCACCGCGAGGAGGGGTGTCGTGATGTTAAAGGTACGCGAGGGTGACCTGGATCGAGGAGCAGACCACCTGCTGGGCTTCGTCAAAATGGGGTTTTGCCCATCACTTGAGGATTCTCACGTGCAGTAGGATGCTCGAGCAAAGATGTGTGGCTGTGCCGCTGGAGATGCGCCGACCGCTGCCCGGATGTGATCAATCTGAAGGAGGAGCAGCAAGTGATGGAGGTGTGGCGAGGGCACCACTTGTAGAGTTGCGACTCCGCCTGGACCTGCAGAGTCGTGAGTAGAGGTTGCACAAGGGATGCCCGTTGCCCCTATCCCTAATAGTGGTTTTTCTGCACGACCATATCCTAGAACTAAGAATAGGCCAAGAACTTCGGAGCATCGAAAAAGAATGAGTTCCAGGAACCTAAACATCACAAGAACATCAAACCTAGGGTTTGGAGCGGCATTGCCTTCTGAATTGGATATCCACGAATAAATCTAGGGGTTCGGAAAACCCTAGAACCAGAACTTGGACTTGACAAAATCAGATTACAAAAAAAATCTCTAATCTTAAACAAATCACAAACGTAACAATTTTTAAGAACAAAATATTAAAATCGAATCCCGAACAAATAAAAAACACAAATTCCTCGAGAATCGAACACACTCTGATATCATGTTAGAAAATAAGAATGCGGAAACAGAATGATAAACAGAGCATAAGAATAGAAAGATAAACATGAAGAATACAGAGATTTTTACGTGGAACCCTGCTCCCTAAGGAGCGGATGAAACCACGGGAGAAGGCCTTAAAGGGCCATATGTTGCATTCAACTTTCTCAATGGATACAGGAGGTTTGGGGCTCCTTATACAACCTCCACAGAGCCTCCAAGTCCCACCACTGGTAGATGTGGGACTAAACACTGGGATGGGGTAAATGGATCCTGGAGGTATCCATTTACCCATCTACAACTCAAGTTGCACACAACCAAATACTCCAACAGTTTTCACACCTTGTCTTGAAAGTAACTTTCTAACTTCCACTGCAACTATATATCTAAGCATCGATTTTGGAAGTCCTTAACGGTGATCGAGTACCTAGTTGTGAATGGGATGAACTGGATCCAAGATCCAAGCCAAGTTAAGTTGGACACACGAGCATACCTGAGCGAGGGAACAAAGAAGGTTGTATTTGTTTTTAGTGACTTTTCTTCTCTGGTAGTCGTGAGAGGTGATCGATCACATTGATATTTTGTATATTTTCCTTCACGTGCTTTTGTTTTAGTTGATTGCACATATATTCATCCTAACTGTTAGAAAATAGGAATGCGGTAACGTATCAGAATAAAGAAATAAAACTTTGAAAATAAGACGAGATTTAACGTGGAACCCGACTCCCTAAGGAGCGGGATGAAACCACGGGAGAAGGCCTCCAAGGGCCATATGCTTCATTGATTTTCTCATCCTGCTACAATGGGTGTGGGGGTTTGTATATAGCCCACACTGAGTCTCCACATCTCCAAACTGGTAGATGTGGGACTAAAGACTTAGATGGGATAAATGGATCCCGGACCCATCTCCCATACATATGACGCATATAACGAATACTCCAACATTCCCCCTCAAGTTGGAGCATGTAATACTCAGCTTGGACAAACAGAAAGAAACTCAACTCACGCTACAGGATACTACAGACAATATCAACTCAACGCGCACAACTGTTGTTGTTGAGGACTTTGCTTCTCATGTTGTGCATGTAAGGAGGACGAACAGACTAGAGTGTGAGTCAACTGAATCTCCTCGTCGGAGAGCATGTGCTCTGTGCTGCGCCTGTCAGAGTCACTGCAACTGAAATGAGTCTCCTCACTGGAGTACTCTAGCCCGCCACAACAATGTGGACAACTGCTCCATATCTGAAAAGGGCCAAACTGAAAAAGTCGTGAAGTGCAATCCTCATCGGAGTCCACGGTCGCTGGAGAATGGAGTCTGAATGTCTCCTCGTCGGAGAATTGAGTCTTTCCCATCTGGCACAGAGAATGGTACTCTACTCTGGAGTCTCTATGACACCACATGAAAACCCTTGCCAACATGGCATAGGGAATGGTCCTCTACTCTGGAGTCTCTATGGCTCACATGAAAACTCTGACCGAAACAACAAGAAAAAGATGGGGACCTCTACAAAAGATGGCAAACATGTGCTCATATGAAAAGTCCGCATACATGTGTGTATCTGAAACTGGAGATTCGGAACAAATCTGACCTCGAGTCTGAAATCTGAGAAAATATGTATAGTCTGAACGAATGATTGGTAATCTGACATCTGAATCTGAAGAATTTGGAATATATCTGTGACTCTATACAATACTCCCCCTCCCCTTCTCCCATACTGGTCGAAATGACAATTGTTGACCAAGTTGAGAGAAGACAATAACATGGGGAAACAAAACATCGCATAACCTGTCTATAATTTTTTTCGGCTTTTCTTCACCAATTTCTCGTCTATTTCATTCATCATTTTTTTAATAGCCGTTACAAAATTTTCCTCAATAAATCGTTAAAATTTTTTTTGAAATCATATTTTTAAGCCGTTCAATCTTCTTTTTTCGGCTTCAATCTTTTTTTGCAACAATTTTGCGTACTGCTTTTCTATTTGTACGTGCCTTTTTTGAAATTTTTTTGAAGATGTTTCATTCATCATTTTTTCGGCCTTTTCAAAAGTTTTTTTTCGAATAAATTCTTAAATTCGACGGGCCAACTTGGGCCCAAAAAAAACTACCTCTCCTTTTTTTCCTAACGTGGCAGCCCAAGGGCCCGTTGTTTTTTTTATTTCTTTCATAATAGACGCATGGGATCAGTACAAAGCCCCCCTTTTTATCGCCAAGCGCCCCTCCCGATGGAAGAACCCCTTCGTCTGCCGCCGCATGGGAGTTGGTGCGGCACTTGGAGCGAGGATGCTCGATGGAGCGTCGCCTGCGCCGCCATCGCACAAGGAGGTGATGCGCCACAGGATCGGGGCCCGTGTTCTCCACTTAGAGCTGGCAGCAACGGGAGGGGCTCCGCCCTTGGAGCATGTGCTAGAGTGCCTCAACCTCGAGCCTCGTGAGCTTGGAGTGATGAGATGCGTTGTGGGGACTTGGCCTGAAAATGCGTGCTCACAAAAGCGGTGATGTGGCTGGAGAAAAGCGATGTGCGTCGCATGGGCTGCTCTGCTTGCTTGAGCAGGTGTTGGGTACCGCCTGGCTATTGCGGTTAGGGGTTCGATGGAACCCATAGACTAGAAGCGTGATATCTGCGCGGGGACTGCTGTGACCTAGAAGCGTGATGCGCGATCATCTAGACATTGAAGCGTCGCTGCTTATAGAATACGGCGTTGTTGCATCAGACTGTAACTGGGGATTGCGATTAGGGTTCCCTAATGGGAACCTCGTGCTCAAAGAAAACCTAGAACCATTGAACTGGTAGTTGCCATCGGGTTATGCTTATGGAGATGCGGCTAGAGCTTTGAGGAGAGGCTTCTGGCCATCGTCGAGTATCTTCAGGGAGGCCTTCATGATGCTACTGGAAGAGATTGAGGGAATGCAAAAAAACTGGATCTTCTTCTCTGGAAATGAGCATGGCCAGGAGCATGCTTCTAGAATCGAACATAGCTATGTTGAACAGAAACGAGGATCAATTAGGGTTTCTATTGAACCCTATAATTTTCTACAACAGATGAACATATCTTTAACATAATCATAATCTTCAAGAACATAAATCCAGAACTCGAATCTCGAATCAAAAATTAAAGAACACAAAATCCTCTAGAATCGAACCCGCTCTGATACCATCTTACAAAATAGGAATTCGAAAACCTATCAGAATAAAGAAATAAAACTTTGGAAATAAGACGGGATTTAACGTGTAACCCTACTCCCAAAGGAGCGGGATGAAACCACAGGAGAAGGCCTCAAAGGGCTATATGCTTCATTGCTTTTCTCATCTTGATATAATGGGTGTGGGGGTCTATATATAGCCCCCACTGAGTCTCCACATCTCCAAACTGGTAGATGTGGGACTAAAGACTTAGATTGGGTAATTGGATCCTCCATCTCGTACATATGACACATATAACGAATACTCCAACTCTAACAATTGATAGAGTTTCAACGTCAAGGAGAGAACTCAATGTAGCACATGCGCATTACTTAGAAGCCATGAAAGTGGTAGGCAACGAGACCGTGCAAGGAGGCACAACAACAATGTTAGCAATAGAGATTTGTCGTGTGTGTTCATAACTTCAATGATTACGTTAATATGGAGTCTGATAAAGGAGTTCTTAGGGTGGATTTTGGGGTTTCACTGTAGATTTCGCTATTTTCTAAGGTGGTCAGTGGGGATCTAGTCCAATCAGGTGTTGGGTTTGTAAGACCTTGGCGACCCATTAAATGCAATAAAAGTTATTATTTTTTATCATGTCCATCTGAAATGAAATGAATAATTGAATGAATGCACTTTATTATTAAGGCCCCTTTGTACAGTTAGGGTTATGTTCCATGGCCATATTGGATACCATGCAACTAGGACACAATTCACTTCAAACATGTGATATTTGATAAAGATCTCCAGTATGAGAAGAGATGGCAATCTTTCTCTAAAGACTAATTACCAACCGACTTCTTGATGCAGGTCCTCTGCATAAGAATGGAGATTCAGAAGTGTTGGAATAATCAAGTCAAAGAGTTGACTTGATGAAGTTGAGATAAACTAAGACTTGAGTCGTAACTATCACAATCAGCCACATCCTTTGACCTGAGACAAATATGCATCTATATGCATGAGTATGCGCATTTGACAAACCAATAGGTTGGTAACCTAGACAAGGTCCATATACCTACACATTGGAGTGCATATGAAGTTGTATAAAATGTATGGTCTCTCGAAGGAATCATACATGTTGGAATATTTCTACATTCCGTGTATCTTTCCTATTATTTTATTTCTTTATGTCTATACTATGTAATTTACCCATACGCTTCCCCCCTATGTAAGAGAGCCTAGGGTTACAAGAAATAAGCATCTCTTCTTTTTCTCCCAACATAGTATCAGAGCAGCAATCCCAGACTGGAGCTCTCGTATCCAAAACCTAACCCCACCTCTTGCCCCCTCCGCGCACCATTGACCCCATCTCCGTGCATCATCGTCGCACGTCGTCCAGGCATCGCCTTGCGCTCCTCTGCATGCGCCTTCACGCGCATCGCCGTACGCGCCATCACGCGCACCGCCTAGCACGCTCCAGCATCGCCTAGCTCATTTCCGTGTGTCGCCCTTCACGCGGGGTCCTCTGCGTGCCACGCCTCCACGTGTCGGCCTCGTTCGCTTCATTTCATTGATGTATTTGGGGGCATAAGTCTACATATGCACCCAATGTTTGTGTAGGCATTCACTCTTTGGTCTACAAAACCCTAGTCTTCTACATCCGGCAAGAAGTCTGAGAACAAGGTTGATGTACCCGCCACATATGCATTCAGAGATCCTGCACCTATCGTCAAAATGGACATGACGAATTTTGAGCTCTGGGCTATGCAATTCATGAGCCTTATGAAGTCAAATGGTAAGAAACACATTCTTACCGAGGAGGGGCCGGTGGAGAAGACTTAGGTAAACGCCTCATGGGAGGCGAACGACGCATATGCCAAAGTTTGGCTATCAGGAACTGTTGGGAGAAATGAATAACTTGTTTTATTCCATAAACCCTAGGCTCTCTTATATAGGAGAGTAGCCTATGGGTAAATTACATAAAGTAGACAACTGGAAAAATAAAATAAAGAAGAGGTACAGGTACTCTATATGCGTCAACACTCCCCCTCAAGATGGAGCATAGATATTAATCATGCTCAGCTTGGACGCACACTTCTGGAATGGTCCTCGAAGTAATGCCTTGGTGAATATATCAGCAGTCTGATTCTCTGATGTGAC
Source organism: Ottelia alismoides (assembly GCA_037367405.1). Classification (NCBI taxonomy): domain Eukaryota; kingdom Viridiplantae; phylum Streptophyta; class Magnoliopsida; order Alismatales; family Hydrocharitaceae; genus Ottelia; species Ottelia alismoides. Next base: position 328,190 of record JAZKJV010004371.1, on the reverse strand, counting down.
GTGAGATGTAGCAATGAACCCCTTCTGAATCATGTCACGTATGTAGTGACAGTCAACCTCAATATGCTTGGTCCTCTTATGAAAGGCTGGGTTGTTTGCAATGAACAAGGCGGCCTGATTGTCACATTCCAACATCATAGGAAGCGGTATATCAAGACATAGATCTGTAAGTAAAGATTTCACCCACATCATTTATGTGCTAGCCTGGGCCAAGGCCCTGTATTCGGATTCAGCACTGGATCTAGCTACTACTGTCTGTTTCTTGCTCCTCCACGAGACTAGGGCATCTCCAACATAGACTGCAAATCCTGAGGTGGATTTCCTGTCCTTGGGGCATTCTGCATAGTTTGCATCAGCACATGCTGTGATAGAAATCTCATTTCCCTTCTTAAATAGCAAGCCTGCACCTGGAGATGATTTTAGATATCTCAGAATAGTGTGTATTGCATCCATATGGACCTGATGTGGTTGCTCCATGAACTGGCTCACACGACTCACTACAAATGATATATCAGGTCTAGTGATCGTGACATACAGTAGTTTGCCTACCAGTTCTCTGTACCTTCTCCTGTCCACCTCTTCTGTGTCATCATCATAGAGCTTCATGCTGGGATCCATTGGTGTCGTAGCAGGTCGACACCCTAGCATACATGTCTCACTCAATAGGTCTGTAACATATTTCCTCTGCGACATTACTAATCCATATGGATTTCTAGCAAACTCCAGTCCCTGAAAATATCTAAGGACTCCCAAGTCCTTGGTGACAAATTCGGTTCCCAGCCTTTCTTTTGCCTGCTTAATGCCCTGCTCATCATCTCCTGTAATCAAGATATCGTCAACATAAACCATGATTACAATGATACCTCTAGCAGTCTTCTGTACAAACAAGGAATGATCAGCATTGGAGCGTTTATATCCTTGTTTCTCAAAAAGATCTGAGAGCTTCTGAAACCATGCTCTGGGGCTCTGCTTAAGGCCATAGATGGCCTTATGTAACCTGCATACCTTGGAACACTCCCCCTCAACAGCAAACCCAGGTGGCTGTTGCATATAGACTTCCTCCTGCAATTCGCCATATAGGAATGCATTCTTCACGTCCAGCTGATAAAGCGACCAGTCTCTAGCAACTGCAACTGATAACAAGATACGCAGAGTGGAATGACGTGCCACAGGCGAGAATGTGTCAAGGTAATCCACCCCGTATGTCTGTGTGAAGCCACGTGCAACAAGGCACGCCGACTAGGCCGACTAGGCCGACTAGTCGGCCCGACTAGTCGAGTCGGGGGGGTATCCGACTCGACTAGGCCAAATCGGCCTATAGTCGGGTCGACCCGATTAGTCGCCCGAGTAATCGGCCTAGTCGGCCGACTTTTGCATAGAAGTTTTAAACTGTTTGTATAATGTTTTGTATACTTTTTTATATACTTTTAATTGTTTGTGTTGTTATTACTTAGTCATTATTACTATAAATTCAAATATATGAAGTGGTTTTATACTTAAAATAATACAAAAATATACCTCCTTTTGCCTTAACATCCTTGTGGACACATGAAAGTACGGTTTAAACTAACAACGTTCTAACAAACATTTAGCATCCTTGACTACAACAGATATGTATATGAATTCTTTTACATTATCAAATTATGTCAATAACTATAAGGTTATATAATTATTAAATCTTTTTATTTATCTTTTGTGATTTGTTAATTAACTTCGTGATTCTTAATTACAATGATTAGTAACATGTGAGTTTGTTGATTAGTAACTTGTGAATATGGTTAGCTTTGTGTTTGTATGTATTAAAATTGCTAAATTTGTGTATATATATGAGAGTGTATGTATTAAAAATCGATTTATATATTTAAAATAATTAAAAAAATCAAAACCGACTAATGCTCGACTAAATCTGATTACTCTCCTGACTGCCGATTAATCCTTAGTCAGTGACCCCGCCGACCGAGTACCGACTACCGCTTTCTGCAACCATGTCTGCACTGATCATATACCGCCGACGCACAGGATCAAAACACTTGTACCCCTTTTGAGTTCTGGAGTACCCAACAAAGACACACTTGACAGCCCTAGGAGAGAGCTTGTCAGTACCAGGCGACAACTGATGGACGAACGCAACCGACCCAAAAACACGAGGAGTAAGAGTGAACAGATCCTTGTCAGGATGAATGAGTGAAAACGGAATCTGTTCATTCAAGACAGACGAAGGCATGCGGTTAATTAGGTAACATGCAGTGAGAACTGCATCACCCCAGTAGGAGTAGGGAACATGACTCTGTATAAGAAGTGATCTTGTGACATCAAGAAGGTGACGGTGTTTTCTTTCAGCAATCCCATTCTTTTGAGATGTATGAGCACAAGATGTTTGGTGAATAATCCCTTTTGAGGAGTAGTAATTGGCCAGAATGTTGGTACACAACTCTAAAGCATTATCACTTCTCACAAGCTTGACAGATGTGGAGAAAACATTTTGTATTTCATTCAGAAAATGGATAATAATATTTCCTGCTTCAGATTTATTCTTCATCAGAAACACCAAGACACTCTAGAGAAATCATCCACAAATACAATATAAAACATGTGTCCCTGATGATCGGGAACACGACTCGGACCCCAGACATCGATATGAAACAACTCAAACTTGGAGTTACTACTCCGACCTGGACGACTGGGAAAAGACGACCTGTGATGCTTTCCCAACTGACACGCCTCACACTGAATAGGTGTGTGAGAAAGACCATAGGGTAGAACTTGACGCAACTTCTGAAGCGGTAAATGACCAAAGCGCAGATGCCATAATAAGATTGATGCTTGTCCCGAAGAAGAGGATGAGGTTCCAGCAAAAGGAGTCTGATTCAGGCGGTAGAGGCCTCCTTGCTCATAGCCACGACCAATCACGTTGCCCGTATGGATGTCCTGAAAAATCAAAGAAGATGGATCAAAAATCACCCGACAATGTAGATCCTTCGTAATCTGACTAATTGACAATAGATTCATTGAAAAATCAGGTGCATGTAGCACGTTCTTGAGCTGCATAGAAGAAGTCAATCTAACCTCCCCCTGTCCAGTGATGGGGGAATGAGTGCCATTGGCAATCACTACTGTCCGACCTGGAGGGATCTGAGTGTATCCTGAAAGCAAACTCCGGTCGCCACATAGGTGATGTGTAGCGCCCGAGTCCATAATCCATGGTAAAGTATCGGATCTACTACTGTTCAGTGCAAGTATACTACCTGAAGTACTGGTAGATGCAGAGGCAGAGGCAGCGGCATCAGAATGACTCTCTACAGTCGGTGTTGGTCCAGATGGTGGAATAATGCCCCTCAGACGGGCAACAAGATCGTCGAACCGTTGATCCAAAGTAGAAGCAGATGGGGGCTCTATCTGCTCAGCAGCTCGTGCGGATGCAGGAAATCCGTGCTTCGAGTAGCAGGTATCTTCATTATGTCCAACTCGGTGACAATAGGTGCATGTCGGCCTAGTGCGGCCACCCCTTTCCACGGGGTCCACGTCCACGGCCCTGGTGATGAAATCCGCGACCTCTGTTTGCTGCCATGACTGAAGAATTCCTGACTCGCAACTGTTGAAGGAATTGTAATCCGACTCAGTCTATGAAAGGCTTCCTCCATGGGAGGGATAGTAGAGTCGGCCAAAATCTGTGATCGTGCCGCCTCGTACTCAGGATCAAGTGCAGCTAGAAACACGCCCACCATAGTTGTGTTCCTATATGTCTTCTGTTGTTCTGGCGTGGCTGTCAGAGGGCATGAGCTATAGAGCTTCTCGAACATCCCTCTTAGTGATGTATAGAGGGAATGTAGGGGCGACCATTCTGCTTGATGGTGAAGATATCATGCTGGAGTTGCAGAATCTTTGTCTCGTTCTTCGCCTGGGAATATGTAGCTGCCAGAATGTCCCACATATCCTTCGCTGTGGGTTGATGGAGAATGTCGTTGGCAATCTCAATTGCCAACGTGCCAGATAGCCAAACCTTGGTGTATGCGTCATCAGCCTCCCCAGGAGGCATTGGTTCCAGTCTTCTCAGCAGGCTCTGGTTCGGTAAGAATGTGCTTCTTACCCGTAGACTTCATCATGCTCATGAACTGCATTGCCCACAGTTCATAGTTAGTACCATCCATCTTGACAATACGCGCTGGACCACGGAATGCGCCAATAGATGGGATATCTGCCTTGCTTTCTGACATACTGGATACTGAAGACTGGAACGTCTGACAAACCAATCTGTGATTTGTCTACAATGACATAAACGGGTTTAGTTGCACGTGTAGACCTCAAGCAACTAAACCCATGTAGATGAAGGTGCTCGCTTTAGGGCCTTACGCGTTCCCCCGTACAATCTACTGGTGCGCTGGATGAGTAGGCGCACTTGTGCGCGATACACGCACTGGTTGGCGCGCTGGGATGCACGCTACTGTGCCACGGGACCTTGCTGGTGCGCAAGGTGCGCACGGGAGAAGAGGCGGGGGCGCAAGGTGCGTTGGTGCGCATGGTGCGCTGGTGCGCTGCTGCTGCACGCTACTGGCGTGCAAGAGGGGAACGCGCTAGCGATGCAAGGTGCGTTGGCGATGCACGACACCACACGCTAGCATGCGCGCTACCGCACGCAGGCGAGGAGAGATGCCAACGTGCGAAGAAGGCGGCGCAGTGCGTGCAGCGAGAGAGAGAAGGGGGCGGCGTCGATCGGAGAGGGAGGGCGGCGCCGATCGACGAGGAAGAGGCTGGCGGGTGGGGTAGGGTTAGGGTTAGGGTTTCGAGAACTCCGTTCTAGGACCGTCGCTCTGATACCATGTTGAAGAAATGAATAACTTGTTTTATTCCATAAACCCTAGGCTCTCTTATATAGGAGAGTAGCCTATGGGTAAATTACATAAAGTAGACAACTGAAAAAATAAAATAAAGAAGAGGTACAGGTACTCTATATGCGTCAACAGGAACATTGACGATTGAGATCACCAATGATGTGTTACATCAGCCTACTGCTAAGGCGATGTGGGATATCCTCGCGGCAACATATTTTCAAGCGAGAAATGAGATGAAAATCCTCCAGCTTCAGCATGATATATTCATTATCAAGCAGAATGGGCGTCCTCTGCATTCATTGTATACATCCTTGCGTGGGAAGTTTGAAAAGCTTCACAGTTTCATGCCTCTAACGGCAACTCCAAAGCAGCAGAAGACATATAGGAATGCTACCATGGCAAGGGTATTCCCCACATCCCTTGACCTTGAATATGATGCTGCTCGTTCTCAGATTCTAGCAGAAGCCATTATTCCCCCCATGGAGGAAGCACTCCGCAGGCTCAACAGGATTACTATTCCTTCTACAACATCTAGTCAGACTTCCTCGACCATGGCAACCTCTCGAGAAAGAGGAGGTCATTCTACCTTCCGTGGACGCGGACCTCGTGGTAGAGGAGGTCGCACTCGTCAGCCCTGTACTTTTTGTCACCGCTCAGATCACACTGAGGAGACATGTTATTCCAAGCATGTGTTCGCAGCATCAGCCTGCATTGCAGAGCAGATTGAGTCTCCTGTTGCTTCTATCTAGATCAAAGGTTTGATCACCTTGTCGCCAGACTGAGGGATATTATACCCCCTTCTGTTTCACCATCCTCAAGAGATCATTCAGAAGTGGCAGCCTCAGCGTCTGCCAATACCTCTGCTACAATCAGCACCTTAGGTACTTATGCTTTTACATCTTGTCATGGATCTGACATTACATAGTGGATTATGGACTCCGGTGCAACACATCATCTATGTGGAGACAGACATCAGCTTACGTCATATAGACAGGTTACGCCAGGAAGAACAGTTGTGATAGCTGATGGGACTCATTCCCTGATTACAAGATAGGGGGAGATCACTTTTATGCCTTCGATGTGCCTGCAGAATGTGCTACATACTCTAGATTTCTCTATGAATCTGCTTTCTATTAGTCATATTACAAAGGATTTGCACCACCGAGCTATTTTTGACCCATCGTCTCTTATTTTTCAGGACATTCTTACAGGCAAAGTGATTGGGTGTGGCCGTGAGCAGGGCGGTCTTTATCGCCCGGTTCGGACTCCATATGCAAGCTTATCTTCTTATTCGTCTGGATCAGACTCTCCGTTCACTTGGCACTTCTGGTTTGGTCATCTCCATCTTCAGAAGATGTGTCATATGCTGCTGTAGATTTCTCCTAGTTCTTCTTTTCAGTGCGAAGCTTGTCAGTTAGGAAAGCATCATCGATATGCCTTTCCTAGTCGTCAGAGTCGGAGAAGAAGCTCCCTTTTTGAGTTATTTCATGTTGACATCTAAGGTCTGAGTCGTGTGCCTGATTACCAAGGACACATATTTTATCTTGTTGTTGTAGATGATTTTTCACGATTGTCATGGGTGTTTCTTTTGAGAAATAAATCTGAAGCAGGGGATGTGTTCAAAACCTTTATTACTGAAGTACAAAATATTTTCTCTACCTTTGTGAAGTTTGTGCAAACTGATAATGCGTTGGAATTTTGTACGCGTGATCTATCTCATTTTCTTTCATCTAGAGGTATTATTCATCAAACATCTTGTCCTTACACCTCTCAGCAAAATGGTGTTGTTGAGAGAAAGCATCGCCATCTTCTTGATGTCACTCGAACACTTCTCAGTAAGAGTCGTGCACCTCATTTGTTTTGAGGTGATGCAGTTCTCACAATATGCTTGGTGAATTATATGTCGTCATTTGTCTTGGGTGAGAAAATTCCTTTCTCCGTAGCTTTTCTTGAGGAGTTATTCTCACTCACTCCTCGTGTATTCAGATCTGTTTCCTTTGTTTACCAGTTGATTCCTGGTCTTGATAAGCTCGCTCCTAGAGCTGTCAAATGTGTGTTTATTGGATACTCCAGAACTCAGAAAGGATATCGGTGTTATGATCCTCTATGCAGAAAATACTATATCAGTGCTGATGTCACATTTTTTTAGTCTTTGATGTACTTCTCTCCTACAGGTGATAGGTTGGCTTCATTAAACTCAGATGATGAAGTTTACATGCCACATCATCCCGTATCTGTTGTCCCACCAACTCCTCCATCTCCACCACCATCTCCACCTCCTCCTCCACCCCCTCCTACTACACAGTCCCATGCACCTCTTGTTCCATCTCGATCTAAGTTCTACACTCGTCGGGCTGCTTCTACTCATGGTCATCGCCCACCTTCCACGGAGCCCCAAATTTGTTTTGATAACATGGCTTCTAACGATGGGTCTAGAGATGCATCTGTGCAAGATCAGTGGAGGAAATTGGCTCACAGATGGAGGATGGTCCTTCTGATCTGGATGTTCCTATTGCAGTTTGAAAACAGAAGTGAACTTGTGCTTCCTACCCCTTGGCTTCTCAGGTCTCCTTCCACCGTCTAACAGGGGATTTTCAAAAATGTGCAATGACTCTATCTACCGTGGAAATTCCACGGAATTATGACGAGTCATTGAAGGATAGTCGTTGGCGCTTGGCTATGGAGGAGGAGATGGCTGCCCTACAGTCACATAGTATGTGGAGTCTGGTTTCTGCTCCCAGTTGACGCGTTTGTGTGGGATGCAAATGGGTGCTCACTATGAAACACCATGCGGATGGCATTGTGGATTGCTATAAGGTGAGACTTGTGGCACGTGGGTTCACCCAGACATATGGGGTAGACTATCAAGATACTTTTTCTCTAGTGGCCAGGCATTCTACTCTACGTATTCTTCTTTCAATTGATGTGACCTGAGATTGGCCCCTGCATCAGCTTGATGTGAAGAATGCCTTCCTTTATGGTGATCTACAGGAGGAGGTCTATATGCAACAGCCACCGAAGTTTGATGTTGAGGGGGAGTGTCAGAAGGTGTGCAAGCTACACAAGGCTATTGATGGCCTTAAGTAGAGTCCAAGAGCATGTTCCAAAAGCTCTCGGACTTGATAGAGCAATAGGGGTTTGTGCGATCGACAGATCACTCCTTGTTTGTGCAGAAGACTCAGAGAGGTACTATTGTCACTCTTGTGTATATTGATGATATTATTGTTATAGGGGATGACAAGCAGGGCATTCATAGTGCCAAGGACTTCCTGGGTCAGCAGTTTGTGACCAATAATCTTGGACATCTACGTTACTTCCTTGGGTTTGAGTTTGCAAGAAACCAGCGAGGTCTAGTGATGACCATAGAAAGTATGTTGCAGATCTTCTTTCAAAGACATGCATGGAAGATTGCAGACCTGACACTACTCCTATTGATCCGAGCATGAAGCTATATGTCATGATAAGACTTTTTCGTGCAACTGCGACGTCTAATCTGGTCAGGAATCAGTGATATATTCTGATTTCTAACGCGTTGTGCAGCTCTAGACCTCGACCGAAGATCTAGGTATGGTTGTATGAGTCAATGCATACAACTATTCCTATCTTTGTCTCTGTAGACAAATATATTCTTGATTTGTTCCCCACTTGTTCTGTGTCTTGGCGTATTGGTAATATGTCAGAAAATAAGGGTGACGTGTTCTCATCTTTTGGTGCCTTCAAGGGCCCCGACACTTATTGTGAAGATGGACGGAACCAACTATGAGTTATGGTCCATGCAGTTTCGTACCCTAATGCAGTGCCACAATAAGAAGTATATTCTGATCGACTCGAAGCCGGCGGACAAGATTGGGGTCAACGCATCGTAGAAGCAAGACGATGCTTATGCTCGTATCAGGCTCTCTGGGACATTTACCACGGAGATCGCTAATGATATTGTTCATCAGCCCACTGCAAAGGCCGTGTGGGATATACTGGTAGACACCTACAGACATGCGAAGAATGAAAGCAAGATTCTGCAACTACAGTTCGACATCTTCTCGAACAAGCAGAATGGTCGACCACTTCATGCACACTTATCACATTTGAGAGGCATGTTTGAGCGACTTCACAGCTTCATGCATATTACCACCAACACCAAACAACAGCAGGCATATCATGATCTGAATCTTTTTTATGCTGCTGATGGCTAGAGATTAATGTTGCAAGGCCTCATGCGTGGCTCTATGTGTATCTTCTGAGTCGCCTCATGCATGAAAACAATCTCTTCAACACGGACTAACTGTTCATTAGGTTCAACAAAGTGTTTCAGCAGTTGTCCATTAACTAGGGATGTATGTGCTCCATCTGTAAGAGCTGAGATCTCTACACATCCATTGTCATGCACTGCACGGACTATGAACGGACCCGTTGATAACAGGGGTATTCTCCACGAGGGCCATCATAAAAAGAATAGAAAAAGTTGTCGCCGAGGCGACCACTCATGGAGGACCGGTGTCAATCAGCAATTAACCCACAATCCAAAGAATACAACAATCAAGCTCAACACAAATGTGAATTAATCTTTATTTTACTCTACCATAAAATGTTATAGTGACAAATATGTAGAGGTCGAACCACAGAGAGCAACACAAAATTCCATAGCCTACGTGTCAATCTTAGTCATCCTTGTGTGGGTTTTTTTTTTTTTTTTTTTCACATTAAGATTAAAGAGAATACATATTACTATATATATATATATTGTATATATATCTATATATATATATATATATATTTTTTCTCCTTTTTTTTTGCTATATAGACATAGAGATATATACATAAAAGGTGTGTTATAATATTCACAAAAATACAAAAAAAATAGTCAAAAATTCAGGACAAAAATCTTTTTGGGATTTTCATGGTTTTTTACTGTTTTTATAATTTTTGGGTATTTTTGCAAGTGTTTTTAGCATTTTAAAAATAGTTAAATCAAAGCAAACAGTGGACTGGGTACTGGCCGTCACAAAAATAGAGAGGAAAAATAGCTAACAGCCTCAAAAATGTTCCCTTTAATTTTCTAATACCAATAATAAAGTCTAGCATAAGTAGGGCCTGAGTTTACATTTTTCTGATTTTTCTTTGATTTTTTATATTTTTTGAAGTTTTTGGGCATTTTTGAATTTTTAAGGTTTTCTTTTTGATATTTTTAGAGATTTTTGGTCTGAAACTAATATAGGGCAAAATACACTATATGTCATTTTTTTGGAATTTTTCAAGGCATTTTGACATTTTTTTTGGGGTTTTATGAGTTAGACAGGGACTTAAAGACAAGTTTTTGATTTTTAATAAATGCAAAAATGCAACAAAATGCAAAACTAAAAATATAGCGTTCAAGCATGATCAAACAGGAGCTTAAGTCTATTTTTGCAAGGTTTTTCAATTAAATATGAAGCATGAAATAAATAGGCAAAGCTTCCAAAAATTAAATGGCCTGGTAGGGGTATTTTTGCAAATAAAATAGTTGGCAGGGCATACATGCAAAAATTACAATAAAAATACACTTTAACTTTTATTTTCAGGACTATTTCATAAATACAAGAACCCGGCAGGGTTTAGATGCAATTTTCACGCGCCTCACGTGGTCGCTGCACGTGAGCGCGGAGGGACTAAAATGTAAATAAAGAAACATCCAGGGGGTTCACTGCAACTTTTACAACTTATTTACAACTGAAACTTTTATTTTTGGGAGCAAACACTAAATACAAAAAGTACGGGGTGAGATATGAAATTTACCCCTTTAAATAAGGCCTTCATCCTGCGGCGCTGGAGGCGCCACTTATACACGTGGCGGTCATCGGACGGCGGACTTCGTTTCGGCGATGGAGGGCTGGGATTAGAACATCCCGGCTGATCTGACGGTGGCTGTGCCTCTTCATCGGACGGATGGCATGCAATCTGGGCCTCCCTGCTCGATCCAACGGTGCAGAAGGCACCTGGAAGAACTGGGAATGAACTCGCCCTCGGCGAGCTTCGATCGAGTCGCTCGGGCTCCTCCGGGCACCTCCCGCGTGTCTGAAGGGTCCTGATCGTAGCTGGAAGGCCTCCGCGTCGTCTGACGGTGATCTCGTGGCTCCTGGGGGCCTGAATCGGTGGAACGAGGTCGGAGAAGAAGGTGGCCCCCAGGAACCTCTTCCTGGTCAAGGCAAGCCCAGAAGGGCTCGATTCCTCGTGGTACCTGCACAGGAAGAACCGCGGGCGAGAGGGCTACCTCCTCGACCCGGGGTTATGAAGCTGCGGTGCAAGATGGAGGTGGGGCGGAAGGGCTCCGGCGAACGGCGGAGTGGAACCCTGATTCGCCAAGACCGAGGGTCCTGGGTTGATCCGATGGGTGCGAAAGATGGAGAATGCGTCGAGGAACGAGATGGGATGATCGGGGTGGCCGGACACAGTGCGGTTCACGATGAAGAAGTCGCCGGAGCGGAGTTCCGGCGAACTTCGATTTTTGCTTTTTACGCTAATGTGATTAACTAACGATTAAAACTAACTACGGAAATGAAATGCTAACATTGAAAACTACCTAAGAATGCATTAAAAGAACAACTCTTATACCTGGGGGCCTCCAGGGAGCAGGGCGGACGCCGGAGCTCCGCCGCGTCAAAATTCTCCTCCCTCCGGCCAAGTCTCAATGCTGGGCGACTCCCCCTGTCACGAGGAACGATCCAGGCACAAGATCTAGGCTTTAGGTTAGAATGAAAGTGGCCAAATTCGAGGAAGGAAGCGGAGCTTTTTATTTATAGACATTGGCAGGCAGCCTTATTGACCGGCGATTATTTTATGATCTGGGGAGCATTTGGTTGATCTATGATTTCGGCGGGCATCATGGAAGATTAGGGAACAAATCTTGTGAAGGAAGCGTTGTCGATTGATGGATGGTGTGCCCGGGAAAAAGGGAGGAAATCGGGGGAGTGGACTGTTCAGAGCTGCCAGGCGTGGGATGGGACAGTTGACCAGGGGGTCAACGTTGGCTGGCGTCTGGTTGGGCCACGTAGGCCGCTACGGGACAAAATAGCAGGTCTGAATAAAGATTGATTTATTTGACATTCGAAATGATTTTATTAATTTTTGCTTATAAAATAAAAAATGTGTATTATTTCATGTAGTATTTATTCCTGATTTTTATTGAATTTTTCGAGATGTTTTATTAGGGTTTTATGTTGATAATGTGTATATGTATGTATTTACATGTGTTTTTTGGGTATTTTATTTTTAATTTATTTATTTTCTTTTATTATTTTCTTGGCTTATTTTATAAATTTATAACTTATTTTTGTGAGTATAAAGATATTTTTGTTTGATTTTTATAAGTTTATTTGTATTTTTAAATAAATAGGTCTATGTATTTGTAAGTATATACATAGGTACTTTACCTATATATTATACATATTGTATTTATTTAATTAATTTTATGTGTTTTTATTAAGGATTTGCATTTTTAATAGTACACATATACTATATACATTATTACAAAAATATAAGAGATTTGAATAATTAAAGAATGTCTTCCCCTTTTATTTGTGTACATACTCCATATAGGTATATTGCCTATATAAATTACATAGTTTTATTTTGTTTTCCAAATTATTTTTGGTTTTAGTCTAATGTCAATATGTACATGAATTATATACATTACCTACAAAATTCTAAAATATGAATTTATAAAAATAATGAATATTGAATAAAATGAATATTTTAATCAGGTATTATATACAAGAAGGGGTCAAAAACCTAACTTCCACAGATGGACTCCAAAAATTATGAAACCAATTTTATAAAATAGCTTAGGAAATGCTATATACAATTAAAGGTGAGTTTGGGTGATTTGGAGTTTTTATTTGCAAGATATGGGTCTGTGAAGTTGAGATTTTGGCTTTTTATTTTGTGTATAAAATGTACACTGTATATTATTTTTACATAAACTCAATTTTGTATTTTTATTTACATTATTATCTACAACTTTCATGAACAAAGTTTCTTTATTTGATTAATAAATAACTATGCATAAAATAGATGTCAAAAATGCATAAATGAATGAATGAATAAATGAGGTATTTATTGTATACTGCCCTTATCTCCCCCTACTTTATTCCTTGTCGACCAATGCCATGCTGGCCTTGGTCTCTCGGGGTTAGGGTCATAAAATATTTGCAATATTTTATTCCTTTTTCTTCTCTTCTCTTTATTCTATAATTTTGGCATTAAAGACCTTATTTAATGCACAATTAATACAATGAATAATGAATGCTATTATGTACAAATTAATGCTTTTTACATGCATTTGCTGGGGTTTTTGAGGCCAAAATGATAGAATAAAGGTGATGAACTGGGGATTCATCACCTCCCTATACTTGCCTTTGCTAGTCCCTAGCAAACACTTATGCAATAAGCGCGAAAAGAATAAAGAAAAGAAAAAGGAAAATGCTAGAAAGATAGAGTGAATTGGGGTGCTTTCAGTGCAATGCCTGTCCTTACAAAATCTGAATTTGGAGCTCCTGTCAGACCTTAGGTGTGAAGGTGTGTGGAACCTAGTCGGGAACCAGCTCTAAAGTACAACAGCCTCCGGTAATCACAGAACTCGGTTCAACCCACCTCAATAGCCGGGTCAGAACTAGTCTACATCATACGCAAACTCTTATAACTATGAAGCTGACTTGTACGGTGTAAGTGTTAGTGGCTCTCCCCAACTGAAATAATAAAGGAACTGACTTCTCCAGAATGACAACCCAATGATTCCCCTATCCAACAGCTCTTTCCTCGAGGAGCAGGGTATTCCCTTCTAAGTTCAAGTGGCGACCAGCTCAAGAGGAGGGGGTGAAGAGAAGAATGGACGGTAGCCAGTGTAGCTACCTATCCTGGGATGCAAGACCAGTGTAGTCAAGTCATCCAGCTGCAGGCTTACATGTTTGTCTTTGGAGCTCAAGCTTGCTTATTGACTTTGTACATACTTTGCAGGCATTTTATTTTTGTACAGGCCTGATCATCACTCACTTTTTTTTTTTTTTCAACATACTATTCACAGCAGCATTTACATAAGGAGTTTTTCCTTTTGAGCCAGTAGACTATCCCTCTTTTGAAGCTTTATCGCAACCCACAATCTCCTGTCTTTAGACCTCATTGCTATTGAATCTGGTTGGGGTGCACTTCCCTCCCTAGACGAGGACGAATGTTTCCACCCGTGTGCGTCTCAGACTGGCAAATCCAACCCCCTCACCACTCCAACTGGGGTTGAGCCAAGTGAAAGGTGCAGGTGTCCAAGTTAGATCACGGTCGGCAAGAGTCATACGTGTGTCTCGAAAAGTTCTAGTTAGTCCACTGAGGTGACTTGAACCCAGCCCTGCTTTCTCAAAGAATTAAGTCTGAATAGACTTAAGTACCTTAAACCTAGTTCCCATAAGGTTCCAGTGCAATTAAGTGCGGTAAGGTCCTAACCGAGCTCCAATTAGAGATTTTCTTAGACTGATTCAATCATCAAGCTTCACTCAAAAAGAATATGAATGGTATGCTTATGCTATGTGCAATGAATGATGCAATTTTTCACAAAAATTTGGAAAGATCAAAGAATATTTTTACAAAAAGAATCTCTGCACAGAAGTACGAACTGAAAATGTTTAAAAAGTATGTACATTTATTTACACAGGCATGCTGCTTTATTTTCAAAATTTAGGAAAATTTTAGCGACTTTACATATATGAATGAAATAGTTTATTTGGGTATGTGTAGAAAGAATTGTATGTGTCTTGTTTCTAATTTACTAGTATCTGCAATGGTGTTATTAATAGCTTTTTGAAAATAAATTTGCAAACTATAGTACACGATAATTTTTGCAATCCTTTACACACATTTGAAAACTATTTTTGCAAAGATTTTTCACACTATATGTAGATGTATATAATTTTCACAATAATTTTGACAAGCATTTTTCAAAACATTTGCACATAGGTTTTTGAAATCCTTTCTTTCACACAAAGAAAAATTTTGCAATCAACACAGTTTCACACATTTGAAATCATTTCACATCAAATTTTCCAAAACTGGTCACACTATTTTTCAAATCATACTGTATAGGTATCTGATTTATTAATCAGTATAAGAAGAAAAATTGTCTTTGACGTATAGTATGGTTCTGTTCTTATAAACTTTATTTGGCTTATTCCTTATTTACAAATGAAAGATTTTTGTATGGATTCCTCAGACTTACTCAAAAAAAACATTTTCACAAGGGTTTTTGAAAACTCTAGTCCAAAATAATTTTTGCAACATGTACACGCATTTGAAAATCCTTTTACAAATGTTTTCCACAATATAGATAGATTTTTCCAAAACACTTTTTGACAATCAATTTTTCACAATCATTTGCACACTAGTTTTCACACTTTTTGCTTTCACTCAAAGAAAATAGGTTTTACACACAAAATAATTTTCAATCGTTGAATACTTGTACACGCTGTTTTCAAACAAATTTCACAAGATTTTTCAAAGGAGAAAGTTTCGTAGAACACTTTTCTGACTTACTAGTCAGTGTAATTACAATGAGTCTGAGGAACTCACAATCATCTTTCGTTATTATAAAGCTACTTTTTACATTTTATTTTGTTGCTGTAGTGGTATTTCATTTTGCAGTATGAGTTATGGCTTTTAGTATATACACCGTATATACGACCCCCCTATACTTAGCTTGAGCTATGTCCTCATAGATCGAAAGGAAAAAGCAAAGACATAACTCGTACTGTGTATAGACAGATCTAAAGAATAAATATGAATGAAATGAATGAATGAGAAGTTGACCGTCCCCCCTATACTAAGGATCAAATAATCCGAAGTATAGCAGATGGACAAAAAGCGGGGAGGGTCAAGGGTGAGAATACACTGATCGTACTCAGATTGTCTCCCCCTATACTTAGGGTAAGATACTCCTAAGTATAGACAAGAAGAGGAGACAATGGAGAGGATCGAACCGAAATTAAAAACCCTAGGTGCACATCCCCCTATACTTAGGACCAAGCACGTCCTAAGTATAGAAAACTGTTTACAAAGGCGGCACCTTTTGGATAGAAAAAGAAAATAGATAAGGAAAAGAAGAAAAGAAGAAAAGAAGAAAATCAGAGCAATAATGGTTGGAGTACATCGTCTGAATCTTCTGGTGCTGCAGGAGGTGTAGGGATATCGTCTGGTTGCACCAACTGAATAGAGTCAACAACGGTCAGGAATGAATCTGGTTCCAAGTAAGGCTTCAGTAGCTGGCCGTTGACGACGAAGGGCTGTGCGTCAGGGGACAATTCTGATATAACAATACTGCCGTTGTCACGCACTTCGCATACTTGAAATGGCCCTGTCCACTTACTTTTTAATTTACCTGGGAATATCCTCAACTTTGCATCAAACAACCACACTTTCTGCCCAACCTCGAAGGTCTTTCGTCTGATGTGCCGGTCATGCCAGCGTTTCACCTTCTCCTTGTACATCAAGGTGTTGTCGTATGCGCAGTCTCGGAATTCCAAGAGCCTGTTCAGATCGTCCTTTCTCTTCTGACCACCTTTTCGTGAGTCCAAATTGCAGTTGCTAATTGCCCACAGGGATTTGTGAATTAATTCCACGGGCAGATGGCACGGTTTTCCATATACAAGACGGTAGGGCGACATGCCCAAGGGGGACTTGTAGGCCGTACGGTAAGCCCAAAGAGCTGAGTCCAAGAGTTGAGACCAGTCTTTTCTGTTTGGCCTAACAAGTTTCTGCAATATGGTCTTGATTTCTCTATTGGATAGCTCCGCCATGCCATTGGTCTGCGGATGATAAGGAGATGCGACACGATGATCGATGCCGTACTCCTTCGTTAACTTCTGGACCTCTCTGTTGATAAAATGACTACCCCCGTCGGATATGAGAATCTTGGGTATCCCAAACCGCGAAATGATGTTCTTCTTCAGAAACTGGCAAACTGTTTTGCTGTCGGCGGCTCGGGCGGGAATAGCCTCAACCCAACGACTCACGTAATCTACGGCGAGGAGGATGTGCTCAAAACCTTGACTGTTAGGGAAAGGTCCCATGAAGTCAATGCCCCATGCATCGAAAACATCTGCTATCTGAATGATTTTCAGAGGCATCGAGTCTTTGGCAGTGAGTGTTCCTTTCAGTCGCTGACAATCAAGACATCTTTTCACAAATTCTGCTGCATCCTTAAATAAAGTGGGCCACCAGAGGCCACACTGCAATACTTTCGCTGCCGTACGATCTCCAGAATGGTGCCCACCAGATTCGAGCGAATGACAATGCTCGAGGACACTAGATTGCTCCGTCTGAGGAATGCACCTGCGCCAAATACAATCTGCTCCTTCCCTGAATAGAAAGGGGTCTTCCCACTGGTAGAAGCGGATGGTCGACAGGAATTTGTTCTTCTGATTCTTCGTCCAATCCGAAGGTATTACCCCAGAGGCGAGGTAATTTACAATGTCAGCATACCAAGGGAGAGCATCCACGGCTAAGATAGCTTCGTCAGGGAAGGTCTCTGTGATAGGTGCGGAGCTCAAAGGAGAGTCATGCTGCTCTATTCTGGAGAGGTGATCTGCTACCACGTTCTGAACTCCAGGTTTGTCCTTAATTTCTAGATCGAATTCCTGGAGGAGAAGGATCCAACGAATCAGTCTGGGCTTGGCATCCTTCTTCTGCTGTAGGTACCGAATAGCAGAGTGGTCTGTGAAAATTGTGACCTTTGACCCCAACAAATAGGATCTGAACTTCTCTAAGGCGAAAACCACAGCCAGCAGTTCTTTCTCTGTTACTGTATAATTTCTTTGAGCTTCATCTAATGTTCTACTGGCATAGTGGATGGCATAGGGCGCCTTATCTTTCCTCTGCCCTAGAACAGCTCCGACGGCAAAATCTGACGCATCTGTCATTATTTCAAATGGAAGAGTCCAATCTGGAGGCTGCAAGATTGGAGCCTGAGTGATAAGCTCCTTCAATTGATTGAAGGCAAGGAGAACTGGCTGATCAACAATGAATTCTGTCTCCTTGCACAAAAGTTCTGTCAGAGGTCGGGCGATGCGGCTGAAGTCCTTGATAAATCGTCTGTAAAATCCCACATGCCCCAGGAATGACCTCACATTCTTTACTGACTGAGGTGGCTGAAGGTTTGAAATGATATCCACCTTGGCTGGGTCGACTTCCATGCCACGTTTGGAAACGACATGGCCCAGCACAATACCCTCTGTGACCATAAAGTGGCTCTTTTCCCATGAGAGCACTAAATTAACTTCCCGGCATTTCTGAAGCACTCTGTCTAGGTGCTCGAGGCAAGAATCGAAACTGTCACCATAGACGGAGAAATCATCCATGAACACCTCGAGAAAACTGCCTACCATCTCGGCGAAAACTGCTAGCATGCATCTTTGGAAGGTTGCGGGTGCATTGCACAATCCAAAGGGCATCCTCTTGAAGGCGTAGGTGCCGAACGGGCAAGTGAAGGTAGTCTTCTCTTGATCCTCAGGGGCGATCGCCACTTGGTTGTACCCGGAGTACCCGTCCAGGAAGCAGAAGAACTCCTTGCCTGCTAATCTCTCCAAGACTTGATCAATAAATGGCAAGGGGAAGTGGTCCTTCTTAGTTGCTGCATTAAGGCGGCGGTAGTCAACACACACCCGCCAGGATGTAGGTACCCGAGTTGAAATCTCCTCTCCTTTTTCATTTGTGACCACAGTAAGCCCGGATTTCTTGGGAACTACATGCAAGGGGCTTACCCACTTTGAATCGGAGATGGGATAAATGAAGCCTGCATCACACCACTTTGTGATTTCTTTCATGACCACGTCCCGAAGGTTAGGGTTCAGCCTTCTCTGAAATTCGCGGGACGGTTTGGCATCGTCTTCTAAATAGATATGGTGTGAGCACAGAGCTGGATTTATCC
Source organism: Ottelia alismoides (assembly GCA_037367405.1). Taxonomy (NCBI): domain Eukaryota; kingdom Viridiplantae; phylum Streptophyta; class Magnoliopsida; order Alismatales; family Hydrocharitaceae; genus Ottelia; species Ottelia alismoides. Next base: position 309,428 of record JAZKJV010004371.1, on the reverse strand, counting down.
CTCGGAGGTCTGATACGCTCCAACCAAGTGCCTTGCGGTTCTTTTCTAGAATCTCGAGAAGTCGAGACTCTTGATCCAGATTCAGCCTGCTGCTGATGATGACTGGATACATGTGTTCTTCACCCGTAAGGAAGGCATACTTCAGGCCTGCAGGAAGTGGCTTGAGTTCTGGTTTCGGTCTGTCCTCTTTACCGGTCACTTCTGATACCATGCTGGTGGTGGAATGTACTTTGGGACTGTTACCATCCTCAACATACTGTTGAGATCCCGGTGATGCACCGAACGGTTCTGCGGTGAGCTGATCGTGTTCGGTCTGGAGTGAATGCTCAAGAAGATGCGCCTGCATCTGAGAATCTGTCTCCCACAAATCATCGGAGCACATGCTGACTGTGCTTTCCAAGTCCTCCTCAAGAGTGAGGATTTTCCGGGTCCATGGATCGTCCAATGATAACTCCGAATCTCTGATCTCTGCAATAAACTCACAGTCTGCTTCTGATGCTGCTTGACTCTCATCAGTTGTGGCGTTCTGCTCCTTGTCATGTTGATGGTGATTCGTGGGTCTTCGAGCTGAAGGTGATCCTTCCAGACCCGTAGTCAACCACGGCACCTGAAGTACGGAGAAATGGTCTGCCGAGGATGATAGGAGTCTGGAGCAGTGGTGCAGGAGAGTCCATATCAAGGACTACAAAGTCAGCTGGGAATTTCATATCCTGCACGGTAACTATCACATCTTCCAACAAACCGCGGGGCCGCTTAACGGATCGGTCAGCGAACTGAAGAATCATTCGTGTCTGCTTGAGCGGTCCCAGCCCGAATTCTTGCATATTGGACGAGGGCAGAAGGTGATGGAAGAACCACTGTTCAAGAAGAGTACGCTCGAAGACCTGATCGAAGATCACACAACTGATTAGAGGTGCTCCTGAGTCTTGCTTTTTCTGGGGGAGGTTGCTGATAGCTGCAACTGTGGCCATGGACAAAACGTGTTTTTCTACCTCTCGGCGTCTGTTGTCTTGCGCTGGGCGACGCCTGTTAGTACATGCCTCTTTCAACCCTTTCTTCACAGCTGGCATGTATTCCACGGCCTTTAATAAGGGAATCTCAACAGTCAATTTATCCAAAATATCTACAACACCTGGATCAGACAATGCAGTTTTTCTTTTGCCATTTTTTTTGGATTTTTGTATTGCATGCGGAAAAGGAATATTCACATTACTGGCCAGGAAAAGTAGAGTTCTTTATTTACATCAAGATTATCGCCCAAGAATGTTGTACATCCGAACTACAAAAAGGAGTACAAACTGGATCTAAATCTGCTGGTGCTGCTGGGCGATCAAAAAGGGTAGCATTGGCTCCATCGGCTGGCACAGGATCGGCTGCTGCTGGCGGCTCCTCCAAGGCTGGCGCGGCTTCACTTCTGCTACAGGCTTCTTTTTGTTGTTTTGTTTTTGCTGATTTTTTTTGGGTTTTGGCTGAGGCTGATGACAATGCACGACGGCTGGACTGGCTTCTCCTTCCTCTTCCTCCTCACCCGCCCCTGGAGCTGGCACGGCTGATGCGGAAGATGACGATCCACCTGTTTCTTTATTCACCCCATATCTGGTAGCAGGCGGAGGCAAGGCCCTACGCTCCTGAGAGTAACAGCATTAGAAAAAACAGTAATATCATTATCACACGCGGACTGGACATCACATTCTACCTGCTCCTTCTTCTTGAAATTGTTGGGGTTGGCTTCGACCTGCGCCGGAATGGTAGTGCGAGTAGCGGTCAGGTCATCAAGCCGCTTGGTCATCTCTGCTAGCCCTTGGACAAGCTGGGCTAGACACTCCATGGTGGGATTAGCTGGGGGCACATCAGAAGATGTAGCGTGCATACCACGCTGCTGTTGGTTGGATGGGTGGGAGGCTGCTGATGGTGTTGCTGTGGTGGAGCAGGTAGTTGAAGTTGTTGATAGGACGGAGGTGGATACTGCTGGTAAGGTTGAGGCTGAGCAGCCGCGTACGGGTGATACTGCTGTGGATGGCGATACTGTGGCTGCTGCTGATATGGAAAATTCTGCCTCCACTGGGGTGCGAACTGAGGAGGCTGCTGGTGTTGCTGAGAGGGGTGCCCAAAACGACCACCCTGAGGTTTGGTGGTATTGCCTGTTGGCAAATGGCTGACCCTGGAGTTGTCCCTGAGGACGGGTCGGCTGTGCATCATTAGCCCATACCCCGTTAACTTCTTGGATCAGGGGTGGTGGTGGAAAAACTGGATCAGGGGTGGAAAGGAACTCTGGCTGGTAAACAACCATCTGCTGCTGCGGCGGGCCCTGGTCGGGTGCCTGCACGTAGTACACGTGCTGGACTGCCGGTGGCTGCTGGCTCGGCTGAGGCTGATGCTGCGGTTGCGGTTCGTCCTTCCTCTCAGCAGGAGCGTCCGATGGTGTAGCCGACTGGACAGAGTTGATCGTTCCGACCAACAGCTCGAGGTTCTTGTTGATCTGATCGAGCTTATCCAGGTTTCTGGGTCCTCTTCTCGATCACAGCGAGTTTCTTCAAGACTGTGATCGCTTCTCAATAATATCAACCTTAGAGAGATGGCCCCCGATGATGCTGAGGTTGGAGCTCTCATCTCTCTCTGCTTCTTTCGATGCAGCCATGTGAACTTGTTTCTGGAGGATCTGGGGCTGCTTTTGGTATGCCTTGGATGAAGAGAGGGCGGCCTCTCCCTCGGCCATTTCTTCAAAAATCTGCCAGACAACATCTTCATCCTTGTTGAAGTGGGAGCCCCCACATGCTGCGTCCACGAGCCTTTGACTTTCAATATTAAGTCCCCCAAAGAAATGCTGGACCAGGCTGGTCTTAGGGATCTCGTGATGGGGGCACTTCTCCTGCAGATCAGTGAATCTCTCCCAAGCTTCATATACGGACTCATGTGCCCCTTGGGAGAAATTGCTAATACGGGCTCGCATCTGGTTGAGCCGACCGAGAGGGTAATATTTGTGCAGGAAGGCAGATTTCAACTCCTCCCAGGTCGTCACAACCTTTCCCATATGATTGACCCAATAGAGGGCCTTGTCCTGTAGGCTGAAGGGGAAAGCCGTCATCTTGACAATGTCCAGGGGGACATTCGGATAATGGGTGGTGCAGCAAATGCGGGAGAATTGCTGCAGGTGAATGTACGGCTCTTCATTGGTGTTGCCGTGGAATGCAGGGAGGAGGGCTATGAATTGCGGTTTCAGCTCAAAGTGGGCGTGTACCGGTGGGATGAGAATCCACTCGGTCATCTGGCTGTCTTCAGGTTTATATGTTTCTTTGAGTGTGGGTTTCGGCTGTGGTGGGAATTCGGGATCATCATCGGGGTCATCACCACCTCCTCCACCTCCTCCTCCCCTGCCTCCTCTGCCTCGGCCTCCTCCTCCTTCGTTACGATTCATCACATCATTCAACATATCCTGAAAAGCAGTCTGCGTCAGGGCCTGCTCAGTCAGCTGCTGCTGTATTGCCTGGATGGATGCCAGCAACTGTGCATTGACTTGGTTCTGATCTGGCATCTGTCCCTCTGGTATGGGTGGCTGCTGACCCTTGCCCTTCCCTCCTGGCGCCATGTCAGGGTCTGAATCGGACGAAATGAACTCCGGAGTAGTCTCCAGGGCTCGCACTGTCTGCTATCTGCATAATGAGATGGTCCGAATCAGATCACTTGCAATTAATACTCAGCTGCCGTGATGAAGCTGGAGTTCAAGTCAACCCCAGTGTGTTGTGAATGAAAAATGATGTAGACTGTAATCGACTCCCATTCACAACGGCGGTAGTGGGATAAAAGTGATCCCAGTTTATTGGGTGGCCAAGAGAAAAGTAGAAAACGAGGAGTCTGGAGTTCGATCCGCAAAGTCCGGATCGGGTTCTCGGGAATCGCCTCGAAATTATTGGCGAGGGTGAGTCCATGGAATCGATGTAGGTGTCGGCATGGTCCCGACGAAACCATCCAGGGATCAACTTCGCGGAGCACAAGAGGATGTAGGATTTTGGAAGAATGATACGATGGTCAACGAGGAACAAAAAGGAGTGTAAAACAGTAGAAAGGCTCGGTTGAGCGGGGTGGTCAAAGGAAGACAGAATTGGCGCAAAGGCGCGGGACTTTGATCTTTGAACCTTAATCTAGATTCATACAAACACAAGACAAAATTGGGTTCACCAACTCACGCCATGTAAAGCCGTGAAAGCTCGGCTATTTATTATCTTTTCATTTTTAGAGTTGTTATTTTCAGGCATATCTTATAACAAGTCCTTAGTACGCTACCCTATAGGAGAGAGAGTACTGCCGGAAGAGTATCCCGTACTTGTCCTCCTCCTGTGTAACCTGTAGTCTGTACTTTTTGGAGTCCTTGTAACCCTTCCTGGATCCCTACTCAGCCAAAGAAAAGAGAGAGGAAGCCGATAGGCGAAACCAATACTTCGGTTCTCGCTCGCAACGGAATCACCCGTGAGCGTGCAAGAACCTACTCGGACGCAGGACGATGAGACAGACACCCCCGTGAAGGCGTGGCCTATGCTCAATACTTCGGACAGGGTCGATGCTCTCACAACAGAGAGTCACCATTGGTGACCAAGTCCTACTCGCCCACGTACGATAGAAGCGCCATTACTTCGGAAATCCAGGCGATACACAAGGCAGTTGCAGACTGGGTTTTGGGCTCTAATCCTTAGGGATCGCACTCGCTCAAGGGAGTAGGGTTTTGGTCCCCCTCCAAAGTACCTGAAAACAATGAGGGCTTTATGAACCCGGTACAATGATTGTCCATTACAGATTTTAATTAAGGTCAAAGTTTATTTAGCAGTCCCCTTGTTTTAATTTTTGGTTTTCACTTTTTTTGGATCTGTTTTCATACCAGCGCCTAACGTTTTTGTAGATTTTTCATTTAAGTCCTAGGTGCTCAAAATCAGAGGGAGATAGCGGAAAAGCCGTGCAAGTGGTTCCATGATGGAAATCTCACCATTGAACCGAATGATGCATGCTGAGTTAGAAGACTTACAGTGCATCCCAGCTCTCTCCATGTGGTATGCAAAACAGAATTTTTAAACCTATCTACATGTCGGTATGCAAGGCACAAAATCGTCCTAAACATAAGCTGCTATTAACGTGAAGAACCATAAGTTGCTCATTCGTCTCCAGCCCAAGAGAGTCCGGTCTTGGCTCACCCCTCCTCTGCCCAACACATTTGGGGTAGGAGAAAGCGCTTGTTCGGGTGTGAGCTCGCGGCGCGGCGGGCTAAGAGACGAATTTGCAACTTGTTTGAGTTTGACTAGATCCAATCGAAAGTAGACTATAGGAACATGCATTCTTATTAATGTTTGGACCTAGCTACCGAGTCAAGCAACCTATATCTAGGGGCTCCAAGCACACAAAACAAAATAAAAGAAAGGCGGAAAGCTCAAAACAGCGGGAAACAAAATAAAAGAAGGCGATAAAAACTCGGGAAAAACCGCGATGAGGCCCCCGGGTGAACAATCACCCAGGCACTGGACCTCATTGTGAAGAGTAGAGTCCTGTTTTATATACATGCCAAAATGATCTCTCTCTCACCATGAATTACAAAAATAATTTTCCTAAATATCTAGCCTATCTAATGCCCCTCTCTTTGCTTCTTTGGTGCACCCTTCAGATGGTCATGAGAAGAGAAGACCATCCTCCTCCAAGCTCGGCTGCCTTGGCCTCCTAGGAAGCCATCCTCGCGTGGCGGTCCCTCGCATCAAAGTAACAAAGAAGATTGCATTAGCATGCTTAGTTAATCAATTAGAGCAGATAAATTAATCACAATAAATAAAGAAATAAAGCATGGTGATTAATGTCAATAAAACAATAGCTGCTCACACAAAAATGAATCATGAATCTAAATCTTTATACAAGAATGACAATCAATTTGGCTATGCTCATTGCTCCCCGGCAACGGCGCCATCTGATAACAGGGGTATTCTCCACGAGGGCCACCATAAAAAGAATAGAAAAGTTGTCGCCGAGGCGACCACTCATGGAGGACCGGTGTCAATCAGCAATTAACCCACAATCCAAAGAATACAACAATCAAGCTCAACACAAATGTGAATTAATCTTTATTTTACTCTACCATAAAATGTATAGTGACAAATATGTAGAGGTCGAACCACAGAGAGCAACACAAAATTCCATAGCCTACGTGTCAATCTTAGTCATCCTTGTGTGGGTTTTTTTTTTTTTCACATTAAGATTAAAGAGAATACATATTACTATATATATATATATTGTATATATATCTATATATATATATATTTTTTTTTCTCCTTTTTTTTTTTGCTATATAGACATAGAGATATATACATAAAAGGTGTGTTATAATATTCACAAAAATACAAAAAAAATAGTCAAAAATTCAGGACAAAAATCTTTTTGGGATTTTCATGGTTTTTTACTGTTTTTATAATTTTTGGGTATTTTTGCAAGTGTTTTTAGCATTTTAAAAATAGTTAAATCAAAGCAAACAGTGGACTGGGTACTGGCCGTCACAAAAATAGAGAGGAAAAATAGCTAACAGCCTCAAAAATGTTCCCCTTTAATTTTCTAATACCAATAATAAAGTCTAGCATAAGTAGGGCCTGAGTTTACATTTTTCTGATTTTTCTTTGATTTTTTATATTTTTTTGAAGTTTTTGGGCATTTTTGAATTTTTAAGGTTTTCTTTTTGATATTTTTAGAGATTTTTGGTCTGAAACTAATATAGGGCAAAATACACTATATGTCATTTTTTTGGAATTTTTCAAGGCATTTTGACATTTTTTTTGGGGTTTTATGAGTTAGACAGGGACTTAAAGACAAGTTTTTGATTTTTAATAAATGCAAAAATGCAACAAAATGCAAAACTAAAAATATAGCGTTCAAGCATGATCAAACAGGAGCTTAAGTCTATTTTTGCAAGGTTTTTCAATTAAATATGAAGCATGAAATAAATAGGCAAAGCTTCCAAAAATTAAATGGCCTGGCAGGGGTATTTTTGCAAATAAAATAGTTGGCAGGGGCATACATGCAAAAATTACAATAAAAATACACTTTAACTTTTATTTTCAGGACCATTTCATAAATACAAGAACCCGGCAGGGTTTAGATGCAATTTTCACGCGCCTCACGTGGTCGCTGCACGTGAGGCGCGGAGGGACTAAAATGTAAATAAAGAAACATCCAGGGGGTTCACTGCAACTTTTACAACTTATTTACAACTGAAACTTTTATTTTTGGGAGCAAACACTAAATACAAAAAGTACGGGGTGAGATATGAAATTTACCCCTTTGAATAAGGCCTTCATCCTGCGGCGCTGGAGGCGCCACTTATACACGTGGCGGTCATCGGACGGCGGACTTCGTTTCGGCGATGGAGGGCTGGGATTAGAACATCCCGGCTGATCTGACGGTGGCTGTGCCTCTTCATCGGACGGATGGCATGCAATCTGGGCCTCCCTGCTCGATCCAACGGTGCAGAAGGCACCTGGAAGAACTGGGAATGAACTCGCCCTCGGCGAGCTTCGATCGAGTCGCTCGGGCTCCTCCGGGCACCTCCCGCGTGTCTGAAGGGTCCTGATCGTAGCTGGAAGGCCTCCGCGTCGTCTGACGGTGATCTCGTGGCTCCTGGGGGCCTGAATCGGTGGAACGAGGTCGGAGAAGAAGGTGGCCCCCAGGAACCTCTTCCTGGTCAAGGCAAGCCCAGAAGGGCTCGATTCCTCGTGGTACCTGCACAGGAAGAACCGCGGGCGAGAGGGCTACCTCCTCGACCCGGGGTTATGAAGCTGCGGTGCAAGATGGAGGTGGGGCGGAAGGGCTCCGGCGAACGGCGGAGTGGAACCCTGATTCGCCAAGACCGAGGGTCCTGGGTTGATCCGATGGGTGCGAAAGATGGAGAATGCGTCGAGGAACGAGATGGGATGATCGGGGTGGCCGGACACAGTGCGGTTCACGATGAAGAAGTCGCCGGAGCGGAGTTCCGGCGAACTTCGATTTTTGCTTTTTACGCTAATGTGATTAACTAACGATTAAACTAACTACGGAAATGAAATGCTAACATTGAAAACTACCTAAGAATGCATTAAAAGAACAGCTCTTATACCTGGGGGCCTCCAGGGAGCAGGGCGGACGCCGGAGCTCCGCCGCGTCAAAATTCTCCTCCCTCCGGCCAAGTCTCAATGCTGGGCGACTCCCCCTGTCACGAGGAACGATCCAGGCACAAGATCTAGGCTTTAGGTTAGAATGAAAGTGGCCAAATTCGAGGAAGGAAGCGGAGCTTTTTATTTATAGACATTGGCAGGCAGCCTTATTGACCGGCGATTATTTTATGATCTGGGGAGCATTTGGTTGATCTATGATTTCGGCGGGCATCATGGAAGATTAGGGAACAAATCTTGTGAAGGAAGCGTTGTCGATTGATGGATGGTGTGCCCGGGAAAAAGGGAGGAAATCGGGGGAGTGGACTGTTCAGAGCTGCCAGGCGTGGGATGGGACAGTTGACCAGGGGGTCAACGTTGGCTGGCGTCTGGTTGGGCCACGTAGGCCGCTACGGGACAAAATAGCAGGTCTGAATAAAGATTGATTTATTTGACATTCGAAATGATTTTATTAATTTTTGCTTATAAAATAAAAAATGTGTATTATTTCATGTAGTATTTATTCCTGATTTTTATTGAATTTTTCGAGATGTTTTATTAGGGTTTTATGTTGATAATGTGTATATGTATGTATTTACATGTGTTTTTTGGGTATTTTATTTTTAATTTATTTATTTTCTTTTATTATTTTCTTGGCTTATTTTATAAATTTATAACTTATTTTTGTGAGTATAAAGATATTTTTGTTTGATTTTTATAAGTTTATTTGTATTTTTAAATAAATAGGTCTATGTATTTGTAAGTATATACATAGGTACTTTACCTATATATTATACATATTGTATTTATTTAATTAATTTTATGTGTTTTTATTAAGGATTTGCATTTTTAATAGTACACATATACTATATACATTATTACAAAAATATAAGAGATTTGAATAATTAAAGAATGTCTTCCCCTTTTATTTGTGTACATACTCCATATAGGTATATTGCCTATATAAATTACATAGTTTTATTTTGTTTTCCAAATTATTTTTGGTTTTAGTCTAATGTCAATATGTACATGAATTATATACATTACCTACAAAATTCTAAAAATATGAATTTATAAAAATAATGAATATTGAATAAAATGAATATTTTAATCAGGTATTATATACAAGAAGGGTCAAAAACCTAACTTCCACAGATGGACTCCAAAAATTATGAAACCAATTTTATAAAATAGCTTAGGAAATGCTATATACAATTAAAGGTGAGTTTGGGTGATTTGGAGTTTTTATTTGCAAGATATGGGTCTGTGAAGTTGAGATTTTGGCTTTTTATTTTGTGTATAAAATGTACACTGTATATTATTTTTACATAAACTCAATTTTGTATTTTTATTTACATTATTATCTACAACTTTCATGAACAAAGTTTCTTTATTTGATTAATAAATAACTATGCATAAAATAGATGTCAAAAATGCATAAATGAATGAATGAATAAATGAGGTATTTATTGTATACTGCCCTTATCTCCCCCTACTTTATTCCTTGTCGACCAATGCCATGCTGGCCTTGGTCTCGGGGTTAGGGTCATAAAATATTTGCAATATTTTATTCCTTTTTCTTCTCTTCTCTTTATTCTATAATTTTGGCATTAAAGACCTTATTTAATGCACAATTAATACAATGAATAATGAATGCTATTATGTACAAATTAATGCTTTTTACATGCATTTGCTGGGGTTTTTGAGGCCAAAATGATAGAATAAAGGTGATGAACTGGGGATTCATCACCCGTCCACTTGGATTTAAGCTTCTCTTGGAAAACCTCCAGCCTCGTATTGAACAACCATACCTTCTGTCCAGGAACAAAGGTCTTTCGTCTGATAAATCTATCGTGCCAACGTTTTACTTTGTCCTTGTACACCAAACGGTTGTCATATGCTCGGTTTCTGATCTCCACAAGTTCAATCAGATCCATTTCTCTCTATTTCTTCCCTAGATGTATGTTCCAATTGACCTTCTTGATTGTCCATTCATATTTATGCACTAACTCTGCGGGCAAATGGCACGGCTTCTCAAACACCATTCTAAATGGGGAGGTTCCTAATGGTGTCTTGTAAGATGTCCTGTAAGCCCAAAGGACTTGATCCAAGATCTGAGACCAATCCTTCCTATCTGGCGGGCAAGCTTCTGCAATATGGTCTTAACCTCCCTATTCGACACCTCTGCCATGCCATTGGTCTGTAGGTGGTAAGGACTAACAACACGGTATTCGATGTTGTAATCCTTTACGAATTTCTTCACATTTTTGTTCACAAGATGGTAACCCCATCGGATATCAACATTTTGGGGATCCCGAACTTATAAATGTGTGATCTCTGATAAATTTATAGACAGTCTTGCTGTCTGCGGCTCAAGTCGGGATAGCCTCCACACACCTTGACAAATAATCCACCGCAAGAAGGATATACTCAAAACCATGGATAACCGGGAATGGGCCCATGAAGTCGATGCCCCAAGCATCAAAGACATCACAAATAATGGCAGACTGTATTGGCATCTCATCCTTGGAACCAACAGTTCCTCCCATTCACTGGCATACTGGCACGACTTTACAAAGGTGAGAACATCGCCAAATAGAGTTGGCCAGTATAAGCCACATTGTAGTACCTTCCATGCGGTCCACTTTTCGGATTGGTGTCGTCCTACCTCTAGACTATGACAGTGAGTAAAGACACTCTGATATTCCTCCTGAGGAATACACCTCCTCTAGACACAATCTGGTCCTTCAAAAAAAAGGATCGGTAATGTCTCGCATCCGACTTGAGTCGGTCAATGCTGCTCTTGGGCCAATCTTCGGAAACTTTCTTAGAGACGAGATAGTTCACTATATTGGCGTACCATGGGAGTGAGTCAATAACAAAAACCGACTCCTCTGGAAAGGATTCTTGAATAGGTGTAACATCAGAAGTATCAAGAATTTCGAGACGGGAAAGGTGATCAGCCACTACATTCTTCTTTCCACGTTTATCTCTAATATCTAAGTCAAATTCATGGATAAGAAAAATCCACCTAAGAAGACGCGTCTTCCCGTCCTTCTTTTCCATTGGTATCGTAGTGTTGTATGATCTTTGAACACAATCACCTTAGATCCGATGAGATGTGATCTGAACTTATCTAAGGCAAATACTACCGCAAGCATCTCCTTTTCGATAACTGTATAGTTACATTGAGCAGGGTCAAGCACTTTGCTTGCGTAGTATATAGCGAACGGGATACCATCCCGCCTCTGTCCTAATACAGCCCCAACAGCAAAATCTGAGGCATCCGTCATGATTACAAAAGGAAGAGACCAATCTGGGGTTTGTAGGATCGGGGCATCCATAATCATCCCTTGAAGTAGCTTAAAGGCCTCAAGACATTTATGATCGACAATAAACTCCATGTCTTTACCTAAAAGCTCAGTTAGTGGTCAGATAATCTTTGAAATCTTTGATAAATCTCCTATAAAACCAACATGTCCGAAGAATGACCGCAACTGCTTTACGTTGGTTGATGGCTGAAGTCGTCTGATCACGTCCACGTTGGCAGGGTCAACCTTCATTCCTCTCTTGGAGATGACATGCCCCTACACAATGCCCTCCATTACCATGCAGTGATTTTCTCTCAGGAAAGCACCAGATTGACCTCACAACATCTTTTGAGGACTCGGTCCAGATTTCTAAGACATGAATCAAAAGAATCATCGTAGACTGAGAAGACATCCATGAAGACTTCCAGGAATTCACCGACCATCTTGGCGAATACTGCAATCATACACCTTTGAAACGTAGCGGGATCGTTGCATAACCTAAAAGGCATGCGCCTGAAAGAATAAGTACCAAAGGGGCATGTGAATGTGGTTTTCTCATAGTCCTCAGGAGCGATGTATACTTGATTATAGCCAGAGAACTCGTCTAAGAAGCAGAAGAATTCCTTTCCCGCTAGTCTTTCTAAGATCTGATCGATAAATGGTAGGGGAAAATGATCCTTCTTCGTCGTGGCATTTAAGCGTCTGTAATCCACGCAGACACGCCACGATGTGGGTAATCGTGTCACGATCTCCTCTCCGTCCTCATTGGTGGTCGTCTGAATTCTCGACTTCTTCGGGACAACATGAATAGGTGCCACCCACATGGAATTGGAGAATGGATAAATAAAACCCACATCGCACCATTTCTCAATCTCTTTCTTCACGACCTCTCGTAAATTTGGATTCAACCTGCGTTCGAATTCACGAGAGGGTTTAGCTTCATTCTCAAGGTAGATATGATGTGAACACAAAGCGGGATTTATCCCGTGAAGATCGAAGATGCTTCAACCTTTCGTTTTGCAGTTTTTCTCCAGGATCTCTAGCAAGTGAGATTCATGCTCCTCGGTCAATCACGAACTGATGATGACTGGAAATTTTTTCTCTTGCCCCGCAAGGAAGGCATATTTCAAGGTTGTGGATAATGGTTTAAGCTAAGGTAAAGTGTGGTCATTGAGGAAATCTGGCTCAATCAATTCTAGATCTGTGCTGGTAGTGGTTGGATCTGTCTCTGAAGTAACTGCCACCAACTTATTCAGCTCTGGAGTCGGATCGTCAAAAGTATCCAAGCAATCGGCGAAAGCCACGTCTGATTCATCATCCTCATCTTCTGATTGTCCTAAAGAGAGAAGGACTGACATGCCCAGCTGAACCTCTGTGTCATCGAAGATGTAAGGGGATGCATTTATTGTATGACATGCGCTAAGTTCGTTCCTAAAGATCTCGCAAACTGTCTCATGTACAAGATATCCTCCATCAGAGAGGGACTCATCGGTGCTAGTTGGGTTCTGTCTCCATGGTCCAACGGTGTCTACATGAACACAATTTGCTTCCGACGAAGTGCACTCGGTGCTTGATTCGGAATCTGGCCTCTGCCACCTTGTTTGCTTCATTTCTGGTTCCTCATCTCTGCCTAGAGTTTGGAACTGAATTTTCCCGATTTTATAATCAAATAAGGCCCCTGTTGTTCTAAGGAAGGGCCTTCCGAGAATGATTTAGAAGTCTCTCCGATTTCAAGGGGTCTCCATATCAAGGATAGTATAGTCCACCATGTAATCTCGATCCTCGACTTTGATGATAATGTTCCTCAATTCTCTCTTAGACCTCTTAGTTGATTTGTCTGCGAACTGGAGTAAGGCTCTAGATTTCCTAAGAGGTCCTATATTTAGCCGCTCATAGAGGGATGTGGGCATCAGATTAATTGAGGATCCATTGTTTAGGAGAGTGCGTGCAAACGCAGTGTCATCGACATGACTCACTACATAATGGGCACACATGTCCCTTCGCTTCCTTGGAAATGCATTCTTGATGGCGCGAGTAGTGGCTACTGACAAAACGTGCTTCTCAACACGGCTTCTGATTTTCCTGTTGACTCTAGTAGGTGTGCATCTCATCTTAAAGTACTTCTAAAATGCAGGTGGCATATCCACATACTTATCAAAAGGGATTGTGACCTTGATATATTTGTTGCAAAACTCTGCTATCTCAAGGTCATCTTTTTGGATTTCTTCTTTCCACCTTTAGGGGTGCGGGGGAAAGGGATTATTGATGACAACTCAGATTTTGAAACTGAAATGTTCTCATTTAAACGGGAAACTGAGTTTTGTACATGACTGGGACTCTGACTTTGACACTGACTGGAAAGAAATTCATGAAACGAAACATGTGATGTATCTACTGCTACTCCTGGTGCGTCCTCCTCAGATGAAGGCGCGGGCTCTTAATCTGGCTCACTTGATTCATTGTTGGTACTCCTCTCCTTCTTCTTGCCATTTTGTTTTGAGGACTTGGAAATCCTCTTATTCTGCTGATGTCGGTGATGGTGGTGGTGATGTTGCTCCTATACTTCCAAGTTCTCCTCAAGTAGAGACTTTGTAGCATCTTCCTCATATCCTCGTACCCGATCAGGTATGGTCACGGTCCTTCCTCTCTTGAGGGACATATCAAATAAAGAATAATCTGAATAATATACTTGATCTCGTGGTCGGTGCTGACCCTGATTGAGGCTATTGAGGTTGGCCTGAACCTAGGCAGGAATTGGGATCTTTGGTGACATATGTTGATCCTGGTGGCGTGAGACATGGTTCAGATATATTCTTATATCAAGGTAATCGTTCTGTATCTGTTGAACCCTATCAGTCAAAGTCTGGATGGCCAAGGTGGAGACACCAATTCACTAGTGGGCGGGGCCTGCTGCTACTGACTAGAGGATGAGTGATTCGGTTGTCTATACTGGCCCTGCTGGCTTTGCCGGTACTGCTGTGGGTGGGACTGTGAGGTATAAGGTGGTGGATGGCCCGACTGGCCTGAGTGGAATGTGCAATGTTGTTGGTGCTGCTGAGGCTGGTATCCTTGTCCTGACCGGGACTGTACAAAGCGCGGTGTGGGGACGGAGCCAGTTTCCTGGTAAGATAGGGAAAGTTGGTGTGGTTGACTATTCCCTATCCCCGATTGTCTGCCGACGAGGTCATGGCTGTACCACAGCCTGCTGATCTTAAACACCTGTGGAGACTCCTCATAGACTGACTCTACCTGTGGGGGTGCGTGCTGCTCCTGCTGAGTGTACTGCTGCTCCTCAACCCAGTTACCTTGAGGCCTCTGTACCTGCTCCTGTACTAGATGAACTCGATGTACATGTACAGGTGGTGCAGAAGGGGCTGGTAGTCGTATCTTGGCTACCTTCTCAGTTAATTCCTCCACTTGTTTCGGCAATTGTGAAAGCACCTCAAAGTCAGTGACCCTCTTGTGATCTGTTCTACCATAGTGAGCTTATCAACTATATCCCCATGCTAAGGATTAGGTCATCGGTCAGATCCACTACAATCCTCCTAGATGTCTCATTAAATAAGCTTGAGGGAGATAATTGATAGGCCCTGGTGGCCTGAAATCTGCCTGTTTCTGTCATCTGCTCTAGGATCTTCTATACGGCATCTTCGTTCTTATTCAGATAGCTACCTCCACAGGCTGCACTCACTAATCCCTGCATTTCCGGGGTCATACCATAGAACAAGATCTGGACTAAGATCACCTTGATAATGCCATGGCAGGGGCACTTTTGTGTCAAGTCATTGAATCTATCCCAAACTTCATGGAATGATTCGTGGGGACCCTGGGAAAAGCTAGCGATCTATATCCTCATCTGGTTAGTCCTACTGAGTGGGTAGAACTTCTTCAAAAATAAATCTTTGAATTGCATCTAGGTCGTATATCTAACCCCGAGGTTCTTCAGCTAATGGGCAACCTTATCTCCTAAGGCAAACGGGGTAGCCTTCAGCCTGATGTAATCTTGTCCAACCCTACGGTGACTAAGGTTGATACATACCAGCTTGAAGTCTCTCAGGAAAGCATATGGTTCTTCGGTGACATTTCTGTTAAACTTCGATAGCAGACTAAGGAAATGGGGCTTCAGCTCAAATGCTTCTGGGGGTACCTCAGGTACAAGCCAACTATGCATCTCATTCTCAGTTGGGTTGTAGGCATCTGCCATCGATCTATCTATTCCACCTCCTCAATCACATGTCTCATCCTAACCATAAGATCTGCATTCAGTTGCTCGGCTCTAGCTAAACGGGCAAGGACTTAATGTATAGGATCACCAATGTGTTCCTCTTCGTCTGGGTTTCTCTTAGGAGGCATCTTGATTTCGGGTTGATCTTCTTCACCTAGAACAACAATGTGGTCTATATTAGAAGAAGATTTAGGAATGATGATGTGCTCGCCGAGGTGAAGGTCTTCCTCGAAGAAATGAGAGGAGAGGAAAGGAATATTTTGAGAGTAACCATCCTGAGAGTGGGAGATCCCGAACTCAAGAGGATTATGAACTCGGGCTGGCCCAAGTTGCGCTCGGGCCGATGAAGACACACTTCGTGAGGAGTTGTACATGCAGTATGATCTTGCAAATTATCAGAAGACACGCTATATAGGGTTCACGTCTAAACAGATCCGTAATCGGAACCAAAGTAAATCAAATTGGTCAAGATCTGTTAAAATGTACGCCGGATCCTAAACGGGTTTTGAATATTCAAGGAATAAATTGTCATCAGCAAACCAGGGCCTGGAGTTTGGCTTTGGATTCCCTGTCATTTATGTCCGACTCATATCTTACCATGAATGCCACCACCCATCATGTTCCTCTGTACTTGCAGCAATTGGTTGCATTCAGGCTTGAGACTAGCCATCTAAATGGATCTTTTAATTTATCCAGACCTACTTTACTGTTTGTGACATAGTTATGTATATGGTATTAATTTCGTCATCTTTTGCATCGGGTTTTCTGTGAAACTGTATTATATATTTCCAACAGAATAAAAAACACCAACCTATAGTTTTGGCAAACCCAAGAGCGAAGCCAATTAAGGAATAGGCAAAGGACATGATTGCTGCCACAGCAGAGAGCCACGCCATGTTGTGATAATCAGGAATTAGAGAGCACAACATTTCAACAACTCCGAATATCAAGATGTAAGTACTGATATTGAATGAACAGGGAGCATCATGCCCGTTATAGTGGTAGCAATTTGCCTTGAGGATGGCCCTGCAATAATTTAAAAGCAGACAGAAGAGTTCGATGGAGAATCCTATGTTGAGTTGTTAAATGACACAATTTACTGATATGGATCCTCAAGATTCACCTCATACTGGTAGAAGTAGTGATGGTGTAAGCAATGCTAGTTCCATACAAGTACAGGTACTGAAGAAATCCACATGCCCAAGTCCGCTTTCTGCCTGAAATGTCACCAACCAAGTTAAAGAAAGCAGTACAAAATGGAACTTGCATTCTACACAAGTCTGATACTAGTCTAAACAATTTTGCATCATTTAGTGCCATTAGCATGACACTGTCATCTCTGATTTCACTCCCGAACCTTACATACTACTTTTATCAACGTGCTTTTAGATCCGCTAATCCTGTATTAAGTTAAATTACATACATATGATTAACCTTAAGAAATCTTTACTCTCGCTGCAAGCCATCTTAAGAATAACTCAGTATTTAATAAATGGGCCCAGTACTCACATTCTTATCAATATTTAGTACACAGAAATTGTGATTCCAATCGACACCCTACAAATAACTATTTCAATTTATCTTTCAGGATCGCACGAATAAGACAAGCTCATTCTGGAAGGAGCATCTGACCATATCGGTGATACCATTCTAATAGTTTAAACTAGAACATTCTCAGAAAACAGATATTTTCCATTATAATCTCCAAGTAAACCAATATTTCAATGACAAGCAAAAACATTTTTTTCAAGGAACAGATTTGACCATCCAACCCAATCTGAAATAGCAAGTTCTGGGTAACATGAGACGCATGAAAAAAGAAAGAAATAATGGTCATATGATTTCACGGGGACTTAATTGTCATATGCTGAAGTTAAAATAAATTAATACAAAATTGAATTCATACCAAGATTCACTCTGACAGCATCCATGTAGGATTTGTTCCTTGCCCCCGTGACCGAATCCGGTGACCGGTAACAATCTGACAGCAAGGCTGCAGAGACGTAGCTAACTAAGGCGAATAACACCATGGAAAGTGGCCCGGCGATCCATCCAAACTGCGCCGTGCTCCACGCCAAAGCGAGCACGCCGGAGCCAATGATCGTCGTAATGATATGAGCTACACATGTACTCAGAGTTCCTAAAATAGAGCAGAACAATTCATCGAACACCTTATGGACAACTGGAAAACAGAAGAGGAACATGCATTAAAATTTACTTGGTTACCTGTTCTTATCACATCATCGTCTTCAGAAGAACGGGTCTTCGGATCTTTTGAGTTCTCATCTGCCATGGAATGATCACAGAAATCTGTGCACCTCTTCTGAATTGCCCAATTGAGAAATGTGATTTGGAAGAAGAATCCAGCTGTGCCCTTTTTCCAGTGGGAGAATAAATTCGGAATTAAGGGATGGATCTCTAGTAAGCACGATTATCTTTGCACTCTCCAAATGTTTACACGTTTTCCTTTATAATAACTAGTAAATAGTATTGGATTGGACCCACGCTTTTAAGAGGTGGGACTGTGGGAGATATGCAATATTTTTGTATTTATGTAGAGAAATATAATTTGTTTAATTTAAGTTAATAGTTTCGTAGGTTAAATATGGTTTTTTTAGTTCAGGTATACTATAATAAAAAATTTAGATTAAAAAAATAGGGTTAATTCTATATACACATGTACTATGCATGCCAGATAAATTAGGGACCTCATCATTGCAATACATACAATTTATAAGGTTAACTTAATAGGGATGCAAACAGATACGGATATATCCTATCCGTCACCCTATCCGTTTTATATAGATTTTGACCTCCGTATCCGTATCCATTTTAAAATGGATACGGATATGGATATCGTTTTGATATCCGCAAACATCCGTATCCGTATATCCCTTTTCGTATATAAATATAGTCATAGATTTATTTTTAACCCTATATAACATAATTCTCTACCTTCTTTTACCATATTTATATACTTTTTATGATACAAACACATTTAGTGAATTAATATCTTGTATTTTCCATCCTATTCTTATATATTTAAGTCAATTTTAGAGAGTATTTCTAACATTACTCATGTGCGCTCAGTATCCGTTTTACATCTGTATCCGTTTTTTAAGGATATGGTAAGATAGTTTTAATATCTGTCAACATCCGTATCCGCATCCGTATTCGTATTAAAAAAACGGATAAGAATACGGAAATACTTATATCTGTATTCGTATCCGATCGTTTGCATCCCTAGTTAACTATATACTTACCATACATGCAAGATGCATATCATTGGATTAAGTATTAGGGAAAAAAACAAATAGAAGGAGTATGTTGATATGCCTAGAAATTTAAGCATTTGCTTTGTTGAACCAGTTAAAAATGGTTTGATGTTCCTCTCTTGTCACCATACTCTACCAATAGGGGGGTCTCATTAACCGAGATTGCTCGTGCACTACCCCCACCCTCACACACACACACCACATGGGGGGGTTGTATCCTCGTTCGGAAAAATACTTGATATGGGAATTCAGATCTGTTTGCATTCGGAGTCTATTTGTAGGGAGTAAAATATAAACTCTTTAGGGTTAAGGCTCCCGATATCCTCTGTATTTTCTTCTTCTCCGCATAAGGAAACTGATCGTCACCACCCAATGACATAGCACAATTACGGGTGAACCTTGCAACTTTGTGTGTTTGTGATTTGCTTGATTGATCATGTGTGTATGTGTCCGCTTCCACGATTCGCAATATGGTATATAATTTTGGATTTTTATCAGTTGTGCATCTATGAGATATTGCAATATTAGCTATACCCTTATTTTCTGAAATATCATGTGTGCCCCTAATTTCATCCACAATGATCACTTGTGTCCCTCGGGTTAGTTGCCGTCCATCCCCAATGCAAACGGACATTAACTTTGAGAACACAAGGGGAATTGGATTTAGAAAATGGTTGAAAGCATTCCACTTCTCCTCCTCCCCTCCTTGTTCTCCCCCTCCTCCACATCCACCCCAGGCTCCTCCTCCTCCTCCACCCCATCCTCCTCCATCGCCCCCTCCTCCTCTACCCTATCGTCTTCATCCTCCCCCTGCTCCTCCATCGTCGCCTCCTTCTCCTTTGCCCCCTCCTTGCCCTCTGCTCCTCCCCTGCGCCCCCTCACCCTCCTCTTCACCCCTGCTCCTCCCATGCACCCCCTTCGTCCACCTCCACACTCATGCTCCTCCCCCATGCGCCCCTCATCCTCTCAAGTCAGCATGGATTGGTCGATAAAACAACAAGTAGGGGGAGATAAGGGAAGAAAATCATAAAAAATCTTAGGTCAAGTCAGGGCTCCAGTCTCAGCTATGTATACGAGCATTCAGGGCCTCGACTCCCTTAATTAATGACGGTCGGAAGCTCCCTGGGTCAGATTGTCGACATGTCACACCAGGCGGGTCTTTCCCAAAGTAGCACATCGCTTCAAACATGCAAGTCGAATCTCTTTCCAGAATAGCAGAAGGCTTGACTTTCAGCTTCAGAGTAGGGACCTTCCGTCGTTCCCCCTATTGAGATGCTGATGCAAGTCTTTGTCCTTTTCCCAATAGAAAGCTATATGCGAGTTGTTCAGAAGAGCGAGTCCTTGGCAGATTCAAAAGTGCGCACCCAAAAGCTCAACCCGGCACCGTAGGTGATGATGCAGGGGAATCGAAGTCATCAATCGAAGCTCCTCCATTCGCCCCCTCTTTCAGTGCACGGGGAATCAACGTCTATAAAAAGTCGTATAGAATTGCATTTTTGAATCAAGTGTGGAATTGCATTTATCTATCTAATTTCTCTTTGAAGGATAATTTTCTCATTTTCGAATATGGCTATTTGAATGGTAGAGCTAACCTCAGGCTGAGCATTTCTTATAGGTCTGACTGGAAGTGCTAAGGAGATCTGACTCCTCCTCCCTCCCCCCCATCTAGTATATTTTTTTCTGCGGTTGCACCGCATACCTAGCTAGTATAATTAGCACAGAATCTTCTCAGGGAAGATTTTGATGTTGTACAGGACTTTCCTGATGTCTTTCCACGTCTACCTCCTCAGAGAGAGGAGGACTTCTCTATTGATGTTTTACCGGGCGGCACCGGGCACCACTTTCTCAACTGAGCTCTGAAGTCAGAACTTGAAGAACTAAAGGCAAGAACAACTTGATAGGGGTTCTTGCGACCTAGTCTTTCTCCCTGGGGAGAACCTGTCCTCTTCGTGAAGAAGAAAGACGGTAAACTGAGGCTCTGCATTGACTTTGAATAAGGTGACTGTGAAAAAGAAATATCCGGATTGATGAATTGTTCGACCAGTAAGAAACGCTATTATCTTATTTGCTTTTCTACGAAAGATTTGCGGTCAGGTTATCATCAGCTCAGAATAAAGGATGATCTTACTAAAACCGTCCGGATATATAATGCGAGATATGGGCATTATGAGTTCCTGGTGATGCCTTTTGGTCTCACGAATGGGTTTGATGGAACTTATGAATATGCCGGGAAGACCTTGAGAAGTTCGTGATTTGTATCCCTGCGCTGCTGCTCTAGCTTCCCCGTTTCCGTAGCCTTTTCCTCTCTTTCTTTTGTGAGTGGCCCTTGGGTATCCAATCCATTTACTAGGGTAGGGGCTCCTGTATTCCTCTCTCCAGTCGTCCAAATTCAGGAGCAAGAGGAAAAGCCACGGAAAACAATGTCGAGTCTCGCACTATCGGATCAGGGCCAAAGTAGGCTTCGTTCCCGCAAAACCTTTCGTCTAAACATCCTCTTTTCCTTTTTCTTTATATTTGACTAGTGGAAAGTGCTAAAGTGAAGAGTCCTATGTTGGACCATATGGAGAGCCGAGCACAAGTCCTTTTCATCCGCTTCCTCTGATGATGTTGAAACCTCCTGTCTTCCTTTCACCATAGCCCGTGTAAAGCCATACTGTTGTGCTACTTCTAAGGAGGGAGAAAAGCTTTTTTATCCATTAGTCCTTATCCACTGCCGACTCTGATCAAGAAATCCATTTAGGCGGGCAAGCAAGTATGCGAGGGACTCTCAGTTAACTGCCTTCTCAATATCTTAGTTAATGACGACAGGAAGAGTCTCGCCAGGGCCCTCAGTCTTTTCTGGGGATAGGAAGAGAGTGCGAGCGTAGTTGACTGATTGACTTCTCAGAGATTGAGTATCAGAGCATGACTATGGGGCATCATCAAGCAGGATTTGCATTTAGACTTTGCACCCAAGAGAGACTTCCCGCATGCCTCATTATAAGGATGTCAGCGCCTGAGGGTCCTGACGGCTCAGCCTACGGCTTTCATGGTAGAATTGGAAACCCGTCCATACACCCAGAGTCGGATGTTCGTGACCTCTCACTTGCAATCCTGAGCTTCTGTTCTCATCCCATCATGTTCATCTCTCTTGAAAGATGCAACCAAGTTGCAGGTTATTTTAGATTGCTTTTGTTTTTATTTGGATTTTGATTTTTCTTTCTGTTTTAATTCCATCTCAATCTATTTTTCAAAATTTTTCCTTTGTTTTGTTTTGGAATCAATGTTTCCGATTTATTAGTTGTTATGATTGGGTGTTTTTCGAACATTGGTTATTATGATTTTGTAATTTATAACACATGATTGTAAAATATATCAATCTTTTGTAAAATGATAACAATTATTTCAAAACACGAGCCTTTATTCAATCATATTTTATGGAATATTTCAACGCACTTTTTATTCTTTTGAGTTCAATTATATTTCTGGAATCTTCAATCATTTATATATTTTACCTTTTGAATTACTAATTTACATAACTGATTGTATACTTTATATATTGATTCATTGATTTACAGTTTATCATGCATTTTTTACATGTTATCCTTTTTAGGAATAAATGATAAACTACTGATTGACTTTTTATTATGCAGATTAGCGCAGAATTGTTAAATAAGAGCGGGGATTTTACAAAACCTACACGAACTTTACAATGGAAGACAAATTTCGATGGACCCATGATATTGGGAAACAAGTTGGAAGGACAAATAAAAGAATTTATACATTAATAATAAGCAATATATTTTACAAAAATCACATGTATTTTACAAAACAAAAGATACCACACAGTTTACAAAATAATATCACATTTTACAAATGTTACTCCCACATAATGTTATCAAAAAAGAACGCAAAATTTTCATTACATTAATAAAAAGCAACATATCCAAAATCACATGTATTTTACGAAAGCGACCACACAATTTACAAAATAATATAACATTGTACAAATGTTACTCCCACATAATGTTATCAAAAAAGAACACAAAATTTTCAAAATAAATCAGATATGTTTTTACAAAAGAGATCACACAGTTTACAAAATAATATCACATTTTATAAATGTTACTCCCACATAATGTTATCAAAAACGAACACAAAATTATTAAATGAGAGTAGGGATTTTACAAAATCTACACGAACTTTACAATGGATGACAAATTTCAATGGACACATGATATTGGGAAACACGTTGGATGGACATATAAAAGAATTTATACATTAATAATAAGCAATATATTTTAGAAAAATCAAATGTATTTTACAAAAGAGTCCACACGAAAATAATATCACATTTTACAAATGTTACTCCCACGTAATATTATCAAAAAAGAAATTTTTTTCAAAATAAATCAGTTATGTTTTTACAAAAGAGACCATCAAATTTACAAAAAAAAGTTGCAATTTACAAATATTGCTCCCATAGAATGTTGGATGAAATGAGATTTATCATGTATTATGATGTGTATTTTCTAATTTGCAAATTAAAAAATACACCTCATATTTAAACCTCCGTAAAAATAATATTAATATGACATGTAGATATATAATGCGTTCGTAATTTACCACATCCAATTTATTTGGAAATATAGTTGTAACAAAAGTCCCATCATTGTAGGAATGTTTTCCGCATGTACATCAATTAATTAGGTCATTATCAAAGCACCTTATATTCTAGGAAACACAACTATATCGACTAAATCAATTTTTATCGAATTTGAGCTTTTTTCCCGTACATAAGTGGTTATGGTTTTTGTAATTTACAACACATGATTGTAAATCATATACTCCTTTTATAAATTGGTAACATTTATTTTTAAATATAAGCATTTATTCCATCATATTTTCTGAAAAATATAATGTACACTCCTCGAGTTTTACTATATATAGAATGTTCGATAACATGCATTTGAATAAATTAACACTAATTTAATCAACCTCAAAAATTTAAAGATGTTAGTTGGCACGAAAACCACCTAGTGATCTCAATGTCACCCGTACACTCATCATCCAATGGCCTAGGATGACACCTTTATATAATCAAGGAAAGGTGTCACCTCAATTGAAGTGCTCCATATATATATATATATAGAGAGAGAGAGAGAGGGCTTATCTAGAGGGCATTGTGCCCATTTAGCAATTAATAGGCCCCTAATTGTAGACGTCCGTTTAAAATCGTGAGGTCTAAATAAAATTTCGATGATGATTTCAAATATGACATATTTTGAATACAATAACTGATATCGCGAGAAATATGGGTGGTAAATTAATTTCATTGACGCCATTTGTTACGATGATTAACAAAAACAAAATCGCGTTTCCTTATTACGAAGAACGGCGATCAAACAAAGCCAATACCTTCTTTCGTACGCCTTCATCTTCGAGGCCGCTTTGAGGTCCCTTCATCTTCGACATCAGTAAGTTTTTATGTATAGTCGTCTTTGAAGAACATTTTGAAAATATTTTCTTTCCTATAATTTAAACATATTTAAATTCCGATTCAGATCTTGCTAAATTTTGATGCAGACTTATTAAAAAATCATGTACAGGTACTAATAGTAAGAAAAATTTTGCTTGTTGGATTAAGAACAATAGTTTATCGCTTCAAATATTTTGAAATGATTTATCGTTTAATTTTTTCGTTTAAGAACAAATATGTTATCGCTTCTAAGATTCTATATTAAATATAGTTACTTATAAATAAAGTAAACTTACTGCTTGATGATTCTAGGTTACTGATACATATTCCAAAATTACAAGAATAACTCTTGTTATTTTAATTGTTAATTAATATTACTGATAAAATGATGGAAGTTACTGAAACCTTCATCATACTTACTGATAGAACCTTCCAAGTTACTGAATGTATTCTCCAAATGTAATATGGGAAATAGTTACTGATACATTAAATATACTTACTGATGCATTCTTCAATGTTACTTATACGTATTACGATCTTACAAATAAATTTGAGAAGTAAGAACATTACTGATAGATAAGATTTAGAAAGTTACTAAAGATACATCAATATTACAGATTAAAGATTGTAAGTTACTGCTGTCTAATTCTATGTTACTGATACATATTCCAATATTAGAACCATAACTCTAATGTTATTTTAAGTTTAAAGATTAAAGTTACTGATAAGATGATGAAACTTACTAATGTCTTCATCTAACTTACTGATATTAAAGTTACTGATAAGATGATGGAACTTACTAATGTCTTCATCTAACTTACTGATAGAACCTTCAAATTTACTGAATGTATTCTCCAAATGTAATATGGGAAATAGTTACTGATTCATTAAATAATATTACTAATGCAGTCTTCAATGTTACTGATAAGTGTTACGATCTTACGAATACTTTTGTGAAGCATGAAATTACTGATTCAAGTATCATAATTACTGATATTGGTGAGCATCATGAACTTACTGGTACATGCTTGTAACTTACTAATTGATAATGAATAAAAATGTAGTATGATGATGAATCCATGATTCATCTCCTTTATTCTTTCATTTTGGCTAAAATCCTTGGTAAAATACATGTAAATATCCACTAACTCCATGAAATTAACATTCTAACCACAAATATTAATATTATATATTTAACATTTATTTTCACCAAAATAAAAGAATAAAGAGAAAAAGGAAAATAAAAATAAAAAGAAGGCTGGATATAAAATATTCAGACTGATCCTAACCCCGAGACCAGGTCAATATTGACCAGGTCGACAAGAGAAATAAGTAGGGGGAGATAAGGATCTTGACCTATAAAAATACAAAGAAAACCAAGACCAAAAAAATAAATTACCCACTCTCCATAATGTAAATATTTCACATATTTTATTTATCATCAAAACCACTCCAAAATTAAATACTTTCTTCATCAAAGCTGTAGATAATAATTTAAATAAAAATACAAAATTGAGTTTGTACAAAAATAAAGCTCATTGTACAATTTATACACAAAATAAAAAGCCAAAATCTCAACTTCACAGACCTATATCTTGCAAATAAAAACTCCAAATCACCCAAACTCACCTTTAATTGTATATAGCATCTCCTAAACTATTTTATAAAATTGGGTGCATATTTTTTGGGGTCCATATGCAGAAGTTAGGTTTTTGGCTCTCATTGTACATAATACCTATTCTATCCAATATTCCATATTTTTATAAATTAATATTTTGTAAATAATGTTGATAATATATGTTATAATAACTAAAAGAATTAATAATAAAATGTTGTAAAAGAAAATAATATAAAAAAAAAATATAAAAATAAAAAAAAATATAGATATATAGGTCTATATCATACAAGGACAACTCACCTATACTATGTACATAAATAAAAAAATTGCTTTTATAATATGGATATTATATATAACTTATTAATAACTTAAATCCAAAATAAATAAATAAAAAAAGAAATAAAAATAAAAAAAATATAATAAAATGTATATACATAGGTAAAAATACCTATAGATATTCTTCTATATACTTATACATATCTATTTAAAAAAAGATAAAATAAACTTATAAAAAGTATATAAAAAATATATTTATATTCACAAAAAAAAACTAAATTTATAAATTTATAAAAAAAATTAATAAATAATTAATAACTAAATAATAAATAAGAATTATTTATACCTAAATAATAACTTAACTAATATATTTATATATATATAACTTATATTTATTTAATTTATTGGGCGGGTTGACCGGTCCACGGTGAACAGTGCCCGCCCAGCACTGTTCACCGTCTTCTTCCTCATTCTCTTAAAACCCCGCCTACTCCGAAGCCCTTCACCTTCTTCCTCCTCGCGTCAGGCGACTCCCATCTCCTCCAACCGACTGTCCGTTAGGTCAACGACCCCACCTGGCCGCATCTCCGTCCAGATTCACTTTCCCCTCCTCCTATATATAGTCGTCAACCCCCAGCCGGAGCTCTCATCCGCCATTTTATCATTTTTTCCACCCGAGCTCGCGAGAGAGAGAGAGAGTGCTCCGAGGGTGACAGCCTTGCAGCCCCGCTCCGCCGAGCGAGAGGGAGGAGATTGGCGAGATCACGCCGCCGCCTGCGAAGCTCTGCTCCGCCATCGCGTGCGTCGAGCCTCCGTGGATCGCCACCGCGTCGAGGCAATCAACTTACGGAGCTCCTCCGAGCTCCATTCCACCGGAGATCATCTTCCGCTACACCATTTCCTTCCATCTCCTCCTCCAGGTTAGTTCCTCTGCTATCCCTTCTCTCCCCTCCGATTCTCCTCTCAACCCCTCCGATTCTCCTCTCAATCCCTCTATTCCTTCCTGTATCGATCAAAAAAAATTGATTCGAAACCCTCCGATTCCATCCGATCTCCACTTTCATCGACGATCACCATCCACTTCTCCGTCTCCGATCATCTCTGTTCATCTCCGGCCGTGTCCGACGGCCGGAGCTCAGAGGCTTTCCTTCATCTCCTTATAGCCTCAAAATCCATTCGATTTCATTCGATTCTACATCGTCACCATCATCGCATCCGCTTCTCCACTTCCCTTCCATATCTGATCATCTCCGGCCGTGTCCGACGGCCGGAGCTTCGAGGCTTATCCTTCACTTCGCTCAGCCTCGTTCATCCAATTTCTCCCCTGCTTCGACGATACATAGGATCGAGGTTTAGAAACCTCGATCCAGTGGCGTTTCTGTAGTTGTGCAGGTTGCAGGTCATAAGCTCCTTCCACTCCGGCGAAGCCTCATCTGTATCCGATCGAGCACTTCATCGCTGGGACCTCCTCAACGCATCTGAACGACGATCGGAACTTGTGTTTGGCGCCTGTAGCGAATATCTCGTTCTATCATCACAGGTCCAGGTCCTTCGAGGATACAGGAGCAGCTAAGGAACATCGTGCTCCAGATCAGCGATCAGAGCGATCTGATCTCCACTTTGACTCCTGTCCAGTGCGGAAGCCCGAGACGCAGCTGCTCGAGCTATCAGCGGCGAGGATTGACCAGGAGGAAGCTCCAATTTGCCGATCAAACCTCGCCGGAGTCCTCCTTCATCCCTGTTCATCGAGACAGCTTCAGCGACGTCCGATCTCCGGTGTTAGCCCCAGTTTCGATCAGAACCGTCAATTAATACCCAAATCGTAGGCGTTGGATCGACATCATCGCACGGGCACGCGCGTGACAAGTGTCGACCCGTTAGCATAACAGCAGAGCGCGTGCGAATCACGTGACTGTGGTGTTTTGCATTTCGTGCCCTGCAGGTTTTCAATTTTGCGAACAGGTCCTCGCCAGGGAACAGCACGTGCAGAGCACGTGAGGGCTGAGATTTTTACAGGCACGCCCTTGCATGTTTTTGATATTGCATTTAGGTCCTTGCCGGTGAGAAGCAGGTGCAGAGCACGTGGGAGCTGGGATTTTTGCACGCACGCCCTCGCAGGTTTTCGATTTTGCATTTTAGTCCTTCCAGGACAGCAGCACGTGCGAGGAACGTGACGATCTGGACGTTTTTGCACACGAGCCCCTCCGCTTTTCTGATATTTCAAAAGTACCCCTGCCTATTATTGTTTTATTACAGAAATACCCCTATAACCTCATATAATACACTATATACACTATACACACATAAAACCCCATAAAAATTATAAAATTACTTTTAAAAATCCCATCAAAATAGTAGTTAGTATATAATACCATATTTTACATATTTGACTCAAAACAAAATAAAAATTAAATAATAAAATCAATAAAAAAAATACAAAATATATTAAAACTTCAAAAATTCATAACTAACTAAATAAAAATCCCCTAAAAACGTATAGCATACCGTTTTAAAGGTATTTTCACCTAGTTTTTACAGAAAATAAAATAAAAATATTTTCGCATTATTTTCATTACTAAAAATTACAAAAATCACACTGTTTTCAATAAACTTTCCCTTTTCACCATTAAAAACAAACCAAAATTCATAAAAATCTTAATAAACCTTTAAAAATCCATAAAAATAATAAAAACCTTTAAAAGCATAAAAAGTACAAAATTAAAATCAAATAAAAAATTTAAATATTTTCTAATAATAATAAAAATCATAAAATAATTAAAAATTGCAAAAACAATATAAAATTCATAAAAATCAAATAAAAATCCAGAAAAATTCCTAAAAAATACAATAAAAATCAGGAACCCATTTTCCTTAGGTTTTCCATCGATTTTCCCTAGTTTCCAACAGTTTGCCTCCCTGAGTTCGACACTCCCGTACAAAACCACTATACATTTGTTTAGGAGTATAAATAAAATAAAGGAGATTAATTAACCTTAATCTCCTCTGACGAAACTCACCTGGTCGATACAACGACCGAAGTACTTTTTCTCTGATTTCTTTCGCAGGAATTCGAGGAGACAGGCCAGGGAGCGGTTTCATCAGATGGCGCCGTTGCCGGGGAGGCAGCGCTAGGAGATCGCGAAGACCTTAGGATAGCTCTTATTTTCGCGATTTTATTTCTCTGACCTCACAGTTTCTTGTTTCTGATTTGTGCAGCACAGCTCGAGCCGCGCAGCTCAGAACCGCGAAACTACGTAGTTTAGAACTCTTGTAAATTTCTTGTAAAAAAAAAAGCATATAAAAAAGTGTCGTAGAAAGGGGCCTCGTAAAGGCATCCCGACTTGTATCTTCTCGGGGTCTGTTTCACCAGGGCTGTACTCCTGGGGGAGCAGAGCACCCACCGCGGCTTTTCTCGATCGCGTTTTTCTCGACGGTTTTCCGCGGCTTTTCTGAGATAGGTGCTTGCTAGGAGCTTTTCGATTTTTCCCTTCTCTACGCATCGTAGGTTAGCTTAGCTAGATGCTTGCTTAGGATTCGACACCTAGGTGCTTGTATCTAGGGCCAATCCCGAAAAAGACAAAAACACGTTAGACGATCTTTCTCTGAAAATATCCAAAAAAAGTGAAAATCGAAAATTAAAACAGGGACTGCTAACATTATCTGACACTAAAATAAACGTAAGGACTCACTTGTTTTGGGAGAGCAATCCCCGAAAAACCGATTCATCGATCGAATCTCCAGATCAGCGAGAGAGAGACGAACACATAAGGTAGAGCCAGAGTCTGAGCTTCTATCGAAGTACTACTTAGTTCACGCCTTTATTCGCCTTATTTCAGTGGGTGCTCTCGGGTAGCCGGCAACGGTCCGAGTTCACTTAGCAGAGTGGAAGGTTTAGAGGACACTGCGTAAGGCTCCGTCCTCAAGTAACACGGGTAGCCGGAAACGGTCCGTACTTACTTCCATACTGGCTGAGACTAGGTGAGTTCTGGTGAGAACTCGGGACAGTACGACGTCGAAGTCTCGGGCACCTATCTAATCCCGCTTATCTGAGAGAACGTTGTTTGCCAATCACCCATAAAATCGAAAAGATAAACGACCGAACTCTGACGGTCATCACCAGGGTTGCGTTGGTGAACTCGGGGTTTGTCTTGCGTTTGATTGCGGTGTGAGTCCAATCTTCCAGATCTGATCAATAATCTCTCAGGATGATGGGCAGACGATCACTTCAGCCGACTCTTACGGCACCGCTCTCACACACTCGTGCCCATTCATCTAGATTGGTTCAAGAGAACCCCCTCTTTGAACCAGAGGATCATCCTCTTCCCTCTGAGACCCTGTCTCCTGGCTCGGTTCGCGAGAACCTTCTCTTCGAGCCAGAATCAAAACAACATTCTCCTTCCAGGCGTGACTCTGACCCTGGAAACTCTTTTCAGATTTTTTCTCTTAATCATTCTCTACCACCATCATCTCCAGATTATCAGCAGCTACATATTGACTTGGCAAAGCCTGATTTGGATTCTTTCTCCTTTCCAGACGACATGGCTGGCAAAGGACCGCAGACTACTTCTGTCGTGATCGATCAGGCTGCGATCAACAGTGGTCTACTTGCTTCCCTCGAGGCAATACAGAATCAGATTAGGGAGCAAGGTAGAATGATGAATGATGTTCGAGCTGAGCTGAATCAGATTCGAGCACAGAGGGATCAGCCTGTAGCTGAACAACCTGAGAATCAAGAGCAGCCAGATGAGCCAGAGAGACCTCAAGAGGACCAGAACAGAACAATGCAACAACTTTACAACCCTGGGGCTACTACGACTCATCGATGGATCCGTCTTCCTGTTATCCGAGGGAACTTCGAGTTCCGACCTCAGACGATCCAGCTGTTGCCCAAGTTTCATGGGCTGTCTACTAAGGAGCCGCACTTGCACCTTCAGGAGTTCGAGCTTATCTGCAGCACGGTGCATGATGCAGAAGTGAACGAGGACACGATCAAACTGATCGCGTTTCCTTTCTCCCTTCTTGACCGAGCAGCCTACTGGCTGAAACACTTAGGGAGATACGTTTCGACCTGGGCGGAACTGAGAACCGCATATCTGAACAAGTACTATCCGCTAGGTCGAACGAATGCTGCTAGAGCGATGATTAGTAACTTCTCCATGGTCGGGAACGAGCAGTTCCACGAGGCATGGGACAGATTTCGAGATCTTATTGATCGGTGTCCCCACCACGATCTTTCGAAGCCGACTCTTGTACAGAGCTTCTTCGGTGGGCTAACACCTGAGTTGCAGGGACTGGTGAATGCCGCCTGCGGTGGATCGTATTTCTCGATGCACGAAGACCGAGTCTGGGCCATTTACGAGAAAATGGCAGAGAATTACACCACAATGTCTCAGACTCGGGTCTACAACCAGACAAAGCCACCTACTTATCACCAGCATTCCCGAGTGGCACAGATAGAAGGGAATCCATCTTCCGCTGTTTCTGTTTCTCTCGAATCCTCAGCAGCTGATATGGGGATCATTAGTCAGAAGTTGGATCGAATGGAAATCATTGAGAAGAAGTGCCAAAATTTAGATAAGATCAATAAGATTGATGATCTTGAAAGGTGCTTGAGTGATCTGAAGACACAGATTATGTGCCTTCAAGAGTTATACACAGATTCTGATCGGTCTTCAAGGTCACAGGCTGACTCTGGTAGCCGAGATCGAGGCATACTTCCTAGGCCTCCAGTTCAGCACATTTACCATGTGCATTCTGAGCCTGCTCAACATCACTCGGCATACCCGCAGCTTCCGCAGGCACCATCATCTGACACCCAGATGGTGGTCTATCAGAGTGATCAGCCGTTGGCATCTATGCCCCCAGCATATCCTGAGATGTCTGAGCCATTGACTGAGGTCAATGGGATCTGGTATGATCGGCCGCAGCAACCAGGGATCCGTCGCGATCACCCTGGTTTCCGATGGTCTACAGGAGGTACCTCTTCCCAGCAACAACCGCAGACTTTCATGGGGCAGCACCGAGATCATCAGCAGCAGCATTATGGTCCTCGCAACTATCAGAATCCTCAGTGGAGGCAAAGCACCTACCAGCCTCAGCAGCAGCAGCAGTACCCTCCACAGCAGCAGCCAGCTTCGCAGCAGCCTCAGTATCAACGAGGCGACTCATCCGGGTCTCATGGACCTTTCCATGACAACCCAGCGCTAGAGTATCTCACTAATCTCATAACTGATCAACATGCTTCTTTTAGGCGAGAGATGGATGAGTTC
The DNA here is from genome assembly GCA_037367405.1 of Ottelia alismoides. Taxonomy (NCBI): domain Eukaryota; kingdom Viridiplantae; phylum Streptophyta; class Magnoliopsida; order Alismatales; family Hydrocharitaceae; genus Ottelia; species Ottelia alismoides. The sequence goes on along the minus strand of JAZKJV010004371.1, from coordinate 276,852 downwards.
AAAACCCATGTCACCGACCTCGTCAAAGGGAAGTCCGTCTTGCCTGCCCAAATAGAGCCCAACCCTAACAATCTGAAGCGAAAGGCTGAGCAGGTAGATTTGACCGAGTCCACCCTCCAATCACAGGTATTCTCCGATGACTATCTTTACTGTGATGACGCTGACTTCATCTCTCTTAGGAGCGGTAGGATTCCAGTAGGCGGAGACTCTACTAGGCTCGAAGACCATATCTCAGATCACGCAAGCGAGCCTGTAGACGACATTGATGGCGGTGCTGATGCCGCAACCTTTGACGATGAAGATGGTGGTGCTGAAGCCACCAAGTCTGGAGAGCAGCCAGAGCCGAATGCCGACATAGCTGCCTTACCGTTGTTCATTTCTAGTGATGATGATAGAAAATCACAAAAAAATGTAAAAAAGAGGAGAACTCAGAAAAAGAATAAAAAGATTGTTGATTCAGATCTCGATCTTTCTGTTCGTTCAAAGAGAGCAAGTCCCTGTTCTCCGAAAATTTTTGTTTCTACTTCTTCTGATCCTCCGATTGTACAGACTAACCCGGAGGATGTACAGATACCTTTCCCGAAAGCACTCTGCTTAGGAAAAGGTGCTAAAAAAGAAAACCTAAAAAAGATTCAAATGAATGATCTGACGAAAGAGATGCTCGAAAGATTCACGATCCAACTCACTCTTTCGGAAGCCTTGGCACACATCCCTCTTCTGCAGAAAGGTCTCAAAGAGCGAACCACTGTTCGTAGAAAGAAGAGGCAGCGTAATCATTGTTCTGAAATCCATGTGTTGACCAAGGAGACTTGTCATGCCATCCAGAATCGTCTCCCAGCCAAAAGATCAGACACGGGAGCACCGTATGTCAGATGCAAGATCCTCGATCAGACTTTCGATCGGACTCTATTAGATAGCGGATCTTCGATTAATCTCCTTCCATCTTCCTTACTCGACAAGTTCGAGTTCGGGCCTCTTCGACCAAGCCGAACGGTCTTGCAGTTTGCTGATAGATCAGTCAAGAGGCCTAAGGGTTTACTCGAAGACGTTATAGTCACCATTCAGGGTTTGCAATTCCCCGTGGACTTCGTCGTGTTGGACATGGCGGTCCCTGGATGTGTGTCCGATACCCCGATCATATTAGGACGACCTTTTCTGGCAACAGCAAAGGCCGTTTCCGACTATGGTACTGGGAAGGTGTACTTTCGCGTCCAGGGCGAAAGTATACATATAGAGACGATCCAAGATCAGAAATCTAGAGCACCTGAATCAGAGAGAGCATCTGATGACGAACCTGATAGTCATCAAGACTGTGACTTCGTGCAGACAGACGATGAAGCCGTTTGGGCCGAACCGAGCATCCATTCCTTCATTACGCCTTCAAAAGAGTCTGAGTTGCAGATACTAGATGAAGACGAATTCGATAGCACAGTCTTAGAGCAGACGAAATTACAGGCTGAGGCCGACGATTCTGATGATGATCATTCAGACTTTCACTCTTGTTATTCTGATTCTGATCCCTCCGATATAGACGTGGATTTCGATTGGCAAAGTTTTGATGAATATGTTCCGCGTCTAATCTCAAATGAGCCTACAACCAGCCTGGAGATCAAATCGAATCAGAACATCCAATCATCTCCAGATCTTTCTGAGTCAGAGCAGGCAGAGCTTACGCACACAGATCTAGTAGCCTACACCCAGGCTCTAATCAAACCCGCCCTCCCTGCCCCTTCTCCCCCTGAGCTTAAACCTTTACCTCAGAGCATGAAGTACCGATTCCTTGCGGGTGAATCGAAAATGTTTCCGGTCATCATCTCTTCTAATCTGACCGAAGATCAAGAATCCCGTCTGATGGCGATTCTTGAGAAGAACCGCAAGGCTATCGGATGGTCAGTAGCCGATCTCCATGGGATTAGTCCGGCTCTGTGCTCCCACCACATCTTTCTCGAGGATGACGCCAAGCCATCTCGTGAGTTTCAGCGTAGGCTGAACCCTAATCTTCGAGAAGTGGTTATGAAGGAAATATCCAAGTGGTGGAGCGCCGACTTTATCTATCCCATCTCCGACTCGAAATGGGTTAGTCCTTTGCATGTGGTACCCAAGAAGACGGGTATCACCACAGTGATCAACGAGAACGGAGAGGAGATCGCTACCCGAGTACCGACTTCTTGGCGCGTCTGCGTGGACTACAGACGCTTGAATCAGGCGACCAAGAAGGATCACTTCCCGCTACCGTTCATCGATCAGATCATCGAACGGTTAGCCGGGAAGAGCCATTATTGCTTTCTCGATGGGTACTCGGGATATAATCAAGTGGCTATCGCTCCAGAAGACCAAGAAAAGACGACATTCACCTGTCCGTTCGGAACGTATGCTTTTAAACGGATGCCCTTTGGATTATGTAATGCTCCGGCTACATTCCAGAGGTGCATGCTTTCGATCTTCGCGGACATGGTGGGAGACTTCTTGGAGGTCTTCATGGACGATTTTTCGGTCTACGGCGATAATTTTGATTCCTGCCTTTCTAGCCTAGACCGCGTGCTTCAGAGGTGCACGAAGGTTAACCTCGTGCTTTCTTGGGAGAAGAGTCATTTTATGATGACTCAGGGGACGGTCCTTGGTCACATCATCTCCAACCGAGGCATGGAGGTGGATCCGGCCAAGGTGGATATCATAAAGAAACTCAATCCACCGTCCAATCTGAAACAGCTTCGGTCATTCCTCGGGCATGTCGGTTTCTACCGACGTTTCATTCGAGACTTCAGCAAAATTGCCCGACCGTTGTCTGATCTTCTAGCGAAAGACACCGAGTTTATAGTTGATGATAAGTGTCTTTCGGCTTTCAATAATCTCAAGAACATGGTTGTAGAGGCTCCTGTCCTTCAGCCACCCGATTGGTCTCTCCCATTCGAGATCATGACGGATGCCTCCGATTTTGCCGTTGGGGCTGTGTTGGGACAGAGGAGGGATGGCCTTCCATATGCCATACACTACGCTAGCAAGACTTTGGATTCCGCGCAGCGGAATTACACGGTTACAGAGAAAGAGATGCTAGCCGTAGTATTTGCCTTAGATAAATTCAGGTCCCATATCTTAGGATCCAGAGTCACAATCTTTACTGATCACACCGCCATCAAGTACTTAATGGATAAGAAGGATTCGAAGCCGCGTCTGACCAGATGGATCCTTCTACTCCAGGAGTTCGACATTGTTATCAAGGATAAGCCTGGAGTCAAGAATGTGGTGGCGGATCACCTCTCCCGACTAGAACTACCTGAGACTTCTGACTTTGATACACCAATCACCGAGACCTTCCCCGACGAGGCGATTCTTGCTGTCGCCTCGCTGCCATGGTATGCCGACATTGTGAACTTTCTTGTTGCTAAGAAAGTCCCGCAAGGTTGGTCCAGACAGAGACTTGAGACTTTCCTCGCGAAAGCCAAGTCTTACCATTGGGAGGATCCGATCCTTTATCATGAAGGAGCGGATTCTGTCTGGCGTAGGTGTATTCCTCAGGAGGAATACCAGAGTGTCCTCATGTATTGTCATCGATTAGAAGCTGGAGGACACCATTCAGGGAAGAGGACAGCACAAAAGGTGCTCCAATCCGGCCTTTGGTGGCCTACGCTCGTTGCGGATGCTCATGCATTCGTAAAGAGATGTACTGACTGCCAGAAGATGGGCACTTGTGGACATAAAGACATGATGCCGATGCAGCCGATCCACTTCTGCGAAGTGTTTGATGCATGGGGTATCGACTTTATGGGCCCATTTCCGAAAAGTCAGGGGTTCGAGTATATCCTTTTAGCTGTGGATTATGTGAGTCGTTGGGTAGAGGCTATTCCTGCCCGAGCCGCGGATGCGAACACGGTTTGCAAGTTCCTGAGAAAGCATATCATTACGCGGTTCGGAGTCCCTCGAGTTCTGATCTCAGACGGGGGTAGCCACTTCATCAACGACAAGGTAAGGGCACTTGCTAACGAATTCGGTATAGACCATCGGGTTGCTACTCCGTATCATCCTCAGACGAATGGTCTAGCCGAGGTTTCGAATAGGGAGATCAAGACGATCTTATAGAAGGTTGTTCGTCCGGACCGAAAGGATTGGTCGCAACTTTTGGACTCGGTTCTTTGGGCATATAGAACATCCTTCAAGACTCCTTTAGGAACATCTCCCTTTCGACTCGTTTATGGCAAGCCATGCCACTTACCTGTTGAGATCAAGCACAAATCCTGGTGGGCAGTGAAAGAAGTGATCTTTGGATTAGATGATTCGGGAGATCAGAGGCAGACTGAACTGGCAGCCCTGGAAGAGCTGAGAGATCAAGCCTTCACGAGTAGCCTGCATTACAAAGAGCGGATGAAAGAGTGGCATGATGCTCACATCAGCCACAAGCAGTTTGAGCCTGATCAGAAAGTATGGCTATTCGATGCGAGACTGAAACTATTTCCAGGGAAACTTCAGAGTAAATGGAAAGGCCCGTACATTGTCAGAAAGGTGTACGACAACGGAAGCATTGATATATCTGAGTTGTCATATGAGTCCACCTTTCGAGTCAACGGTCAGCGACTGAAACCATTTCTCGATCATGATCCGCAGACCGTTGAAGTCGCCCCAATCCATTTTGTATGAGATGATCTTTTCACTCTTACACTATGCATCTCATACCTGATTTTCAACGATCATTTTGTATATACTTTCGATTTCATTCTTTCTTCCTTTCGTTTGTCTTACACCCTTAGGATCATCTAGATTTTGCTATACTTAGGATGTGCTTTATCCTAAGTATAGGGGGGTGTAGACACCGTGTTTCTGTTTGTATCGTCCTGTTCGATCACCCCTGTTGTTGCTTATACTTAGGGTGTGCTTTACCCTAAGTATAGGGGGGGTGATCTCGCTCATTTCACCTTTTGATTGTCGTCGTTTTTGTATCGTCTGCTCCCTCGCTTGTCCCTCACCTTTTGATTTTCATCTCTATACTTAGGGATATTTTACCCTAAGTATAGGGAGGACAAGCCGAGCCGTTGAGTATGTACATTCTCTTGACCTCGATCATCTTCAGTTTTGAGTCTGCTATCCTTGGAATCACTTGATCCCAAGTATAGATGAGATGATCGACTTCTATTCATTCATTCGTTATTCTTTGTGTCATTGTAGTATATATTCTTTTCACCGATCTATACTTAGCCCGAGTTATGTCTTCCTTTGCCGCTTCTTTGGTCACTATGAGGACATAGTTCACGCTAAGTATAGGGGGGTGTCGTATATATATGCTATATATACTTTAGAAGCCATAACTCGTATTTTCTCGTATTTTTAATAATAAGGCTTCTTAAAAGTATGGGTTTATATTTTGGGTTTTTAAAAGCTGCAAGAAAACCATAAAAATATTTTATAAAAATGGCTTAAAATTTGTACATAAAAAGTTGTAAAATTCTCTGATAAAATCCTTAAAAATTTGAAAAATAAAATCCTCATAAAAATCTTGTATAAAAGCCGTATAACTTGTATATAAAACTTGTATAAAATCCTTTATAAAATACACAAAAATCCGTGTAAAAATTGTGTAAATCGAATTAATCCACTAACTTTTACAAAAAGACCCCTAAAAATTAAAAAGTTTAAAATCCAATAAAATTTGAAAAATTCTTTAAAAATCACTTAAAATATTTAAGCCGAAAAATCTACCTCATAAAAAAATTGTTGCATTCATTAGCATTTTTCAGAACAAGTTTGATTCTCGAACCGCATGGATCTAAGTCCGAGAAATGGAGCTTGGTTTAGGCCTTAATCCACTTAATTCAAGAGGGACTTTATTAGGATCGGGAATTGAGACTCTTCAGGTCTTATAGACTTAATTCTTGGGTTCCATGAGACCGTGTTCGGAATTCAACTTGAAAGTGCCTAAGTAGGACACCTGGTGTCATCCGTTGAACTCTTCTCCATTTGAACCAATTTTGAGCTCATGCACTCTGAACTTAGCTCGACCTGCCTGGGGTTGCGAAGGGCAATCCATTTCGGTGGTGCGTTTCCATCCTTATCTAGCGGTGGTGATGTCTAAAGACGGGAGAGATTGGGGTTGAAACAAAGCTTCGGATGAGGGAAGGATCTGCTGGCACAATTTTTCCAAGACCCCAAAAAATGGGCGGAATGAAAAGATGCTATATCCGTCGGGGCACAAAAGACCGATGCAGTGCAACAATCATTACTACCAAAGAAGCCAAATACACCAAATTCCAAAAATGACCACAATGGTCCGAGCTTCCGAAAAGCCTGCATGTCTTCGTGGAGACTTGGCTAAACTGGCCAGGCTTCACCGGAGATGTGATTACACCTGATCACACTCCAGTTCTCTTCTCCTTCTTCTACTTCCTATCTTATTCGATTGTGGACACAGCACGACCTGACCTCAGAAGGAAATACCTCCCTCCCTCGAGGACTGAGCTGCTGGATAAGGCCCAATGGAAGTGTGTAGCTGTATGGGCGGTTTCTTCGCCTCTCTAGGGCGGGAAGAGCTAAAACTTTTCACACACAGTACTAATTGCTTTCAAAGCTGAAAAGTTTGCGTGATGGATAGGTGGATCTGAGCTGGCTATTGAGGTGAATCTGGATAAGGATTTGTGGAACTTGAGGGCTGTCGAGGCTTAAATCCTAAGTCTAATAGAGTCCCGACACACTATTAATCCAAAGGTCTAAATCCAGGCTCCAGATTTCGGATAAAGTGATATTCGGTTTAAAGAAACAATCATGTTCTAAGTTCTTTTATTTTCCTTTTTCTTTTTCTTTTTGCTTGCACTTATTTATAGAATAAGTGTTTGCTAAGGGACTAGCAAAGGTAAAGTATAGGGGAATGATGAATCCATGATTCATCTCCTTTATTCTTTCATTTTGGCTAAAATCCTTGGTAAAATACATGTAAATATCCACTAACTCCATGAAATTAACATTCTAACACAAATATTAATATTATATATTTAACATTTATTTTCACCAAAATAAAAGAATAAAGAGAAAAAGGAAAATAAAAATAAAAAGAAGGCTGGATATAAAATATTCAGACTGATCCTAACCCCGAGACCAGGTCAATATTGACCAGGTCGACAAGAGAAATAAGTAGGGGAGATAAGGATCTTGACCTATAAAAATACAAAGAAAACCAAGACCAAAAAAATAAATTACCCACTCTCCATAATGTAAATATTTCACATATTTTATTTATCATCAAAACCACTCCAAAATTAAATACTTTCTTCATCAAAGCTGTAGATAATAATTTAAATAAAAATACAAAATTGAGTTTGTACAAAAATAAAGCTCATTGTACAATTTATACACAAAATAAAAAGCCAAAATCTCAACTTCACAGACCTATATCTTGCAAATAAAAACTCCAAATCACCCAAACTCACCTTTAATTGTATATAGCATCTCCTAAACTATTTTATAAAATTGGGTGCATATTTTTTGGGGTCCATATGCAGAAGTTAGGTTTTTGGCTCTCATTGTACATAATACCTATTCTATCCAATATTCCATATTTTTATAAATTAATATTTTGTAAATAATGTTGATAATATATGTTATAATAACTAAAAGAATTAATAATAAAATGTTGTAAAAGAAAATAATATAAAAAAATATAAAAATAAAAAAAATATAGATATATAGGTCTATATCATACAAGGACAACTCACCTATACTATGTACATAATAAAAAAAATTGCTTTTATAATATGGATATTATATATAACTTATTAATAACTTAAATCCAAAATAAATAAATAAAAAAAGAAATAAAAATAAAAAAATATAATAAAATGTATATACATAGGTAAAAATACCTATAGATATTCTTCTATATACTTATACATATCTATTTAAAAAAAGATAAAATAAACTTATAAAAAGTATATAAAAAATATATTTATATTCACAAAAAAAAAACTAAATTTATAAATTTATAAAAAAAATTAATAAATAATTAATAACTAAATAATAAATAAGAATTATTTATACCTAAATAATAACTTAACTAATATATTTATATATATATAACTTATATTTATTTAATTTATTGGGCGGGTTGACCGGTCCACGGTGAACAGTGCCCGCCCAGCACTGTTCACCGTCTTCTTCCTCATTCTCTTAAAACCCCGCCTACTCCGAAGCCCTTCACCTTCTTCCTCCTCGCGTCAGGCGACTCCCATCTCCTCCAACCGACTGTCCGTTAGGTCAACGACCCCACCTGGCCGCATCTCCGTCCAGATTCACTTTCCCCTCCTCCTATATAGTCGTCAACCCCCAGCCGGAGCTCTCATCCGCCATTTTATCATTTTTTCCACCCGAGCTCGCGAGAGAGAGAGAGAGAGTGCTCCGAGGGTGACAGCCTTGCAGCCCCGCTCCGCCGAGCGAGAGGGAGGAGATTGGCGAGATCACGCCGCCGCCTGCGAAGCTCTGCTCCGCCATCGCGTGCGTCGAGCCTCCGTGGATCGCCACCGCGTCGAGGCAATCAACTTACGGAGCTCCTCCGAGCTCCATTCCACCGGCGATCATCTTCCGCTACACCATTTCCTTCCATCTCCTCCTCCAGGTTAGTTCCTCTGCTATCCCTTCTCTCCCCTCCGATTCTCCTCTCAACCCCTCCGATTCTCCTCTCAATCCCTCTATTCCTTCCTGTATCGATCAAAAAAAATTGATTCGAAACCCTCCGATTCCATCCGATCTCCACTTTCATCGACGATCACCATCCACTTCTCCGTCTCCGATCATCTCTGTTCATCTCCGGCCGTGTCCGACGGCCGGAGCTCAGAGGCTTTCCTTCATCTCCTTATAGCCTCAAAATCCATTCGATTTCATTCGATTCTACATCGTCACCATCATCGCATCCGCTTCTCCACTTCCCTTCCATATCTGATCATCTCCGGCCGTGTCCGACGGCCGGAGCTTCGAGGCTTATCCTTCACTTCGCTCAGCCTCGTTCATCCAATTTCTCCCCTGCTTCGACGATACATAGGATCGAGGTTTAGAAACCTCGATCCAGTGGCGTTTCTGTAGTTGTGCAGGTTGCAGGTCATAAGCTCCTTCCACTCCGGCGAAGCCTCATCTGTATCCGATCGAGCACTTCATCGCTGGGACCTCCTCAACGCATCTGAACGACGATCGGAACTTGTGTTTGGCGCCTGTAGCGAATATCTCGTTCTATCATCACAGGTCCAGGTCCTTCGAGGATACAGGAGCAGCTAAGGAACATCGTGCTCCAGATCAGCGATCAGAGCGATCTGATCTCCACTTTGACTCCTGTCCAGTGCGGAAGCCCGAGACGCAGCTGCTCGAGCTATCAGCGGCGAGGATTGACCAGGAGGAAGCTCCAATTTGCCGATCAAACCTCGCCGGAGTCCTCCTTCATCCCTGTTCATCGAGACAGCTTCAGCGACGTCCGATCTCCGGTGTTAGCCCCAGTTTCGATCAGAACCGTCAATTAATACCCAAATCGTAGGCGTTGGATCGACATCATCGCACGGGCACGCGCGTGACAAGTGTCGACCCGTTAGCATAACAGCAGAGCGCGTGCGAATCACGTGACTGTGGTGTTTTTGCATTTCGTGCCCTGCAGGTTTTCAATTTTGCGAACAGGTCCTCGCCAGGGAACAGCACGTGCAGAGCACGTGAGGGCTGAGATTTTTACAGGCACGCCCTTGCATGTTTTTGATATTGCATTTAGGTCCTTGCCGGTGAGAAGCAGGTGCAGAGCACGTGGGAGCTGGGATTTTTGCACGCACGCCCTCGCAGGTTTTCGATTTTGCATTTTAGTCCTTCCAGGACAGCAGCACGTGCGAGGAACGTGACGATCTGGACGTTTTTGCACACGAGCCCCTCCGCTTTTCTGATATTTCAAAAGTACCCCTGCCTATTATTGTTTTATTACAGAAATACCCCTATAACCTCATATAATACACTATATACACTATACACACATAAAACCCCATAAAAATTATAAAATTACTTTTAAAAATCCCATCAAAATAGTAGTTAGTATATAATACCATATTTTACATATTTGACTCAAAACAAAATAAAAATTAAATAATAAAATCAATAAAAAAAATACAAAATATATTAAAACTTCAAAAATTCATAACTAACTAAATAAAAATCCCCTAAAAACGTATAGCATACCGTTTTAAAGGTATTTTCACCTAGTTTTTACAGAAAATAAAATAAAAATATTTTCGCATTATTTTCATTACTAAAAATTACAAAAATCACACTGTTTTCAATAAACTTTCCCTTTTCACCATTAAAAACAAACCAAAATTCATAAAAAATCTTAATAAACCTTTAAAAATCCATAAAAATAATAAAAACCTTTAAAAGCATAAAAAGTACAAAATTAAAATCAAATAAAAAATTTAAATATTTTCTAATAATAATAAAAATCATAAAATAATTAAAAATTGCAAAAACAATATAAAATTCATAAAAATCAAATAAAAATCCAGAAAAATTCCTAAAAAATACAATAAAAATTAGGAACCCATTTTCCTTAGGTTTTCCATCGATTTTCCCTAGTTTCCAACAGTTTGCCTCCCTGAGTTCGACACTCCCGTACAAAACCGCTATACATTTGTTTAGGAGTATAAATAAAATAAAGGAGATTAATTAACCTTAATCTCTTCTGACGAAACTCACCTGGTCGATACAACGACCGAAGTACTTTTTCTCTGATTTCTTTTGCAGGAATTCGAGGAGACAGGCCAGGGAGCGGTTTCATCATATGACTTTAAAGTTACCTGTATAAGTACAAAAGTTACTTGCCATATATATAATATTACCATCATGATATTATAATCTATTTTTCCAATAAATTTCTTTTTACCGCCTTATCATAAAACACAAGATAGGTCAGGCGAGAGTGCTCGGTTCGCGGCGGAGCAGTGAAGACCTTCTCGACGATTGCAACGAGGGCGGAGAAGGCTAAACACGGTCAGACACGGTTAGTGAGAGATTAACAACTGTCATCTTCCATTGTAATGCTAGGTTACTTCCTAAATGAGTTTTTTTGGGGAATTATACGTATTAGGGTTACGAAAAAAAATCCTTTCAACTATGAACACTTTGGTATGAATCCAATAGCTGCATGCGTATAACATATTGAGAAAGATGTTTCCAATAGCTGCATACATATGTTTACTAATTCTTTACAATTAAGTCTAGTTTTTTACTTTTGCGGTTGCATTTTTATCTCACCATTGCCTAATTCTAATGAAGCTTAACAAAGAAATACTGAATATATCTCAAATTTATGGTTCAGTAAATTAGTTAATACTTGATGTTCCTGTTGAAATCACTAAAATTCTTATATCAGTAATTGAGATTAGTATTTCATATACTATTTTGCAGATGGAACAAGCAAAAATATTTGATGTTTCTTACAAGAGACGAACACCGCAAAATGTAAAAAAAGGATCTATGGAATCTGCAAGTGGTAATTTTGTTATTTTTTAATTTAAAATATATAATATAATTCAATTATGTCTTACCAAGTAACTTAATGCAGATACAAGCTTTGAGGGAGATAAAACTACTGAAATTACCACTGGTAAGTTTGCATATTAACATACAAAATGGTAATACTTAATATCATAACTTACTATTCACATACTTTTGTTCTGTGTAGAAAGAGCATCAGTTTTGAGTCTTGCAAATGTAAAGGATGATGCAAAGATAGAACCATTGCCAGGTTAGAAAATATCCACAGATTGTAAGTTAAGAAAAGCCTATCTTATATGCAAAATTTTAAATGGTTTTAATTTCATAATTGCAGCGAGATATTGCGTCCAACACAGATGTTACATAAAACAATTTGTAACATATCTTGGCAACAACAAGTTGACTGGAAGGCATAAGGAGTTGATCGATAAATCCGCTTTCTCAAGATTAGTATCAATTACAAAACTTGATATTAATTATCAAGTATTGGACTTTATTGTTCAAAGATATCAAGGAGATCGGATTTTCAAGTTTGGAGAGAAAGAACTCATATTCTCAGATAATGACATAGGCTTGATTTTGGGGTTGCCTTCATCAGGATTTCCTATACAACTAAGGGGTTTTTCGTTTGAATGGCCAAGTTCATTCGGAGAGCAATTTTGCCAACCAAGCATGTTATTGAATCGTCATAACATTTGTGACATGCTTGAATCTTTAAGATCTCAAGAAGATGATCATTCAAATAGAATGTACATAAGATGTCTAATATCATTGATGTTTTGTACATTTCTATTCCCCGAAACGAACTTTTGCTTCCCAAAGGTCCTACTAAATTACATAGATTCAATTGAAGATACACGTTTCTTCAATTGGTCTAATGCAGTTGGGACTATGATAATGCAACGCTTGGAAGACATAGTGGAAAAAATGAGGAAGCGTTCATCATCTGATGCGAAAGGCACAGTTGGCTACTTAACTGGATGTGCAGCGTGTTTATATGTAAGTTTTTTAAATCTCTAACTACTAGTTTGCTTTTAATAAATATTTACCAAATATTTAATTATGTTAAATTATTTTAAGGCGTGGGCTCTGGAGCACTTATTCCCAACACATGCATTGAATCAAAATCTCTTGCCAAGAATTAGGAAATGGTTAACTCCTTGTAAAGTCTCAATTGAACAATTCATGAACTTTAATGAAGATCAGGTAACATAATTTTATTTACATTTTCATTTGTGATTTTAATATTCAATATAATTTTTGAAGTTACTGATGCAAGTTTTGAAAGTTACTGATGCAAGTTACTGATGCAAGTTACTGATGCAAGTTTTGAACAATTCACGTACAAATACAAATTTTGAAGTTACTGATGCATTCATGAAAAAAGCGATATTGAAAATATTTATCAATAAATCACAAATACTTACTGAAGTAAGTTTGGAAGTTACTGATGCAAGTTACTGATGCAAGTTACTAATGCAAGTTTTGAACAATTTACTTACGTATACAAGTTATGAAGTTACTGATGCAAGTTTTGAAAAGTACTGATGCAAGTTACTGATGCAAGTTTTGAACAATTCACGTACAAATATAAATTTTGAAGTTACTGATGCATTCATGAAAAAAGCGATATTGAAAATATTTATCAATAAATCACAAATACTTACTGAAGTAAATTTGGAAGTTACTGATGCAAGTTACTGATGCAAGTTACTAATGCAAGTTTTGAACAATTCACTTACGTATACAAGTTATGAAGTTACTGATGCATTCATGAAATATGCGATAATGAAAATAGTTACTAATAACTAAAGTAAACTTACTGCTGGATCAATCAAAATTACTAATCATGCATACCCCAATTGTTATTTCTCGTATAATCCGTAAAATTACTGAAAAATTGACTTTAGTTACTGTTGCCTTAATCAAAGTTACTTATACACGCTTCATAATTAATGTAGCATTGTTCAAATATTCTATGATAAATAGTTACATGTGAGAAGTAATATCTTACTAATATTAATTTATGCTTCAAATTAAATGATACATGTCTCATATGAATCAAATATTTTACTGATTACTTCAAATTTACTTCAATCGTCAATTTTACTGATTTCAAATCTACTGACAGCATGATACATTTAAAAATGTTAATGCTTGTCATTATTAATTTAACTTGAAATGGTACTTTTATTAAAATGAATTTTGATTGATGGCTAAATATATTTCCTTGCATTAGATTGTTGTCCAACTAGACTATGAAGAAAAAGAGCTATTCAAGATTGACCCAAATGAATTCGTATTTGATTATGAAACCTTCGTAACAGAGGGTTTCATCTCAACTGCTTATGCATTGCGTGTCATTGTACCACAACAACGGCAACTTGATGATTGTTCAATGACATCAATTTTGAAGACTGCTCAACATCAAAATACACCAGAGTGTAAATGTGAAGAACACAAGAAGAAAATAAGTGATTTGGAGAGTTTCATTTCTCAGATCCCCACTTTGGATGAGTACAAAAACATAAAAGAAAAATATGAGAATACATTGAGGGAGAATGAGAAGCTGAAGGTCGAAATCTCTATTCTAAAGCAATGGTTTGAGGAATTCTTTGCAAAATCAGTTAGTGTAAAGCAACAAGAGGAGAAGACAACAAAGGTCGGTGGTCAAGAAGAACAAAATAATATCACAAAAAAGATCGAATCACCATCTTTTGATCTTAGAATTGAGGAGGATTCTGAAGATCGTGGTAAAATTAAACCATGTGTTCCAAAGAGGGGTAGAAGCAAGAAGCTTATTACTCCTAGCAGCATGTCAAAGGGTCAAGTCTAGAAGAGCAATAAAGGAAGAAGAAAATGCACACACCATTCCAATGAAGGAGAAAATAGTAAGGAAAAAAGAAAGCTTGAAAAAAAGAATATTGAAGAAGTGATGACGGTAGAAGATGAAGATAAAATTCCAAAGATTGAAGACAACAAAGAGCAAGCTTTGGAGGTATGAAATCATCCTACCATACTTTACATATACTGTTGCTTTTAAATTTTTTTTAGATTTAGTGTCATTCAAATGATGGTATTTTAACAAATTACATATGCTAAATATTAATATTATTACTTCTGTCAATTATTAAATTACAAATACTTACATATTAATTTACTGTTGATACATATAATGTTACTAGTGTCTTTCAGTACCTGGTACTTAGAGATGACACTTAAGAAGTTACTGTCGATTTTAGAAATATTGGGTGAGAAATTTTCATACTGAATGATTCTTACAAATTATACAAAGGAACTTACTGATGCATTTGAGGATATTACTTATGTTGTTATAAAATAATGACACTTAAGAAGTTACTATCGAACTTAGAAATATAGGGTGAGTAATTTTCATACTGAATGAATCTTACAATTGATACAAAGGAACTTACTGATGCATTTGAGAATATTACTTATGTTGTTTTAATATCCTAATGATACTTACAAATGCTTACATAAATACAAATGCTTAAATTCTTTTGGTGATGCTTCAAAAGTAAGAAATTACAATGATGCAATAACACAAAATAATGATAATATTTCTTAAATTTATTTATAGGTTTACAATTTAAATCGCATTGATTACGCTGGATATGATGCAATTTCTGAATCAGAGAGGACAACCATTCATGAATTTCTGAAGGATCATGTCGCCAAGTAAGGGGAGATTTACTAAATTTATTAGACCCATTTCATGATATATTTATGTTGATTTTTTTGTAATGTTACAACTTAACTTACATTTCAGTATGGGAGCAACTTACCATAGTCCATGAGACAACTTTTGCAATGGAATACACATTGAAGACCTACTTTATAACAAAATGGTCATAGATGTGATTTTGGACATGTTCATGGATGTGCTTTACAAATCATATCAAGAAAGTGACGTGGAATGCCCATTTATTTTTGCAAATACGGCTCAAATGGTAATAGTACTTAACTATTTTTTGTTTTTAATTTAGGTTATATTAACTAAATATTATTCATTTCAGCAATTGTTCCCAAAGACTGTGAAAGAAACAACAGAAGAAGATTATGAGCCTCTAAATAATTTGTTCTCATGCACAAGAACAATGTTTGATAGTGTAAAAAAAGCCTTTTGTGTAATCCACACCTCCAATCATTGGCATCTTCTCGTGGCTGATTTTGATGAGAAGAAATTCATTTCATACAATTCACTTGTTGGGATGAAAAAACACCTCATGGATGTTAGAAAATGGGTAAAAAGATATAAAATTTTGTGATACATCCATTTTTGATATATTTTTTGCTAACATATTTCTTTAACAATACCCTTAGGTTGATTGGATGGTAGAATACTTCATGCTATTTACTGGAGAGCACCTTGAAAAGTGGCCAGTAGAGATAAAAAAAGGAATCCCAATGCAGCGAAGTGATTCCATTGATTGTGGGGTTTATGTAATGAAGTATATGGAATTTATTTGCAAAGGAAAAGATCCAGTGTTCCGAAACGAAGATATCCCCAAGTTTCGTGCGGAGATAGCAGCTATACTACTTACAAGTGTTCAGAAGAAAGATTAACAGAAATGTGATATCTTAGACATGTATATGGAGATGATGTAAATATGTACATGTACTGTTCAAAATTTAAATGTAGTATCTTTCTTTTGAGCATGGAATTCTTTATGAATGAGAAAATTTTGATGGTTGTTGATTGTTGATTGTTGAAATTATTACAGATGATACATTCGTCTACTACTTGATACTTACAGATGCATTAAGTTATTGATACATACAATGCTAAATAAAAAAGTTGCTATTGCTTTAGACAATATTACTTGAGTATTGTATAGCTTACTACTACTTAAATATACTACTATTTGAACTTAAATTTGATTTTGAAAATCTTATTTGAATAAGCTAAGAACTTACGGATTAAAATATATTATGCTATAAGTTACTAATACTTACAAATGATACGTAATAATTTACTAATGATTTTGAGAATAGTACTTGTGTGACATGTTAGTAACTTACTTATAGTTAGATATGATACAAAAAATCGTAGTTATTATCTAAGTTTCTGATACTTACGTTTTATAATGATGAATGTTACTGATGTCTTCTACAAACTTACCGATACAAGCTTCATATCTACTGATGTATTCGTCAAAGAAAATATGGGAAATATATACCGATACATTAAAATCCCTTACTGATGCATTCTTCAATGTTACTGATACATACCAAACTTACTAAAACATGTCACATGCAAGAACTTACTGATTTATACAACAAATTTAATGAAACATGATTCATACTTACTGATGATGGACAAGTACCAACTTACTTATACAGTCTTGGAAATTGCTAACGAAAAGTGAACAATAAGAACTTACATATACTACATAAAAACTTACTAATACTTACTATTACTTACATATACTACATAAAAATTTAAGGTTGATTTTGGAAATATTACTTGAATAAACTAATATCAAACTGATACAAATGCTTAAAAAATCATCTAAATCCAATTAACGATCGCTTACATTAGATACATATATTATGTTTTAAGTTACTAATAATTACAAATGATACGTAAAAATTTACTAATGATTTTGAGATTATTACTTGTAATATATTAGAAACTTACTTATAGTTAAATATGATACATAAAAACTTACTTATTATTTAAGTTACTGATACTTACGTTTATAATGATGAAATTACTGATGTCCTTTACAAACTTACTTATACAAGCTTCATATTTACTGGTGCATACGTCAAAGGAAACATGGGTAATATATACTGATTAATAAAATTAACTTACTTATTCATTCTTCAAAGTTGCTGATACATGTTCCAAACTTACTAAAACATGTGAGAGACATAACTTATTGATTCATTCTCGAAATTTACTGAAACATAATTCATACTTACAAGACCATTGACAAGTACCAACTTACTTATACATACTTGTAAATTACAAATGGAAATTGAACAATAGAAAATAACTTACAACCAGATCATAAACACACAACTTCATACTTGATGAATAATACACAATTAAGAAAAATTACAAAGAAGGGGAACATAAAAAAATGGAATTCTTCTATAAAGTGCAATGGGGTATGCCAAAATAAGCTTCAGTCTTCTCGATCCTTTGAATATCATCTGACTTCAATACTTTCAAATATCAGCTGCATTGATTATGTAACCACCTGTGAAATGGAAAAAATATACATAGTGTTATCAGAACGTTAATATACTAAAAGTATAATATAAACCATATGAATAAGAATTTATCTTACCATCAGTCTTCTCAATCCTTTGAATAACATCTGACTTCAAAACTTTCACATATCAGCTCACTGATAATGTAACCAATTGTGTGATGGAAAAAATATACATATTGTTATCAGAACGTTAATATACTAAAAGTACTATATAAACCATATGAATAAGAATATTTCTTACCATCATGCATTATATTAAGATTTTGAAGGGCAATTCCTTGAATCATGTCCTGCATTGAATTTGTGGCATAATTGACATTGTCTATCCTTTGACGAATTCTCTTCACTAATTGATTTCAATCTATTAGTGCTGCCCTTTGGTCTACCACCTTTTCCAGACCCTTTTGGTTTTGCTACATTAGGATCTTTTACAACAAATACTGTCTTATCACATTTTTCATTAACATCATGGACATCTTCAACATTTACAATGATCCTTTTGCTCTTAATAGCTTTGACTCCTTCAGAAGCATCTATAAAGGACCTTCTTAATGTAATCATATACTTCTTGTTGCCATCAGCTTCGCTAATAAGTTCATTTGCCAATACCCTTAATTGACTATTATCATCTTGCACTGTTCTCCTCCTATAAAGTGGGTAGTAACCATTTCTCTTGATATCTTTCTTCCATCTATTCAATAAAAGAGAGGATTGAACGTCTAACGCATCAGTGTGTTTTAAAACACTAATAATGTGTCTGCAAGGAATACCCATTGATTCCATTTTCATACAATCACATTTGAATTTATTGTAACAAGCATGAAAAGTAACTCTGTTGAAATCTTCAATCTTTCCAATAGGATATACTCTGAATTGTATAACATCATCAACAGAAGGAAATGGAATCACATTTAGTTCAATACCTTCCAAAAGCTCTGTCTTAACCATATAAAACACGGTCTTTGTGAAATGCTCAGAAAATTGTTTTTCAATGCTCCACTGCGTAGCCAACTTAGGAACTTTATTCTCATTTTCATTATCCATCCTATTAGCATGCTCTCTCATTCTTTCAACTGCGGTTTGAAATCTAGTCATGAACTCATATAAACTATTCAGCTGATTGACATGGTTAGTCAAGAATGAATTCATGCTCTCGCTCTTCTGTGTTGTATTCATCTCAGCAAAAAAATATCTTCTTATGTAAATAGGAACCCACTTTCTCCTAATACGATACATAACATTAATCCATCTATTTTTGTCTAAATTACATTCTGTAACTATTCTGTCCCACTCAGCTTCAAAATCTTGTTCACTTTTTGCCCCCCAAATAATCTTATTCAATGCAGGAATTGCTATATCAGCTTTATTTGTTAAACCAATCCTCTTCTTCATGTTAGCTGTAACGTGCCAACCACAATATCTATGTTTGGTAGAGGGGAAGACTTCTCTTATAGCAGCATTAATGGATGGATACTGATCAGTAATAATTGTCTTGGGAGCGACATTAACATCCATCGGAAAATTTTTAAAAAGCCATACAAAAGACTCCTTTGTCTCATTCATTAAGAATGCGTTGCAAAAGAATGTCTGTTTATGGTTGTTAACTCCACAAAAAGAAGCAAAAATGAGCTTATACTTGTTTGTATCGTATGTTGTATCAAAAGTAACAGCATCTCCAAATAATTTATAATCTTCCATAGAATAAGAATCTATCCACATGCAATGAGTTAAACACAAATCCTCATCTTGCTTGTACACATAAAAAAATTCAGGTGTAATGCTTTTGCAATATTCAAGATGTTCCAACAACATAACAGTATCATGACCTTCAATTTCTTTCTTCTGATCACGCTTCATATTGTATATGTCTCTGGCTATAGAACCAATGCGTTCGTCAGATTCACTTTGTTTGTCCAAAAAAGCAATTTGTTTGGCAGTAGGGATGTTCACCTGAGACATAGAAGCTAGTAGATTCTTTGTGGCCTTAGTTATTCTCCTATTCGGTCTCAAGTACTTTTTCTTACTTGGAGAAACAAGTTTATGGTTATGTTCCTCAACGAATGAGACCACATCCCACTGTTTAGATATCTGTTTTAATTTAACACACAACTTTGCCTTACAACCACAACGGCTTATTCCACAACGTCTACCCTCGCTGTCTATTCCATCAAGATTAGCTTCTGCGTCTATCACTGACAGGCTCGATGATATCTTTCTTTTTTTGGCATTTTGAACATACTGTCCTTCCTTCCAACAAACATATTTTTTAAAAGAAAGATTCTTAACTTTGTTTTTTCGATCAAAACAATATTTGGTGCTACTCCTCCTAATATTAAAGCCAAGTTCAATAGCATATTTCTCATATAACATTTCACATTCCTTTAGGTTTGAGAAAGAGAGACCCTCTCGAGGGATAATAGCAGGATCAACAGCTGATATAGGGGAATCATCATCATTTAAATCTTCAACGCTTTCATATTCATCATTGACTAAAAGAATAAACCATAAAAAGAGTATCAGTATGCATATTTAAATCATCAGTATGCTTACTGACTTACGTATTCTTCTGCAATTATTACTAATGAGTTTACTAATATTACATCATGATATTGCATAACTTACTAATACAATAGCTTACTGATACTTACGTATTCTTACGTATTTAAAGTATCAGTATTGAATTTATGTAAATTACGTGTGTCATGACATAGCTTACTGATACTTACGTTTTCTTTTACAGTTATTACTAATGAGTTTGATAATATTACATCGTGATATCATATAACTTACTGATACATCTGAAACATAAGAGCTTACTTATCCTATTGCAAAAGTTACTATCGAAACTGAAAATATTACTTATGTCATAATAAGGCTTACTGAGACTTACATGTGCTACACTAGTGCTACTATTGAATTTATGTATATTACTTGTGTCATAACATAGCTTACTGATACTTACTTATTCTTTTGCAGTTATTACTAATGAGATTGATAATATTACTTCGTGATACCATATAACTTACTGATACATCTAAAACATAGGAGTTTACTTATTCTTTTGCAAATATTACTATCGAAAATGAAAATATTACTTATGACATAATAAATCTTACTGATACTTACATGTGCTACACTAGTGCTTACTGATTCTTTTGCAAATATTACTATTGAATATAAAAATATTACTTATGTCATAATAAATCTTACTGATGTTTACATGTGCTACGATATTTGATCTTACATATATTACTTGTTTGCTGTGAGATCTTACAGATACTTAAAAGATGCTTATATAATACTAGAGCTTATTTAAATTTGGTGATGATACGAATTTCAAAATTTCAATGATACAATGAACTACATGAAAATAAAATTCATATGATTACATAAAATATAAAAAAATACCTAATCTTCCAGAGTTCTTGTGGACATCAATCAGATCGAAAAGATTGCCTTAATCTTCTAATTCACATATATAATCTTCACTTTCTGAACCATGGACAAAGTCGTCTTTCATCGTTGAATCATACGTATCAAGATCAAAATCTACTCGCGAATTATCCATACACGAACCTATTAAATACATATTAGAAACGAAAACATGTAACGAAGAACATATAAAAAATTATAAATTGCAAATCAAAGTACCTTTGGTTCCAGATTACGAGTAAAGAATCGCTCGAAGCTCTCGCGAATGACAAGAAGGGGTTTTTTTCCTCGATAGAAAATGACGTGAGAAGAAATGACTCATTTGCTAATTAAGGAATGTAATTAATTTTCATTTTTACAAAAATGGCGGTTACATCGTGGTTCCTATAATCATGGGATCGCATGATTTAATCCAACGGTTGGGAATAAGGGCTCATTTTATATAAAATGGGCACAATGCCCTCTGGATAAAAATCCTATATATATATATATACATATAGGAAAAACTTCATATAAGACGGTCCTTTCCTGCATGCATGGAAAGGCAACCATCTTATCCATTCGTAATCAATCCGATGGTTTCCATTAATGATCCGTTATCTATATTTTTTAATGTTGAAAAATCCATTATATTCATTTTAGCATATTTCTATATTTAGATTGCAACAAATATCTCCTAAATAATCTCCTCTCTCTCTCTCTCTCTTGATGATGACGGTGCACTTGGAGGAGATGGATGCATGCCGGTGATGACGTTCGACGACAACGGAGGGAGGACGTTAGATGGTGGTCAGTGACAACGTGCCCTGCTCTGTGGATGTACAACGATTGCTTCCCGCGACAATGTGGTCTTTCTTTAACCTTCAAATCAAGGGAAAGAAGATGGGTTCTCGAAGATTTTTCTCTCGAAAGCAATGGAGGCGGCGTCACGTGGAGGCGATGGCTGCACATGGAGGACGTGGATCGCAGAGGAGAAGGGTGAAAGGGGGTGCGGATGGAGGAACGGTGTTGGTGGAGGATGTTGCAGTTGGAGGAGGTGGACCATGGAGGAGGACGGAGGAGGGTGAGGGTGGAGGAGGAATGAAGGCGAATGAGTACACACTCTTTTTTTTTGCAATCTCTTTTTCCAGAACATGTAATTTTAATGGTCTTAGATTTGTTGTAATTTTCCTGTTCTGGATGGAGGGCATAGGAGTCTCTGTTTCTGACGAAATTCAAATGACATATTAGAGGGATGTAGTTACGAAATCCATGTAAGTATTTTTCAAAAATATAAAAAAAAGCTGAAAAAAAGAAAATGCAGTATATAAGTTACCTACTCCATGAAGTAGGATCATTTTCCTCATATATATATATATATATTATATATATATATATATATAGGGGACCTTTCAAATGAGGTGGGGGCTTTTCTGAAATTGTAAAAGCCACTGCGAATTTAGTAAAACTCTGTAACAGTTTTGTAAAATATAAACTGCACATTGTAAAAAAATCAATTTTGTAAAATATAGCATCTAAATTCAAATCAATATTTCCATCCATTATAATAATATTTTCGTAATTTTATTTCACTATACATGTTGTGTTAATATTTATTATTATATTTATGAAATAAGAAATTGTAAAATATAATAGAAAGATGTCTAAATTGAGGGTGGCTCACCATATATATGGTGAGACCCCGCCTCATTTGAAGTTTCTCCTATATATATATATATATATATATATATATATATATATATATATATATATATATATAGAGGGAGAGAGAGAGAGAGTGGAAGTCTCTTGTCAATACCGTCTTTGAATCTGGCAATGACAACCTCTCCGTCGGTGCAGATTTTTTATCCAGCAAGGTGTGACGAATTTTGATGGGTTAGATAGGCATAGTCGTAGTGAGCAGATTGTTCGCATCTTTGAAGTATGTGTCAAACCCTTAAGATCACCATCCAATGAGATCACTGGCCATGTTCCCACGTAAACGTAGCAACTATTTTTCCATCTCTTAAATTTGTACCTTTTTTTTGCTTGTGATCGTTGACGGAAAATACGAGGAATTGCATAATTTTGAAATTGTTCCTACTTATGATTCTCTTAAGCAATTAATGGATGTTCTTTGGATATTAAGTAAAGTATTTTATTTATCCTCTAAACGCAAACATATGCATTCTAGTTTTTCTTTGCTTGTGAAAAGGTTTTTTCTACTTGTTAATCTTCCTTCGTGGAATAAGTCGTTTGTTGTATGTTAATTAGATGTGATAACTTTGATAAGTATTATATCTTTTTCAATAATCAAAATCGTGGGAAATATGTATAAAAAGGGGAGTTGGTTTCCCCAACATCTTCTTTTGCCTTAATAATTGATTTCATATCCATTACAAGATCCATAATTAGTAACTATAAATTATAAAAAAATGGCATTATGTGAGTACATATGTTAATTTAGAGAATTATATATTGCTTCTAGTAAATATACATAGAAGGCTTTTAATTAAACTAGGCGTTCGAAATTGACTAAATTCAAATTTCCATTAAAGAGTTGATAACGAATTGATAAATGCATGCATGTGTCATATACTTTTTAAAGTTATTATAACTTCGTGTGTTACTATTAAAATCTTAGTTGGTTATAACCATGGGCGGAGGGAAAGGGAGCGGTAGGGGACATGGCTCCCCTCTCAAATTTGGAATTTACGTATATTCTCGTCCCCCAAATGCTCCTTGATTGTAAATTTTCCTTCAAATTCAAAAAATATGGGATGCAAATTAAACAATGATCTCTCCAATTCTCTCATTATCAGATGCTAGTCCTTTTTCATGTATTTTCCTTTAACGTTGCAACATGCAACTGTTGTCCACATAATGCTATTATTAAAAGTTGAATCACATTATTGTCTTGCAAACTTGCACCAACAACATGCACATAAATCAACTATTTTCATAAATCAACTATTTTCATTGTTGGGAGAAATCCCTTAACAATCTTTCAAATCGAGTTGTCCTAACTGTGGGGTTCCTTCATCCTCATAACACTAGACAGTAATTTATAAAAATGCGCTAAAATTTCCTTAAATTTTTTCGATGCAAAATTTGACTTTTGAATGTTATGATCTTAGGATTAATGATGATGGTATTTAATTTTATTTATGTTGAATTAGTCATGATAACCCTGATATCGGAATTTATAAATTCATGTGGTGTGTTATTTATACATACCTTTATTACAATTTAAGAAATTAATTGCAGTTGCGCTAGCATACATGAGATTACGTATGAAACAATAATTTATATGATATGCAATAGTTTGAATAACACAATGTGTGTGTATTGACATTAATAATAAAATAAGTCATATAATAGTAATATTGTTCGAATTGACTGGAAGCATATATGCTCATATTAATAATTAGGAATTTTATACCCATAACCCTGAATAATTTCGCAATAACATTCATAACCCTGCATAATCGCGAATTACGCTCAGGATCCTGAATAAGTGTGCAGTCATACACCTATAACCTTCTGTTACTTTAATTCATTAACTCAACAAGATGATTGAGTTAATCTAACTGATCAAGAATTTAACAGCTAGGATTAACCTAAATAAAAAAATATTATAAATTCATGTGGTGTGTTATTTATACATACCTTTATTACAATTTAAGAAATTAATTGCAGTTGCGCTAGCATACATGAGATTATGTATGAAACAATAATTTATATGATATGCAATAGTTTGAATAACACAATGTGTGTGTATTGACATTAATAATAAAATAAGTCATATAATAGTAATATTGTTCGAATTGACTGGAAGCATATATGCTCATATTAATAATTAGGAATTTTATACCCATAACCCTGAATAATATCGCAATAACATTCATAACCCTGCATAATCGCGAATTACGCTCAGGATCCTGAATAAATGTGCAGTCATACACCTATAACCTTCTGTTACTTTAATTCATTAACTCAACAAGATGATTGAGTTAATCTAACTGATCAAGAATTTAACAGCTAGGATTAACCTAAATAAAAAAATATTCCACATCCTTCTCTTGAGGTAGCACAGTAGTGGGAGAGGCGTTGATGAGGTCTCGAAGATGGTGGAGGGCAGGATTGGGCTTTGAGGGGTGCAGGTTGTAGAGGTGATCACAGGGTGTCTTTTGCAGGCAGGTCAAACGTCCATGGGGCTTTGAGTTCGGTTTGGGGGGGGGGGGAGGGGGGGACTTTGCAGTCGTCGGGGATGGGCTACGTCGGGGTTGGGGGGACTTTGCCAGGGGGCTTGTGCAGTCGTCAGGTTTTTTTTTGGGGTGGGGGGGTTGCAGTATCGGGGCCTGCATGTCCACGGGGGGGTTGCTGGTCGGGGAGGGGAGTTGCTTGCAGGTTGGTCATCGGCGGGCAGAGGGTGGGCCTTGCAGGTCGGTCGACGGGGGAAAGGTCATGGGGGGTGTCTTGTAGAGTTGGTTGGGGGATGGAGGTCTTTGCAAAGGTGGTCGTGGTGGGGGGGTATGAGTGCGGGGGAGGGAGAATTGTTGATGGCATGTTTTGCAAATAAGAATTAACATCAGGGGCATTTTTGCCTTTTTTAACGGAAATCGTCAAATATAACAGGTATCTCAAACAGAATATAACATGTGGTTATGTCATGTAAGAGTTAAGCATTACCCGGAGTTCCTCATGTAATTCGTGATTATGCATGGTTATGAATGTTATTGCGAACTTACTCAGGATTATGGGTATACAAATCTCTTAATAATTTTGTTAGTATTGTCAACTAATCATTATATGTGCTTCTCTTCGACACTACCCATCTTAAAATGTAAAATCATCAGTAATAGCTTTTTATCTATGTTTATATGTATTTGATTGACCGAACATCAACTCACCTATTAGAAATTCCTGACTCCGCCTCTGGTTATAACGTCTCTGTTAGTTTGAGATTTGATGATCCGATGGGTGTGTGTAAAATATGATGAAGTTTCCTTTATACAAATCTATTCCTAAGATTCAGGGTATTGTCTTTAATTAGTATTTTTAAAGACCTATGTAATACTATTGAATGCCTATAAAATCTATAAGGATATCTTTTATGATTGTGCACTTCAACAGGAAATAGCGTGCTTCAAGTATATAACTTTGTATGCATATCCTTTAATTACACGTTATGCATGGACGAGAACTTATAAATACATATAACATCCGATATTGGATGTTGGTTTAAGTTAGTCATTAAAGTTGACTACACATATTGGCATCGACTTAAATTAAGGAGAGTCATTTTCAACACTACGAAAAAGATCGGTCGTATGAAAAAAGAAATGACATCAAAAGGACTGAAATTTCCTTGATATGAATAATGACACTAAAACGATAAGTGGCGCTAAGTGCTACATCTATTGATGGGAGCCACCTCTAGAGTTTGTTTATCGAGAGCCTAAAGAGTTAATGCCTTCCGATGGTTTGAGATAAAAGATAAGTCATATACAGTTGTAACTACACTATTATGTTATGTTATATTATGGATTGCTTGTGCCGGTGGTAAAGTCATCAAAGCCATCAAAGTTGCTTAAGAATTTAACAATCAAGACTACTCTAAACATTGATTATGTTAAGGGCATACGCACAATTATGTTGATGTTATGGTTATATGTGAAATTTATGATAATGCTCAAGTTATATGTACAGTTATGTTAATGTTATGGGTATATATGTAATTTATGATAATATTTAGGGTATATGTGCAATTTATCATGATGTTAAGAGCATATGTGCAATTTTATAGCAATGTTATGCTAAGGGCATATGTTAATTATGACAATATAGGAATAAGGGAAAAGATGATAATTTTAAGGAGTACGCAGAAATATGGCAATTTTAAGGGCGTATATTAAAATATGGTATTCAATGAACGGATATGAAAACAATACCATTATGCACAAATACTTTTATTAATGATCAGTATGATGATCTTATATGTGAACAAGTCAAATAACATACACAATAAGATAAGGATATTTCATGAACGAATATGATATTACACCTTTTTTTATGCATGACATATTTATGAATACGCATATAATGATGATGAAAAAAGAACAAAGCAAATCTCATTTTTTGTTAGGATAAGAATGTATATGTGAAATTTTGCTAATGATATATGTATCGGTGTAAGAAGTAATTTTACCTATGCAAATTTGTTCATATTAACTTACAAAAGAATATTAGTGAAACCCATGCACTTTATTTTTCAAATGAATGACATATGTTAGAAATTGTATCTACTAATAGTCTATGCTTGCTAACATTATTTCTAAGGAGGTAAATAAGAAATTTTATAAAATTATCATGTTAGGACCATTAAACCTAACTAATTATATTGTGGATGAAATTGTCTGAAGTAGCTTAATGGAGACTTGATCTTCCACGGTAATCGGCTTGACCTCAACTCGGCAGATATTGAGCATTAGGCTCATAACATGTGTTATTATTTTTTAGATTATATTAAAGATAGAACTTCTGAACTAAATATGGAAAAAAAGTAAGTTGGTTCTTTACTTCTCTTTTATGATATCATGATGCTTAGATGTAACGATCCCGACATATTTGCTGAGCTGTCGCTTCCACGTTGTTTTCAGGTGATCAGGTTCGTTACACCAACACAACAACTTCTATATATCAAAAATCACAGAGAAACAGTAGAACTGATAAAACAATGACAAATGTGCTTTAGTGTGTATGACAAAATCATCGACAAACAGTGTCAACAATACAAGGAATCTCAGAGAAACATCTCACTTGACAATCAACCATAGATTACACTAAAATAATTCAATGTGAATGACCAAAGAGGGAGAAGTGTGGCAGCTTAAAAAGAGCAAAAGTTTATGGGGAAAATCAAATAAAGATGAAAAAAAATACATTCTCCTAGGAGACACCTTCTTTGAAAGATAACTTTATAACAGCTCTGCTAGACCAGACTCCTCAGAAAGGGCAAACAAAAAACACAGATGAACTTTAAAAAAAAAGCACCTCACATGCATCCATCACATAGTAAAAGGAGGACATCACCGCAACCATTCACATGCATCCATTATAGAGGACAATAAAAGGAGAGGGCCTCACATTCAAGCAAAGTCCATTTCAAACCTTTCACTGCACTCAATACTCGCATGAAAGTTCCCATAAAAATATAAATCCTCTATCCAATTCCATGTCTTTTAATAAGCAAATGTGCCACCCGAATATATAGTTGCAGTGACGGAGAAATGAAAGGTAAGGCGTCAGTGGAAAGATAGGAGTCGTGGAAGGTCAAGGAAAAAACCACTGGAAAATTCTAAAAAAAACAGCCAGTTAAGAAGACAGATGACAGTAATTGAAATCATCATGAGCTTTATGTACAATAACAATCTCTACACTTCACTTTTTGTGTGTTCTGTGCATTTTTATCATATGAATATATCCAAATCAAGCATGGCATGCATTTTGGTTTAGATAGTCATAGAAAATCCCCAATATGAATCCAAAACATAATGAATAATAACTTTTGAACTCAAGCCCGTTTCGAAATAAACGGGTTGGAATATTTCATAATAAAACAGGGGGCGGAATATATAAACCCTTGGATAGTCTTAGATAATAGATTATCCTACTTGGACACAGTAATAAGAGCCTACCATGGAATCCTTGGTCAGGTGATCAACTTTGCGCCATACGTAGAGAGCGGCAAACTTGTGCATCTCCCATCTCGACCATGACCTTGCAACTGCCATCTCAAGCGTGACCTTATTTCCAGAAGACTCTGGGCCATAGGTTGCTCAAGTATAATCCATGGAAATGAAAAAGAGTAATGAATCGAATGGGAACATGTCAACATGGTTGTATCCCCATTTGTGACCAAAATAAAATCTTGGTGATATAAACATCACGTCCCTAGAATGGAATGAAGGATGACAGTATCTTCCTGCGAGTACATGACATTCTTGAACTTGAAATTTTGGAATTTACAAGTCTGCAACAGACACTCCATTAGACGTGTTCCCAAGAATGTCTGCAAGAACCACTGATGAGAACTTCTCCCTGATGATTCCCTCCACTGATCCGATCAACGCAAACAAGCTGACTAGCAAGCAGAAAGCACTGAACATCTCAAGAGCCACCCCATTCCTTGACCGTCGGCCAATCCTCTTTTGTGTGATGTACATCTCAACAGGGAAGTAAATTGTGAGAGGCCAAAAGCTGATGGCCCCCAGTATCCCAAGCACCTGGTTGAAGTATGGGAACAGAATGGCCAGCGCTGTTGTTGATGCAACATAGAGTGTTCTGAAGCACAGCCTGAAGAGGTTCAACCTGTATGGCTCTGAGAATGGGAGCTGCATGTTGTAGTAGTTGTTGACGAATTTGCTTCTTGGAAATCTCCGTGATGCCCACTGCTCAACAAACGCAAATATCGGCTGGCTGTAAACCTGCACCTTCCACAATTCAGCAGAGATGGATGAGTTTGTGCCACCCCATTCATCAGGATTATGCTGATTAAAGTGTGATTCCATAAGCTACTAAAATTTCCTTAGCATTTCACTTCAACTAGTGAACCATCCGGAACATGTAAAATATATGTTGTTAGTGAAGCATATAACTTTCAGAAACAAAAAATTGAAGTCATAGGATTTCACGTATTATCATATAAATTATTATATAGAGATTGATGGGAGACGGGCAATAAGCTGTGTCGTCAATCTCTTTTGAATGGCAGTTAAGTCATTGAAAATTAAATTTGTGTAGATAGGCATTAAAGGCATTAGAACTAAACAAACGAAGACACCAATCCACAAAGCATATTATCTGATAAATGGAGCAGATATTGATGACAACATCGGATTTCAAGAATGTTCTACGGACTTCACCTGATAAGCGCCAACGAGATGGATGATAATGCAAGCATTCGCAAAGTCCACAAGCCAAAATGGCTCATAAAAACCAAACCCAGTCATAATGTTCCCAGGTGTGGCATCCCCAAAAGCTGCATACCCGAAGCAACCACAGGAAAGGTAGAAGAAAGCAGTGGTGGCAATGGAGATCAATGATGCTTTCTTCATTGTCTTGTTTTCTGCTGGAGGTGACTTCAGAGTGTCCTTCATTTAGTAAATATTCAATTTCACTTTCAATGTTTATCCCAAAGAAATATCACTTTGTAAAATGACTACTAGTAGGGTATTTGTAACCTGTATCTCGAGCAAATTTGATGAGAATGTGTAGGAAAATGCTATATCTCCAAGGGCCTGCGAGAGTTTCCACACCTTCTGAGCTGTTGTGGGGGCTGGAACCCCATATATGTTGCCTTTAATTACACCATCTCCTGAAATATTCATCGTAGGTTTAATGAGAAGCAATTTAACGATAAATACTTAAATTGATGAAGCTAGAAATCATGCATGTGTGCCTATGCATGCATGTTGTAGGTCCTTATACTAGGATGTTGGTGTCTATTTCACCGTTCAACCTTCCACTGCCTTCATGTCTCGTAATGGGAAAGATTTGGATAGGTAGTGCACATAAATGAGGGAGTGTCTAGACGACCAAGAAGGTAACACGGGGAGGAAAGAGACTATTAATAGGGGTTGTAAGCTTCTTTAGTCTACATGTGCTTACTCTCTTACAAAAAAAGGGATTTTAAACCTATATTTTTCTAGGGTCAGGACCAGGGGCGAAGGGAATGGAGACGGGTAGGGGCCATGGTCCGCCCTCCCTTCCCAAGATAGGTTGGAAATTTAGCATTATATCATTTTTTTCAAAATAGAAAAGATGAGAAAGAACTTTTTTGAAAGAAAAAGATGAGAGAGAGTAGTGGTTATTATGTTGGGCCCCTCGATAATAGCATTTTAAAGCACCTATATATGTAATTTGATTGACTAAAGTTTGGCCCTGCCTACAAATTATTCATGGCTCCGCCACTGGTCAAGACTATGATTAGACATCCTTTATTACTAAAACATCAAAGCAAATGAAAGAGATTCAAAACCTCAACCCTTCTCTCCATCCGGAAGTCAAGAGGAGCTATATAACGCATGCGATCTTACTAAAAACCCCTTTTCCTCTAGAACCGTAGAATGCTAGTAGCATATTCTAGATTTTTCAGAAAAAATGATGATTGAGCAATGGTTTTTGTTAGAAAATAAGAATGCAGAAGTGGAATGATAAACAGAGCATAAGAACAGAAAGATAAACATGAAGAACACAAAGATTTTTACGTGGAACCCTACTCCCTAAGGAGCAGGATGAAACCACGGGAGACGGTCTCAAAGGGCCATATGTTGCATTCAACGTTTTCAATGGATACAGGTCTGGGGCTCCTTATATAGCCTCCATAGAGCCTCCAAGTCCCACCACTGGTAGATGTGGGATTACACACTGGGATGGGGTAAATGGATCCTGGAGGTATCCATTTACCCATCTACAACTCAAGTTGCGCACAACCAAATACTCCAACACCCCCCTCAAGCTGGAGCATGCAATGCTCAGCTTGGACAAACAGAAAGAAGCTTAACTCACAATACATGACACTACAAACAATATCAACTCAACTTGCACAACTATCGGCTGTCGTCGAGGATGTTGCTTCTCATGTCGTGCAGGTGAGGAGGACGAACGGGTTGGAGTGTGAGTCTGGAGAAGTCTCCTCATCGGAGAGCTGGATCTCTCCCATCTGGCTTAGAGAATGGTACTCTACTATGGAGTCCCTATGATACCACCTGAAAACCCTTGCCCACATGGCATAGGGAATGGTCCTCTACTCTGGAGTCCTTATGGCTCACATGAAAACTCTGGTCGAAACAATAAGAATGATGGAGACCACAAAACTAAAGATCGCACACTCGTGCGTCTTGAACTGCATACTCGGAATCTGACGTTGAGTTTGAACATCTAAGAAATTGTAGAGTCTGAACAACTTGTTGGTATGAACTGTATCTAGAGAATCTGAATAGACCTATGACTCTACACAATACTCCCCCTTTCTCCCATACTTGTTGGAAAATAATGGCATCGACAATGTAGGGAGAAGACAAGAAAATGGGGGAAAACATGAAAACATCACAAATGTCGATCACCAATTTTTTTCCGGCTTCTTCTCACATTTTTTATATATTTTTTAAATCAGTCATTCACCTTTTTTTAATGGCTTTTCATATCGTCATTTTTTGAAACGTTTTTTATGCATACAACTTTTTTTCTTATGTACGCGTCTCTTTTTTTTTAAAATGCGGCCCAATGAGCCAAAAAACTTCTCTCTCCCCCCTTTTTTTAATACCCAGCTGAGCTTACACTCTCCCATATATTTTTTTTTAAATATCTCAGCCCACTTACTATTTTCCTTTGTTGCGACCCACAAGATTTTTTCAACTTCGGCCCACGCCGAACTGTAGCAGAAGGCCCCTTTTGGGGTCTATTTAAGGTTCCATCTAGGAACCCTACGCTCTAACAAGTCGCCTCCCTATTTGGGGTCGCCGCCTCTTCCATTGGAGATGCTCCATCGCCCATGAGGGAGATCTGAGGGAGATTTGGCCACTGCTGGGGAGTCACGACCGTCGAAATAGCTCCTCGCTCTGCTTGGAGCTTCGTGCATGGAGCTCGTCGCCTGAGCGAGTGTTTTGGACCATCGTCTGGGCTTGGAGATGAACGGCGCTGGAGGTAGCACCACCAAGATCTGGAGGATGCCGCCAAGTGGTGGGAGCAGCCGCGCGAGCGCCGCTGCGCGAGGGGCGGCACCGCACTGGGGCCTGGAGGCTTCGCTTGGAGACCTAGGTGCTGCACGAGCCCCGATCGGAGTACTCTGGAAGCCATCGAAGAAGAGATAGCAGGCAGGGGGGATCTCCATCTGGGAGATGGGTAGCACCGTGAGGAGGGGCGCTGCGATGTTGAAAGTACGCGAGGGTGACCTGGATCGAGGAGCAGACCGCTTGCTGGGCTTTGTCAAAATAGGGTTTTGCCCGTCGCTTGAGGATTCTCGCGTGCAGGAGGACGCTAGAGCAAAGATGTGTGGCTGCGCTAATAGAGATGCGCCGACCGCTGCCCGGATGTGATCGATCTGAAGGAGCAGCAAGTGATGGAGGTACGGCGAGGGCACCACCTGTAGAGTTGCGCCTCCGCCTGGACCTGCAGAGTCGTGAGTAGAGGTTGCACAAGGGATGCCCGTTGCCCCTATCCCTAGTAGGGGTTTCTCTACACGACCATAGCCTGGAACTGAGAAGAGGCAGAGAACTTCGGAGCATCGAAAAAGAATGAGTTCCAAGAATCCAAACAGCACAAGAACATCAAATCTATGGTTTGGAGCGGCATTGCTGCTTGAACTGGATCTTCACGAATAAATCTAGGGTTTCGAAAAACCCTAGAACCAGAACTTGGACTTGACAAAATCAGATTACAAAAAAATCTCTAATCTTAAACAAATCACGGACATAACAATTTTCAAGAACAAAATGTTACAATCGAATCCCGAAGAAATAAAGAGCACAAATTCCTCGAGAATCAAACACGCTCTAATACCATGTTAGAAAATAAGAATGTAGAAGCGGAATGATAAACAGAGCATAAGAATAGAAAGATAAACATGAAGAACATAGAGATTTTTACGTGGAACCATACTCCCTAAGGAGTGTGATGAAACCACGGGAGAAGGCCTCAAAGGGCCATATGTTGCATTCAACTTTCTCAAAGGATACAAGAGGTTTGGGGCTCCTTATATAGTCTCTACAGAGCCTCCAAGTCCCACCATTGGTAGATGCGGGATTAAATACTGGGATGGGGTAAATGGATCCTGGAGGTATCCATTTACCCATCTACGACTCAAGTTGCGCACAACCAAATACTCCAACAGTTTTCACACCTTGTCTTGAAAGTAACTTTCTAACTTCTACTGAAACTATATATCTAAGCATCGATTTTGGAAGTCCTTAACGGTGATCGAGTACCTAGTTGTGAATGGGATGAACTAGATCCAAGATCCAAGACAAGTTAAGTTGGACACACCAGCATACCTGAGCGAGGGAACAAAGAATGTTGTATTTGTTTTTAGTGACTTTTCTTCTCTTGTAGTTGTAAGAGGTGATCAATCACATTGATATTTTGTGTATTTTCCTCCACGTGCTTCTGTGGTAGTTGATTGCACATATATTCATGCTAACAACTGATAGAGTTTCAAGTTTCAACGTCAAGGAAAGAACTCAATGTAGCACATACGCATTACTTAGACGCCATGAAAGTGGCAAGCAATGAGGTCGTGCAAGGAG
The DNA here is from genome assembly GCA_037367405.1 of Ottelia alismoides. NCBI lineage: Eukaryota > Viridiplantae > Streptophyta > Magnoliopsida > Alismatales > Hydrocharitaceae > Ottelia > Ottelia alismoides. The sequence goes on along the minus strand of JAZKJV010004371.1, from coordinate 242,399 downwards.
GCACAACAATAATGTTAGCAATAGAGATTTGTCGTGTGTGTTCATAACTTCAATGATTACGTTCATATGGAGTATGATCAAGGAGTTCTTAGATGGATTTGGGGTTTCACTTTAGATTTCGCTATTCTCTAAGGTGGTCAGTAGGGATCTAGTCCAATCAGGTGTTGGGTTTGTAAGCCATCGACGACCCATTAAATGAAATAAAAGTTATTATTATTTTTATCATGTCCATCTGAAATGAAATGAATAATTGAATGAATGCATTTTATTGTTAAGGTCCCTTTGCATAGTTAGGGTTATGTTCCATGTCCATATTGAATACCATGCCACTAGGACACAGTTGACTTCAAACATGTGATATTTAATAAAAATCTCCAGTATGAGTAGAGATGACAATCTTTCTCTAAAGACTAATTTCCAACCGACTTCTGGATGCAGGTCCTCTGCATAAGAATGGAGATTCGGAAGTGTTGGAATAATCAAGTCAAAGAGTTGACTTGATGAAGTTGAGATAAATTAAGACCTGGTAACTTTCACAATCAATCAAATCCTTTGACCTGAAACAAATATGCATGTATATGCCTGAGTATGCGCATTTGACAAACCAATAGGTTGGTAACCTAGACAAGGTCCATATACCTACACGTTGGAGTGCATATGAAGTTGTATAAAATATATGGTCTCTTTCTAAGGAATCATACATGTTGGAATATTTCTACATTTTGTGTATCTTTCCTGTTATTTTATTTCTTTATGTCTATCCTATGTAATTTACCTATACGTCTCTCCCCTATATAAGAAAACCTAGGGTTACAAGAATAAGCATCTCTTCTTTTTCTCCCAACATGGTATTGAATATGATGATGCTCGTTCTCATATTCTAGCAGATGCCACTATTACCCCCATGGAGGAAGCGCTCCGCAGGCTCAGCAAGATTACTGTTCCTTCTACAGCCTCTAGTCAGACTTCCTCGACCATGGCAGCCTCTCGAGAAAGAGGAGGCTATTCTACCTTCCGTGGACACGGACCTCATGGTAGAGGAGGTCGCACTCGTCAGCCATGTACTTTGCCAATAACCATGCATTACATGAGAGAACAAAACATATTGAGGTAGACTGCCATTATATTAGAGATATGATTCAGAAGGGTCTGATTTCTACCTCTCATGTTAGTTTAGGAGAGCAAACAGGAGATATCTTTACCAAGGCATTACTCAGGGGGCATTTCAGGAGTGTTCGTCTAAGCTGAGCATGATTGACATCTATGCTCCATCTTGAGGAGGGTTGTTGGAATATTTCTGCATTTCGTGTATCTTTCCTGTTATTTTATTTCTTTATGTCTATCATATGTAATTTACCCATAGGTTTCTCCCCTATGTAAGAGAGCCTAGGGTTACAAGAAATAAGCATCTCTTCTTTTTCTCCCAACAATACGGGTTCATAGTTGATGAACCGGGAGACAGAGCTCACTCATGAGATATTTTGGAGTTAAAATGAATTCCATGCATGGTCGTTTTGTTTGTGAAATAAGATTCGAGATATTAATATATGCTTTTGGAAAGAATATGATTAATATTGTCGCCCAATTATCAAATGAGAAATCTATTGATACATTTCGAAGAAGACACTTCCTCAAACCAGGGTCCTCAAACCAATTAATATTGTACCTCCTCTTGTCGACTTCCTCAAACCAGGGTCCGAACTTCGGATTTATCAAAGTCTTCTAGTGTGAAGGATGGATGAGTATTTGGATACTCGTGGTTACTTTTGTTGTTGTAATGGATCATCTACCGTAACACTTCCATACCGAAGAAATGAAAAAACATGATGGATTTTAGTGACTCCATTTAGCTAGATGATTTGTGATTTAATTGGTTCAACTCATAATTCCATTGAATCCAGTTTCCAATTCCAATTCCAATTTCAATGTCTAAATGTTGGAAATAGAAATGATCGTGGAAATGGAAATATACAAGCTCCTTGAGCTCATTTCTTAGCTCCAAATGGTTTGAACTATGATTAGAAATGGTTAAGGAAGTTGGATTCAGTTCACCGACACTTTGTCCAGCTCATGGAGAGCATGATGCGTTCCGTTGAGCGAACTGAGTGTAAAGTGTTAAGAAATAGGAAGTGGCAGCAAAACATGGAAAGATGTTAAAGAACATATGAAGAACGAGGGATATAACGTGGAACCCTACTCTGTGAGGAGCGGGATGAAACCACGGGAGAAGCCTTCAAAGGGGCGTGTTATGCATTGCACTTTCTCAATGGATACAGGAGGTCTGGGGCTCCTTATATAGCCTCTCCAGAGCGTCCAAGTCCCACCACTGGACAATGTGGGACTAAACACTGGATGGGATAAATGGATCTTATCTAGGATCCATTTACCCTGCTACAACTCAATAGGCGCACATAACAAATACTCCAACATTCCCCCTCAAGCTAGAGCATGAAATGCTCAGCTTGGACAAACAAAAAGAAACTCGACTCAACGCTACATGACACTACGGACAATATCAACCCAACACGCACAATTGATGTTGTCGAGGACGTTACTTCTCATGTCGTGATGGTGAGGAGGACGAACGGGCTGGAGTGTGAGTCTGCTGAATCTCCTCGTCGGAGAGCATATGCTCTGAGCTGCGCCTGTCAGAGTCACTGCAACTGAAAATGAGTCTCCCCGTCGGAGTACTCTGGCCCGCCACAATAATGTGGACAACTGCTCCATCTCTGAATGGGGCCTAACTGAAAAGGAGTCGTGGTTGTGCAATCCTCGTCGGAGTCCACGATCGATGGAGAATGGAGTCTGAAATAAGTATCCTCGTCGGAGAACTGGGTCTCTCCCATCTGACTCAGAGAATGGTGCACTGCTCTGGTGTACCTATGATACCACATGAAAACCCTTGCCAACATGGCATAGGGAATGGTCCTCTACTCTGGAGTCCCTATGGCTCACATGAAAACTCTGGCTGAAACAACAATAATGGATGGGGACCACGAAACTGAAGATGGCATACACGTGCTCATATGAAAAGACCGCAAACTCGTGTGTGTCTGAAAATGAGTCTCTCATCTGGAGAACTCGAAAATGGGCTACTCAAACATGGAGTGCCTCGAACTTAGACTCTGACCAATCTATCGAGTTTGAACAATTGCACATCACACCTGTGGACTCGGAATCTGAACCTCAAGTCTGATATTGCGCATGAAGAAACTGACTGAGTCTGATAACTTGTAGAGTCCGAGAAAATCTGGCTGGTCTGGATCTGACATCTGAATCTTGGAACAAGACCTGTAACTCTACATATACTCCCCCTTTCTCCCATACTTGTCGGAACATGGACATCGACAGTGTTGGGAGAAGACAACAATAATGGGGAAAACATGAAAACTCTTAGCCGATAATGATGATTTTTTCGGCTCTTTCTTCGCACAATTTTTTTTAAAAAATTGCATACAGCTTTTCTTTGTATGCGCCTCTTTCAAAGAAAACTCCTCTTTTTTTACCATGCGTACGGCTTTTTCTTGTACGCGTCTCCTTTTTTCTTTCTTTTTTTTTTAAAAACATAATATCTCCTCTTCCTTTTTTGTAGGTCCGAAAAGCAACTGCCCCACCTTTCTCCAAAAAAAATCCTCCCCATTTTTTTATCATCGGCCGCAGCCCCCTTAGGGCTTCCGTGTTTTTTTTATAAAAATGGGATATCAGCCTGCTCAGGCCCCTGTGCCCCCCCCCTTTTATTTTTAGGGTTCCCTGTGAATCCCTAATCTATCACGCGCCCCGATGGGGGCTCATAGTGCCGCCACCACCCCAAGAATGGGGCTTCTTCACCGTTGCTTGGGTGATGTGCCTCCTGCGCGAGGTGATAGAGATAGAGGGGAGGTCGCCGCTACTGGAGTTTGGGGCGCGCGGTGTTGTGCAGCCTGCTGGAAGGAGAGCGGCATCGGAGGATCTGCGGGTCGCCATGGATATGCGGCTCTGCCTGGCGGGCGGCGCTGGAGAAGTGACGCGCGAGGGTGCGCGGCCAGAAGCTTAGGCACGGAGATCGGTCTGGGTATAAAGGGCTCCGCCGCCTCTGGAGTTGGCGATGCTGGAGGGTTCCTTAGCACGATCTGGACTCGAAGATGCAGCTCTTGCGCCTGGAGCAGCAAAAGAGGAGAAGGAGCGTCGCTATGGCGGGACATCGCCATCGCGCGCGCAGTACGTGCTCCACCATGGAGTTGGAAATCGAGGGGGGCGCCTGGAGGCGTCGCCTGAGGGCGCAGCCACTGTTTGGCTCGATTACATGTGATTTGGAGGCGCGAGACCTGGAGGGCCCCGTCTAGGTCCGCTTGGGAATCATCTAAAGGCGGCGCGATATCTGGATCTAGGGCTCCGCTTGCGTTTGGTGCTTGCGTCTGGATGCGGAAGCGTGGCGAGAAGAGCCCGCTGTTGGATCTTGGATCTGGGGAGCGCGAAGGCTCCGCCTGGAGGTTCTGAAGGTCGAGTGCCACGGCTCTGGGGGCCCTGGCGCATTGCGTGGTCTTAAGTCTTGCCGCCTGGTTCTTGGGAGCATGTCGTTTGGGCATCATCGAACTGGACAGCCTCGACTCTTTGGGAGAGGCAATCTGGAGATTGACAGCTGCACAATTGGAGAACATGTACCAGATCTAGGGTTCGAAATATCGTAGAACTGAACCCAAATCAGGAACTTGAAATATACAGAATAATAATAATCTTTCAACAATAACAATCGATCTCGAGAAAAAAAGGAATATGAAACCTCGAGAATCGAACCCGCTCTGATACCATGTTAAGAAATAGGAAGCGGAAGCAAAACATGGAAAAATGATAAAGAACATATAAAGAACGCAGGATTTAACGTGGAACCCTACTTCGTGAGGAGCGGGATGAAACCACGGGAGAAGCCCTCAAAGGGGCGTGTTATGCATTGCACTTTCTCAATGGATACAGGAGGTTTGGGGCTCCTTATATAGCCTCTCCAAAGCCTCCAAGTCCCACCACTGGACAATGTGGGACTAAACACTGGATGGGGTAAATGGATCTTCTCCAGGATCCATTTACCCTGCTACAACTCAATAGGCGCACATAACAAATAATCCAACAGTGTTACAGCTCGAGCTCAATATTCGTAGGTGATGTAATTTTGTAAAATGGGATAAACCCTGAAATTGGATAGTTATCAACGTTTCAAGTCACTATACATGAATTGTATGATCTCCGCGATATTATCTCCAAGTATCTGCATTCTTATCTCATGAGTCCTAATTGGATTAGGACTCATACATGTTAATGGTAATATTGTAATAATTATGATTATTACATATTATTGATAAGGGTAATTTTGTGAATATGATTCACAAGAATAACTCGTTAATTAATGTGAATAGTGGTTCACAATAATTAATATTTACATGGATGTGATTCATATAAATATTTATGTAAATATGATTTACATATTTTTTCCAAGGCATGAGATTATGTGAATTTGATTCACATTAATTTCTGTAGATGTAAATTAGATTTACATTTAATTCTGGGCTCATGAATATGATTCATAAGTTTTAGGATTAACTCCTTAATTTCTTTAATATTGATAATATGATTATCAAGTAAATTAATTAATTTAATTGGAAACAACAACTTCCATTTATGGAATTTGGTGGGCGTGTATACTAGGTATACATGGTCCACCATGTTGTTGAGTTCTTATTAAAATAGGACTTTAAAATTGTTGCTTATTTCATTTTAATTAATTAATATTGATTGGAGATAATAAGGGGATAATCCTTGTTGAATTAAGACTTGCTTTTAGCCCTTGATTTAAAATCCAAGGGCTATCATGGTACACGTTGGACGTGTACAATAAGTATAACAAAAGGACTATGCTCTCTCTTTTTACAACAATTCTAAGAGCTAAATTCTCTTCTAAATTTCATGCCCCTCGAGAGAGAAAGAGTCTCGAGAGACTACAACTCTCTTTCTGTTGCCCTAATTGACATACAGGTTCGTGGGAAGCAATGCGACTCATCTCCACACCCACAAGAGAGAAGTCTACAGATCGGACTTCGATTCGGGAGGTTTCTTTCGTAGAAACTCACGCATCAAATATAATCCTGCTTTACCTCTTCTATTCATCATGAATATTAGAAATCATAAAGGAAATCGTTTCCTTATATATTTGAATTCTAGATGCACAAATTGTTGTAATACATTTTCTAGTTCATACGATGAACTAACATTGTTCTGGCAAATTGTTTGCTAAATATTTCGCATTTTCAGTGATGCGTAGTAAATAATTTTTATTTACTTCCTTCATCAGGGTATTAGGGTTTCATGGTAAATGAGGACCATATTGTACGGGGTAGATATGATGGTGAAGTTCTCATTGAAGGGTGAACCCTTATCAATGTGACCATTCAACAAAACGAATGACTTCATATTATGCTAGCAGTAGATAAAGAGTATACTTTCTCAAGAATCGCTCATGAAAGCTCTCTACGAAGGTGAATGAAGCTAGAATATAGAAGAGCGGAAAAAGATGAGTGGTCTTAGGTACAATTTTATTCTTCTCAACGGACAACATTTTTCACGAAGTCATCAGCCTAAATAACCCGACGAAGGTCTTGAAGAAGCTCAAGGGAGAATACAAGTTTTAATCTCCTACAAATAGGTTATTTCTAAAGAAGTTGTATGATCTGAAGGATGATAAACAAGATAAAGTTAAGGTTTAATTTGAATGAGTTCAATAGAATTTTGACGAATTTACTCACTCTTTAGGAGAAAATTGAGAAAGGAGTGTCAACGTGGAGGACGAGATACTGATCTTGTTGAGTTATCTTCTATCTTTTTATGATCATATTGTGATGATGTTACTCAATAACAAAAAAACACCATATAAAATAAGGCAATTGCTTCATTACTTATGAATGAGTTTAGGTAACGGTCGATACATGAGGCAATAAATGATGAAGGTTGTGTCTTGGCAGAAGAGAGCAGATAATCTAAGATCAAGAGAAATAAAGTTCAGATATCGATCCAAGTCACAAGGTCTTACCAAATGCTCATACGGTTAGAAGGTCAAAAGTTGTTAATTAGATGAATAGGAAAAGGAGAAAAGGTTGGTGGTTTAGACTCAGACCAAGAGGATTCGATCGCAATATGAGAGGAAGACTTGTTAACGTGCTCAAATAGATGAAGATGGACTCAAGATGGCCTTTGGGACTCCTACCTCTCAAATAGATGAACCACGGAAAACTAAGTGTAGAAGTCTAGTTTATGTTTCTGTATCTTTTATTTATTGTTCTTTTCATCTGTCTACCATATGTAATTTGCCCATAGACATCTCCCTATATAAGAGAGTTTAGGGCTCCAAGAATAAATATAACTCTTATTTTTCCCAACATGGTATCCGAGCGGCGGTCCTAGACCGGAGTTCTCGTACTAAACCTAAACCTAGTCGTCAACCACCAAGCCCCACGCGTGGCTCCTTTTCTCCCTCTCTCTCGCCGCCCTCCGGCATGAAACCAACTGCCCTCCGGCTCTGCATGCCGATCCTACGGCCCCTCCGGCGTCGCCCTTCGGCCCCATGAGCGACGCCTGTGGCTTGTGCGTCGCCCTAGCCGCTGAAGCGGAGCGCCGTCTCTCCCTTCGGTCCTCTTAGGGCTCGTGCACTGCTCTACGCCCTAGGGTTCGGTCAACCCTAGGGTATTCTTCTCCATGCACGACAGAGATACGTTCCGGTGATATGATATCGCAGCGACTCTATAGGCATAGCAGAGATACGTTCCGGTGACCTGAAAGCCGCAGACCCGTCCTCGTGCGAGGTCTTCTGCCAGCAGCGGATATGAGTTCTTGTGATGAATCGTGAAGATGTATTGTATATTTTCTTTTTGTTGCAAGTTGCAGCTTTCTCAGCTCCAGATTGAGGGGGGTGTTAGATAATATAATAGGTGGGTAATTGGATCTCACAAAGATCCAATTACCCCACTCGTGTTTAGTCCCACATGGATGAGCGGTGGGACTTCGGTCTGTCCGAGGGGCTATATAAGGAGTGTCCCTCACCCCTAGTACTCATTGAGAAGTTTAATAGAATACATGCCCCTTTGAGGGTTTCCGTTTCTCAGATTTCAACAATCTTGAACTCTCTCTAGAGTTTGGTATAAAAATTTAGACATTTATAGAAAAGGAATGATAAAATAATAATGAATCCATTTTTGTCTTGATCCTTTGTCATCTCAAATTTGCTCACATTTTAAGCCAAGAGATAAATATATAGACACGTCCCACTGCACCGATCGGGAGGCGATCGTAATAACTATGGGGGTTAGATCAAGAAGTGGGTTATTTATACCAAAAATTCTTCTTATGAGTACATCCAATCTCTTGATCCCTACGAAAGTAAAAAGAATTTTGCGTTCTTCCTTTTAGGAAGGGAGAATTTGGGAAATTGTATTAATTAACACTTTCTCTAAACCTTTAAGAAAAGTGTTAAAAAGGCTTGAATGATATGATCCCTTTGTTACCTCAAAATGAAAGAGGTCGTGTTGTAGTTTTTGGTTTGTGAAGGTGTGTTATCCAGTACCTCATGGAATCCAAGTTAAAAAAATGGCGAAGCCTTCTCCCACTTTAAGTAAGGTCGGCTACATGGATTCTTTCTCAAATCCATGTTGAAAGATCTGGCTATTTTTTACTTTGGTTGTCGGCTACCTAATGCAACCACCACAAGGGGGGATTTGAACACTGGTTTTTTGGGTGGTAGACGCACTGCACTACCACCAGACCATTGGAGTGGGTGCAAAATTGGGATTAATCGTGAAAAACTACGATAAAATTGTTTATGAATGTTTACGTGGTGAACTTGATTTTACCAAAGATGATGAAATCATAAATTTATAGTTATGTATGCATTATAAACAGTTTCCTATTAGTGTTGAAGCTTTTTATAAAGTGCAAGCCAAAACATGTGAAATCAAAAAATATTACTTGAATGCTACTGTGAGTATGTGAAAAGAAATGATTAGAGCACAAGCTACATCAACTCCATCAAGTAGGAAAGAAAGATCGATTAATAAAGAGCATGACATGTGTCGGCTTAGGCTACTTTGCACTTCCTTCTTTTCACTTGAGTCTTACCCTTTTTCCCATTCAAGCCTCTACCTTCCACCCTTAACTCACTGATGTGCTCGACTCTAGGCTAAAAGAGGATAGAGAAGCCTAAGAGTAAGAATCGAATATACCCACCATCTAATACATATGGCCTCCCGCCATTATATAATTACATAAGGATAGTCCATAGAATATGACGATGTTGTTCGAGGGCCTTCCCGGGCTGATAAGAAACTTTGGGCCCCATCCCATGATAATTACTAGTTGTAAGCTAAAGCCACGCCAAATCGGTGAAATGCCTCTCTTTATTGGATGCCTCGAGACTCCCTGCCCAAAGAAGTCCAAAAGAGTCTCAACATCAGGACCTCCAACTGATGGCGGACCTTGACTGGCATTAACCAAGCATAGATGAAAAAGATTAGAACCATTGAAAGAATGCCTTAAGCAACGTTGTCTAACTATCCTAAAAGAGACAAGATACCTTCCAGTTTGTGCTTCAACTTTTCCACATCAGCCAGGCTTAAAGGTGAAGAAAGTCGATTATACTCAATTAATACACAGACAGCACAACTCCCCACATATATCCAGTTACATGGACTTACCATGTGTTTCTATCCATGGACTGAAATCTCGCGAAATTTCGCCGAAATTTCGATGAAATTTCAGTTTCGATGGGTATCGGGTCTCGAAACTATACCGTATATCGATTTCCCCGGTTTCGGTCGAAATATCGCGAGATATCGCCGATATCTCGGCTCGTCTCGATATCTCGGCCGACATATGGAATCTTTGAATAGAAAATTCATGCAAAGGTCGAAATGTACCGAAATATCGGCCGAAAGCTCCCCATTTCGCCCGACTTCGTGCAGAGGCTGCTCTCCTTCATCTTCCAAGACCTTCTTCCTTTGAGGTAAGCCAAATTATGATAAATCTTCTTCAAATTCATTACTTTTTTTAGGGATTTCACTGTTAGGATGTTGATGTAGCTAGGCATGGTGTTTAATTTGAGAGATTTCCCCCAAAATAGGTATAAATTTGGAGTAGAAAATTGGGGCTTTTGTGTTTTTTTTGCACAATAGTGCTAGCTATGATCATTGTATCGCAGATCTGAAGTTAACATGAAGTAAAACATTGTTGGAGAATATTTTCTTGGATCTATGTTAGAAGAAATTGGGGCTTTTGAGGTTTAATGTGGAACGATAATGAGTTGTGGTATTATATATTCGGATCTTGAGTTTTGGAAGTAGAAATCATAGAAAGGAAATTTTTTTGGATTAATAAAAATTAAAAATATAGAAAATCCGAAAATCATTTGTTAAATATTTACGTTTTTGTTCATATTTTGTGTCAATTACGTAGTCTTTCTTGAAAATGGTCCCCTAATTTGTAGATCTAAGATCCTAATGTATAGATCCAAGGTCTTTTTCCTGTAAATCGGAAAAGTAGGTGTTGGAAAAATTAAACATATAATAATTCTGAAATTAAAAAATTAAAATAATTTGCATATTCATAAGCAGTTGCATTGTATGTCAAGTTAATGTTTGTTCTTGATTTTCCTCGCAGATTTTGACGTTCATATTCACCATGGCACAGTCTGTCACATTCTGGTTTCGGTTCCGGTTCTTAATTTGGATATTCACCATGGCACATTCAGCTTCCGGTTCTGGATCTGACAGTTTTGATGATCAGATGGAAGAATTCAGTGGGGACATTGGCTGGAGGTATGCGTCCGCTCCTGATGGAAATAAGGCGAAGCCGCAATGCAATTTCTGTGGGAAGAAGTTGGGAGGAGGCGGGATCACAAGGATGAAGCAACATCTTGTTGGCAACAACAAGAATGTTGTCAAGTGCACGCGTTGTCCCAAAGATGTGAGGGACAAGGTTAAGGCGAGCTTGGACGGAAAGAAGGAAAAGGAGACGGAGAGAGTAAGAAGGGAAGAACAAATGAAGGAGTTCATGTTCAAGAAAGAATTCAACGTCATTTCTGATTCAGACGACGATGATTTTGTGTACCCCGCCGACATTCAGACTGCATCAGAGAGGAGGGCATACAGAAGGGCTACACAAGAATCATTGAGGAGCGAGTTCGAGAGGAGAGAACTCGGTGGTGCACGGGACGGCTTCTATGGTGCAGGTGGGAGTGGGAGTGGTTCTGGAGGCGCACCAGTACCACCACCCACCAAGAAACACAAGGGGAAGGGAATTGAGCCCTTCTTGACTAAGAGCGGATCCATGCAATACAAGGCAAGCAAGGATCCGAGGCAGAAAACAGTGAAGGGAATGTTCACCAATGCACGAGAAAGGGTGGGAAAAGCCATCAGCAAGCTCTTCTTTGGGGAGAGCATTCCTGCCAACATTGCAAGCGGGCCATTCTCGCAACATGCCATTGATGAGATCGCTGTAGCGGGAACGGGCGTGAAGGCTCCTACATCCTACGAGATCATGAACAAATATCTGGGGATGGAGAAAGAGGAGATGAATGAGTACATCGCCGAGTTGAGGAGGAGATGGCCAGAGTATGGGGTGACATTGATGTGCGATGGGTGGACAAGCTACACAAGGAAGCAGATCATCAACTTCCTTGTTTACTGCGATGGGAAGACAATTTTCTTGAAATCTGTTGATGCATCTGAGCATGTGAAGGACCACATGTACCTTCTGAAGTTGATGAAGGACGTTATAAAGGAGGTTGGGAAAGAGCACATTGTGCAAATTGTGACAGATAACGGCAGCAACTTCAAGAAGGCTGGTGAAACAATTATGAAGTCGAGCAGCTACGGAATTTTCTGGACACCGTGTGCTGCGCATTGCATTGACTTGATCCTTAAGGATTTCAGCAAGAGGAAGCTCGTCTCAAGGGTAGTGGAGAAAGCACGAATGATCACCACATTCATCTACAACCACAGCAAAGTGTTGGCACTAATGAGGCGGATGTGCAATGGGGAGTTGGTGAGGCCTGGCATCACACGCTTTGCAACCAATTTTATAGCGTTGCAAAGCCTCAAGCAACATAAGACGGGTTTGAAAACCATGTGTTGCCAGGGTGAGTGGTTCGAGATACCTGAAGCTCGGACTGAAGGAGGACGGAAGGTGGAGATATTGACCAATGATATCTCCTTTTGGGATGACGTGACTCGGGTCACGAGGATCATGGATCCAGTTGTATCTGCATTGCGGATCGTGGATGGCGACAAGAAACCCACCATGGGAGTCATCTACGAGCCAATGCGTTGCATGAGAGAGAAGGTCAGAGAAGCGGTTGGGAAGGGATCGAAAGCATGGTTGGACATCATAGACGAGCGATGGTCCAAGATGCTCTCACATCCTCTTCACAAGGCCGGTATGTATTATGTAAGAGTGGTTTTTTTTCAATTATTTAAATTTCTATAGTTGGACATCTTCAATGAGCTTGTTCGTGACTTTCTGTGCAGCTTATTACTTCAATCCTAAGTACCACTACAAGAATGGACTTGGTAAAAATGGTGACCTTCTCTCAGCCGTACAGATTGTGGTGGAGAAGCTCGTCAAGGACTAGAAGTTACAGATCATGTGCATGAATGAGGTACTATCCTCAATTTCTACCTATATTTTGAGTCACGATATTTGGGTTGAACCTATTTGTGCGTTGTGCAGGTTAAGTATTACCGAGATGCATTGGGTTCCTTTGGTCGGATTACTGCGGTCAACGGTTGTGGCAATACTCTTCCTGGTAGGGACGGAGGCAAATAAAACCATTACTTGTGTGTACATTTATTTGTACTTATGATTTCTGTCTTTTCCTTTTTTTGCAGCCGAATGGTGGATGTTATACGGGATGGAAGCTCCCAACCTTCGAAATGTGGCAGTGAAAGTGTTGTCTCAAACCGCATCTGCTGGCGGTTGTGAGAGGAACTGAAGCACGTTCAATTTGATACATTCGAAGAGAAGGAACAGATTGGGAGAAAAGAATCTCAATGACCTTGTCTTCGTGCATTACAACTTGAGGCTGAAATTGAAGCATACAATGGAGGGACATGACAAAGATGAGTATACGGACCCTATTGACCTTGCATACATTTTCAAGATGCACGATGACGATGCTGATGAGGACGTTCTCCAGAGGTGGATGGATTCCAATGGTGCCCCAGTTCTCGATCAGCCAGGTGGAAGACCGAATGAAAACATAAGCCAGCAAATGGGAGCAGACATTGGTGACTTTTTGGCCAGATCCGGACGGATTACAGACCCTGTTGGAGGGTTGGAGGGCGAGATTGATGCAACTGTTGATGAAATTCTCTCCAGTAGCTCCAAATCCAAGTCACAGTCAAAGGATGACAGTGGAGATGATGATGATGACGATGTTGGTCGTGTTGGACCTGGTGGTGGTGGGGAGTCAAACTCAGGACCTCCTCCTCCTCCTCCTCAGTACGCACCTCCAGCATATTCATATGGTTACAGTGGATATGGGGGATACAGTAGCGGAGACAACTACCAAAGCAGCCAACCTGAGCAGAGCCAGGGCAGTTTCTTTGGGGGTGACAGCTATGGTTTCTTCCCTGAGTACTACACGACAGTTCCTCCTCCTCCTCCGCAGAGATCTTCTCCTACTCCGTCGTCGTCATCCCGAGGATCTCAGGGCAGTAGTTCGCAGCAGCCTCGTCGTGCCACTCGTGATACCGGATCCAGTGCTGCTTATCCTGGACTCGGGATGCTCATAGGCATCGATGACCACCAATACAGGCAGTATGTCATGGATTACAAGGCCATGTACTCGTACATGACATAGGAGAACTACTGCGAGTTCATAGAATCTGCGATGCGCTATGAGAGACAGCAAGGAAGGGGGGCATTCAGATCCACCACGGAACTCCTGGTTCTAAACAAAACATGTCACCAGGGCAGGTACTATATTTTAAGTTGTATTGTATTTGTAAGACTACACTATTACTCTTTTTTATTATGTATTAACAATGTTACAACCATGGTTTCAACTTTTATATATTAACTGTGTTATGAGATTTCGGTGGACATAGGTTGTATATAGGGGTGGAGATCCTCAATTGCAATGATATGGATAAAATATGGGTCATTTCGACTCCATATCGATCGAGACATGTTGCTTGGGTTCCAACAATGTGACCAACGATATGACCGATATGGCCGATATGACCGATATGTCTATATATAGGGTATAGATGACCAATATGTGTGAAATAATTGTGTATTTCTATGTTATTTATTGTTCTAATAACTTGGAATATCGAAATTTTCAATAAAATTGGAAAAAAAATCGGATTTTTTAGCCTTTTCCGACGTTTCCACCGAAATCGTCGAAATTTCCCGAAATTTCGGCCAAATTTCGGTATTACACCTTACCGAAACGAGATCGAAATCGAAATTTCGAACCTTGTTTCTATCACACAACCCCTGATGAAGAAGATGGTGTTATTCAGAAACTGAAGAATCGAGATAAAAATGTCCTATACAAGTAGCCGCAGATGCCTGCATAGCCTGACCAACCACAACAGTCAAATATATTCCATAATGATAGAGAGAAGGGGGCATGATAACACACCTGCTTGATCTCCAATCGTGGCTGGGAGAAACCACCCTAAGAACACCCATTCATCAGTTACAGAAAAGAGATGATATAACATATTTCTTCATCCACGAAATCCAGGTATAAGGTATCTATTTCGAAAAAAAGCTCACAAAAACCCCCAATCCATACATGCATATGCCTCATAATAGTCAAAGTTTTTAAAGCATACACTAGATCTATTGATGCTCCCAATCGATAACCATCTCTGTAACCATCACAAAAGTGTACACTATCTGTCTGTCACGGATAGATTTAGTTTGCACCAGAGAATCAATATAATTCTTAACTAAAGGAAGATGATTAACAAGCTCCTTATCACAATGAGGTAAATGACATATGAAAGCAAAATCTATTGCTGCCCACAGTCTCGAAAACATCCTTCTTAGCAAGGATGAAAGTCATCATTTTGTTGATTCAGTCAAAACCGAAGTTCCCCTAAGAGCTCCATGGCATCATCCCCACAACCTCCCAAAATTCCCTAGAAAAGAACACTGAGAATCCATCCACGTCAAGAAAAACTATCTGCATTCTGCAACTCCTGACCCTTTTGCTCAAACTACGAAAGTGTCCTACCACTATTCTTCTGATCTCTCGATCACACTAGATCTTGAAGCAAGTGATTACTAAAGAGTAAAATTGGTTATGCTCGTCTTTCACAAATCGCAGCATAGAAGAACTTCGTATTTACATCTCCCTCCTTAAATGTTGCGAATCGCGGAAGCAAACACGCACAAACACGATCAAACAAGCAAGATGCAAACACAAGGATTTACAAGGTTCACCCGTAAATGGGCTACATCCTTGGGCGACGGCGATCGGTTTCACTATATGGAGAAAAAAGTAATACAGAGGGAACTGAGAAGTTACTGATATGGGATGAGAAACAAGATCAGAATTGAGGATTGCAGTATTTGATGGCTCTAGGGACCTTTTTATACTGCAACAGAAGAATAACATATATATTCAGCAATCCATCCCAACAGCTCTCAGCCAATCAGAAGACATGACACAGATCAGACATGGCAGCAATCCTGGCCCAACAGCTCTCAGCCAATCAGAAGGCAGGACACAGATCAGACTTGTCAGCAATCCTGGCCCAACAGCTTTCAACCAATCAGAAATCAGGATACAGATCAACCACATCAGCAGCCCAACCAGTGGTTAGGATTCAAGTCAAATCAACAATCTCCACCTTGAATTGAATCCTCATATAGTAGAATGAACCACTACTATTAGTCCACCATGAGTTGAATTCTCCACTAGCAGAATTAACCACTGCTAGACTCCACCTGAGTTGAATTCTCATATAGTAGAATTACCCACTACTATACTCCATGGGTTGAATTCTCCACTAGCAGAATTAACCACTGCTAGACTCCACAAGGGTTGAATTCTCATATAGCAGAATTGACCACTACTATAATTCACCACTTGAAATTCAGATAACAGGAATCAAGGAATTATAAAAAAATATTCACCTTGAAATTTCTCCTCAGAGAAGCTTTGCCAAGCTTCACCGGGCCGCCGCCAGCCCCTCCTTGAGGTTATTTCCAATTATCGATATTGAGCAAGTCCAAACAACACTTGAACTTACTCCCGAGAACTGTAGACCCTTGCAAGACATATAGGGTCTTCTGTTTGTTGCCCTTGATGACAACAATTCCAGCTTTGGCAACTTGCATGAATCCACCTTCAGCGTTGTACATGTATCCTTTAGAGTTCTGCATCCCAATAGCCATATGTCGAAATTCACGCGTATGCAAACTAGCGAGAACTTCATGCATGCGAAGAGTGAACAGATGTTGCTTCAAGAGCAACTTATTGGTCAGAGACTTCGTCATATATAGACTTTCGAGTCTCAACCACAGACCGACCGCAGAATCCTCATCGGTAACCTTCATGATAATCTCGTCCGTCAAACATAGCATGATCGTCGAGTGCGCCTTCTCTTCCTGCACCATCAACTCAGACGGCTCGAGTGTTTTCGCCCGAACCTGATCTAATGGTGCCCAGATGTCCTGTTGCTTCAGAAAACGCGCATCTTGATATGCCATAGACTGAATCCGTCCTTTCCCGTGAACTTCTCGATCTTCAGATTGTGCGATGCCATCTTGCTAGATGATCGTGACGGAACTTGAAGCTCTGATACTAGTTTGTTGCGAATCGCGGAAGCAAACACGCACAAACACGATCAAACAAGCAAGATGCAAACACAAGGATTTACAAGGTTCACCCGTAAATAAGCTACGTCCTTGGGTGGCGGCGATCGGTTTCACTATATGGAGAAAAAAGTAATACAGAGGGAACTGAGAAATTACTGATATGGGATGAGAAACAAGATCAGAATTGAGGATTGCAGTATCTGACGGCTCTAGGGCCCTTTTTATACTGCAACAGAAGAATAACATATGTATTCAGCAATCCATCCCAACAGCTCTCAGCCAATCAGAAGACATGACACAGATCAGACATGTCAGCAATCCTGGCCCAACAGCTCTCAGCCAATCAGAAGGCAGGACACAGATCAGACTTGTCAGCAATCCTGGTCCAACAGCTCTCAGCCAATCAGAAGTCAGGATACAGATCAACCACATCAACAGCCCAACCAATGGTAAGGATTCAAGTCAAATCAACATTAAACATCTCCCTCAACATTGCATTTTTTGTCCTACTCCAAGACTAGTTTTTGCTTAACCACTCGCTCCACAAGCTCCTCTCTACTAAGATCCCTAGCGTCCTCCAGTCTGTCTAGACATGAGATCTAGCCCTGAGAATCCTACTGCTTGTGCTCCTCAGTATGCACTATTTCTTGCAATCGATCAACTTATTCTCATGTGATGCAACCTTTAGGTCCATGTAAGTATTGGTTGACCTTGTATAATGATAGTTCTCCCAATGCTCAATCACTAGCACCCTAAAGCCATCCCCAAGTAACCAGGAATGTTGAAACCTGAAGATAGACCTAGGAAGAAGTTCCTCCCCGACATCCAGGACAAGGGAGTATAATCAGAACGTGGTCTCAAAAAGGAACATGTTGAAACCAATTAAAGCAAACACCAAAAATTGATCCAAAATAGATCACAAACACAAGTTCCACCAAGTATATTTGCAATCTTAAGCATCAAAACCCTTTAATTTTCACCTGGGTAAATGATTCACACAAAGAAGAATTCATTTAGCAATCACTATAAGAGACACATTTTACATGGAAAAATCCCATCGATTGGAGGATAAAAAACCATACACAAAGAGAGATTTACCATGCGGGAATGATGTATATTGTTCGTAGTGGAGAGAAAGTGCATGCCCAACATTCAAAAGTAACAATCACAATACACTGATTTACGAGGTTCACCCTTGATTGGACCACTCAGTGGCGATGATAGATCTCTCTCTCTCTCTCAGTGGTAAAATAGCGGTACAGATGGGCTATAATTAAAGGTATCTCTAAAGTACACAAGGTACGAACCCCCCTTTTGAGATGGCAATTTTTTTTCTAGCAATGATACAGTGGAGGTCACAAACCCCAGCTCTACAATATATCAGGTGAAACAGATGGATTAAAATTCCAGGCATCTCAACAGTGTAAAAGGTACAAAATTGTAGGATGTGATACATAGACGAAAGTACATGCAGTATGATCTTGCAAATTATCAGAAGACACGCTATATAGGGTTCGCGTCTAAACAGATCCGTAATCGGAACCAAAGTAAATCAAATTGATCAAGATCCATTTAAATGTATGCTGGATCCTAAACGGGTTTTGAACATTCAAGGAATAAATTGTCATCAGCGAACCAGGGCCTAGAGTTTGGCTATGGATTTCCTATCATTTATGTCAGACTCATATCTTACCATGAATGCCACCACCCATCATGTTCCTCCGTACTTGCAGCAATTGGTTGCATTCAGGCTTGAGACTAGCCATCTAAATGGATCTTTTAATTTATCTAGACCTACTTTACCTTTTATGACATAGTTATGTATATGGTATTAATTTCGTCATCTTCTGCATCGGGCTCTCTGTGAAACTGTATTATATATTTCCAACAGAATGAAAAACACCAACCTATAGTTTTGGCAAACCCAAGAGCGAAGCCAATTAAGGAATAGGCAAAGGACATGATTGCTGCCACAGCAGAGAGCCACGCCATGTTGTGATAATCAGGAATTAGAGAGCACAACATTTCAACAACTCCGAATATCAAGATGTAAGAACTGACATTGAATGAACAGGGAGCATCATGACCGTTATAGTGGTAGCAATTTGCCTTGAGGATGGCCCTGCAATAATTTAAAAGCAGACAGAGGAGTTCGATGGAGAATTCTATGTTGAGTTGCTAAATGACACAATTTACTGATATGGATTGTCAAGATTCACCTCATACTGATAGAAGTAGTGATGGTGTAAGCAATGCTAGTTCCATATAAGTACAAGTACTGAAGAAATCCACATGCCCAAGTCCGCTTTCTGCCTGAAATGTTACCAACCAAGTTAAAGAAAGCAGTACGAAAAGTAAATTGCATTCTACACAAGTCTGATACTAGTCTAAACAATTTTGCATCATTTAGTGTCATTAGCATGACACTGTCATCTCTGATTTCACTCCCGAACCTTACATACTACTTTTATCAACATACTTTTAGACCCGCTAATCCTGTATTAAGTTAAATTACATACATATGATTAACCTTAAGAAATCTTTATTCTCGCTGCAAGCCATCTTAAGAATAACTCAGTATTTAATAAATCGGCTCAGTGCTCACATTCTTATCAATATTTAGTACAAAGAAATTGTGATTCCAATCGACACCCTACAAATAGCTATTTCAATTTATCTTTCAGGATCGCACAAATAAGACAAGCTCATTCTGGAAGGTGCATCTGACCATATCGGTGATACCATTCTAATAGTTTAAACTAGAACATTCTCAGAAAACAGATTTTTTCCATTATAATCATCAAGTAAACCAATATTTCAATGACAAGCAAAAACATTTTTTCAAGGAACAGGTTTGACCATCCAACCCAATCTGAAATAGCAAGTTCTGGGTAACATGAGATGCATGAAAAAGAAAGAACTAATGGTCATATGATTTCACGGGGACTTAATTGTCATATGCTGAAGTTAAAATAAATTAATCCAAAATTGAATTCATACCAAGATTCACTTTGACAGCATCCATGTAGGATTTGTTCCTTGCCCCCGTGACCGAATCCGGTGACCGGTAACAATCGGACAGCAAGACTGCTGAGACGTAGTTAACTAAGGCGAAAAACACCATGGAAAGCGGCCCAGCGATCCATCCAAGCTGCTCCGTGCTCCACGCCAAAGCGAGCACGCCGGAGCCAATGACGGTCGTAATGATATGAGCTACACATGTACTCAGAGTTCCTAAAATAGAGCAGAAGCAATTTCATCGAACACCTGATGGGCAACTTGAAAGCAGAAGAATATGCATTAAATTTTACTTGGTTACCTGTTCTTATCAGATCATCGTCTTCAGAAGAACGGGTCTTCGGATCTTCTGAGTTCTCATCTGCCATGGAATGATCACAGAAATGTATGCACCTCTTCTGAATTGCCCAATTGAGAAATGAGATTTGGATGGAGGGTCCATGTTTATATTAGCGTAGCGCTGTAGGGCCACTGGTGCCCACTGTATAGAACACTCCAGCTGTGCCCTTTTTCCCGTGGGAGAATAAATACGGAATTAACGGATGGATCTCTAGTAAGCACGATTATCTTTGCACTCTCCAAATGTTTACACGTTTCCTTTTATAATAACTAGTAAATAGTATTGGATTGGACCCACACTTTTAAGAGGTGGGACTGTGGGAGATATGCACTATTTTTGTATTTATGTAGATAAATATAATTTGTTTAATTTAAGTTAGTAGTTTCGTAGGTTAAACGTGATTTTTTAGTTCATTTATACTATAATTATAAAATTAAGATTACCAAAAAAAATAGGGTTAATTCTTTGTAAAGGACATGTACTATGCATGCCAGATAAATTAGGGACTCATCATTGCAATACATATAATTTACAAGGTTAACTATATACTTATCATACATGCAAGATGCATATCATTGGATCAAGGATTAGGAAAAAAGCAAAGTAGAGGGAGTATGTTGATATGTCTTGAAATTTAAGCATCTGCTTTGTTGAACCAGTTAAAAAATGGTTTGATGTTTCTCTCTTGTCACTATACTCTACTAATACGAGGGTCACATTAATCGAGATTGCACGTGCACTACCTCCACCCTCAGACACACACACCATAGGGGGGTTGTGTCCCCGTCTGGAGAAATTTTGTATATGGGAATTCAGGTCTGTCTGCATTCGGAGTTTATTTGTAGGGAGTAGTATATAAACTCTTTAGGGTTATGGCTC
This sequence comes from Ottelia alismoides, assembly GCA_037367405.1. Taxonomy (NCBI): domain Eukaryota; kingdom Viridiplantae; phylum Streptophyta; class Magnoliopsida; order Alismatales; family Hydrocharitaceae; genus Ottelia; species Ottelia alismoides. The sequence goes on along the minus strand of JAZKJV010004371.1, from coordinate 221,314 downwards.
TCCGTATCATATGTATTTTCTTCTTCTCCACAGATAAGGAAATCGATCATCATCGTCCAATGACATAGGCCAATTACGGGTGAACCTTATAAATTTATGTGTTTGTGATTTGCTTGATTGATCGTGTTTGTATGTGTCCGCTCAGAAAAGTGAAAATAATAGCAAGTTTGACAGCGAACCATTTGAAAGTTGAATTTTTTGATTCGACAATATGGAAACTTGGTGTAGAAAGAACAAGAAAAGTTGAGTAACTTTTCTCTCAGTTCGTGGTTTAAGAAGAAGTTATCTAGCGGTGGAGAACATAGTATTTTCTTCAGAGAACTACCTTATTGGTGGATCTTACATATCTGTCATAATTTAGATGTAATGCATAGAGAGAAGAATGTTATAGAAAATATTCTTGGAATAATAAACCTTCAACTACTATGAAGGATAGCTTGCGAGATAGACGTGATTTGATACGGTTCGATATCCGCTCAGAGTTACATTCGATAGAATCAACAGATAATTCTAGAGTTATGCTTCCTGGAGTTATTTATACATTAATAATAATGAGAAAGATATAACATTTACATTCTTAACAACATCAAAGTATCTGATGGATTTTCATCGTAGATAAGCAGATGTATAAATGAGGCAGAAATAAAGATATTGTCGTTAAAAAGTCATGGTTGCTATGTATTGATGCAAGTTCATTTCTATTAGCTATCAGAGGAGTCTTACACGTCGATGTAATACAACTGTTGATTGAACTTAGTCAATTTTTAAGGTGTTGTGTTCGAAGACCTTGGATCCAGAAATATTGTATCTATTAGAAACATATATTGTTATTATTTTATGTAAGTTAGAACAGCATCATGTTCAATAGATTGAACGAAATGATGATGGAGAGTTGTCCACCGAAGATCCTAACAAACTCTAGATATTTCAACAAAATAAATGGTATATTCTTAAAAGTATCTGTCGATTTATTTCAGATGATGAAAGCGATCTTAGTCATTACTATATTTTGATATAATTAGATAAAGTTGAATATTTTGAAGAATACAGTCAACAAGCATAAAAAATTGAACTTTCTAATATGGTTCAAGTACTTCATTCAAAAGTTGAAAATAAGAAATGATGATCGGTGGAGCATAGATTTTGATATTCTCCAATGCAGGTTGCACTCACAAGTTGTGTCTCATTTCGGTTATATCCTCAATGGAGTCATGTTTTTTTATAAAAGTCGATTGATGAGAATGAAGCAACACAACTTTTCGGTGATAGTGAAGGCCGAATTCTTAGGTAGACTAGATGGATATTATGGTGAAATAGTTGATATACTAGATATCAGTTTTACATATAACGTAAGGTATGTTCTGTTTCAATGCATTTGGTTTGATGTTGGCTATGTAGGAGTAGGATACAAGAAAGATAAATTTTGTATTCTCTCCTAAAAGTAAACAAGTTGGTTGTGAACCAACGATCCATTTGCTCTTGCAAATCAAGTAGAGTAGGTATTTTTTTGTATCAGAAAACTTTGTCAATGGATGGATTATATATATTAGGATAACACCTAGGGATTTCTTTGATGTTAATGAAGATCAAGATGTAGTGGATAATGATGATGCATACCAGAACTCTTCGCATGATATTCTACCTTCTATTTACATCGCTAGTAGCAATATAAGATTTTGCAACAATATTGTTATACAATAAAAGGTAAAGATTCTTTTCTCTTTCCATCAATTTTTATAACATGGTTTATTTATTATGTACTAATTATAAATAATATTAGAATTACATTCTCTTTATTTGTAGGCATGACTCCTAGACCTATACGTATTCGGGAAAATAATGAACCTACTCCGCAAGCACAAGGAGCCTCATCTGATGGTAATGGTGGTTCTCAGAGACGATGGAGACCCTCTCAATGTATTTTCTTAGATTGCATCCCTCCTGGCCGGACATTATGCATGTATATTGTTGGAGGCGATGATGTGGGTGAGAACTCCACGGAGTTCCAGAGCTACCTTGGTCAGGTTGCTCGTGCACGAGTTCTCGTCACTACTGCAGACTTTCGGTAACTTCCTCAGGCTGTCAAGGCTACCATTCTATCTGAATTGGAGGTACCTTAATATACAAATATTGTATTCCTAAAGTTGGTATTTTGTGATTTAAGTTTACTTCTTATAGGCTGCAATTACTCAGGATCAAGATGTGGTCGATGGACAAATTCGGTCTCATGCAGTGGAGATGTTGCAACATTATAAGGGAAGAGTAAAGGCCAATGTAACAATAAGTCACTTTTTTTATAAGATTCAATGATCCTTTACCTAATTTGTTATTTATTTTTGTAGTATCATAACCCTCAGATCCCCAATAAGCAACCGGTGCAGAATGTCCCAACGAGTGTTACCCCAGAACAATGGAAGGAGTTAATCAACCTCTAGTCCAGTGAGGAATTCGTCGTAGGTAAATCAAACTTTCTTATATCTTTTCATCAATTTTACTAACTAGAAATGATACTAGGCGGTATAAACAAAAAAATACCACGAAGCATGCAAAAGGCTTCAAGTCCACCTATAAGAAGGGTAGGAAGAATACGAATCTGCTGAATGATGGATTTGTAAGTTTTGGCACCTTGATTTATTTGAAAAATTACAATAAATATAATATGTGATTTACATGTTTGTTTAGTTCAAGAAAAACAACCAAGAGATGAACTAAATATAGGTTTTTGCGGGGTCAAAGAGCAGAGATATGGGAGGAGAAGTGCAATGGGTGGAAGATGCCTTCGTACCAATCCATGTATGTATATTACGATAAAAAATCTTGATCTTAAAATTTTTCTCTTGATTATTTTTGTAACTTAATATGCATGAAGAAATGATCAAGCTCACTATGACTAGCTCTCTAGATAGCACACGAACGAGTACATTTCGCCTATATGCCGACGAGGCGTTCGTCCAAACCACCCATCCTAATACAAATGGATGTTTACTATGTGATACACGGGAAGCGACGATCCATACATGGTATGAAATTGGTGTTAGTGGGTCTTAATCATCGTCGCAAGGAATTCAAAGCATGAGTGAGAGATGGATAGAGAGAGATGCGAGAAGTCAAGGCAAAGATGCCAATGCAGAATGAGAAAGGACACAAGTAGTAGAACGACAAAAAATCAGTGGTACAACAGATATATCAAAAAAAGGAAGGACATAATTGATATTGCATTATCTCAAAGGGGCACAACTGATAAAAAATATCGTGTTATAACATTTAAAAGACAAAATATACTCCTAGGGGAGCATTTATGAAAAATTCCCAAAATAGAATAAATTTTATTTAAAGGGGGAATCTACAAATTTTAATAAACATTTACATTTTTTGCAAAAAAAAAGATTGTCATAAATATGTAATTAAGAAATCAAATAGGGTAAATTAAAAAAAAACTTCGTCTATACCCTTCCTACCCAATGTTAGTACTTATTTTTGAAATGTAACAATAAAAACACTAATCCTGTAAGATTTAGTGTTTTATAAAAGGGTTACCAAAGCTCATGTAAACATGAATTTGAGATAAAAAAAGCATTTGGGATTAAAAAAATTAGATCTCTTGAGGTACAATTTAAAAATGAGGCCCATAATTGAAATTTTGATAAATAGATGCATTTTTATAATTTACCCTATTAAATATTTAAAGTGTCCATCTACGAAAACTTCGCAAACGGTGGTATTTTCTACCAACTAAATTAAAGGTTGTGGTACATTTGTCATCGGGGAACCAAGAGATAAAAAAAAAAGAATTTTGATTAAAGTAATTTGCTAGTCCTATTAAATGCCCTCTGAGTGGCCTTTTTTACATTTGCTTCCCTTCTAGTTTTAACAATAAGACGTGTCATTGTCTTTTTTTGCAGTTACACATGTGGTCCTAACGAAACCGCAAAATAACATGTCCTAGTGTAAAAGCCGTTCTTGGCTTTGTTATTCATTTTAGCAGTATAAAAAATAAAGTAAAAATAACATGTTTTAACAATTTTTTCACCTTTCCTATTAAATATTATATTTTATATTATTATTATTATTTGTAAGTTATTATTTTTTGATATGAATGTTCGTGCTTCTTTTATTATTATTTAATTAAAAAACATGCCTTATATATGTATAAAACATGATATTAATTTATAACATTGAATATTATTTATTGTAAAATTATTTTTCTTGTAATTTATAATGAAAGTTATATTCATTCGTAAAAAAGTTTATATAACATTAAATGCCATTGACCATTGAAACTTACTCGAGTGGTTGATAATTTGTCAATGATTAAAAAAACTAAAAGGGATGCATATGACTCGTTGCTAATGGAATATAACAACGAATATTATATTCATCCAAATTTAGTGAATCAAATGTAATTTCCAATGAATAATATTTGTACAAATTAAACATCTGAGGGATGTAGCACCATGGTATCAAATTACATGGTGTCATAGGCGAATTTTTATTGTAGGAAATTTTAACTATTTATATTATGTTATTTCTCCTTGATTGATAAGATGAATGTGTTTATAATTGCTTATATATTTTGACTTTTTTAGATACGCATAAAAGTTATTTCGTAAAGTTGAATTGTATAATGCATAATAACCGTTATAATTAAACATCGGATACATTAAATTACATGTTACTATAGGTCATTTTGTTGTAGGAAATTTTAACCACTTCTATTGTATTATTTTACTTCCTTGATAAGATGTATGTATGTATGATTGCTTCTATTTTGATTTTTCTAGTTATATATATCAAATTTATTTCATAAGATTGTATTTTTTCTTTCAAAGTCGTTGAAAGGTGGTAGTATAAAATTTATACAAACAGATAAAAATAGTTTGAAATGATATTTTGAAATATAAATAAAGATAAAAATGATAAAGTAATATGAAAAAGTTTGAAAAGATCATTATTCACATATCCATCAAATTAGATTTTTCTATTAATAATAGGTATGATAAAAATTGTGCATATTTATAGTGGATTAAGGTAAGATTTGATTGAGAAAAATAACGTACAATAGGTTTGAAAGTTGAAGGTCAAGTATGTAAAATGACCAAAAATGTGGGTTGAGAGAGAGAGAGAGAGCGTGCACACCCTCACGGGAAAGAGAAGCTAGGTTGCATTAAAAAGTGGGTATGATAAAAAATTGTGCGTATTTTTTAGTGGATTAAGGTAAGATTTGATTGAGAAAAATTAATGGCCAGTGAGTTTGAAAGTTGAAGGTTAAGTACGTAAAATGACCAGAAACGTGAGTTGAGAGAGCTAGCACGCACACCCTCATGGGAAAGAGAGGTTAGGTTGCATTAAGGGCATGTTTGGTTGTCGGGTTGGGGGTGGGTTGGGATTGCCTGATGTGAATAGTAGCTAATTGGGATGATTATGAGGGTTGGAATAAAGAATATGATGTGATGTCACTATGATTTGTAATGGAATTTCAATCCAAGAATAGAAAGGGGTAAATCCAGTTACGCCAAGATAATCCAGTTACCAAACAGACCCTAAAAGTGGGGGAGAGAGTGCGAATGAGATATCAAGAAGTGCTCTCGGGTGAACAAGAAGAGAATATGGAGAGTCACGTGACACATTACGGGATGAACCCAATTTAAAGTATAGATATAGATATAGATATAGATGCTCCTCCGGTTAGTTTTCGTATCTTCCCCTTCCCATGGAATTCTGGGTTGGCTTCGGGGCTTTCAAATGTAGCATTTGAGAAGGTATACTAGAGTCCAGGAAACCTGGTACCTTTCTTATGTAATTTGCTTTTCGTCTTATATTTTGAGTGCCATCTCATTGGCTTTAAGGTGTCCATCAAGATGAACCAAACAACGGGAGGCATATGCCCCAACATGCAAATGACAGATGGCCCCCACTGCCAGCAGATATGAATTGTATATCATTCGATAGGCATCAATGCCAGCAGCAGCAGGTGATCAGATCAATATCATGCTCTTAAGTGTAATGGGAGGAGAGCAGATCCTGCTGTAAACCAGGATTCGAGCCGTTCGCACGATAAGGATTCACAAAAATCTGGATTTAGTGTGATTTTGATTGCGCGGCTGGGCACGGTCCCGATTTACAGCTGATTCCTGTTGTACGTCAGAAGATCTGCTCGTGATGGGAGTACAACTCATTGGCAAAACCAGGGTTGGATTTTGTTGCCATGCGGTTCAATCAGTGACCGGTACAGCTCACTGCAAGTGCCCATATGATGATCATGGGAATGATAACGTTATCGATATCTTGGGTTGCTAAATAAAGAAACAGAGGATTCCGGCGCTCCTTGTTTGCCCTCGTCTGATGAACCATTTGCAGAATTATCAATTCCAACACAGCTAGCATTTCGACCTCACTGCTCACTAGATGTTCCTCTCGACTCTCCAGCCGAATGAGTCTCATAACTCCATAGCTTTGCTCATAACTCGAGCTCAGCTTGACAACCTTGTTGGGTCAGGCTCGAGTTTGGCCCATTCACTAATCAAGCCGAACTAATGAACTACTTAAAGAACCGAACTCGATCGAGTCAAGCCGAGCTCTTGCGACGCCATGTTCATAGTAGTCAAGAAATCCTTTAAATCAAAAAAGATTTGTCTACTTTGTTCGATCAGTTTGAAAGAAGAGAAATGAACATGAATCGATTCTTTACATGTGAAGAGTGATATCACTGCAAGAAAATTGACTTAAGGCAACCAATAATTTAATATTCGTTGTCATATCTTCCGTAGTTAAATATATAACATCGAATATTATTCGTTGCTTACTTCTTTAAATTCGCAATGAGTAATGGTATTCGTTGTTATATTCTTCGCAACGAATCATATAATAACGATTATTCGTTGCCGTTTTCTTCTAATCGTTGCTAAATATGGCAATGATTAGCGTGGATTTTAGCAAATAATTCAATGAAAAAATCGTCGTTATATGGACCTTTAACAACGAATATGATATTCATTGTTAGTTACAAGTACAAAAGATCATTTGGCAAAGAATAATATTCGTTGTTATATCTTTACCTCGGAAGATATATCAATGAATATTCAAATTATTCGTTACCTTAGGTCCAATTTCTTGTTGCGTTTGGTTCGGGGGTTACCCAGGAGAGGATAACCTGGTTTTGTTTTTGTGTGTTTGGTTGGTGGATTAAGGGTTGGGAGGGTTTGTGTGATGTGATTGTATTGGAATTTGAAAAAGTTGATAGTTATTAAGATATGATTGTATTGAAATTTGAAAAGTGGGTGGTTGTTGTGATGTGATTATATTGAAGTTTAGAATAGTGAGTAGAAGTTGAGTATTTTATGATTTTTAGATGATATGATGGTATAATATATATTTTTTTGATGGGAAGGGAGTGTGCCCCACTAGTGGGTTAAAAGTGTGGGTTTTGAGAGGTTACCCACCCAAAGTGGGGGATAACCCCCCAACCAAACGCACCCGTAGTGTATTATTTGTTGTATAGGACCCGTTTTTATGGGTATGTCTTATTCTTGACTCCTGAGTTCCAGCTTGCAATGTTCCTTCCAAACAATCAAATGAGATTGGGTAAGTTTTTTTAAATTTCTGAAAAAAATGTTCTTATCTTAAATTAATACAGAACTAGTGGGGATCCCGTTCTTTGCACGGGAAGTGTGTGTTTCTCCTTTGCATCGGAGATAATTTTATCACTGAGAATAATGAGAATTATGAAGTAGAATGCATCCTATAACAGACTTCATTTTAATTCAACATGCACAAAAAGGTAGTTCCTTTTAATTCATCAAATATATCAAGAGGAAGAAATACCTATTGATTTTGTTTTCAAACATGTCTTCCCATAAGGTGTCTATTCATGAGTTTTTCACTCCTACTTAATAATTCTTCACGATAAGAGCAGAGGATTACTACTTGATAATTAGATGATCATAAATCTAATAAAGAAATTTAAACTAATAGGCTCCAAGGCCTAAATATAAAGTTAGACATACTTCACAAAGAGGGATCTCCGTGATGGAGTTAACATAGACACATGTCACTTTTATATTAGATGTGTTACTGCATGCCCCAAACATTGTTTTGCATCTATTAGTCACAAAGTGTGAGGTTTAGTTATAAAAGTGAAGGGTTGCTAAATAATTTGAATTTAAGCATTTCGGGCACCGGAAATTTTACCAAGCATAATAAAATATCTACACAATCTTAAAAAATCTGCTAAAATATGCATTTCTAATATAAACAGTCTTTCATAAAAAGATCAAATTGTTGTTGAAAAATACCTAATTTCCACCTTTGAAGATAAATAATAATAAAACATTTTAAAACAATCATTTCCGTTGTTGTCTTAAATTGGATAGAATCTAGAAAACAGACCGATATATATAAGTTCTTCGACACAAAGATCGATGTTGCAATTCCCGCTTTGTAACTATAAAAATATAATTATGATCTCGAAAAACAACCAACACCATAAAGCCCGATTTAAGATATTAATAATACCATATTTGTAGATTCTTATGACAATGATCTTGCCATAAATTAAATTTGATAAGTTCAGAAAATGAATGATTATTTTTAAAATTATTTTATTGGAGGAACAACATTAAAATATCAAATCTAAAATGAAATTTCATACAAAATTTCAGTCTATGCTTAAAACGACATATTTTTTTCTATCCCAAAGTTTGTGTTACTCAAATGCACAATCTCGATATCTACATCTTCATGGTTCCAGTATATTATACATGGGAGTCGAGCCCACAATCCTATCAATCGTGTAGGTATGATGCCATGTATAAGCAACATGCATGTTTGTGATTTTATGGATATAGGTTTTGTGATTTTATGGATGTAGGTGCACCCAGTGGCAAGGTCTGTGGGCCAAGCAACGCATATCTTACGCGCATGCTGCAATACATATGTCGAGATATATGTATTTGATTTACTACCATATATATATATATATATATATATATATATATATATATTGGTGTGCATAACCACAACCAAATATTTCCCAGCAATTGAAACATGTTGCAAAAAATTAGTTGAATATAGCAATATTCAAACACTTATATCTATATACTACGTACTCGTGCATTATGCAAATAGATAGTCTAAAGTAAATGCCTTCTAAGATTTTTTTAAATTCTAAAACTTAATAGTGATTCAATATTTTCAATAAAACAATTTAATTCTAATTATGAAGATTAAAGTTCATTTTTATATATTTTTTATAGTTCGATTTCTCCTAAAATAAAAGTATAAAACATGATTTTCATATTAAAGTTCTATTTATTGATATATTTATAATAGTTACATTTCTCCTAAAATAAAAATATAAAACATGATTTTTCATATAAAATCAACAGATAATCATTATAGATAACCAATATTCGTTCCATAAAGCTTGATGGAATATATTTTCTAAAGCCCGTCGGCATGCACGCTCATACACACACATAGCATTAGACCCCTTTGCATGAGACAATATACATCAAATAATAAGATATTTATACACAGGATGCAAAAAGATATGGATAACATCCATATTCAATCCGCTATTATGTATGTTTTATATAGAATTTGACATTCTTATTCATGTCTCTTTTAAAATGAATATTAAAATGCATATTGTTTATATGGACAAATATTCAAATCTTATATATTAATATATAATTGCAAGCTAATTGGGATTTTATGTAATAAAATTTGATTTTCTTTCATCATAGTTAATACAATTGTAATGCAATATATGCATTTTAAATTTTGGTTCATATTATTTCACCAAATACATGTGTATTTATATCATTATTGTCCAAATATGATCTATAATATTTTTATATTTGCATCAATTATTTGGGATATGGTAACATTTTTTAATACTAATCAATGTATTCATATTTTTACTTTGATAAAGACGTGGTTCATATCTACATCTAATCACATAAGGAAGATCTCTTGAAAGTATACATTTAAATTTTCCTATAGATATAATAACATAGTTTTTCATCCAACCAACCATCAAAACAATTGCCATATTTGAAACCCATCTAGAAAGAGTTAATAATAAATACATTTTTAACTTTCCAAATGATAATTTTATGATTTATTTAAATTTTCTATATTTTTAGAAGGCAAGCAACTATTTTTAAATTCTTCTAACAAAACAACGTAAAAATGTTCCTAGAGTTAAATTATAAGAAAAACACCAACATTATTTTAATATGTAAAGTTTTCATTCATCGTGTCAATCCTACATGTTCACTATGAATATATTATAGTGGCGCTGCAACCACCACGTCATTCTCATTCTCTATGTATATATAGATAATATGCTGGTCAAAAAGGAAAATTTTAGCTACAGTACCATGAACAGTAGCTATTCCACGGCCTATAATATATAGTAAGATATTTAGATTTATCCAAAGAATAAGATAACTCTAATGGTGACTCTTTGCTAATGAACTGATCATGATGGAGCGACTATGACGGTACAACAGACCTCTATAGTGCAGCAGATTCGCTCTAAACTCTAACGAGATGTCCATGCATGTGAACTTCTGAACTTCAACCATAACAGGATTTATTCCATAATTATGCAATGTCCCTACACCTCAAAACTCTATAATATCTATATTTGATCTCTCTTCTCCTTCATCTTAACATGCCTTCTCTCTCTTAATCACGCTGCGCTGTCTTATTTCAATAGATCTTTGTCACCGAAGAATAATCTACCAATGACCACAATTATTACGACAAAAATGAGAACAACGACAATGATGATGATGACGGCAAATGGTCCTTGTCGAGTTAAGTGACTTATTCTCAATCATTTTTTTAACGGCCTTCATCCAGACAATCATTTTTTTAACGGTCACATGATTTTTTAAATCGACCTTATCTGGATGGAGATCGTAGGAGTAGCTGTTTCACATGAAATTTGAATGACATAATATAGAAATTTAATAATAAATTTACAACGTTTTAGATTTCAAAAAAAAATAAAAAATATGTAAAAAATAGAACGGGGGAGCTAAGTTAACTCCCCCAAGGGGGCGTACACATTTTTCCCATATTAAAAACCTATTACAAGCAAAAAGTTATGTTATATTAATTGGTTAATAGTTTGAAATTGATAACTAAAAATCACAATATATTGAGCTATTTTACACTTATATCCTAATGTTCTTACAATTACACATGCTCTCTTATTATTTTAAAACTCACGGGAGGTTAAACATATGAGGCATATACTTGAGGCGATTCCTTGCTTTCCTTTCATCGGCAAAAAGGATGTTTTTTCAGTTACATTACAAAAAAAGGCCTCCACTATAGGGGGCGTCAATTTTCAAATGTAACAAAAAGAGACATGTACTTTTAACTTAAGGGTTTGATGTCGATACAAAAGGGTCATAGGAGCTTACGAAGATTTGTTTTTGAGGAGATTCCTTGCTTTCCTTCCATTGGCAAAAAGGATATTTTTCCGTTAAATTATAAAAAGAATGCATCCATTATAGAGGCCTTAATTCTCAAATGTAACAAAAAGAGACATGTACTTTCAACTTAAGGATTTGATGTCGATATATAATGGTCATAGAAGCTTACGAAGACTTGTTTTTGAGACGCACCGGTGACGAATGCGGAGAGCAGTAGCAATCAGAGAGCAAGAACTTCGAGATGTACGTTACGAAGGTGAAGATGGCCATAGTGAGCAGTCCGTCGATCCAAAAATATTATTCTCAACGAAATATTATTCTCAACAAGGGCTACATAAATAAACTAGTTAAATAATACTAAAGCAAAACTCTTAGATATAGTTCTCAACAAGGGCTACATAAATGATTTTTTTACATTTTGTGCTTAAAAATAGTTTCAAAAGAAAAATTAAAGATTAATTAAGAAGCTCAAATTGTAATAATTTAAAAACTCTTGGGAAGAAAATTAGGGTCACACCTGAGCAACATCATAGTAAAAAGATATTTCCTTGATTTACAGTGAGTTTTTAAACCCAAGATATGCAATTTCATTATAAAATTCATATTAATTCAAATTTGCTCAAGAAGATCATGATAATTTAACAATACGTAGAACTTAGGTTCGGAAACATAGCATAAAAATTAGCGGCTTAAAATATGCAGAATCGAATACATATAAGGGCTTCAAGTGAGGGTCATTAGCAAAATTTATCTCAATAAGATGTAGTTCATAAAATAGTGGAGAGGGGCTAATCCGAAATATACAAGAGGACTAAGGGTATATGCGCAAACGGGGTGTGTGTTCCTAACATGCATCATTTAAACTAAGGTTTTAAAAATCGAACCTGCCATCAAATTGAGCAGGTATCGATTTTTGATTTTTTTGTCAGATCAATGGAACCAATCGTTGAACCAATGATGGCATCTGCAGTTCATAAAAACTAGAAAAGACCGAACCATTGTATCATTGGTTTGGTTTGTATGGTTCAACCGGGTGGAAATGAATTAGATCGTATATCATACAAATAAATATAAAAAGTGCTACATCACCTGGAATGCAAGCATAGTCCTCCTCCCTTCCCGCTCTATCAAGCCAAGACCATATTTTCAGAGAGTTGTATTCGTATCCTTCAAAGTCTTTCCGATAGCACTTTTAAAAATATTTTATTACAATCACATGAGAGCCCATATATTTTTACAAAATGCATAGTAGTGACCTTTTATTAGTACACTTGTGCTCATATATTATACCAAAAGGCATAAATAACATGTGAATGATATTGTGATTTTTTTAAGAATACAGGAGCACATGTGAAATTGCTAAAATGTTAGGGGTATAAATGTTATTAGGAAAACTCAAAAGGCATAATAAACATATTGTAAAATTCATATAAATACATATATGTGATGTATAAAATTAACAATTTTAAACTATTTAAACTCTAATTAATGATAAATATTGTTATTTTACCGATTCTCATAGTATTACTATTATAATATCTTCTTCTTATGTTTTTGTTGGAAGTAGACAACCTCAAGCACAATGTGAGAAGAGAGAGAGGCAATGCTCGAAGGAACATGCAATAATGGATCATTAACACATGCGGAAGGAGAAGAGATAAATGAGTAGTATACTATGGGGTAGAATGAGACTGAATTATGAATAGTTTCCAAGAGTTACATTTTAGTAAATTATTAGAAATCATTTTTTTGTCATAAAATTGATAGTTGAACCAGTAATTTGGTTCAATTGACTCAATCAAATTTAAGCGGTCCAATCGAGTTTCGACTAGTTTTCGGCTCAATGCAAAATGCCCAAGCACATCAGATGGCTCACATGCCTCTCCCTTTGAAGTGGACGACGGATATAACTGAAGCTGGTGTGATCTGACGCCTCAAGACTGGACACATGTTGCAATGGATAGGGGTGGATGCTTCATCCAATGGTCATGTGCCTTATTTGCTTCGATGGCTGTGATGGAAAGGAGGGTACGATCAAAGCTGTCTATCATGAAGTGGTGCAGATTGAATCAGATTGGGTCCACTTATGGTGGCAAGGCCTATGTATGTCATCCTTCTTCTTTAGGCACATGACGGGAGCTGTTGCTTTGGCTCTGATAATCTCCTGCAATGCTCTAATGATGCTTCATGTTAAGTCATGGACTGGTTTCTCCACCTCCTTTTCTTTGTGTTGGTGTTCTATATGATTGACATCATACTCGATTTGTTAGATATTAAGGAGATTTCATGAGCACCATGCTAAATTTCTCTACCATTTTTTTCTCTTTCACTTTGGCCAATATGAGTTTACATGATACATGATGCTTTATCATGGAATTTCTCATCTTAGTAGGAGCTTTCTAAAGAAATAGTTTAGTATCCACCTCCACACCTCTTGGAATGATTTTAGGCATGACATATTCTCGTTGGCCATATAATCGTATGGTTTTAGGAAATTGCAAACACGATTTCCTCTCTAAATTCTTAGATCTAAATGGTAGGGAAATATTCAACTTGGAATGGGGGCTTCTTCCTTGATTTATACATAAATCAATCTGTATCAGGTCATAGTGTTTGTATCTAGAATAGAATATGTAATGATGAATTGAATGGCGGTTTAAATTGCCATATTTTTCTACCACATTTATATTTCCAACATACAACTAATGACAGAATCACGAATTTGTTGATATACTGAAAGTATTGCACACACACATAAGAAACAACAAGATAAATACAAGAAAAACAGAACACGTGATATTGGTGTACGTAGATGTTAAATTGGGTCGACCTGACCCGATCAAATCCGATTCATTATTTTGGATCAGATTTAAACTTGGACCTAAAATTCGAAAATAAAATAGATTTATACCCGATTCATTAACCCATACACTTAAATAGACTAACCGGACCAACTCGAATCTGACCCGATGTTCAACCCTACACAACACTGCCAACCATAGACTGTAGGAAAAGGTACAACTAAAGAAGGCGTCCGAGAAGCGTGAACACGTGCAGTGGAGGCGTGAAGGTAGATCGCCCGCTTGGCGAAGATTTTTTTTGTAAGTAAAAATTAAATTCCTGTAACTATAGACTTGTACAAATTGGGGGCATTCGGCCCCGATTACAGGACTCAAAAAAGAGGAAGTGAGAGTAGAGTATTGCTATTTGAGTGAGGGGCTTGAGATCTAACAAAAACTCAAAACCCCCGTTACAGTATGGCACGGCAGTCTTGTATAATGGTGTTGATAATACTCTCAGCAGACGATGATGAGTGCTTGGTCCATCTGCGGTTCCTTTCTTTCCAAATGCTGTGAACCATAGCGGCGAGTGCAATGGCAAGTCTCCTTCGGGTCCCGGTATCCGAGCAGTGGGCAATCCGGAGTATAGTTGGGAGTACATTTGGATTTTCTGGACGAGGAAGAGCCAATAGCTGGCAGGTGCCCTTCCAAATATTATTGGCGAAGGGGCAATGGAAGAAGATGTGTCCATTAGTCTCCAGCTCGTTTAGGCAAAGATAGCATGGAGTGTGTTCGCAAATTTTATGCTTGGAAAGCCGATAGGTGGTGGGCAGCCGCTGCCGGGCCAATCTATAAGTTGTTAGGGAGAACTCTGGAGGAATATCTTTCCCCCAAACGATGGTGTACCACTCCACAGTTTCCGCCCTGTTCCGCACGAGGTCATACGCACTTGCGAAAGAGTAGCCCTTTTCATTGTGTGTCCAGGTGCACGAGTTGGTATCCAAGCTGATGACTGTGCTGACCGCATCTCTCCCATCAAGTATGGCTTTCCACAAACGATTGTGCGAGGGGGAATGCTGGGTGTCCCAGAGAGAGCCCATAGAGAGATATTTACTTCTCATGAAGTCCGCCCATATGGAGACCTTGGAGGATAAAAGCCTCCACGTCCAGGAGGCAATCATAGCATCCCTCAACGATGATAACGACCGCAAACCAAGACCTCCCTCACTCTTAGGGAGGCAAATAGTGCTCCAAGCAATATCATGCCTTTTTCTTCCCCATAGGAAGTTTGCGCATATCATGTCAATCCTTTTTGCCGTATTGTGTGGTATGATGGTTGATGCCACGTCTCGCTACCCTAGTGAATTCAGGAAAATTAATGTCTAAATTATTTTTGATGTTCGTTGCAGTCGGATAACAAGGGGGAATCAAAAACCACTTTTAAATTTTTTTATCAATTAATCTCGAGTGGCAACTTTTTTTACTTGGGAAGTCCAAGGTCGAACTCAGGGAGGCAGCTATCTCCTTAGGTTGATTTTTTTAGCGAAATCCAAGTGTTAGATTTTCGAGGAATATATTTTTTGGTCTTTTTCTATTTTTTATGCAAGACACATGCAAAAATTAGGCCAATTTAGAACTTAATTCAGATAAGTATTCAAATGAAGTCTAAAAATAATGAAAATTGGTCAGACGATGAAATATGTAATTAAGCTATCCTAATTTTTTTTGAAATTTTCTGACACTAAATGAATTTACTGAGAATTAAAAATGAATGTAGGGTGATTTTTACTAATTTAATTTTAATAAATATCAAATCACAGTATTTTGGGGAATAAAAATTATCCTGGATAGATTTAAAGATGAGGAATCTAGGAAAATTATCAGACCTTAATTTTAATGTGAAATGAACCTATTAAAAATAAACTAAGGAAATCACCAAATAATTTATTTAGACCTCAAAATGCGTGTAAATGAAATGAAATTTTTATGCAAGGTGCATCTAATTATCCTAGAGCTAATTTGATTTTTTGGGAATTTTTGGAGTTACAGAGAATTTACTAATAATTAAAAGGTGAAATTGGGCAAAATATCACAGAAATGAACCAATTAATTAATTAAAAATTCCACTAATATCACAAAATCATGCCAAGTGTCACATAAGATAAAGGACAAGTTAAACTACAACATGCAATTTTTGGAATTTAAAAATGATGAAATATGGACACCTAAATATGCGTGCAAAGACATGGGTATAATTGTAATACAGAAAATAAAAATTGCTTAAATTAAAATATGCTGACAGGGACCTTAATGCAATTACCTAGAATGCAGGGGGAGGAATGCAAATTCTCCACTGACGCATGTGCTCCTCATGTGGGGTGCGCTTCACAGGGACTTATTTGCAATTTCAGAAACTTTCCGGGACCTCAGTGCAATTTACCCAGGCTGCATGTGCTGCTCACGTGGGGCGCCTTAGGCTCGGGTGACTTCAAGGGCTCGGGCGTTGGCTCGGCTGCTCTGGAGGTTCAAAGGAAGGCTTGGCGAAGGTTCGGGTGATCCGAGCCTAGAGGTCGGAGAAGAGGCTCGGATCGGGGCGACGTGGCGCGATCAAGACCGTCGGATCAAGAACGATCCAACGGCTGATGGCTGATGACGCGTGGTGAATCAGTGATCGTGGGATCTGGATTGATCCAACGGTGCTTGGGGCTCAATGAAGAGGGCGACGTGGCGTGCTTCTGTCCGTAGGATCACTGATCGATCCAACAACTCTCTGCTGCTCCGGCTGACGTCGACGTGGCTTGCTCCTGAGCGTGGGATCAAGGATGATCCTACGGCTCCTTTGCGAGGCTACGTGGTGTGATGCTGACCGTTCGATCAAGATGATCGAACGGTGGCTGAATGTCGTCTCCAACGGTGCTCCGCCACCTGCAGAGGAGAAGGCGGGGCTCCGGCGAAGGGGGGCTTGCTCCGCCCTGTTGTCCTGGCATCTATGAAGCTCGCCGGAGGCTGTGACGTAGCTGGGTAGATGCGGGGCGAGGTGGCGAAGCGTCCGATGGTCCCAGGAGTGAAGGAGGCGCGCCGGAGCTCGATGGTGATGAAGCTCGAAGTGAGCTCCGGCGAAGTTCCGACCAATCCAATAAATATCACCTGCAGGGGTTAGAGGGGTAGCCGAAGCACGCGGAAGGTCTATGGAGTTGTGCAGGGTGAATGACGAGGCCTATAACGGAGTGAAGGTGGTCCGGTGATGGAGCTCCGCCGAGGTGGCGGCGCTGGAGTCGAGCGAATGGTGACGTGCGGTGTTTGAGGGAACGGGGGGTGCGCGAAGATCGGAGCTCCGTCGCGGAGCTCGGAGGAATGAAGGTGGAGCGAGAAGATGAAGGTGGAGAGTGAATTAAATCGGAGAAAAGCAAAGAAAATAAAGAAGAGATCAGAGGAGGATGGAGGTGGCTACCTGGGGATTGGAGCTCAGATTTGAGCTCCAGGTCGTCGCTCGAAGGATAGGTAGAGTCCTGAGCTCGTGCAGCTTCGCGGAGGGAGGCTGCGACACGGCGGAGTTGGCCACGGATCTCGCCGGAGAAGACACCTGTCTTCGCTCGAAGACACGCCCGATTGCTGTCACCAATCGATTGATCTGAGCTTAAGGAACCTCTCTGGAGTAGCGGATGGGCGTGACAGTGGCCGGAGGTCGAGTATTTATAAGATGAAGGTGTTGGCCGGAGTCGCTGGAAGGTGGAGTTCGTGAGGGTTGTGGAGCGACTATGGTGGGAGTTGTGGTGAGTGAGGGAGCTGGCGAGGATGAGGGGAGAGTGGGCTCCCTCGTGATGGTGTTGGTGATCGGAGAGGGTGGCTGGAGTGGGTCCGAGAATAGAAAGGGGCAGCCCCTCGCGTAAGGCTGAGATCGTGGGAGAGAGGTCGTCTGGAGGTAGGAGACGAAGTCCTGGCCGTTGGATCTTGTATCCAACGGTCCAGATCGAAGCGCTAAGGAGAGGGTAGGATTAGATCCGAAGCGAGGTGATCAAGGGTGCTGAATACGCCACGCGTCGCATTAAAGACGAAGCGCGAGCGGGCGGCGTGGATTGAATCAAAGCGAAGCGATCTAAGGGGTGCGATTGCGCCACGTGGTGCGTTGTGGAAGCAGCGCTGGCGAACGGCTGCGATGAGGACTAGATGTCGATCAAAGGGCTGAGGACATCGAGTGGATCGAGCGGTCACGATGGCATAGATCGTGTGGATGAAAATGTGATGCGTGACGCGAGGGGAGTGAGGCGGGAACGAGCGGCTATGATGAAAGGCTGGGAAGTGATCTGACGGTGGGGAATAAAGTCACACGTGGAGGCGGCGTACCCGTTGGATTTGGATGAAGATCCAACTGCTGTGGGCACGGGCGGCTAGGGCAAGGGGAGCGGGCCGCGTGGCGCAACCAGAGGGCACCACGTGGCCAGCTGTGAGTGGCTGAGAAGAGAAATGATTTTAGAGAGAGAAGGAGGCCGAATTTGGAAAAACTCAAAACATGAAAGTTGTAGATCTCGATGAGATCTACAAGTTTCATGTTAACCAAAAATGGAGATGAGGTCAAATATGATACAAAAATGCATGAATACAAATATACACATATATAGTATACATAGAGGCCCAAAAATCCAACTTTTTCCTACGAGCTCCAAATTGGATGAAATTAGTCTCATTTTAAAGGTCCTTTATTGTGTATTCATCTGAAAGTGGTAGACCTATTTTGGAGGGTGTATGAGGGAATTATGGGCTTTCTAAGATCCAGAGGTTCTAGGGCTTTATTGGGTGCTTTTACAAAGGAGATCTTGACTTTCTTCCTTATATTATTAACTAAAGGTGTATATAATATAAGGGAGGTGTTATTTTATAGGTGGATATTTTACAAGTGATCTTGGCTTCTTATTTAATGCAAATGGAGTGCTAAAATGCATATATTATGAATGCATGTATGAATGCTAATTGTGCAAGATAAAGGGAAATATGGTGCTATTTATTCGGGAACAAGATACTATTTTCAACTTTTAGAGTGATGAATCACAGATTCATCAACCCCCTATACTTAAACCTTGCTCGTCCCCGAGCAACTAAATGAAATGCAAGAGTGAAATGATTTTGAGTTCCATACCAAGGTCATGAACAAAAGTTGAAAATGGAGCTTGACTCGACCTTTGGATTAATTGTGTGGCGGAACCTTATCGGGACCAGAACTTAAGACCTAACAGACTTCAAGTTCCACAAGTCTTCTATTCAAGACGCCTCAACAGTCAGGTCAGAACAAATCCTCAAACATAAATTTCTGATGACTATGATTCTTACTTGTACTGTGTAAGTGAAATGTAACTCTCCACATCAGAAATGGTCTCAGAACCAGCCTCCTCTAACAAGGTAACTCAATAACCTGATCCAGTAACTCTTTCCTCGAGGAGCGGGGTATTCCCTTCTAAGTTCAAGTGAGACCAGCTGAAGAGGAGGGGGTGGAGAAAAGAATGGACGGTAGCCAGTGTAGCTACCTATCCCGGGATGCCTGACCAGTGTAGCCAAGTCATCCAGCTGCATTTCTTTACTAATATATAGACTCCGACAGGTATTTTATTTTCACTTGGACCTGTCTGATTTTTTGGGAGTTTTTGCATTTTTTTTAAACTCATACAAGGTGCAGCATGTACATCAGGAGTTTTTCCTCTTGAGCCAGTAGACTATCCCTCTTTTGAAGCATTATTGCAACCCACAGCGTCCCGTCCTTAGACGTCAACACTACCAGACTAGGTTGAGATGCACTACCCTCCCTAGAGGAGGACGGATGTTTCCACCTGTGTGCTACTCCAAGCTAAAGGATTCTACCTCCTCACCACCTCATCAATGAAGAGCTACGTGCATTGTGTTTGTCCAAGTTAGGTCATTATCTAAAAGAATCATGCGTGTGAACGAGATATTCTACTTAGACTAATCAAGATGACATGTGAACATAGACTTGCGGACTCAAAGAATTAAGTCACTTGATCTGAGAAATCTTAACTCCAGTTCCTATAAGGTTCCTTTGAAATTAAGGTCAAATCAAGTCCATCCTCAATATCTACTCACAACTTGGTTCAGAACCCACTAGCTTTTCACCTTGCATATGCAAGATATGCAGATGAGATGCAGATGACATGCTATGTAGATGAATGTAAATGCAAGACTCTTTTTCTTTTCAGATGCAGAGATGATATGCAAGAGTAAATAAGAAGCTTATTTTTTTTATTTTTATTTTCATTTTTTTGGTATACCTCCTATTTTACAACAATTTACAAGAGTTGTATAAGTATTATACAAAATTTACAAGTGTTATAAAATATACAAGTATACACACATTTTTTTTCAATTTTTACCTACCCGTAATTATTGCAAAATATATACAAAAATACGCGAAAGTACGAGCTATGGGTAAAGTATATATGTAATATATACACGCCCCCCTATACTTAGCGTGTGCTATGTCCTCGGAGCATGAAAAGCGAGGAAAAAGACATGGCTCGTGCTAAGCGTAGGAGAGCTAAAGAGAAAGAAAAATGTATAGAAATCGACATGCCCCCCTACACTTAGGCTCTGGCAGCCTAAGTGTAGAAGAAAGTCAAAAGGTGGGGCGGACGAGGTCAAGAAGAGAAGTAGATGAATATACAATGCGGGCATCGGTCCCCCCTATACTTAGGCTCAGGTCAGCCTAAGTATAGGACAGAAGTGAGTATGAGGACCAATGTGATCTGGAGAATGTACAGTGAACCGACTCAGGTGACTCATCCCCCCTATACTTAGGATCTGGTCATCCTAAGCATAGTCCAAGACAGTGATTTAATGAGGCGGGGATGGGTTACTAGAGTCGCGGGGGAGAAAGGACAGAATGTACAAGAATGATGATATATACAAGTGAGTCGGTCTGAATCTTTCGAGATGCTGTGGATGGCTAGAGCTCATTACTGCAAGATCTCATACGCGGCTCGAGGTGTATCTGCTGAATCTGTCTCGCGCATGAATACAATCTCCTCAACATGGACTAACTGCTCATTGGATTCGACGAAGTGCTTCAACAGTTGCCCATTCACTAGGAATGTCGGTACGTCATCTGCGAGATCTGAGATCTCGAAACATCCACTATCATGCACCATACGGACGACAAATGGGCCCATCCACTTGGACTTCAACTTGCCTTGGAAGATCTTGAGCCTTGCATTAAACAACCATACCTTCTGTCCAGGAACAAAGGTCTTTCGTCTGATATATCTATCATGCCAACGCTTCACCTTGTCCTTGTACACTAAACTATTGTCATATGTGCGGTTTCTGATTTCTACAAGCTCATTCAGATCCATTTCTTTCTGCTTCTACCCAAGGTGTGTGTTCCAATTGACCTTCTTAATTGCCCATTCTGATTTATGCATTAACTCTGCGGGCAAATGGCACGGCTTTCTGAATATCATTCGGAATGGGGAGGTTCCTAACGGTGTCTTGTAAGCTGTCCTATACGCCCAGAGGACTTGATCCAAGATCTGAGACCAGTCCTTCCTGTCCGGGCGGACAAGCTTTTGCAATATAGTCTTCACCTCCCAATTCGACACCTCAGCCATACCATTGGTCTGTGGGTGGTAAGGGCTAGCGACACGGTGTTCGATGCCGTAATCCTTCAGGAGCTCTTTCACATTCCGATTTACAAAGTGGCTACCCCCGTCTGATATCATCATTTTGGGGATCCCGAACCTAGAGATGATGTGTTCTCTGATGAATTTACAGACAGTCCTGCTGTCTGCGGCTCGGGTCGGGATAACCTCCACCCATCTGGATAGATAATCTACCGCAAGAAGGATATATTCGAATACATGGCTAACAGGGAATGAGCCCATGAAATCGATGCCCCAGGCGTCAAAGACATCACAAATGATGATAGGCTGCATAGGCATCTCATCCTTGGAACCAACGGTTCCACCCATTCTCTGGCATACTGGGCACGACTTCGCGAAGGTGATGGCATCGCGAAACAGAGTCGGCCAGTAAAAGCCACACTGAAGTACCTTCCATGCGGTCCTTTTCCCGGATTGGTGTCCTCCTGCCTCTAAGCTGTGGCATAAAGAAAGGACACTCTGGTATTCCTCCTGAGGAATACACCGTCTCTAGACACAATCCGGTCCTTCTAAGAAAAGGATCGGATCCTCCCAATGGTAGTGTCTAGCGTCTGACTTCAATCGGTCGATGTGGCTCTTGGGCCCATCTTCAGGAACCTTCTTGGAGATAAGATAGTTCACGATATTGGCGTACCATGGGAGTAAGTCGACAACGAAAATCGACTCGTCAGGGAAGGAGTCTCGAACAGGTGAATCCTTGGAAGTATTAAGATCTTCGAGACGAGAGAGATGATCGGCTACTACGTTATTCTTTCCAGGTTTATCACGGATGTCCAAATCAAACTCTTGGATAAGTAAAATCCACTGAAGAAGACGCGCCTTCGCGTCCTTCTTCTCCATCAAATATCGTAGTGTCGTGTGGTCAGTGAACACGATTACCTTGGATCCAATTAAATGAGATCTGAATTTGTCCAAGGTAAACACTACCGCAAGCATTTCCTTTTCCATAACTGTATAGTTACGCTGAGCGGTTTCAAGCACTTTGCTTGCGTAGTGAATTGCGAACGGGACACCATCTCTTCTCTGTCCTAACACAGCCCCAACAGCATAGTCTGAGGCATCTGTCATAATCTCAAAAGGTAGAGACCAATCTGGGGCTTGTAGGATAGGTGTGTCCATAATCATTCCTTGTAATAGCTTAAAGGCCTCAAGATATTTGTGATCAACAACAAACTCCATGTCTTTGCCGGGCAATCTTAGAAAAATCCTTAATGAATCTCCGATAAAATCCGACATGCCTGAGGAACGACCGCAACTGTTTGACGTTGGTTGGTGGCTGGAGTCGTCTGATCACGTCCACTTTGGCAGGGTCAACCTCCATTCCTCTCTTGGAGATGACATGCCCCAACACAATGCCCTCCGTCACCATGAAGTGACTTTTCTCCTAGGAGAGCACCAGATTAACCTCACAACATCGTTTGAGGACTCGATCCAGATTCCTAAGACAGGAATCGAAGGAATCGCCGTAGACCGAGAAGTCATCCATGAAGACTTCTAGGAATTCGCCAACCATTTCGGCGAATACATCAATCATGCACCTTTGGAAAGTACCTGGAGCGTTGCATAACCCAAAGGGCATGCTCCTGAAAGCATAGGTACCAAAGGGGCATGTGAACGTGGTCTTTTCTTGGTCCTCCGGAGCTATGGCTGCTTGATTGTAGCCTGAGAACCCATCCAAGAAACAGAAGAATTCTTTCCCCGCTAGTCTCTCTAAGATCTAATCAATGAACGGCAGGGGAAATGATCCTTCTTCGTCGCGGTATTCAAGCGTCTGTAATCCACACAAACGCGCCACGACATGGGCACTCGCGTCACGATCTCCTCTCCGTCCTCGTTGGTGGTCGTCTGAATTCCCGACTTTTTCGGGACAACATGGATTGGGGCCACCCATTTAGAGTCGGAGATGGGATAAATGAAACCCGTGTTGCACCATTTCTCTATCTCCTTCTTCACTACCTCTCGTAAATTTGGATTCAAACGACACATGAATTCACGAGAGGGTTTTGCTTCATTCTCCAAGTTGATATGGTGCGAACACAGAGCGCGATTTATCCCGTGGAGATCAGAAATGCTCCAGCCTATTGCCTTGCGGTTTCTCTCCAGGATCTCTAGCAAGCGAGATTCCTGCTCCTCGGTCAATCGCGAACTGATTATGATCAGAAGTTTTCTGTCCTGACTCGCAAGGAAGGCATATTTTAGTGTTGTGGGTAAAGGTTTGAGCTTAGGTATTGTGTGATCGTCTAGGAAATCTGGCTCAATCTGATCTGGTTCGGTGTTGGAAGTGGCTGGATCTTTCTCTGTTATTGCTGCCACCAAGTTATTTGACTCTGGAGTCGGATCGTCAAAGGTCTCCATGCAGTCGGCAAAAGCCTCATCCGACTCTTCATCCTCATCTTCCGATTGTCCTAAAGAGGTAAGGACTGACAGGCCCAAGTGGGCCTCTAAGTCATCGAAGATGTAGGGCGATGCAGGATCTGAGCTGTACTCGTTTCTGAGGACCTCGCAAACTGACTCATGTACTGGATCATCTCCGGAGGGGAGGGATTCATCGGTGATGGCTGGGTTCTGTCTCCATGGCCCAACTATGTCTATATGATCGCAGTCTGTGTCGGTTGAAGAGTACTCGGTGCTGGATTCAGAATCCGATCTCTGCCATCTAGTCTGCTTCATCTCGAGTTCCTCATCTCCGCCTGGAGTTTGGAACTGGATCTTCCTAATCTTATAATCAAACAAGGCCCCTGCTGTTCTGAGGAAGGGCCTGCCTAAGATGATCTGGGAGTCTCTCTAATTACGAGGGGTTTCCATATCTAGGACAGTGAAGTCCACCATGTATTCCTGCCCCTCGACTTTGATCACAACATTCCTCAATTCTCTTTGGGACCTCTTGGTTGATTTATCAGCAAATTGCAGGAGGGCTCTAGATTTCCTAAGAGGTCCGAGATTAAGCCGCTCATAGAGGGTTATAGGCATTAAGTTGATTGAGGAACCATTGTCCAGGAGAGTGCGTGCAAACGCGATGTCATCAACATGACTCACTACATAGTGTGCACCCATGTCTCTTCGTTTCCTGGGAAACGAGTTCTTTATTGCATAAGTCGTGGCTACTGATAGAACGTGTTTCTCAACACGGCTTTTGGTCTTCCTGCTAACCCGAGTAGGTGTGCATCTCACCTTAAGGTATTTTTGAAATGCAATTCCACATACTTGTCAAAGGGGATTGTGACCTTGATGTATTTGTTGCAGAACTCTGCCATCTCAGGGTCATCTTTTTGGATTTTTTTAGTTTTCTTCTGTCCACCCTTGAGAGCTCGGGGGAAAGGGATTATTGACTCCAACTCATGTTCTGAAACTGAAAAGTTTTCATTAAAATCTGGAGTCGAGTTCTGTACATGACTCTGACTCTTGAACAAACTAGGACTCTGACTCTGACTAAAAGAAAAATGCTGAGGCGAAACCGATGATGCATCTTCCGCGACTTCTTGACGGTCCTCCTCAGATGGAGGTGCGGGCTCTTCATCAGTTCCGTCGGACTCTATGCTGATGCGGGATTGCTGCTTCAAGGACTCAGACGTCCTCTTCTTCTGCTGGTGATGGTGATGCTGCTCCTCTTCTTCCTCCAAGTTCTCCTCAGGTAGAGACTTGGCGACTCCTTCCTTCGGTGCCCGTGCCCGATCAGGTATGGTCACGGTCCTTCCGCTCTTGAGGGACATATGATTCACATTATCATATGAAAGGATCTCATGTTCAGATAAATAATTATCTGAATAATATACCTGATCACAAGGTCGGTTCTGGCCATGGATTATGCTGTTCGGGCTGGCCTGAACCTGCGCGGGAATTGGGGTCTTTGGCACCATCTGTTGATCATGGGTACGAGAGACACGATTCAGATCGGTTCTCATATCCAGATAGTCATTCTGGATTTATTGGACCCTATCAGACAGGGTCTGGATCGCCAAGGTGAGGGACTCCAATTCGGTGGGCTGGGCTGGCTGATTTGCGGACGAGGTTCTGTATTAGCCCTGCTGGCCATGCCGATACTGCTGCTGCTGGTAGGACGGTGCTGGGCCCTGCTGATATGTGCACTGTTGCTGCTAGTATTGCTGAGGCTGGTACCCTTGTTCGGACCTGGACTGAACAAAGCGCGGTGCGGGGACGGAGCTGGTTCCTTGGTAAGCTGGGGTAGGTCGGTGAAGTTGACCATTCCCCATCCCCGACTGTCTGCTGACGGGGTCACGGTTGTACCACAGCCCGTTGATCTCGAACACCTGCAGAGGCTCCTCGTATCCGATCTCCACTTGTGGGGGTGCATGCTGGTCCTGCTGGGTGTAAGTCTGATCTTCCACCCAACCACTCTGAGGTCCCGGTGCATGTTCCTGTACAAGATGGACTCGATGTACAGGTGCAGGTGGTGCAGAAGGGGCAGGTAGCTTCATCTTAGCTACCTTCTCAGTAAGTTCCTCCACCTGCTTCGGTAGACGTGAGAGAGACTCAAGGTCAGTAACCCTCTTGTGGATCTGCTCGACCATAGTTAACTTATCAGCAATCATCCCCATGCTGGGGATGAGGTCCTCGGTCAGATCCGCTACAGTCCTTTGGGTTGTCTCGTTGGATAGGATTGAGGGAGACAACTGATAGGCCCTAGTGGCCTGCGACCTGCCGGTTTCTGCCATCTGCTCTAGGATCTTCCATACGGCGTGCTCGTTCTTGTTCAGATAGCTTCCTCCACAGGCGGCACTGACTAACCCCTGCATATCTGGGGTTAAACCACAGAACAAGGTCTGGACTAAGATCGCCTTAGAAATGTCGTGGCAGGGACATTTCTGAACTAAGTCATTGAACCTATCCCAGGCATCATGGAAGGGTTTACTGGGTCCTTGGGAGAAACTGACGATCTTCGTTTAGTCCTACTAAGAGGGTAAAACTTCTTCAGAAATAGGTCCTTGAACTGCATCCAGGTTATACATATCACCCTTAGGTTTTTCAGCCAATGTGCTGCCTTATCTCCTAAGGTAAATGGGGTGGCTTTCAGTCTAATGTAATCTTGGCCAACATTACTATGGCTAAGATTGTTGCAAACCAGCTCAAAATCTCGGAGGAAGGTATACGGTTCTTCATGGGCATTTCCGTTGAACTTTGGTAGCAAACTAAGGAAGTGGGGCTTGAGCTCAAATGCTTCGGCGAGAACCGCTAGTGCCAACCAATTTTGTATCTCATTCTCCGCTGGGTTGTAGGCATCAACCATTGGTCGGTCGATTCCTCCTGCTACAATGATTTGTCCCATTCTAGCCGTGAGATCTGCATTTCTTTGTTTGGCTTCGGCAAGGTGATTAAGAATTTGTCGCAATTGATCCTCATCCGGTGGTGGCTGCTTAGGCGGCATCTTGCCCTCTAGTCCTGGGTATGAAACAATGTCGGTGTCAGAGGGCAAATCAAGGAAGGGATTCTTACTGAGGCGATGGTTTTCCTCGGTAAGCTTAGAGGAGAGGAAATGGTTGGTTTGAGAGTAACCACCCTGGGTGTGAGGGAACCAGAACTCAAGAGGGTCATGAGTCCTGGGTGGTCCAAGGTGCGCTTGGGTCGATGAAGAGGAGTTTCGTGGGGGGCTCATAGAGAGATTGGTGAATAAAGAATCGATATCCCCCAGTCACTCATCTTGATTTTGGCGAGAAGAAGATAGGATTTTACTCCTACCTCAAGCAAACAATTCAATCCAAGACCCTGGGTTCACACTCAACATAGTGAAGGACTCGAAATCGAGTCCAATTAATCTTGTAAATTTTAAGTGTGATTTTTCAAGCAAGATAGCAAGGATTACGCGACCTAAAGGGAAGTCGGCTCAGAGCCGGATACGTCTTCCCTGTTTAACCTGTCGCCTAAGATACCGTCGGTCCTTCCTTTCTTCGCTCCTATCCCAAGTCGATGACAAGGCCGGAACTTCACCCCGAGGGGTTACTGGCAACTTGTCGCAAAGTAACGCAATTTCATCCCTATCTACCTGAGACAGGCGGAGGCTACTTGGTACTAGTCAGTGAACCTTAAATATTCGACTTGTGATATTTGCTAGGATTAGTCGGAACGTGATATGGAAGGCGGGGATTTGGGCTCTGCCTTAAGGTTTTCACACACACTCAAGTACCCTCACTCAACCTGAAAACAAGGTCGGGGATTAATCTCCTGCAAACAGATTTTTCAATTTTATTGATTTTTTTGGTCAATAATGTTAGCAGTCCCTGTTTTAAGTTAAGTTATCACTTTGTTAATCCAACCACACAACACGCCTATCGTCCAGTCCTGATTTCCGTTTAATTAAATGTGAAAAACAGAGGGGGAAATCGAGAAAAGCCGATGCAAGAAAAACAATGATGCATATGGTGAGTTAAGGAGACTTACAGTGATCCGTTCGCTCTTTATGCAGAAAGCAAAACAGAATTGAAAACTTTTTTACACTATACGTAAATGCACGCAACAAAATCCGCTCCTAGACAAACAGTTCTATTAGCGAGTGAAGAACAAGTTGATTTGTCTAAGTCCTACGATCTAAGTGCGTCTTTTAAGTGGTTGTGTGGTCCTAAAAATTACAAGCACAAGCAATTCCTAGATTGGCTCGAGGAGCCGCTAGTGTAAGCCTAAATTACCATTCAACCACACAGCACACGAGGACACAGTTTCACAATATTTACACGCGCGAGAACCCAAATGGGAACCGCTGGAAATGATGCGAAAAAAAGAAAGAAATAAAAGAAAAGTACGAATTCTCTCTATTCACTCAATAAATTACAATGCCGAATCTTCAAAGCGTCTTCGACTCCTCGTGTTCCTCGCACAGAAATAAATTGAGGTCAGAGAAAATCAACAGAAAAAATGCAAAAATTAAAAGACAGAAAATATTCATAAGAAAACCAGGGTCAGACTACCCGGGATAGAAAAAAATCAAACACTTAAAAATAGCTGCAAATTAACCTAAGCCGTGCCTCTCCGGCAACGGCGCCATTTTGGTACCGCGGCCTGCTACCCTAGTTAATTCAGACAAATTAATGTCTAAATTATTTCTGATGTTCGTTGCAGTCCGATAACGAGAGGGAATCAAAAACCACTTTTAAATTTTTTTATCAATTAATCTCGAGTGGCAACTTTTTTTACTTGGGAAGTCCAAGGTCGAACTCAAGGAGGCAGTTGTCTCCTTAGGTTGATTTTTTAGCGAAATCCAAGTGTTAGATTTTAGAGGAATAATTTTTTGGGTCTTTTTCTATTTTTTATGCAAGACACATGCAAAAATCAGGCTAATTTAGAACTTAATTCAGATAAGTATTCAAATGAAGTCCAAAAATAATGAAAATTGGCCAGATGATGAAATATGATGTAATTAAGCTACCCTAATGTTTTTGGAATTTTCTGACACTAAATGAATTTACTGAGAATTAAAAATGAATGCAGGGTGATTTTGACTAATTTAATTTTAATAAATATCAAATCACAGTATTTTGGGGAATAAAAATTATCCTAGATAGATTTAAAGATGATGAATCTAGGAAAATTATCAGACCTTAATTTTAATGTGAAATGAACCTATTAATAATAAACTAAGGAAATCACCAAATAATTTATTTAGGCCTCGAAATGTGTGCAAATGAAATGAAATGAAATTTTTATACAAGGTGCATTTAATTATCCTAGAGCTAATGTGATTTTTTGGGAATTTTTGGAGTTACAGAGAATTTACTAATAATTAAAAGGTGAAATTGGACAAAATATCACAGAAATGAAACAATTAATTAATTAAAAATTCCACTGATATCACAAAATCATGCCAAGTGTCACATAAGATAAAGGACAAGTTAAACTACAATATGCAATTTTTGGAATTTAAAAATGATGAAATATAGACACCTAAATATGCGTGCAAAGACAGGGGTATAACTCCAATACAGAAAATAAAAATTGCTCAAATTAAAATATGCTGACAGGGACCTTAATGCAATTACCTAGAATACGGGGGTGGAATGTAAATTCTCCACTAACGCACGTGCTCCTCACGTGGGGGGCGCTTCACATGGACCAATTTGCAATTTCAGAAACTTCCCGGGGCCTCAGTGCAATTTACCTAGGCTGCACGTGCTACTCACGTGGGGCGCCTTAGGCTCGGTGACTTCAAAGGCTCGAGCGTTGGCTCGGCTGCTCTGGAGGTTCGGAGGAAGGCTCGGCGAAAGTTCGGGTGATCCGAGCTTAGAGGTCGGAGAAGAGGCTCGGATCGGGACGACGTGGCGCGATCAAGACCGTCGGATCAAGAACGATCCAACGGCTGATGGCTGATGACGCATGACGAATCAGTGACCGTTGGATCTGGATTGATCCAACAGTGCCTGGGGCTCAATGAAGAGGGCGACGTAGCGTGCTTCTGTCCGTAGGATCACTGATCGATCCAACGGCTCTTTGCTGCTCCGGCTGACGTCGACGTGGCTTGCTCCTGAGCGTGGGATCAAGGATGATCCTACAGCTCCTTTGCGAGGCTACGTGGCGTGATGCTGACCGTTCGATCAAGATGATCGAACGGTGGCTGAACGTCGTCTCCAACGGTCCTCTGCCACCTGCGGAGGAGAAGGCGGGGCTCGACGAAGGGGGGCTTGCTCCGCCCTGTTGTCCTGGCGTCTATGAAGCTCGCCAGAGGCTGTGACGTAGCTGGGTAGATGCGGGGCGAGGTGGCGAAGCGTCCGATGGTCCCAGGAGTGAAGGAAGCGCGTCGGAGCTCGATGGCGATAAAGCTCGAAGTGAGCTCCGACGATGTTCCGGCCAATCCAATGGATATCACCTGCAGGGGTTAAAGGGGTAGCCTAAGCACGCAGAAGGTCTATGGAGTTGTGCAGGGTGAACGACGAGGCCTATAACGGAGTGAAGGTGGTCCGGTGGTGGAGCTCTGCCGAGGTGGCGGCGCTGGAGTCGAGCGAATGGTGATGTGCGGTGTTTGAGGGAACGGAAGGGTGCGCGAAGATCGGAGCTCCGTCGCGGAGCTCGGAGGAATGAAGGTGGAGCGAGAAGATGAAGGTGGAGAGTGAATTAAATCGGAGAAAAGCAAAGAAAAATAAAGAAAAGATCAGAGGAGGATGGAGGTGGCTACCTGGGGATTGGAGCTCAGATTTGAGCTCCAGGTCGTCGCTCGAAGGATCGGTAGAGTCCTGAGCTTGTGCAGCTTCGCGGAGGGAGGCTGCGACACGGCGGAGTTGGCCGTGGATCTCGCCGGAGAAGACACCTGTCTTCGCTCGAAGACACGCCCGATTGATGTCACCAATCGATTGATCTGAGCTCAAGGAACCTCTCTGGAGTGGCGAATGGGCGTAACAGTGGCCGGAGGTCGAGTATTTATAAGATGAAGGAGTTGGCCGGAGTCGCTGGAAGGTGGAGTTCGTGAGGGTTGTGGAGTGACTATGGTGGGAGTTGTGGTGAGTGAGGGAGCTGGCGAGGATGAGGGGAGAGTGGGCTCCCTCGTGATGGTGTTGGTGATCGGAGAGGGTGGCTGGAGTGGGTCCGAGAATAGAAAGGGGCAGCCCCTCGCGCAAGGCTGAGCTCATGGGAGAGAGGTCGTCTGGAGGTAGGAGACGAAGTCTTGGCCGTTGGATCTTGTGATCCAACGGTCCAGATCGAAGCGCTAAGGAGCGGGTAGGATTAGATCCGAAGCGAGGCGATCAAGGGTGCTGAATACGCCACACGTCGCGTTAAAGACGAAGCGCGAGCGGGCGGCGTGGATTGAATCAAAGCGAAGCGATCTAAGGGGTGCGATTGCGCCACATGGTGCGTTGTGGAAGCAGCGTTGGCGAACGGCTGCGATGAGGACTAGATGTCGATCGAAGGGCTAAGGACATCGAGTGGATCGAGCGGTCACGATGGCATAGATCGTGTGGATGAAAATGTGGCACGTGGCGCGAAGGGAGTGATGCGGGAACCAGTGGCTATAATGAAAGGCTGGGAAGTGATCTGATGGTGGGGAATAAAGGCGCACGTGGAGGCGGCATACCCGTTGGATCTGGATGAAGATCCAACGGCTGTGGGCGCGGGCGGCTAGGGCAAGGGGAGTGGGCCGCGTGGCGCAACCAGAGGGCGCCACGTGGGCAGCTGTGAGTGGCTGAGAGGAGAAATGATTTTAGAGAGAGAAGGAGGCTGAATTTGGAAAAACTCAAAACATGAAAGTTGTAGATCTCGATGAGATCTACAAGTTTCATGTGACTAAAAATGGAGATGAGGTCAAATATGATACAAAAATACATGAATACAAATATACACATATATAGTATACATAGAGGCCCAAAAATCCAACTTTTCCTACGACCTCCAAATTGGTTGAAATTAGTCTCATTTTAAAGGTCTTTTAATGTGTATTCATCTGAAAGTAGGTAGACCTATTTTGGAGGTTGTATGAGGGAATTATGGGCTTTCTAAGATCCAGAGGTTCTAGGGCTTTATTGGATGCTTTTACAAAGGGGATCTCTGAACTTCTTCCTTATATTATTAACTAAAGGTGTATATAATATAAGGGAGATGTTATTTTATAGGTGGATATTTTACAAGTGATCTTGGCTTCTTATTTGATGCAAATGGAGTGCTAAAATGCATATATTATGAATGCATGTATGAATGCTAATTGTGCAAGATAAAGGGAAATATGCTGCTATTTATTCGGGAACAAGCCTCTATTTTCAACTTTTAGAGTGATGAATCACGGATTCATCAATGGTACCCGCGGTCCAGTAAAGAAGCACGCCGCCGATCGCCGCGGAGAGAAGCTGCTCGACCGGTCATAAACAACGTCGCAGCTTGCCACCCATCAAGCAAAGCTCTCACTCGATCCTCCAGTGTCCTACAAATGACTTTTCCCCTATAGGAAGTAGTTAGGGGGATACCCAGGTATGTGGCCGGCAGGCATTGGCTAAGAATGCCAATGCGGAGGGTAGAACTGAAGGCGTCCGGATAGTATTTTGGTCTAATGATCTTGCTTTTCCGAGCATTCATCTGGAGACCGGAAATCAGATAAAACTCACTAAGAATATCCTTGATTGCCAATAGTGAACTAGTGGAGCCTTTGCTGAAGAGGAGGAGATCGTCCCCATATATAAGATGGGCAGGGGCCTTGGTCCTGCCCATACCCATGGGCTTGAAACTGCCAGCCATCACCACCATCTCAAGAAGGCATGAGAGGGATTTCATACCTATGGTAAAGAGGAGCGGACTTAGGGGGTCTCCTTGTCTCAACCCGCGCGTGCCGTGGAAAAGCCCAAACGGGGCGCCATTGAGCATTATGGAAAAGGAAGCCGTAGATATGCAATTGTTGATCCAGTCGATCCATGTATCATCAAAGCCCATGCCTTTTAAAGATTGGAGGATGAAGGAGTGCTCTATCGAGTCAAAGGCCTTTGTGAGGTCAATTTTTAAGCAGGCCTTATTGGCGCAACTTCTTCTGTTAAAGCCACATAGGAGTTCCTGCGCAAGCCGGGTGCTATCTCCAATGGATCTTCCTCGAATGAAAGCCGTCTGGTGCACAGAGATTAGGTGAGGGAGAACTTCCGCCAAGCGCGCGCCTAGCATCTTAGCAAAAATTTTATAAATGATATTGCAACAAGCAATGGGTCGGAAGTCACCGAGTCTAGAAGAGGTTGAATTTTTTGGGACCAACGTGAGGAAGGCGTGATTGCTTTGCCTAACCATGTTCCCGCCTTTACAAAGGAAGTCCATAGCCGTACAAATGTCTGCTTTGATGAGGTTCCAATGCAACTTGAAGAAGCTAGCGTTGAACCCGTCAGGCCCGGGGGCCTTATTCGAGGCGATGGAGCGTAGGGCCTCCCAAATCTCCTTCTCGCAGAAGGTGCGTGACAGCCAGTTCCTGGCTTCCACCGACAACGTGCATCTGGTAGTGGGAGGAGCCGGTCTTAGCGGGCGCGGGAGCTCGAGACCCAGGAGCGCAGAGAAGAACTTGACCGCCTCGTTGACGATCTCCAATGGTTTATTAATTATTGACCCATTGGCATCCAAAAGGATCGGGATGTCATTTCTATTAATGCGTGCTTTAGCTGCAAGGTTGACGAATTTTGTGTTTCTGTCATCTAGTCTTAGCCAATCAATACGGCTCTTTTGTCTCCAAGCGGATTCGAGATCGTTTTGTAGACTTATAATGTAATCTTTGGTCTCCTTTTCCAAGGCCGCCAGCCCCGGGTCCAGAGGGTCTACAGATAGTGCGCTTGTGATAGAGTTGAGGAAGGTAGTGGCATCTCTCTCCTCCTTGTAGACGTTACCATCAGCCGCCGCCCATAATCTAAGGGCCCGCTTTACATTCTTCAACTTAGCGGCCACACGATAAAGAGGGTTACCCCTGACCTCCCTATTCCATGCGGCCTCCACAACATCTGCATATCCAGGTCGGCCCTGCCAGTAGGTGAAGTATCTGAAAGGCTTTGGTCGAGAAGCATGTTGAGAGAGCTCGACCGTGAGTAGAAGGTGGTCACTCGACGCCAGGGCCGAGTAAACACCTTGAGACTGCGACATCTTGGTAAGCCAATCATTGTTAACAAAAGCACTATCCAACTTGGCAACAATTCGAGAGGCGCCGATGGATGAATTTGACCACGACCATGAATTCCCGCAATTATTGAGTTCAAACAAGGCACAGTTGTTGATACAATCATTAAAATCCTCCATAGGTCCCCTTTTGGGTAGCGTACCTCCCAGCTTTTCGTGATCGTAGCGAACCACGTTGAAGTCCCCAATTACTAGCCAGGGAGAGTTGACCTTAGTTGAAGTTTGCGCTAGTAGTTCCCAAAGATCCTTGCGCTCCGTGGAGGAATTGGCCCCATATATCACCGTCAGAGTAATATACATTCCTCCCTTGTTATGGCAATCCAAGGTGATAGCTTGGGAGGTAGAGTTTATGGGGGTGCAAGACCAAGCACTAGTTCTCCATAGAACATATATCCGACCGAGCGGAGTCTCATTGTGAGTGAATGCCCAATCTTTTGGGATTAGAGATGCGAATTTCGACCTCGAATCAGACCTAATTTTGGTCTCCACCAGACCAATCAGTTCGGCATTGTTTCTAACGAGGTCCTGAAATAGTGACCTTATTTTTCTTGCCTTATTCAACCCACGTGTGTTGCAAACTGCAACCTTCATTGGGGGAGGGTGTGTGTTGGAGCTTCCTGCCCCGAGGTTGAAGTATGAGGCCTATGACCCTTCTTCTTTCTATGCATTGCTGTGTTCCAGGCAGGATTGTCTGTTGTCATGAATTGTGGGAGGGGTATATTGTCATTTGAAATTTCGATCCCCTTGTTCGGTGTTGACCCCTCCGTAGCTGAAGGATATGCTCTTTGATACTCCAGCGTGGGTCTATTGAGGTCCAGTTTATGTGAGCTTTCCGGGTCTGGAGGTCCCTGGGTTGGCTTGCGTGGGTTCGCAATTCTCTTGTGCAGCAGCAATCTGTGTCCAAAAGGGAGGCCACCTGAAGTTCTACCTTGTGGCACAGGCTTCCTACTCTTTGTTGGCAGAGGTTTTCCCCCTTGTTGCGGGATGGCTTGGCTGCTGTTGAATGGAGAGTTGCCGATGGGCTCTGTGCGGCTGGTTGAGGCATAGGAATCCTTCTGTAGCTCCTGGGTTTCAACCTGCACAGAGACCTGGTGATGTGCATTGGTCTCAACTGTTGTCTCATTAGCACCCCCTGGGTTTCATAAGGCCCCGGGTGCACAGAGACCTGCTTGGCGAAGCTGTCAGTAATGAGGAGGCTCAGTTGCAATGGACCACCGTTTCAATCTGTCCATGGTTGCTGTTGAAAGCATGCTCACCTTTTTCGAGTGACAGCGAAGTAGACAAAACCCACCCAACTACTGACACACACACACAAGTGACAAGACGTACTAAACAATGCCATTTGCCATCTCATCTTCCCCCACAGACAAAGAAGAGCACACCACTGCAACATCTCCATCACCCCAACCAGATAAGCCCTCACCCAAAGCACAGCAGCAGGAGAGAGACCCACCACACCACAGTTCTCGTTTCCTTTTTGGTTCCTTCTTCCCATTTCAAACCCCTCTGCCCACTTTTACCAGTGTTATTATTATTATTATTTCCTTTTTAGGAGGGCACCTCCTTTTTTTGCGGTTCTTGAACCCCTGCTCCCCAAAAAGTACAGATGTTCTCAGGTCTGATCCACCACCAGGAACCTTCCCAGGAGGAGATCCACGTGCCCAGCCTCGTCCTCACCGCGGATCCCAAACCTCGCCTCCGATGGACGACGGATCTCCACGAGCGGTTTGTGGACGCCGTCGCGCAGCTCGGAGGGCCCGAAAGTCGGTTCCTTTTCCTGTCTTTATGTGTTGATATTTGTGGGTTTTCTGATTTGAGGCTATCTGAGTTGATTTGGTGTCGTGGGTAGGCCATATTTGGTGGAATTTTACATGCTCCCCTATATTCGTTGTTTGGATGCTATGTCTGAGTTGTCCTGTGCACTTCAGCTCGTGATGCTGACGTTTAGTTTGTTATCGCTCCAAGGACATAGAGCTTTGTTGGTTTTATATATTGTTTCCTAATATTGATGGTCAGTTTGGGGTAAGTGCATGTTAGTGCATGTTATAATCTTGTCTTGCAATTTTGCTTGCCTTTAACTGATCGTCTTTTTACTGAAAAGGAACAGATAACAGATAGAAAGATCAGGATTTATGTTTAATAAGGCTTCAAAATATATTTCACATGTTGATCAAGTCTTCAAAATGGGACAAATAAAGAACTAGGATGTGAACATGAATGAAATGGGACAAATAAAGAAGTAGGATGCGGACATGAACTTCGGACTTACAGAACTGGGGTTCGAATTTTAGCCATTCCCCATTATGTAATAAAAGGACTTCAAACTTGATTCAACCAAAAACTGTCACTTATCGATTCTTTTACTCGTCCATTTATATAAGCTAGAGGGGCCCAAAAAGTGGACTTGCATAGAGAGGGTAAAAAGATCTCCAGCTGGTGTCCAGAAATTTCTCGCAGAAATAACCCTTTCTCAGTCTGACACGTGTCAAAAAAATGAGGGAAATATTAGAGCAAATGGGTTTAGTAGGGGTGGAATAGAATATATTGGTGCCAAGGGAACTTGATAGATTGCATTTGGTACGGAGAAATGTAATCTAATGCTAGAAGGCATAGCGGGTAGTTTGCAAAGAATGATCATGATTCGAAGTTAAGGTTAGGAAAGGAAGGCTGAGAGCTAGATCGCAAATCAAGGGATTATTATCTAGATAGGAGTAGTTAGAAGACAGAATAGAAGACGCTTAATATATTAGGGTCAAAGCAGAAGCCAACGGCCCGAGGATTCCGTGGGCTCATCCTATCTCGACAAATGGGAGTAGTGGGAACATACGACCGGGTAACATCTACCAATGAAAGGCCACTTATGGGCTTTGCGGAGAGGGTAGAGGCGGCAAAGAGTAGTAGACTATAAAATCTAACTAAGAAAGATTGATGAAGAGGGGCTATAATTGAAGATACGGATAGGGGCTCTGTTTCCTAAAACACGAACATGGGACTAGCCATTTGCACCTGCGTATACACACTCTTTTTATTTTCGAAGTAGATACATATGCCTTAATGGCTCAAACTGACTAGCGAAAAAAGTTGGGTGAGGTTGACCTTCCATTTTCCAAGTCTCTCTATAGCCCTTCCCTCAGTCGCATGTCCTAGTCGACCAAACGAGACATCCCAGGGGGTGGACATCGAGTGCGAGGTAGATGAAGGCATGGAAAAGAATCATAACCATGTGGTTAGAGTCAATCTCAGTGGATTATAATCCACTCAGAAAAATTCCCTCTTTCCCAAAAGGACCTAAGACGGGGAAGACAACCAACGAAGGTCATAGCCAAATCTGGTCAACCTGACTACCCATATTTGTCACGAAGGGGCCGAAGCAAAGAGCACATCCATACGTCGTGATGGACTTTCCCGGGACGAGGCAAGACATCAAGAATATAGCGAAGCAAGAACTTGGGCAACATTGTAACAAATAGGGGTACCTTGCTAAGAATGATCAGGATTTGAAGTCGAGGTTAGGAAAGTAAGGCTGAGAGCTAGATCACAAATCAAAGGATTATTTAGATAGGTATATTCTAACAAATACTGCATTTCCCCCCTTCTCTTTGTATCAAGGCCCTAAATGTCGGTTTCGGTCACCATTTCGGTATCGACAAAAACAGAATTTCGATGGAATTTCGGTGGAATTTCGACTGAAATTTCGATCATTTCGGTCATTTTTTGTACTAGGGCCCCCATATTTCGGTCATTTCGGTCATTTCGGTCGAATTTCGATTTCGACTGGATATCGATATTCGACAGAAATTCGATCGAATTTCGCTGAAATTTGAGGCCATGCTTTGTATCTTCTTTATTTGCCACACATCAAAGTTGATATTGGATGTCTTGATGTACTCTTGTTCATTGGTGAAAATATCTATTGAGGTGGTGGTGGTGGCATTTGCTTTTGGGGGAGGATTGATACAATATTCGAATGGGTTCTTTCGCTTTGAGTTAAGTAACCAACTTGAGACAAAATGAAGATATCATGCTTGGCTATAGCCCTCAATGGGGACTTCTGTAGGGCATGCCATCCCTTGACCTTTGAAATTGGATTGTTAGAGCAAAAAATGCAAGACCTCCTGAAACTACTGAAAACCTTGGCAACAATAGAGGAGCCCATAAGGGTAGATCGAGATCACATGATTTGGAAAGGCATGAAATTCTAAGTGAAAAAGGCCTATAATCTTTTGGCTAGACATGACATGCAAATATGCAATAGTGCACATATACAGTGAGAGTCAGCCGTGTGGTATAGAAGGCAAGAGTCCCGCTAAGAATGAATATATTCATGTGGCTCCTGAGAAGAGGGGGAATCTTGACTTTCATGTTTCAGTGTCTGCTTTGTAGAAAAGAAAACGAAGACATTTCCCACCTCTTCTTCAAATAAGAATTAGCATGGGACATATGGAGTGACATAGGAATATCCTAAATGGGCTACCTTAATGAACAAAATTTTTAGTACAGCTTCATAGAGGCAACATATTACTCTAGGAATGATAAAATGAAACTTTTGCGACCATCTGGACCATGTGGATAACTAGAAAATGGAACGTTTTTAGAGACATTCGGTTCTATATGGAAAATATTTTGGCGCATACACACTCTCTTAAGTGTTTATGTGTGGATACACACGTAAAGATCGGATTCGGAATGATGCAATCAGAAAGAAAGTTGGTGTAGCTCCGATCGATGATAAGATGCGAGAAAACCGCTTAAGATGGTTTGGTCATTTGCAAAGAAGATCAGCTGATGCATCAGTTAGGAGATGCGAGTGTTGGGATGTTGAGCCGGCTAAGAGAGGGCGAGGACGGCCTAAGAAGTGTTAGAAAGAGACCATACGAAGGGATCTTAGCTTTATGGATATAAGCCCGAGATTGACTCAAAATAGATCTGAATGGAGGCAAAGAATCCATGTAGACGACCCTACTTAATTGTGGGAAAAGGCTTTGTTGTTGTTGTTGATACACACTCTCTTAAGGACTAGAAGGATTACTTGTACCTTGGTTAATGTCAGTTAAATAAATAGGTCTTCTGGGATGGGTGGCAGGGTGCTCATCCTAATATTTTCTTAACAAACATAGGGATGCAACTATGCAGTTTTCATGGTTTAGAGGAAAAATATAGATCGGATTTTATATTTAGATGGAGCCTTAGGAGTTGAAAACAATAACATCTCTCTAACTTTTCGTTGTTTCTATCAACAAAATGGTGACTCCAATATCTGGATGCATACATGTCTGTGGTCCTGTGGTAAAAACATCTAATTTCCGTGATAATCACAATAATATATGTTATGTCCCAAAATGGTTGTTTGTATTAATGACTCGTGTGCTAATTAGTAGCTTCCTAAGGGCTAGTTTGGTAACTGGAAGAACTTTTGTGTATTAACTTCTGTGAAATTTGATTAAATTGTATTTCTATTTGGTAGATTTTACATATTAGAAGCTAGGATAACATGTGTTGTGAATTTTTTTGTCCAGCAAAAACATGTGTAATTATGAGCTAGATGTGCAGTATGACAATTCGGTGCTTGTCCTTGGTTCTTATAAAAGGTTGTTAATTTGATTAGATTTGGAGGTAGATTTTGGAGGTAACGGACTTTCTTGTTAAAATGATTATAAGAAAAATAAATGAGCCATTTTAAGTTATTAAGTTTGATGCTCTTTCTTAGAAAGGCGTTGATTCTCAACATGGTGGGTGGCAGCCTTGAGGCACCTCTCGACATTGTTGTCTTCACGCCTTCAGGCAAAGTGTGACTTGGCACCTTCAACCTTCTTCCAGTATTGCTCCTCCTAATAGACACCTCGCTCATTGAGCTCCAAATCAACGGGGTGCCACCATTGTTCGAGCCAACAAGCCGATGGCCACGACGCGAAGGGGGGGAGAGGGATGAAGGATATGGGTGGTTGGCAATGCTTGGTTTGGGAGGAAGGGGTGCAAGGGGGGAGACTGAGATGAGAGAGGGGCATGGGGAAAAGTGGAGCTAGGTGAAGCATTGGTTTTCTCATAATCACCAAGGGTTGGTGGGTTGAGAAAACCTAGGTTTTCTTGGTTTTTTTGGGTTATGTTTATCCTAATTGCCTAACAGGTTTAATGCCTCTTTTGAATTGTTATCCTAGTTGTCAAACTAGGCATAAAAGGTCCTCTATACCATGTAGGGATTGTTTGGGTTATGTTATCCTAGTTGCCTAATAGGTTTGATGCCTTTTTTGAATTGTTATCCTAGTTGTCAAACTAGGCCTGACGGGGAACTCTATACAATGTAGTTCCATGTTATAGGTGGAATAATTTATTTTTATGGTTTATATCCGTTGAAAATAACTATTTAACCCCTTTTTGGCGAAATGGAAGAAGACGACTTCTCTGGAAGTAGCATTTCCCCAAAAATCAATATTTATTTGTGGAGTTAAATAACCATGAGGAACCTTCATTCTAAGATGTTCTTCACATAACAACCAACTATGGACAAGATTAATAAATGATCTAGTTTACATTAATTTCCTTTGACATCATTATTATCATTTTTTTCCTCGGAGATGGATACTGAGCCTGCACATACTTGAACTTCCCGCTCCTCGTTAGTTCTGACGTGCCCATATGTTTGTTAAGATATTCTGTATTTCTTGCTTATTAGTCTGTCTCAGTCCCGGGCTCATAGTAGTGTGGTCCACATCCTTCAGGAATTTCAATCTGATCCAGTTTTATGATCCCCATGTACCTATCTGGGTATTTGAAATAGGTTGTACTTGGAGTACTGTCTAAACTCTCTGTGGGTAGGGTTCTCTGTATCTATTTTCCCCCAATTTCCATATATAGTGAAATGATCGCTGCTGCCTGAGGACATAGCCCTGTTAAGGTGAACCTCGTAAATCAGTTTGCACGTGGTTTGCTTGTTTGTGTTTTCTTCCGCTACTCGCAGCATTTATAATAGATGAATTCATGTCAAAGCAACCCCACAAGAAACAAAAAAAAAACAGAAAACTTTGTACTGAGACTGCTTTGATATCCAATGCTGTAGCGAATGAGAATTTTGAATTCTGATCTGCTTTGCACGTTTTATTTTTGCACTGTTGATCAATACTTTTTTTTGAAAACAGAACGATTCGGGGGAGACACGTGGTGGTGTTCGCCCCAATTTTATTAAAATCGATCAATACTTTACCCCGCTCCAAACTTATGCACGTCTTTAATCTATTATCACACAACAATGTAGAAGCCACTCCCAAAACAATCATGCGTACAATGGGCGTGAAGGGGCTAACTCTGTTTCATTTGAAGAGTCATCTTCAGGTAATGTTTGTTCTAGTGTTTCTGAGTTTGCCAGTGGTTATGTGCAGCTTCTGCTATTTTGATGACTTTTGAGATGTGGTTTAACTTCAAAAAGCGATCAGTTTATGCATAATTTTGCTAGAAACACATTGTCATGATGAATGGTTGAAATCCTTATTTTAACCTAAGTTTTATTAGGATTAAAATATGTGTTTCCTAATCATGTGCTATGAATGATGGTTAAGGGAGCCCAAGCTATCCATTACCATCCACACTGAATTTAATCTTCATGTTATAACCTGAAATAATAATTTAATAGGTAGCTTCTGTATCACTGCTTTGATAATGTTATTGTGGAATTTATGAAATACCAGAAAAAAGGGAATAACAGATGCTATTCTAGCTGGACGATAAGGAAGGAATTACCGTCAGAAGTTGGATGCTATCACATGGTTCTTAATCCACATTTCTCTACCGTTTAGGTCTTTCTAATGTTTTCTATGCTCAACAGCACAGCTTGGTGCTTATTTTTCTTGCAAAAAAAAGGTTTGGTGCTTATTTGGACACACAATTTCAATCATTGTGGAATGAACATTTGGATAATCGTCTTTCTCCAAAAACATCAGGTTTCTGTAGGAAAGCTAACAAAATGTGATATTGTCAATTGATTTTTATAAAAGAAGCATGGAATCTTTTAATATAAATGAACGCAAGAAAATATCTGTTCATAGATGGATAATTTTTCGTTGAGATGGGATTTACGAGTACTGGAATATTGTCGAGGAACAACTTCCCCATATGTGTACCAACTAGCAGCAGATGTATATAAACAGTTTGAGAGCATTAGTTATTCATGTACTGCCACCCTCCAATCCCTTTGAAGCTTGTTCTTTCCCCTCTCTTGAATTTCCTCTTATCTTGCCATCAAAGAAAATAAACAGTTCAGCTGGGTTATACCTGTTTAATTAGATTAGTTAAAAGAATAAGCTAAAATATAAGGATATGAGAATTGCAATATATCAAACAAAAGTATTTAAGTGTCTTCAATTGTCCAGCACATCATCCATGTAGAACACCAAGATTATGTAACACCAATGAGAAGTGGGTAATCTTTTAAAAAAAAGAGAAGTGGATAAAGCCTTGTACATCCTATGCCATGGAATTACCCTGGACAGGAATTCGACTTGAAGATGCTCTCAATTGTATCTCTTTCTTTGTGAACTCAACTTGCAAGGCTTACAGAAAAAGGACTTCTATTTTCATTGGTAAATAAACCGGGCATACCAAATCGGATTCTAACAGCTATATCAAAATCCAATTCTGATCCATGAGAATCAGACTAAATTATATATATTTTTATCCAAGTTATTCATGCAGATAATATTGGACCATCGATGCCCATCATCTGGCTCCCTCCATGTTCTTCCCACCCCCTTGCAATGAGAGGGGGTCTCTGTCCAGCCTCAAGTAGATCTCCAGTGATATACATGTCTATTAAACCAATCCAGTTGACATTCAGGAGCTGCATCTATAAAAACAAAATTCTAATTATCCTGATTGCAGTTCTAATCAAATAACATGAGAATGGTTACCAGGATGCGTGGCTATTGATTTCTCTAATCTCAATCTTATGTATGAGTTCATTTGCATTTCCATGGGAGAGTTTTCAACTAGGAGGTTGACTAGATCTAGGAGGAAGCAAGTAATCAGAAGAGATAAGGCAGTGCTAGGAATTTGCTAGATTCAATTTATGTTGAAGTAGCCATGACTGTTGCATTTTGTATTTTCTAAGATTGAGGTACTAAGCTTCAAAAAAAAGATTGAGGTACTAATGGAGATCTTTGAAATTTAATAGCAAGCTGCTGAATTTTGCATATTTTGTTCATTTATGCAGAAGTACAGGCTAGGCAAACAATCTGGCAAGGAAATGGGCGAACAATCTAAGGATGGTGAGTCTTCTCCTTGGCATGTTATTATATGCATTTGGCTTGTGCTCCCCTGCTAGATTAGTGCCATATAATGTGATCAATGCTTTTTCATTCTTGATTGATTCTAATTGCAACTTAAATTTCTTTTTTCTTTGATCTTAACTGCCAAGTTTTAACGTAACATGCAGTTTTTTCTGGGTCAAGTGACCATCATTCTTCTATTCATTTACATTGCCCCACCAGTTTAACAGTTCTGAATATGGCTAGAACCTGTGAAATGGTCATTGTCTTATATCCAAGGCTGCACATTAAGAGAGTGGGAATATGCAGATGCAATCATAAATTGGAAGTTTATTACGTAAGGAAAGTTTTCTTACTTTTCTTCACATAATATAATTATTTATTTAAACCACATAATATTATTGTTAGGTGCTCTAGGGAAAGAGTTGTGTAGATATCATAAAACTATTATGTGAATACAGTCATATGGGAAGTAATATAAAATATTCGTGCTTTCTTTGTTTTGAATTGTAATATTTAAATTAATGGCAATACCAAGTAGATTCCGGTATTTGCTTTTATGGATGCAGGGTTTGGTTATTTTCTTCTGTTAAAAATATATTTTTGTGAAATAAGAATAAATAACATCTT
This sequence comes from Ottelia alismoides, assembly GCA_037367405.1. Classification (NCBI taxonomy): domain Eukaryota; kingdom Viridiplantae; phylum Streptophyta; class Magnoliopsida; order Alismatales; family Hydrocharitaceae; genus Ottelia; species Ottelia alismoides. Next base: position 176,978 of record JAZKJV010004371.1, on the reverse strand, counting down.
ATAATCTATGCACACTATTATAAATTAACATTTTCTTGCATTTTTAAATGCTAGCTATTATATTTTCTTGCATTTTGTTCAAATATTCGACCCTACTTAATTGTGGGTGTTGAGTTGTATTGCTTAAATGGGTAAACGGGTCTTTGGATGAGGGACCGTTTACCCACCATCTTATAAAATGTACTCATCCCCCCTCCTTTCTAATTGACCTAGTGAAGAGAGAGCCCCTAATCTCTAGTGAGGGAGATTAGGGCTTGTGTGTGCTCCTGTGGTTTTTCCCTCATTGTAGGGTTTCCACATAAATCCTGGTGTTAATCTTCGTGCTCTATAATCTTTGTTTGTTACATGGTATCAGAGCCACGATTCAGACTCGTTTTTTTCGATCTGAGTGCATCCCTTGATCTCCATCTTCTGCCCTAGCCCCGCCTATCGCCTGAGGCCTGTAGCCCATTCCTCGCCTGACGCCTGCCGTGCGCCCACCGTGGGTGCCCTAGCCCCGCCTGAAGACCTCCCCCGCCTGACGCCTGCTCTTCCCAACCTTGGGCGGCGGCGGCACAGAACAAGCCTCCTGGCGCGCGTGAAGATCTCCCAAGCGCGCCCTCCTGTGAAGACCGCCCTCCCGCGCTCGTCTCCCCTTCCTGGCGCGTGAAGACCCCCCTCCCGCGCGCGTGTTCCACAGTGGTGTCCCTCAGTGCGTGAAGACTCCCTGTGTGGGGTTCTGTCCCAGCGTGTGGAGCCCCCCCTGCGTGGGAAGGTCCTTGTGTGTCCTTGGCACATAGCAGTGGCCCGTGCAGGTCTTTCTGTCGCCCCTGCGTGGTACTCACTTCCCTCCTGTCTGTGCTGGTGTTGTTGCTTTGAAGCTCCCTCTGTGAGTTTTTTTATAGCAATTTTCCGCTCGTGATTGTGGTGTGATTGTGTGATGAATCTCAGATTCACCATTCTAAGTCTCATTAATTAAAGCTCAAGTCCCTCAAAATCAATTGCATTTCTGCATTTATTTTGCATAATTAGCATCCGGGCATGATTGCATAAGAATTACATTTTAGCATTAATTTCTGCATAAAATAAGAAGCCAAAAATCCAAGCCAGAATTGACCTGTAAATAGCCTAACTTCCCCTATTTTTTAACTCCTTCATGCTGACACCGCATACCACAAAATCGCTTCCACTGTGTACACATCACTAACAAGAATAAATAAAAAAATACAAAAAAATAATTAACCCTGGTAAGTGGACCAAAAACCCAAACCCTAGTTTCAGGATTTTCGGACTAAAAGCCACAGATCTTCCCCATCCAGTGTCCGATTTGATCCTACTCACTTTTGAACTAATGCACATTCAATTACCTTCAAAACAAGACCAAGTTCAAGTGAATCGGAGCTCGTATGTGAAAGTTGGGTTTTGGGCCTCTTTTGTGCATTGTATTTTCGCGGCTTTTTGACCTGTATTTTATGTATTTATTTTCTTTATTAAGAAAAATCCAAAAAAATTAGATTAAGGTCTCTTTTATTTATCTTTGAGTTTTCCTTATTTTTCCGGATTTTTATCGTGTTTAAAAATGACAAAAAATTAGAAAACCCAAAAATCAAGGTATTCTATGTACATGGGATGCCCCAAAAATGCACTTTTCACATTTGACCGAATTTGGCTTTGATGTCTTCATGAAAGTTGTAGATCTCGTCGAGACGAGCATTTTTCGTGAAGAAACTTTTTTGATCCGAGGTCATTTGCCATTTCTTTTTGATTTTACAAAACATTTATTTTTCGAATTTTCTGGAGGTGACACGTGGCAGCCCCAGAGGCCGCCACGTGTCATGGTTTTTTCGCCTTGTTAAATCTCGTTTTTAATAAAAAAAAAAAATTAATTAAAAATCGAAGCACGTGCGAAGCACGTGCCCCCAGGCACGTGCCCCTCACGTGCTCCGCCACTCTCTCACACTCCCCGCCACGTGGGGCCTCGTTGGCCGTCCGATCTCGGCCGATCGGACGGCCAGAGGTCGTCATCTTCAACCTCCAACTGCCCCCGATTCCTCCGCCGTTCCCCTTCGTCAACATCCCGCGCCGCCACCCCAAACTTCGCAACCTCCGCCCGCTTATCTCGCCGACGAACCCCCCTTCTATCTCGCACCTGCCCGACCTCCCTCTCCGCTATATATACTCCATCGCCGCCCCCTTTCTCAGGTATCCGCCGATAAACTACAAGATCAGAGGAGCGGCGGTGACAGCGCCTCCTCCTCGTCTTCTCCGGCGAGGTCCGAGTCCCTCCGGTCTCGTAACGGCCCACGACGACCCCCTTCGCTGTAGCTGCTCCGCTCCGCTACTCGCGTCGAGCCAACGACGTCATCTTCTCCGACCACGTCTTCTCCGCCATCGACAACGACGCCGACCCACTGCACCGCCGACATCGACGACCTCGCCGTCATCCTCGCCAACGCCCCTTCAACGCCTCCTGGGCCTAGCTCCGACTCCGACAATCGGCATCAAGCTTCTCCGCCACGTCAACATCAACGCCTCCGACGACGACTACGACAACACCGCCTACGCCTCCGCGGGGAACCCCTCCGCCAGCGCTCCAGAGCCACCGTCGGAGCTTCGCCTGACGCTTCCACCACGCTGGGAGGGGCTGGACTCCGCCTCATCCGGCCCGCCAAGGCCGAGCCCCGCCAACTCGCCGCCGGGCTCAGAGCCCGAGGCCCCAGCACGCGCGAAGCGCGTGCGTGGGGAACTTCTGGCGCAAGTCACCCAGGTCACGTGCCTGGCACGTGACCGTGGGTAAATTACATCCACGCCCCCGGAGGTCCTCTCTATTACGCACAAGCCCCAGCCGACCAGGGGTCACGTGCACATCACGTGGCCACTTGGTAATTTGCAGAACCCCCCCCTTCTGTTTAGGTAATTATTATTAGGTCCCCTTCTGCACTCTTATCTTTTTTATTTTTAATTATGTTGCACATATACCCCTGTGTTCTCCAGTCATTTTAGAACTATTCTCCACATCATTTTATTTAGTTAAAAATAGCATTTTGTTCATCTCTTAATTCTCTACATTTTGACATGCTGTGGATATTTTTATGAATTACGGTTGATTAATAAATAATTGTTTTACGAAAATTGAGATATTTTGCCCAATCTGTGCTTGGAAATTTGTAGTTAATTAACCGTGACTCTAAAAATTCCCCAAAAATCACAGATCGTAGAGATTAGGTTGATTAACATTGTGCCCAAAACTCATTGCATTTGCATGCATCATTTGCCCTATAAAAATCATTTTGTGCATTTCAATGTTTGATTTTTAATAGGTATCACACCTTACATTTTTGTGATCTAGGATTTTTCTGGGATCCATCACCTAGTGATAGATCTTAGATATTTTTAGTTCTCGAAAAAACGTAGGTTTAATATTTATTAAAATTAGATATTGAAAATTCATTCTGTTTGCATTAAAAATTCATAAAAAATTCACATTGCATCTAAAAATTACAAAAAAATTACAGTGCACTCATTTCATCACGTTTTACACTGTGGCCAATTCTCGTATTTTTCGGACATTGTTTGACTGAACATTTACATTTTAGTCCCTAAAATAGGCCAAATTTGCATTTTGCATTCCATCTTGCATTGAAAAATTCCAAAAAAATACCGCCTTGAAAACCGAACTAAAAATTGGATAGACATTAATCTAGGTTGTTTCTTTGCCTCCTTGTGATCGACCTTGGGACTTGCCCAAGTAAAATAAACATAAACCACGAGATTAAAAATTGAATCATTATTTTTGTGGTTATTTCTTGACTGTCTCCGATTGCCGCCTACAACGAACAACTTCATTAATTTCACGCACGAAGATAAAAACGTTTTCTTATCGCGGCTTTTGCGGGCTCGTCAGATGGCGCCGTTGCCGGGGAGGCAAACGGCTTAGATTTTATTTTGAAAATTTTTGTTCGGTTTTCCGAATTCGGGTAGTCTGACCCCCGAATTTTTTCATTGTAAATCCCATTTTATTTCTTGTATTTATTTTTCAGCATTTCTTTCATTTATTTTATTTTTGATTATTTTTTTTGAGTCACTCTCTTACAATCTCTCTCTTATTTTTCTTGCGAGGTAACCGACGCACGTGGAGCGGTTTTTCAAGGAACCGACGCATCTTCACCGACACCCGAAGAAACCGCAATTAAATTAAGATCGAGTCGAGTCGTGAGAGAGAGTAGAGTCTAGGTTTTTAATTTCCGCATTTTTATTTTCTGCTCATTTATAGCGGTGTCCGTTTGGACTCTCGCGTGTGTACAAGGACATTGAACTTTATTTGTGGTGTGTCGTGGCCTGTTTCACTCTCCGGAGAGGGTGGGGCCCGACTTGAGTGGTGATTAGGATAGACCTGCACATACGGCTCTTAGAGCATTTATATTTTTGCTTGTGCTCGTAGGATCTTAAGCCACACTGCACTCTAATCAAGACGCACCTTAGATCGTTCAACTTAGCCAAAAATTTAACTCAATTCTTCCCGCTAATAGAACTTTCTGCTTAGGTGCGGTTTTCTTCGGCTTGCACGCATTTAGTGTAAATTTTCAATTCTGTATTGCATCCCACATGGAGATTGCGAGGAGGCACTGTAAGTCTTCTAACTGAGCATTCATCATCGTTTTCCGCGTGCATCGGCTTTTCCCGAATTCCTCTCTCTGGTTTTATCACATAAGTCTAAAGGAAATTGGGACTGGACGGTAGACGTGAATTTGAGTTCACCTAAATTCTACAGTGATCGCCTTAATAAAACTGGGACTGCTAAATAAAGCCGATCTAAAAAATCCATAAAATCAAGAATTTCTGCGGGAGAGCAACCCCGTCATTGTTTGATTTTATCTTGCAGCGAGGAGAGAGACGCACACTAGGATAGAGCCCAGCTCCAAACCTAACAGTTCGTTTAAACGGCTTGCAAGATTGAATTTATCACCAACTAAAATTGAAAAGATAATAGCCGAACTCTTACGGCTTCATTGTGTGAGTTGGTGAACCCGGGGTTTGAATTGTGTTTGCATTGGTGTGCGTGAACCGATTTCAAGATCAATAGCCGCACATTCGATAAAAAATCTCTTTACTATCCCGTGCAATCATCTCTTCCCTATCTTGAATTAAACCTCATAATGGAATTCTTGTCCAAAAACTCTCACAGATCCGACTCCCCATTCCTCTCAAAAATGACCGAACACCCATCGAAATTATACTATGAAAATGAATTCGTGTCGGTTAGACCCAAAACCCCTCCTCCAAGAAATTCTCAACCACCATCTCTTTTCACCAATTCGATAAGCTTCATGAACGACAACCTCTTCTTCAGACATGCTCCACCATGCCAAGATCCGACCACTCATGATCAAAGAAATAAATTTTACTCGGATCAACTCCACATGACTAGACCTTATGAGCGGCCTCCTTCCATTATTTTTGAGGAGAAACTTTCAGAAAATACTGAGCATATTTCGGATATTCCAAGAAGCTCTCCTCTCAGCACAAAGAGAAAAATGGAAGATGAAATTATCGAACATACACCTACTGCTCCCAAAATTAATCATGAACCAAATCGTGAGGAGGATATTTCGAGGATAAATAAGAAATTTAAGTCAATAGAGGAGAGATTTCAAAAATTCACCGATCGATTCATCGCATTCTATGGTGGCTCGGACAGTAAAATGAATGAGGAAATAATTGGATCTGAGATTGAAAATTCTGAGGATATTCAGGGACCTATGGACAGTTTTGAAAATGATTATGCTGCTGACCACCACCCTGAACACCAGAGTCCCTCTTCGTCTGAAGAACACCCCACACCCCCACACCACCCAGAAAATACCAAAAAAATAGAAATATTTGAAAATCACAAAAAAATTGAAAATTCAGAAAATTTCATAAAAATTGAAACCGAAGATGATCTGCGAAATTTGGATCCGACTATACGGGAAGCACTGGAAAAACGCTTGATATTTGAACTTCCCTTTATACAGGCCATTGAACACTTCCCCGACCTTAAAAGATTTATAACAGATAAATTAATGAACAAAAAGTCGGGCAGAATACGAACAAAGACTGAAAGACATATCTTGTCAATGACCTCCTCCTTGGTGTTGAGAAGAAAAACCAAGAGCCGCATAGTAAAGCGGTTGCCCAGATTTGACTGCAAAATCAAAGACACAATTTTCACCCATGCTCGGATTGATGATGATTCACCAATTAACATCCTCCCGACCTCTGTATTCCATGAACTCAAACTCGGACCGATTCGGAAGATACGAGAGATTGTACAATTAGCGGACCGATCGATAAAGCGGCCGAGAGGAACCATTTCTGTCATCATGAAATTCCAAGGTGCTCCGCTCAAGGTAGAATTCACGATCATTGATATTGAGCATCAAGGAGAATTCACCCAGTCTCCAATCATTCTCGGAAAGCCATTCTTGACATTGGCCAAGGCGAGTATCGATTGTGAGACTCGGGAAATCAATTTCACAGCATTGGAAGCACTTAGATCTGACCCTATCTTTGAGGAACCACGATCTTCTGAGGCAACCCACGAAGTCCCCAACAACCGTAACCATGAAGCGGTAGAAGAGCCCTACCCTGCAACTACACCTGAGATAGCGGTTGTTGATGAGACTATTGGTTTAGAAAATCTCCCCCCTGCTCCATTCCCAGCCGCTCTCACCATGAACCACCATGTATATGAATCATATGATCCGGAGACTTATGCATGGGCACACCCTGGGTCAACCTACTCTGACTACATGGATTACATCAACACAACTCAGGAATGCACCAACATCAAATCAATGGAGAAAGAACATGCAGAGACTCTCCCCAATATTCAAATCCCCGAGGATCTCAAAATAGACAAATCTTTCTACTACGATCCTGAGACATATGCATGGTCACACCCTGGAGCAACATTTTCTGAATACCTTGACCAAATCATCCCAAATCGAGAATGCTCAAATATTCGGGAGACTGAGAGCAAGCACGCAGACCAAGCACCGACCAAGGAAAATTTGAATGGCTATTCATCTGGATATTCAAGTGAACCGACACCTTCACGACGAAAGAAAAAGAAAGTCACCTTTGACCTGTCGGAAGAGGAATCAGTTGATGATCCCTCATCAGGTCCGGAAAAGATGGTGTACATGAGTGAAGTCTGTTCGGCAGCCTTAAAGCCATATCTTCGCAAGGATCCAAAATTCAATCCCCGTTGGACAACTCCCGTTCCTAACTACTACTCATCCAAAGCTGATGCTCCTGCATTCTTCAAGTACACTGGAATTCTTTCGTATGAGCTGACTGAGACCGGTGCTTCTGAGCATTCATCCGAGGACAAACTGATTGACCCCAAGAAGGAACGAATTCTGAGAAAACAATTGAAACATCAAAAAGACCAGAATACTTGGAGTATGCCCACTTTCAATTACTACTCCTCTGAGGATAATTCCGATGATGGATATCTTTCATCTGACTCAAACAATTCATCCACTATCCATCATAATTTGTCTGAGGATGACACTGACAATAGTTGGGAATCATATGCCTCATCTCCGACTCATCATTACGATTTCCCACCGCAGGCTCACAAAAAGATCAGCCGAAAACCGCCTTAATCATCGGCTACCCACCCTCCCTCCCGACCACATTGGTCTCCTTGTACAGCTTCTTCCTTTACTTAGGCCAAGGCCTAAGTATAGGGGGGGACCAATGCCATCTGTATATATCATTCTTCTCCTAACTCCCATTCGCTCCATATCCACCCTTCTTCCATACTTAGGCTGTTCAAAACCTAAGTATAGGGGGAACCGACATCCACCCGTATATACTCTCCTCATTTCCTGGCCGCTTTTCTTTTCATTTCTTTTTCTTTTTCTTCCTTCTTTCTTTTTTCTCACTCTCTTACGCTTAGCCCGAGCTATGTCTTCTTCACGCTTCTTGTGCTCTGAGGACACAGCACTCGCTAAGTATAGGGGGGTCTGTATATACTATGTATATATTTTACCCATATCTCGTACTTTCGCATAAGTCTATATGTATTTACGGGGTGGGTACTAACAGGAAAAAAAAAAAGAGAAAAAAAAAGAAAAAGAAAAAGAAAGAAAGATGAACACTGACTTGCCCTAATTTTCTGAAAAAAAAAAGAATGAAAAAGAGGCTTCTTATTCCACTTTCTGCATAAAAAAAAACTCCTTGCATAAAATGTCAAAAAAAAAAAAGTATCTGCATTTCACGCACCGGCACTTCATCCATCACCGCATGCATTTGCATCTGTGAAAAGTCATTGGGTTCTGAACCGAGTTATGAGCCGAATCCAAGAGTGGTATGGGCTTGACCTTAATCCACCTAATTTTCAGAGGAACTTCACCGAGAAATAGGATTTTAAGAGCTTCAGGTCTTTGTGACTTAATTCCTTAAGTTCCACATGACAATGTGCAGCGTTTGACTCTTAGTGTCTAACCTGGTCTCTTCATTCTGGGTACAACTCTGGAATAGGGAATTAATTCGCACTCTCTCACTATGCACTTAGCTCAACCCAAACGGGATGTTGGAAGACTGTGTGAGTCTCTTTTCTGGTAGCGTGGAAATCTAAAGACCGGAGTACGGGTTGAAATAAAGCTTCGGAAAAGGGATGGACGGCTGGGCACAATTTTTTCTAAGACCCCAAAAAATGTACGGAACAAAAGATTCTATATCCGTAGGGGCACAACAAGATCCAAGCAGAACCACCAAAAATTCCAAATACATAGAAGCATTCTACCAAATAAAAATCCGACCAAAAAGGTCCAAAGCTTCAGAAACCTGCAGATCTTGGTGGAGACTCGGCTACACTGGCCATCTCCACAAGGAGAGGTGACTACACTGGCCACCCTCCAGTTCTTTTCTCTTTCTTCTATCTTCTCCCTCATTCGATTGTGAACACAGCACGACAGACCTTAGAAGGAAATACCTGACTCCCCGAGGACGAGTTACTGGAGAGGAGAGGAGCATGGTAGTCCGGCATTCTGAATGGGAAGAGCTAAAACCCTTCACACACATGAGTCGGTTATTCAATATTCATAGGGTATACTTTGGGAAGAGGATTGATCTAAGATGACTTCTGAGTTGAAACTGTGTCAATGATGTGTAGAACTTGAGGGCTGTTGATTTTGAAATTCTAAGTCTCACAGAAGTTCCGCCACACTATTAATCCAAAGGTCGAGTTTAGTTTCACTTTCACCTTCAGTTCATGGTCTTGGTATGGAACCCAGTCTCATTTCACTTCATGGCATATCTTTTTGATGCTCAGGGACGAGCATGGTTTAAGTATAGGGGGATGATGAATCTCAGATTCACCATTCTAAGTCTCATTAATTAAAGCTCAAGTCCCTCAAAATCAATTGCATTTCTGCATTTATTTTGCATAATTAGCATCCAGGCATGATTGCATAAGAATTACATTTTAGCATTAATTTCTGCATAAAATAAGAAGCCAAAAATCCAAGCCAGAATTGACCTGTAAATAGCCTAACTTCCCCTATTTTTTAACTCCTTCATGCTGACACCGCATACCACAAAATCGCTTCCACTGTGTACACATCACTAACAAGAATAAATAAAAAAATACAAAAAAATAATTAACCCTGGTAAGTGGACCAAAAACCCAAACCCTAGTTTCAGGATTTTCGGACTAAAAGCCACAGATCTTCCCCATCCAGTGTCCGATTTGATCCTACTCACTTTTGAACTAATGCACATTCAATTACCTTCAAAACAAGACCAAGTTCAAGTGAATCGGAGCTCGTATGTGAAAGTTGGGTTTTGGGCCTCTTTTGTGCATTGTATTTTCGCGGCTTTTTGACCTGTATTTTATGTATTTATTTTCTTTATTAAGAAAAATCCAAAAAAATTAGATTAAGGTCTCTTTTATTTATCTTTGAGTTTTCCTTATTTTTCCGGATTTTTATCGTGTTTAAAAATGACAAAAAATTAGAAAACCCAAAAATCAAGGTATTCTATGTACATGGGATGCCCCAAAAATGCACTTTTCACATTTGACCGAATTTGGCTTTGATGTCTTCATGAAAGTTGTAGATCTCGTCGAGACGAGCATTTTTCGTGAAGAAACTTTTTTGATCCGAGGTCATTTGCCATTTCTTTTTGATTTTACAAAACATTTATTTTTCGAATTTTCTGGAGGTGACACGTGGCAGCCCCAGAGGCCGCCACGTGTCATGGTTTTTTCGCCTTGTTAAATCTCGTTTTTAATAAAAAAAAAATTAATTAAAAATCGAAGCACGTGCGAAGCACGTGCCCCCAGGCACGTGCCCCTCACGTGCTCCGCCACTCTCTCACACTCCCCGCCACGTGGGGCCTCGTTGGCCGTCCGATCTCGGCCGATCGGACGGCCAGAGGTCGTCATCTTCAACCTCCAACTGCCCCCGATTCCTCCGCCGTTCCCCTTCGTCAACATCCCGCGCCGCCACCCCAAACTTCGCAACCTCCGCCCGCTTATCTCGCCGACGAACCCCCCTTCTATCTCGCACCTGCCCGACCTCCCTCTCCGCTATATATACTCCATCGCCGCCCCCTTTCTCAGGTATCCGCCGATAAACTACAAGATCAGAGGAGCGGCGGTGACAGCGCCTCCTCCTCGTCTTCTCCGGCGAGGTCCGAGTCCCTCCGGTCTCGTAACGGCCCACGACGACCCCCTTCGCCGTAGCTGCTCCGCTCCGCTACTCGCGTCGAGCCAACGACGTCATCTTCTCCGACCACGTCTTCTCCGCCATCGACAACGACGCCGACCCACTGCACCGCCGACATCGACGACCTCGCCGTCATCCTCGCCAACGCCCCTTCAACGCCTCCTGGGCCTAGCTCCGACTCCGACAATCGGCATCAAGCTTCTCCGCCACGTCAACATCAACGCCTCCGACGACGACTACGACAACACCGCCTACGCCTCCGCGGGGAACCCCTCCGCCAGCGCTCCAGAGCCACCGTCGGAGCTTCGCCTGACGCTTCCACCACGCTGGGAGGGGCTGGACTCCGCCTCAACCGGCCCGCCAAGGCCGAGCTCCGCCAACTCGCCGCCGGGCTCAGAGCCCGAGGCCCCAGCACGCGCGAAGCGCGTGCGTGGGGAACTTCTGGCGCAAGTCACCCAGGTCACGTGCCTGGCACGTGACCGTGGGTAAATTACATCCACGCCCCCGGAGGTCCTCTCTATTACGCACAAGCCCCAGCCGACCAGGGGTCACGTGCACATCACGTGGCCACTTGGTAATTTGCAGAACCCCCCCCTTCTGTTTAGGTAATTATTATTAGGTCCCCTTCTGCACTCTTATCTTTTTTATTTTTAATTATGTTGCACATATACCCCTGTGTTCTCCAGTCATTTTAGAACTATTCTCCACATCATTTTATTTAGTTAAAAATAGCATTTTGTTCATCTCTTAATTCTCTACATTTTGACATGCTGTGGATATTTTTATGAATTACGGTTGATTAATAAATAATTGTTTTACGAAAATTGAGATATTTTGCCCAATCTGTGCTTGGAAATTTGTAGTTAATTAACCGTGACTCTAAAAATTCCCCAAAAATCACAGATCGTAGAGATTAGGTTGATTAACATTGTGCCCAAAACTCATTGCATTTGCATGCATCATTTGCCCTATAAAAATCATTTTGTGCATTTCAATGTTTGATTTTTAATAGGTATCACACCTTACATTTTTGTGATCTAGGATTTTTCTGGGATCCATCACCTAGTGATAGATCTTAGATATTTTTAGTTCTCGAAAAAACGTAGGTTTAATATTTATTAAAATTAGATATTGAAAATTCATTCTGTTTGCATTAAAAATTCATAAAAAATTCACATTGCATCTAAAAATTACAAAAAAATTACAGTGCACTCATTTCATCACGTTTTACACTGTGGCCAATTCTCGTATTTTTCGGACATTGTTTGACTGAACATTTACATTTTAGTCCCTAAAATAGGCCAAATTTGCATTTTGCATTCCATCTTGCATTGAAAAATTCCAAAAAAATACCGCCTTGAAAACCGAACTAAAAATTGGATAGACATTAATCTAGGTTGTTTCTTTGCCTCCTTGTGATCGACCTTGGGACTTGCCCAAGTAAAATAAACATAAACCACGAGATTAAAAATTGAATCATTATTTTTGTGGTTATTTCTTGACTGTCTCCGATTGCCGCCTACAACGAACAACTTCATTAATTTCACGCACGAAGATAAAAACGATTTCTTATCGCGGCTTTTGCGGGCTCGTCATTGTGCTAGCACTGAGATTATATGGATTCTGAAAATACTGGGGATATCATAAACATTAGAATGGATAATGTTCCGGCTCATGTCACCACTGTGAAGTTGACAAAAAATAAACCCCCTACGACTCCCTCTCTTTGCTCCTCTCCGCCTCTTCTTTTCCCCTTCCGCCTTTCTGGTCTTCTTCCTCCCGGCCTCAGAAGTAGGGTTCAAAAGGAGATGAGCGGACATTCTACTTTCCCACCGCCTTCTCACAGCTCTCTAAGCAGCCGGCCAACTCACAGCTCAAACTGCCCAATCCACAACAGCCCCGGGAATCTTCACTCGACTGATTGATAAGTTGAGTCCACTCACTTTGACGACTTGTCGAAAGAAAGCAAAGAGTCCTTCCAATTATTAGATAGTGATATAAGTTCAAAGCTTTGAAAGAAAGACCTATATTGACGAATTCAGAGTCAGACTTCGATTCGCAAATTATTTGATTGAACACTAAACCAGATGTCAAGCGCTAGGGGTCTCCATACTTCGACAGGTCCTGAATCCGGGGACTAGGAGAAACGGAAAGTGGGTCACCAGCAGGATATCTAAACCAAGCACGAAGTCTAACTCTTGGCCTGATTGGTAACCGTGACGGACTAGCTACTATCTGATCACAGAAAGCCCTTTCTTCTCATTCTCTCTCTAGTTCCTCCCTTCATTTTCTTAGGGGGAAGGAAGGCAGCGAAGCACTTCGGGCTTGGTTTACGTCAAAGTGAAGCCGAGAGTGAGCTTGACCCCTACCGCAACTATATATCCGATATCAGGGGGGGAACGTCACTATAAGCTCGCTGGCGGGAAGCGTGAAGTAGTCAATATTCGATATTGCAGTAAGTGCTAGGTAGGAGCAGGAGCGTGAGCGCCCGCCCATGTCCAGTACTTTGAAAGAGGTCCGAGCCTGCCAAGCTGAAATGGAGCGGAATGTCTCCGGGGTTCGGAGAATAGGGAGCCAAAGGCCGGTTTTCTCCCTCGACCGAGAAGAGCTTCTTGTCTTTAGCTCCCTCGAGAGAGATCGGCTGTCGAAGGAGTAGGCGCCATTGGAGTCAGAAGAAGAATGCCAATTGAATGACTTGAGCCCCTGGGGCCTGAGAGTAAGTGGCCTAGAGTGCAAGTTGAAGAATAAGTGCATGTGGACTAATCGCCTTTCATCTATATACAGTGACTCAACCCCAATCCAAAGTACTAAACTGGGAAAGGATTCAACTAGCTTCTTATCTAGCTCATCCGGCAAAGTCGGGAAATTCGTACCTTTACCTCCTTCCCGATCCGACAGCAGGCGGAAAGGCTGCCCCTGTACCCCCCTCCCCCAGATCGAGAAACGACGCGCTGGGAAAGCAAGTCTTGCATAGACGTCGGCTATCAAAAATCATAGGTTAGGTCACGGCTGATCATAGTGCAGTCAGACGCAGGTCTTCCAGTCATCTCCTAGTGGAAAGCAGATAAGCAGCGTCGAATATTTAAGCAGGACTTGACTACTTTCTGCAGTAGATGGCTACATGCTCATAGGTGGCCGGAGAACATTGAAGCTACTAAGTGGGAGAGGGAGCTATCTTAGCTGGTTAAGGATGTTGTATAGTTTACAAAGCAGGCTAGGACTATCCCGCGGATAGATTATTTACTTCACGGACTGGCAGGGAAAGGACCGGCTTCTGACTCCAACGACGCCTACTCCTTCGACAGCCGATCTCTCTCGAGGGAGCTAAAGACCGGAGAGGGTGTCCTGATTTCCCTAGGGGAGTCAGAAAGCCCCGAAGTGACCACATGCCCCGGCTGGAGTACTGAGATGGGAAAGGGATTAAGTAGAGACCGGGTTTGGGAGAGGGAATCGTGGAATGGAAGAGGACCCCACTAATTATATATTAAAGAAGGGTCGAGAGAATGCATCACTGAGGTCTCAATTCGGAATGAGGAGCCTACCTGAAGAATGCCCAGAAATCAATGGGCATGAATATCTAGTATACCCTTCTGACCTAGCCTCGAGAGCTCCCGAAAACAGAGACCTTCAATCAGACGAAGGGAAGAACCCCCGGCTCACCAAGAATTCATCGTATATAGTAAGAAAAAGCCGAGGCTACCGGCTACAAGGTCCCCTTCTACTTCTCATTCCTCAAGGGCTTGTACCAGCTCCTTTAAAATCTCTTTCTCTAAAATTCTAGGGGATACGATTGGAAATCAAGTCGAAATGCAATAAAAGAGTGAAAGTGGTCCTACATATGACGGACTTTTGATCTGCCTTTATATACTATGTTTGTACCTGAAGCAGCTAAGCTACGAAGACATCCATCTCGCTACTACTTGAGAACTTGGTCTGCGGCAATGGAGGCTGCCTTAGCTTCACGTGGTAGGGGTGGATACATAGATGGTCGAAAAAAATCCTTGCGGTAACTGACAAGTTATATGAACAGTGGTACATCGAGGATAGCCAATGCCGAAATTGGATCATTAATGCTGTCTCATCTGATATTCAACCGCTTATCCTTCGGAAGAAGACGGCCAGAGACCAATGGCTCACCCTTGAGAGCATGTATGGGCAGAAGAAGCAAGACATCCGTATGTACCAATTAAGCAGGGATGTTTATACTATGAGACAAGGTGAGTTGACTGTTGCTGGATATTATGCTTCATTAAAGACCAAATGGGAAGAGATCGATTACTACTGTGACGATACCTGGACGAGCCCTACGGATCAAAAAAAATACTGGGATGAGATTTGGAAGCAGAGAATTTTTGTTTTTCTGGGAGGACTGAATGCTGAGTTTGAGGCAACCAGAAGTCAACTCCTGACAGGTAGGATTGGGTCTGATATTGAAGAGATCTACCATGCTATTGAGTCCGAGGAACAACGACGTAATGTGATGAAAGATGATCATGTATCTCAGTTTGAAAGATCTGCCTTGTTAACCAAAGGTGGCAAGAGTGGGTATTGGAGGGATAAGAAATGCGGACACTGCAAGAAAACTGGACATGGGATTGATTTTTGTTTGGAACTTTATCCTGAAAAGAAGATGAACAAAGGAAAAAAATTACTTGCAATGACTGCTGAAGGAAAGAGATTGACGACTGATCAGATCAAGGATTTACATGCATATGTTCAGAAGATATTGGTCTCTGATAACACCAAGGGTGATGCTGATGACATCAATGCTGCCATGGCTGCTGCAACCTACCAAGGTAAAATTTTTTTCATGATGAATGGATTATTGATAGTGGGGCATCTGACCATATGACAGGAAATTCTAAAATGTTTCATGAATATAAACTTGCTTCGGGACGAGATCGAGTTAACTTAGCTGACGGATCGTCTGTCAATGTGGCTGGCAAAGGAAGTATATCTATCATCGATAAATTTATCTTGAAGGATGCTCTTCATGTTCCTGATTTTCCAATCAGTTTATTATCTGTTTATCGTATTGCTAAAGACCTACATTGTCGTTTAATTTTTGATGCAAACACTTGCGTCTTGCAGGACTTGGGGACAGGGAAGCAGATTGGGATTGGTTTAGTAGTTGATGGCCTGTATCGTCTTCCTGCTAGGATCATCTCAGCTTGGGTTGCAGCCGCTACTGATAACAGAAATGAAGATGTTGTTGAACTGAAAAAATGGCATGATCGTCTGGGCCATCCTGGTTACTCCACTCTTTCTTTTTTATTTCCTAGCTTATGCAGTAAAGTGAACCGTGATTTTTGAAGTGTGTCAGTTGTCAAAACACACTAGAACTATTTATCCCATTTCGAATAGTAGAAGTACTGCTCCTTTTCAATTGATTCATTCGGATGTTTGGGGTCCTTCAAGTGTGATGAGTTTAGGAGGTCACAAATATTTTCTTACATTCATCGATGACTTCTCTCGTTATACCTATGTGTACTTAATGAAGAGTCGCAGTGAAGTTCCTAAAATTGTTAGAGATTTTGTTCTCATGATTGAAAATCAGCAGGATATCAGGGTAAAAACCATATGGTCAGACAATGCTAAGGAATATTTGGAATTGTCTCTTCAGACTTTTTTTCGAGAAAAAGGGATTTTGCACAACACGTCGTGCAGCTACACCCCTCAGCAAAATGGTGTTGCTGAGTGAAAAAACATATCTCTTTTGGAAGTTACCCGTGCTCTTTTATTTCGCCATAATGTCCCTAAGCATTTTTGGGGGGAGGCAGTGCTTACTGCTACGTTCCTCCTTAACAGAAGGCCCTCTCTTGCTATTAAAAAGAAAGTCCCTTTCTCTGTGTTGCATCCTGACAAATCACCCTTTGCTCTTGCTCCTCGTGTGTTTGGTTGTATATGTTTTGTTCACAACTCTGGTCCTGAAAGACGGAAGTTGGATCCTCAAGCCATTAAGTGCATTTTTCTTGGTTATTCTAGTACACAGAAAGGGTACAAATGCTATGATCCGTTATCAAGGAAACTATATGTGAATAAAGATGTCACTTTTCATGAATGTGAATCATACTATGGGAGATCTCTGTTTCAGGGGGAGTCCATGGATAATATTACTAAAACTTCTTCTGTGGATGAATTCCTGCGTGTAGATGATGACCATGGGGATATTGTTACTGCTGGTAACCATGGCCTCAAATTTCAGCGAAATTCGATCGAATTTCTGTCGAATATCGATATCCAGTCGAAATCGAAATTCGACCGAAATGACCGAAATGACCGAAATATGGGGGTTCTAGTACAAAAAATGATCGAAATGACCAAAATTTCGGTCGAAATTTCACCGAAATTCCATCGAAATTCTATTTTGGTCGGTACCGAAAAGGTGACCGAAACCGACATTTAAGGCCTTGCTGGTAACAACAGTGACAGTGACAGAGTTATGGATGATCTGAATGGAAGAGAAGAGATAATAGATGCTAGGAGAGATTGTGTGGATAATCTACTACTAAATCAGCATCCCAATCAATCCCCGAATGATCCAAGTGCCGACAACTCTGTAAGTAGTCCCTCTTCTCCTGATATTGAAATTGTTGAACCTAATGTTATGCTTAATGATGTGAACGAGGGTGATGAAGATCTACATGATAATCGTCCCATTGCTATGCGCAAGGCTGCCAGGTCAATCAGGCCCTCTACTCGGTATCCTGTGGAGGATTTTGTCTCCTACTCAAAGGTGAGTTCTAGTTATAAAAGCTTTCTCACTCTTCTTGACTCTCATGATCCTCCAAGGAATGTGGCTGAAGCGAAAGGTGATCCACGGTGGGTTAGTGCGATGGACGATGAAATAACAGCTCTAAAAAGGAACGACACTTGGGATGTTGTGGACATTCCAAAAGGTGCTCATCTTGTTGGTTCTAAATGGGTCTTCACGATTAAGTATAATTCTGCTGGCAAAGTGGACAGGTTCAAAGCACGGTTAGTTGCAAGGGGGTATAGCCAGAAGTACGAGATAGATTATCTTGAGACATTTGTTCTTGTGGCCAAAATGAATACGGTCCGTATTGTTATCTGTCTGGCCGTGCAGTTTTCTTGGAAGATGTATCAGCTAGATGTCAAGAATGCGTTCTTAAACGGAAACCTCAAAGAAGAAGTCTACATGAAAATGCCCCCTGGATACGAAGAACTGAGCAAGTGCTGTAGATTGAAGAAAGCATTGTATGGTCTTAAGCAGTCACCTAGAGCTTGGTTCGAGCGACTCAGGATTGTTATGGTCACCAACGGCTATCACCAAGCTAATGGAGACCATACCCTCTTTATAAAAAAAGGCGGCGGAAAAAGTTCCCTTCTTTTGGTCTATGTCGATGATATGATTCTGACCGGTAATGATGATGCAGAAATATCCCGCCTAAAACATGCTACAGAATTTGAACTTAAAGACTTGGGTAGGTTAAAGTACTTTCTTGGTATTGAGATGGCCAATTCTCCTGGTGGACTTTGCCTAAATCAACGAAACTATGCACTCAAATTACTTCAGGACTCTGGCCTGCTAGGTTGCAAGCCAGTCTCTACCCCTATAGATGCTAACCATAAACTGAGCAAAACGGATGGTGAACCTCTCAATGAAGCTTTAACTGGACGATATCAGAAACTTGTTGGCATGCCATTGAAGATGTTCTGTGATAATAAAGCTGCTATAAACTTAGCAAATAACCCTGTTATGCATGACAGGACGAAGCATGTGGAAATTGACAAGCATTTCATCCGTGAGAAGATTGATGATGGTCAGTTGTGTCTTCCCTACTTGAAATCTGGTGATCAGATTGCAGATCTCTTCACAAAGGGGTTGCCTACGGGTTTTTTTTGAGCAGAATGTAGGCAAGTTGGGCATGATCGATATGTATGCCCAACTTGAGGGGGAGTGTTGAGTTGTATTGCTTAAATGGGTAAACGGGTCTTTGGATGAGGGACCGTTTACCCACCATCTTATAAAATGTACTCATCCCCCCTCCTTTCTAATTGACCTAGTGAAGAGAGAGCCCCTAATCTCTAGTGAGGGAGATTAGGACTTTGTGTGTGCTCCTGTAGTTTTTCCCTCATTGTAGGGTTTTCCACATAAATCCTGGTGTTAATCTTCGTGCTCTATAATCTTTGTTTGTTACAGTGGGAAAAGGCTTTGTTGTTGTTGTTGTTGTTCAAATATATTTGTGTGAAATTCAGCTTCTCCATACCCACAAGCAGTTTCTTTTGGGAGTTTCCCTGTAGACTTAATAGGATCTATGTGCCTATGCACACCTTTCTAGTGAAAGTTCAGCTTGTTTTCTATAGCACTTGGACCAGTAGTGCAACTTCCACGACAATGACTGGGAAGCTGTGGCATCTCTCTGGTGTGGGCAAAGCTAAATGGTTTTTATATTTCTATCTGTTCTTTTGCAAACAGATTCTCCTGTATCAGTAGCACAACTTTTTTCCGAAATATTTTTTAGTTATGATAGGTAACTCTTCTCTGTGTACTGCTTGTACGAATTACAGCTTCTTACCTCCTGGATGCACCAACCAGCAGTAGCTCTTTGTCTCCGAGAGTGCACACCCCTGATGCGAATGAGTATGAATTTCTGTGTATATATATTGCACTGGCTTGTTTGTTGTTCTGTGTTTTTGAGTAGTGTGTGCACTTGCTGGTGATATGTTTAGGGGGCTCGAAGTTAAAGAAGCATTGAGGGCTCAAATGGAGGTGCAGCGAAGATTACATGAACAAGTTGAGGTTAGTTGGATTTGGCACCATTTGGAATCAATCTTTTAAGAGTTGACCAGCCAGTATACTGTTGAAGGCAAATTTTTTTGTAAATATTGACTATGATGAGTGGAGACTGGATGTGCTCCACCTTTCCTATGCACAACTAACTAATCTTCTCCCATTCGCATGTTTTATAAATCAATCTCATGCCACAAAAAGTGATTGACATTTGACAGATTGTGCACCTATTTTGTCCTGTATTTTACCAGTTATGTTATCTTACCTTCGAAATGTAAAATTTGGTATTTGCTCTCTCTGTACTACAAGCTGCTCAAAGAACCTCCCGCGGTTAGGTAAAAAATCATCAATGATATAGCCCTGGGGAATCCTAGAAGGCTTAACCATGCAGACTTTTCCCACTTTAGATGAGGTTTTCGGCTATATGAATCTAGTTTGGGGTATACCTAGTTCAGATTAAAACAAAACCATATGCTTCTTACTAGTTTTTTTTTGCAATTTTTAGGGTTTCCCATCCTATTTTTCATTTGCAACACTCTAGTTCCAACTTATCGTACCTTTGACTAGAATTTTTAACTGCACCTTTTAACATCACGAGCAGCTTTGATGCAATTGTCAGATGTACATATTAATATGCAACTTTTAACATCCCATTTTTTATGATTTTATGCTGCAGGTTCAGAAACACCTTCAGATTCGAATGGATGCCCACCATAAGTACATAGATTCTCTATTAGAAAAGGCATGCAGGATTGCGGAGCAGATCAATGCATCTACAATGATAGGTGTCGGGGTCGATATGGTAGATGGGGTTGATGTGCCGGAGGTAGTGATGAGCTCCCCGTATGAGGCCATAAACCCAACTGGAATTCTCTATCTGCCTACTTGTAATGGTACAATAAGAGTGCAAGATTCTTCATCTTTGGAATCCTATGGGCTGTTCAATACAAAGATGCCTGAACTCAAACGACCGAGGCCCTGCTGAAATTGATGAACCAAGGCATAACCTTCTCAGATCATCACTTCCTGACATTTAGCTTGACTATTCTTTCAGAATCAGTGGTCTCTCCGTGTACATTCAGAAATAACACAGCCGAGAGGTGGCCTTTGGGACGAAAACCAAGCTCTGGGTGATGAAAATGACGATTTCCATTAACAATGGCTTCTGTTATTTTAGTCCTGAATCGTGCTTTATTTTTTTTGAACATAAAGAACACACTGTTGAGTGTTGACTACAAGAACCAATTGTATAGGGAAATGACAACACGGATACACATGAGGATGCTACGTGTGTAGTTATGCTCTTTCACTGTGTTGATTGCTATCCATCTTTACCTGGGAATGATTGTATAGAGCTTCCTCCATATGGCAGGAATGCATGCAGGTGAGGCATTGATCTGCACCGTCTGGAAAATGTTGCGCAAGAACCAATTGGATATCGGGATGTTGGCGGTTTCTTTGGAGTTTGGATGCATGTCTTAGCTCCGCTTCTTGATTTATATATATGTATGTTGTGGAACTATAAATTACAAGGATGTTTGTGT
The DNA here is from genome assembly GCA_037367405.1 of Ottelia alismoides. Classification (NCBI taxonomy): domain Eukaryota; kingdom Viridiplantae; phylum Streptophyta; class Magnoliopsida; order Alismatales; family Hydrocharitaceae; genus Ottelia; species Ottelia alismoides. The sequence continues at coordinate 155,979 of JAZKJV010004371.1, read as the reverse complement.
GCCACAGGTTGCAGAAATTTTTGATGGCAGCCGGAGACACAAACAGGACAATATTTTGGGGCTATTTCTGCTCTAAAACAAGCGACAGGAACAGTAGTTTTTAAGCTACCCTGATAGGTTTGCTTATATTACATTCAGAACTACATATGCCTGATCGTGGAACTGGATATATGGAATCAACCATATATTTCCACGTGGATGAAAAGGCAGAACTGCATCTAGATATGGAGTACCGCAAGGGTGGTACATGATTTTTAAATTTGATCAACTCTGGTGGCTCTATGGTCTTACTAATTAACAAGTAGCTTTGCAAACCAAGAATTTGGCACCAAGTTCAGTGTATAATGAAAGTTTCCCTCTAGTTGTGCTCTCCAGCTTCATGATTGAGGATTTCTTTTGACAAGCAAGACTATTAAAAAAAAGTAGGCCAACTCCTTAGCATAGCATAATAGAATGCTAAAGCGGGGAGAGAGGAAGCAAGAAGAGGAGCTTCCCATCCACGCCATCCTCATTGCGTCTTTCATGGTTTTCAAAGATCGGAATCCAAGTCCTCCCTCATCCTTAAGAAGGCACACAATATCTCATGCCACATCGTGGCTTTCATAGTTTCACATGAAGTTAGCACATATGCTGTTATAAAATCGGAAGCGGAAGCATAAACATGGAACAAGATAAAGAACAAAATAACAAGCGGGATTTACGTGGAACCCTACTCCGTGAGGAGCGGGATGAAACCACGGGAGAAGCCCTCAAAGGAGCGTAATATGCATTGCTTTTTCTCTCAATGAGTACAGGAGGTCTGGGGCTCCTTATATAACCTCTCCAGAGCCTCCGAGTCCCACCACTGGACGATGTGGGACTAAACAACTGGGTGGGGTAAATGGATCTCCTCCAGGATCCATTTACCCTGCTACAACACAATAGGCGCTTACAACTTATACTCCAACACTCCCCCTCAAGCTGGAGCATGTAATGCTCAGCTTGGACAAACAGACAGATACTCAACTCAACGCTACAAGACACTACGGACAATATCAACCCAACGCGCACATGCTGCAGTCGAGGACGTTGCTTCTCATGCCGTGCAGGTGAGGTGACGAACGGGCTGGAGTGTGAGTCAACTGAAGACTCGGAAACTGACCGTCGAGTCTGAACTTGCGCCTGAAATCTCCTCGTCGGAGAACTGGTCTCTCCCATCTGGCTCAGAGAATGGTGCACTGCTCTGGTGTACCTATGATACCACATGAAAACCCTTGCCCTCAATGGCATAGGGAATGGTCCTCTGCTCTGGAGTCCCTATGGCTCACATGAGAACTCTGGCCTGACAACTAGAAGAATGATGGGGACCTCTGACAATGATGGCAACATATGCTCATCTGACAATAAGACCGCACACTCGTGCGTGTCTGAAACTGGAGACTCGGAAGACAATCGTCGAGTCTGAATAACTGCGCATCAAACTGGGACCCGGAATCTGAACGTCGAGTCTGGAAACTTGCGCATGAAATCTTCATCTGAAAACCGTAGAGTCTGAAAATCGGCTGGTCTGGAGAATCTGCAATCTGGAACTGGAGAAGATATCTGAGATGACCTGTGATTCTACACATACTCCCCCTTTCTCCCATACTTGTCGGAACATGAACATCGACAAAGTTGGGAGAAGACAAGATGAATAGGGGGTAAACAACAAGAACATGAAACTTGCGGCTTTATCAAAATTTTTTTTAATAGCCGTCATGATGATATATTTTATTTTTTTTATTTTCAAGCCGTAGACAATTTTTTTATCGGCTTTTGCATTTTTTTTTTTAAAAAAAAATTGCGTACGACTTTTCTTTGTACGCGGCTTTTCAAATTCCTTTTTTTTCCCTCTCTGATCACTTCTTTTAAAAAAAAAAAAAACACACAGCCCAAAGAGGGCTCAAACATACACCCCCTTCATCATCTTTTTTTTTCCGGCTATATCACCATTTTTTTTATAGCCATGACATCTCCCCTTTTTGTTTTGTTTTTTTTTTAACAAACTCCTCGTCTCCCTTTTTTTTTTTTCATCGATGCCCCTCTCCCCTTTTTTTTTTTACATCTCTCTCACTCTCTAAACTCACAGCCCTATTATTTTTTTTTAAATAAACACCTTCGGCCCATAAGGGCCCAAACATACGTGTCTCCAGGAACCAAGCCCTATTGGGCTGCCCCCACGCACGACAATTACTAGGGTTCCCAGCAGGGAACCCCCTTTGCACGCAGAGATACCGGAGCCGCCGCCTTGAGGCCCCCCATGGTACTCGGTCGTTGCTGGAGAGGAACGCGTGCGAGGGCAAATCACCTACTCGAATCTGGTGCCGCACGCGCGCGTCTTGACTGCGTGCCTGGCGCTGGAGATCACCGTCGCGTGCGCCATCGCGGGATGGAGAGGAACAGGCGTTGCGCGTGACTTGCGTGGGAAGGGCTTCCGCCTGGTCATGGCTGGGAGAGGCGCGCGAAGGAGATCTGCTGGGAGGAATGCCGCCTTGTGCCAAGAACCCCGCCTGGGCTTGGAGACATCGCGCGAGGGAAGAGCTGGTCGAGAGTCGCCTGGCTGGGCCACCGCAGTTGCGCTGGGAGTCACGCCTGCCGCCAGCCGCGCCTAGGGCTGGATCACGCACAGAGGAGGGCTCATCAGAGGGGCGGCGCCGCCAGTAGAAACGCCTGGAGAAGAAGCGCGATTGTGCAAGATCGCCTGGAGAAGCCGCCTGCAAGGGAGTTGCGGCATCAGGAGAGTTGCCGCCTTCGCCCCAGGGTGCGCCGGGTTGGAATCGCCTGGAGCACATGCGCTTGAGGGAGAGATGATGCCTGGGCTGCACGAGCCCGCACGATGGAGGATGCGTGGACCGCGTTGCCTGCGCGGTATTTACCGCAGCGATCTGGAATCGCGTCTGGAATCTGCTGGAGATTCCCTCGCGCCGCCTGCACGAGGGCTTGGCTTTGAAGATGACGCAGGGCCTGGATCGCGATCTGACCAGGAAGTTGATGACGGCGCTGCACGAGAATCAATATGTGGCGAACAGAACTAGGGTTTCAAGAAAACCCTAGGAACTTGAACTCTCAAATCTCCAAACATCAATAACAAGAACTTCAAAGAAACGAATCTCGAATAGAATTACAAAACTTTAAAACACCCTCGAGAATCGAACCCGCTCTGATACCATGTTATAAAATCGGAAGCGGAAGCATAAACATGGAACAAGATAAAGAACAAAATAACAAGCGGGATTTACGTGGAACCCTACTCCGTGAGGAGCGGGATGAAACCACGGGAGAAACCCTCAAAGGGGCGTAATATGCATTGCTTTTTCTCTCAATGAGTACAGGAGGTCTGGGGCTCCTTATATAGCCTCTCCAGAGCCTCCGAGTCCCACCACTGGACGATGTGGGACTAAACAACTGGGTGGGGTAAATGGATCTCCTCCAGGATCCATTTACCCTGCTACAACACAATAGGCGCTTACAACTTATACTCCAACATATGCCATTGATCTTTTCGGTTGTTGCTTATGGTGCATGAGGTCTAGTATAAGATACTTCTGGACATGACTGCTTTAGGAAGTTATAGTTGACCAGTCAAAGAAAGGAGCTTTGCTTTCCACCCATCATGGATATAGCGAATATTATCTTCTAGAGGCTGGGTAGAGTAGGATGCCCGACCAAAATGCACAGATAGGTTGAGGGGAAGGTCGCCCCAACATGCTTGTAGTAAGATCGAGGCCAAAGTCTCCCATGCAACTCTTGGTGCAAAAAAGGTTGTTATTTGTCGCAAGGAAATCCTCCAAGATCTCGCCAAGTGTCCAAAGAAAAAAGGTCGTTATAAAAATAAGGTGAGTGGTCATCCTGCCATGTCCTCTCCCCATGGGCAATACTTCTCCTCTTAGCGCAACTATCTCAACCATGGTTTCAGATTTCGCGAAATTTCGGCAAAATTTCGGTTTTGACAAGGAACCGAAATCTCGCGCGAAATGGCGATATGAGGGCAATTTCCAGTCATTTCTTCACAAATGGTGGTCGATATGGTCGAAATTTCGTCGAAATTTCAACGAAATTTCGTACCGACAGGGTATCGATACGATACTCGAAATCAATATTTAAACCCTTGATCTCAACAAAGGAGGAGAGAGATCGCATAACTACCGTGAAGAGCAATGGACGAAGGGGGTCTCCCTATGGGGGCCTCGAGTGCCTTTGAACATGCTATGGAAATAACTATTCACCATAATGAAGAAGTGGAGATGCGATTGGGCATCCAAGAGATCCGAATGGGATCAAATCGCTTATCCTCTAAGGTTCGTTTGGTTAGCGGGGTACCTCGGAGTATCCCGGTATATCCCCCTCCAATCTTGGGTTGGAAATCCATCACAAGTCAAGGTGATATCACATCACATTTCTTATTCCAATCCTCTCCCAGCCCTCATAACCATCCAAACACCTACTATTAACAAATGGATACCCCAAGGGCCCAACCCACTCCAACCTAGTAACCAAACCTGCCCCTAGGGTCTGCAGTAGAAAACCATGGTCCACCAAGTCAGAAGCTTTCGATAGGTCCAAATTAAGGTTGGCATGTCGAGCCACCACTTTTACGACAAAGCTAGAAGGTAACTTTTGCAGCAGACAAATGCTATCCTCAATTAGACTCCCCTTAACGGAGGTTTTTAGTTAGGATTTAGAAGTTGCAGAAGGATCCTGACAATAGAGAACCTTGGAGAAGATTTTGCGGGTGATGCCACAACATGAAATAGGCTTGAACTGGCTCATGGACAAGAGGGAAGGAACTTTGAGGATCAAGGCGAGGAATGTGTGATTGACCTTCCTCACCACGATCCCCTCTTACACCCTGAATTTTGTCCAAAAGATAGAAAAAAATGATCGGCCGGTCTCCCAACTTCAGCCACTCTGCACAGCTTTTTTGCTTCCACACATTCTAGATCTGAATGTAGGCACTCAATGCGATCAACACCAGCAAAAGGTTTATGACGAGATAAGATAACCAAAAAAACTGTGCATACAATATCAGGTCCCCCTTGTTATGGCCAATTGTAGAGGGTTTCAAATAAGAGAGAAATCTCATTCATCTTCTTTCCATAGAAACCAAATGTGACCTAGGGGAGTATCATTTTGAATGATCCTCGCCTGATAGGGAAGGAGTCCACAAAGGCGGCGGCATTCTCTAGCCTGACCTCGATCTCCCAACATGATAAGCTCAATGTTTATGGACTGCAATTTATGCATCATCGTCTGAAGATATCCAGGTTTTTCAGTCCTCTAATGTCGCATATTGCAATGGACATTAAGTGATAGATGGATACCATGACCAAGTTTGTCCGCCTTTCTCTGTTGTTAGGCATATCAGTTTTACTTTTTATGCTGGATTGTATGCCATTCCAGGTTGTCCACAACCATATCCACACTGGCAGCAGAGGGGAGACCAACCATGGGGATATGATTTTCTTCCTGAGGCATCCAAACAGCTACTATTCACAGGAGGATACTCCAACCCAACCCAACCCAACCCAACCCAACCCAGTTACCAATGAGCAAAAACACATGCTTGCTTGCAACCCTAATGCTCTTGTAATGGCTTGATTTGTGTCTATAACCCTTTTTTGTTTGTTGCTAGTGATCCCTTATTTGTGTATGCGGTTACAATGCTCATGAAGTATGTTTAGGGTTGTAAAATATTCTTTAAGTGAAGAAGAAATATAGAATCCCTTCTTTGGATCCATTACCAAATTGAATACGAACAATTAAGTGTATAATCATTGTCGACGCCTAACATGTGGTGAATGTAGGTAAAATAGCAATATGGAATAAGGATAATGCAAAGATTAATGCATGGATTATGTCATAGATGTGTTCATGGAATCGTTACATGTAGTGTGTACTACAATACTGCAAAGAATATGTGGGAAAAACTCACGACATACATTATCATGAGAGGAATTGTACTTGTATTCTATAATTGTCATCCCTCAAAAAACACCAAAGGGAGGGCTCTAGGAAAACGATCATTCTGATCGAAGGCGGACATGAAAATGACTTCAATCCCCTCTACGCAATGGCACATTACAATCCTCGAATCTCTGTCGATGGCAAGGAGGAGCTCCAACAATGTAGATGGGAAACTGCTTAGTGTGAGGGTTTAGAGTGGACAAGTGGTTCAATTGAACCTCTAACCCTCACCCTTGTATAACAAAATGTCAATTTGGATCTTAATGGAATCCTAAATGGATTTTATTTTCTTTACGGTAAAACAATCACAAATTTAGCTTGTAGCTCTGATTATGTGTTCTTGAGCTCACTGAGAAACATTGACGCGAGGCATCTTATAGATTATTTTCCATGTGACGTGAAACATACAGTAACATACAAAATACAGGATTTCACAATTCTAAACAAGGATTCATGAACAATTGGCTACTATGAATATTTGAGATCGCAGCATCTAGAAATGCAGTAAAATCCACTCACCTCCATGATAGTACAGATTGGGGTGATCGAGTAAGGCAACTGAATAATATTATCAACAAATTTACAAACCTTGTGTCTGAGTACCTCTTCGTCACAAGGGCACACTATTGGATCCGTTCAAGAAAGCCATCCTCCTCCTCGCAACCTTGTGTCTGTAACACCAGACTTCAAATGCCTCGGACAGATCTGGATATCCGATGTGCTCGTCTTTTAACCAATCTGACAAGATCTCCGCTTGATCCCCGACGGCAACGCAAGTATTATTGACACGAATGCAGATTCTATGCTCTGCCACATCTCTCCATCAACCTTAACCAGAGATGGTTCGTCTCCGTCACTAGTATCAAAGGAATCCGCCCAAACTTTCGCTCTCTGCGCAAAGGGAAGCCACATCTTGACCATTTTAAGCCTCTTCGCTGTAGGGAGGATGACATTTCCATACCCGATCGCCTCCAGAACCTTAGCAGCAACCTCCACTACTTTCAATTTTATTTCCGTCATGCAACAATTTGCATCGACTCGCTCTAGGGTTTCAACTATAGTAGTCGAGGAATCAACCCAGAAGTGGACAGTGTCCTTCATCAGATCAAGCTTTGCTAGAATCTGACAAGCCCATGAAATATCAGCCAAATAGGACAGCAACATCTCAAACTTCTCCGCCTCGTGGGTTTTATTTGGAGAATTCTTTTGCAAGAGTCCGAGCAAGTTGTGGAAGTTGATCATGAGATTATTGGTACATTTCCTAGCTTCTGCTTTGAACAAGTCGCATGAAGTCAGAAGAGGGGCATCATCATCATCCGTAAGCACGTATTCAAGCTGCTCTTGTGCTGAAGATTTCAGCTGGTGCATGGATGCCGGTGGAGACGATGTTGCGAACCGCATAGCAGATATAAATGTCCCTGCAATGGAGGTAGAATCAACAGGCTTCAGTCGAGCAAGAACACATTCATATTCAGACCCAAGGCTGGGAATGCTCCGCAAGATTTCCTCTTCCTCAGCTTCTTCCCATGGGCTCGCCTCCAAGTATCCTAAACAAGAATCAGCTATTTGTTGGCATCCCAAGTTAATAGCTACTCTGAGAATGCCCAACGCATTCCTGACATTAAGGTGCAAGCAGATCAGGGCACAGCAAAAGATGGGTATGCCAATTCTAAATCCGTACCCATTTCCAGAGTTAAGCCTTTACACATGCATATAATGCTAAATCACAGAGAGAGGAATACTTAAAGAACACCTTATGTTTAAGTATGTAAACGACAATATTTTAGGCATTTACTTCTTCTAGGGATGTTAATTTAGCCCTCTTATTTCCAATCTGTGTACTGAAATTTGCACAGAGAAAAACAAGGACAAACGATTTATCAGGACAAAATCATGTTGTATATTCCATCTGCCAGAGTATCTCGCAATTCTCCACTAGTATGATGTAAAGAAAATATGTGTATGCAAAGGTACAAACATATGTTCTTATTTAATTCTTTTTTAAGAAACAAAATTGACAACTAATGTCATGATAAAGGACTGGCATTCCAAGCAATTTTGGATTAAATGAAGTCTACAAAATAGAAGACTTTAGTCCGTAAGATCGGATTCCAGAAACTAACCCGAAATTTATCAAAAAGTGACTTGATCCAGAATGAAAAGGGCATGATTGCACCCTCAGCCTTGTGACTGGAATATGTTGCCCGCACCATGCGCACTCGAATGTATACTGATTACCTATATCTCAGTATTAAATAACTTTTTTGCACCATCCTAATCTTCTTGGATCCTAAACCCTCACCCATTTCCCACTTTATACTAAAGATTTGTCTGCTTTTTGACAGGTGCGTGCGTGTGTGTGTGTGTGTGTATACACACTGAAGATATATGGTCTCTGACAGGTACATATGTATAAGAAATAAGATACACCCAGATGTTTCCTCACAGGATAGCACATTTTCCACTCTTCGCCTGCTTGCCTAGATTCTCTGTCACCTCTCAAGCTTTCTCCAAGCTCTCCCCGAGGCTGTGGATTTCATCGCTCGATCTCATATGCGCTTCCTCTGCAACTTCTTCTGCTTTCATTTAAGCAACTTGTTTCTAAGCCAATTCGTTGTCCAGCCACTGTGTTGATATGCCTTGAAACCCAACCATCTGTTCTGCTGACCACATTTGAAGAACCATTCTCTGCAACATCTATCGGAAGGATGAGCAAAGCCCGTTTTCTATCAGCACGGGGTTCTCGCTGGTAGGGAATGGCATCCTCTGTATGTTCTCCTCCACATATAGTAAAACAATCGCTGCCACCTGAGAATGTAGCCCAGTTAAGGATGAACCTCGTAAATCCTTATGCACATGGTTTATTTGTATTTGCCTCAGCTACTCACAACACTCCGTATAATCTCTATTAGCTTCACTACACCCATTTCTATATTCTGTTGAAGTTGGTAATCATAAGTTTTACCCATCATTTCATCCGGATCAGGTATATCATTTTTTGAATCATCGCCAGGAGACAATAAATTTCTCATGCAACTTCATAGCTCCCGGCTTGAGTTCGGCAAAAATCTCATCCAAGCAAGGTTGGCCATTATTCTTCTCACAACCCTATCTATGGCGGAAAGTAATTGATGTGACTGCTCCTATTTTCTTGTTAGGATCCACGGTTATAAAAAAGTATCACTCTGTTCTGGCGTGCTTGGAGTATTTTCTGTGAGAGGTCAAGGCATTCCCAACCTAAATATTTTTCCAGGGTTTCTACATTTTCTTCAAGTTCATCTCCACCAATGAAAACTACATTAATGTAGTCTGTGATTCTGTCACCAAAAATGTTCACAAGCTCTCAAGTGCAGCATCTTCCTCTATGGAAAATCGATTTCTTACTGACAAAACCACAACTGCATGAGATCCTTCTTTTGCTAGTTTGATGCGCTTCACAATCTTGTTCCGACTAAAAACAGAAAACAAGGGAAAATCAAACATGCCAAGAGTGTTAATGACATTCACAGTCCATCCATGAGTTAAATGTATACTCAGCAGTTCACATTTAGCTGTTATAGCTGAGGAACTGACCCGTGATTCAAATGCCTTCTAATCAAGAATACAGTTCTTTGTAGTTCTCTTTCCACTGTCACTTTGTCCCACTAAAACCACTTTAATAGAAGTACTCAGATCCACGGCAAAATCCCAACCATTCAATGCCTCCATTGAACCCATTTTGAAGGTATATCTACCTCTCTGATGGATATAACCAATAGGAGGTATCTATTCTCCCCACCCTGAAACCATAAATGTGACCTCTAGATGGACAAGTGCCGACTCGCTATGAACACACTCCAGGGAAGGAAGAAATAGGGGTGGATGGTATTGAGAGCACTAAATCATGATGCTCCCCATATTTAAAGTGAGCGTGCATGCGTGTATGTGTGTATGTGTCGTGTCACGTGTCTGCGTGCATGAACACCTATGGGTATAAGCGCATTAAATATTGTTGGATAGATGAAAAATCAAGATGTCGTTTGGCTTCGCATTTACATTCTCAAGTATGTAAAGTCCCCAAACTCTGGACCAAAAATTTCTGAAAACGCTATTTTCGGAAATCACGTTGGAAAACATGAGTTGCAGACATAGCAATGAAAAAGGAAGCGAAATCTCATATGCTCTTGACAAATCACGCCGTACCGCATGCATTCCTTTTAATATATATATATGGTATAATAATCTTTTAATCTACATCAAGCCTCTTTAATCTTTATACTAACTTAAGAAAATGGTAGCATGGTCATTTTATTTACTCATCAAATATTTAAATTATTCCATTCAAGTCACCCTCCCAAACAAGATTTTCAAAAAAATATCCGTATACAAGAATTAAGAGAATGTATGATGCCCACTGCAATAAGCCCGACTTGTTAGATAACTGGTTCCACTCAGTATCCGGTTATTGCGTGTGCGGTGGTGAATTTAATCCAACATCACATGCAACACAGGAATCACCGGATACTACAACTCAAAGGGTAGAACACGACTGCAAGTGTCTACCACCGAATTCTCTTTTCCTACAGTTTCACAACCAGTCAATTTCCATCCCGGGAAGCGAAAAGCAATTAATATCTAATAAAGAAGGCAAAGAAGACGAAGAAAATAGATACAAAACAACCTGACATTGTGGAAGGGGGCGAGGGGGGTCGCGTAGAGCAGGCGGAGGGCGCAGACGTAGAAATCGAAGTCAGGTTCTCGGCACAAGACGTCGACGCAGACGCGGGAGTCGAGTATCTGGCACGTCGGCCACTCGGGGGAGAGGCGCTCCGCGAAGTAGGTGCTCTTCTGCGCCAGCAGCTGAGAGTGGCAGTAGAACCGCTCATCTCGCCCTTGCTCCGTCCTCAGCCGCACGATCAGATCGCTCGTCCGCCGCTCCCCGATCTTAACCGGAGGCGGCGGCTGCGACTCCATCGAGGGAGATCGATCTTTGCCCTAAATTTGAAGAGGGAGAAGAGGGGATTGCTGTTCGATTGACGTCCGCAGTTGCTGTCGAGAGCGAGGAGAAGGCCGCTCCTCCAGCTCGTTATTTTCCACTTAGCACCCTCGTGTCAGTGTCCTGCACTGTACCGACCGTTGGATGAAGATCCGACGGCAGCCCCGGTCCGGAACCCATAAACTAGGGACATGCTTCAAGTCTCCTTCCCCCAAAGAAATCAACTGGATAGATCTGGTTGGAATTTTTGGTCCATCTTAATTTCTTAAATGATTTTCTATTGATGGAAATAAATGACATTAGATTTTTGTTATTAACAACTTCAATCATTTAACAAGACATGTATTTAATTTATTTTTCTTTAATTAATTTTAGCACAAGGTAGTTCAACATATGCAATGTTAAAATTCTAATCCCTCCGTTGAATAAGGGTGATATAAGAGAATATATCATGCAAATACCTCATTCAATGTTAAAAAAAAGGCACTTGAGTTAGATTTACTGAGAATCTTTTGGCACATCTTTTCTTGACATCTTTTCCAACAAAGATTAGTCAATTAAACTTAATAAAGTAATTGTCAGGAAGAGAAATTGACTCCCAAGAGTTAAGTTTTCAATGCATGAAAGAGGGAAAAAAGCATAGGAAGATAGGTCTTAAATTGTCTACTTGGCTAGCAACAACTAAAAGAAAGAAAACTTATATATTCATAGAAGGGTTCACGACAAAAATACCTACATGTGCAAAATAAAATGCGACAAGAGTTACTTTTGCAATAAACTTGGACATAAAAAAAGGCTTGTGAAAAATTGCATGCATGGCATGCCACAAAAGATATGGTTCCCATTTTTATGAAGTTAACATAACTTCAATGCCTAGATACACCTGATGGATTGATTCACATGCCACAACTCACACACGTATCCATGTGTGGTTGGCTCCGCTACCGAAAATTGATTGATGTTGAAAGATGCACATATGTGGTAGGTGGAAAAACAATCAAAGCTGAAGGTGATGATATTTTAGATTACTTTTAACTTCCAATCATTTTTTTGTTATTGGAAGACACTTTTGTTATTCATCTTTTAGATGGAATTTGATTTCTATTTCTACTTTGAACGAATGTGGATATATTCTAATAGAATGTATTTTTAATCTTTCATTAAATCTTAATGTTGTAAAAACATATATCTATATCACTTCATGAAAATATATACTTGCTTGATATAGTTGCTTCATATAAGGAAGCCCATCATGCTAATTCAAGAGGCACAAAAAAAGTTAACAAATGAGAGTTTTGTATTGTTATGCCAAAAAGAGATTGGGACATATTTTCAAATAAAAAAAAGGATAAAAAGACTTGTCATGGATGAGATTATTGGTTCCCTTGATTTTAAAATTTTTGATATCGAGATTTTTACATGTGTTCACCTTTGAGATTTTCCAATAATACTGGTACTCCTGATTTATTTTTAGCAATTATGCTTATAGCCTTAGCATAACATCACTTATACCCCAATGGTTAGTTGACATCCTCTTCCCCAAAACAAACATTAATGGAAGTGCTATAAGTATCGTTACAGAAAAAGAAGGGTGTAAGTGCAATTACAAGAAATTAAAGGAATAATTGTAATTGTTATTTTTTTTCATTTTCTTTGGCCTTCTTCTCAATCTTCTTCTTTTCCTTTTCTTCTTATAAATCTTCTTCCTCTTCCTAAGACTGATCAACTCCCTCCACCCATGTCCTCCCTCCTCCCGCAACCCCTCCACCATCCACCCTATCCCCTACTATCGCCCATGCAATTCGCTCCCACTCCTCCCCCAACCCCCTCCCTCGCACACCCAATGGTTGCCTACAATCTTCATTCCACCAATAACCTCCAAAAAAAACCCCTCCCACATAGCCCTTGCAACAACATCTCCTTCCCTCAACTACAACTCAACTCAAGTGAAGAATACATGGGTAAAGTGTAGTGGACATCTTTATTAACCAGACATTACTTTGAAAAAGACAAGTTTTAACTTATCCCATAGATATTTCGCTAACAGAAGAGCAGCACCATTGTCAATGTTATATGAATATAGGACACATGCATAGTTGCAAAACATGCGGTTTAAATGTTAGCACAAAGTATAGGTGAAAATGTCGACAAGAAAGCATTGCATAATTCACATCCTATCCAAAGGCAACGGAAAAAGATGCCTCGGTCTATTAACGGGTCTTTTTAGGAAGCCAGCCAACATCCAATGAGAAAGAAGTAGAAAGAACTGTTTTCTGATATACAAGTCAGGGGCACAAATTTTATTACCAAATCTTTTAAAGAAGTTTGTGTGAAAATCCCTTTATAAAACTCATAGTTTTGTTTATCTCATAGGTGGTTCACTAACGAAAGAGAACAATTTTTAACGGTGTAAAAATATATGAGCAAAAGAGTAACTGCAAAATGAAAGGCATACGTGTTATCATCAAGTCTCCCAGGGACATAATTGGAAAAAATCCTTTGATAAATGTAGAAATTGTATCAAAAGGGAAGAAAACAAAGAAAATGGATTGAATGTTGTTAGGGACAGAATTATCTTAAAAATTATGATCCAAAAAATTTTGGTCCATATCTTGTAGCCTTATTAGAGTGGTCAACAATGTTGCATATCTTTCCTAGATTATTATTCATGGTAAGTAGAAACTTGTGAGAGAATGACTTAGTTAGGTTTGTTGCCCTAGGGATTCTTATATAGTTGGAGGCCTAGGATTAGTGTTAAAGAGAGAGACATCTATACTAATCAAAGACTAGTATAGCCTTGAGTGGTGGAGTAATATAACATTTACGCCTCTCAAGATGGAGCATATATGTCAATCATGCTTAACTTCATACAACATTGTTCAAATGGTGTATGATCAAGTGTCTTGGTGAACATGTCAACATTCTAATACGTAGAAGGTGCAGTGGGAGTGCGAAGCAACCCTCCTTGTATTAGGTAACTGGTTTAGTGACAGACAATTCCACATGTTAGGTATGTTCGTGAAAGATGGGTTTATTGACTATATGCATTGGTGCTTCATTATCATACTTGAGCTCCATAATATTGGTGTGGGAGACATGAAGATCTGCAAGTACATATTGAATTTGTATTAGTTGTATTGTTGTATAAGCCATATCTCTATATTCACTCTCAACACTTGAGAGAGAGATAACGACAAGTTTCTTGATACTCCAAGCTACCAAGTTCCGTTCTAGGCAAGAGTAGAACATGATACAAATTTTCTCCGTAATATGCATCAGAATATGGTATAAGATCAAACGTGTTTCCTTCTATAAAAATGAGGCCCTTTCCTCGAGTAGACTTGATGCATCCCAAAATCATCATATATGCATTAAAGTGTTATGTAGCAACATGTTTCCTCAATTTTTCCTAGTTCATATATGTGTGCCTTGTATTGATCTAGTAACTATGCATGCTTCGATCTATCCACGTCTCTTGGAGTAGATCAATAGCATACTTTTATTTGGACATAACTAGGCTTCGTTGGGATCAACCTATTTTAACACTAAGGAAATATCTTAAGGACCACAAATCTTTGATTACAAATTATTAGGCTAGTTTCTTCACCTGCGTACTTCCATCAGAGTCATCTTCTGTGAGTATCATCCATATAAACTAGCACTGTCACGGTTCCTTTTCTATTCTTTTGCATAAATAAGGGATGATATGCTTATGATCTAAAAAGACCCATGCTTTTGAGGACTTTTGATAACTTCTGAAACCATGCTCGAGGAAACCCATCTGCAACTTCCACCTTCAAAGTTTTAGCTCCGATCATCAAGAAATAACGAAACCCTCGTGTCATCGTCGAGCCACGACAACACTGGCAAGAGCATGAGATTTTTTGGGGCATCAACCACCATTGTACTTGTAAGCTCAAAATCTTGCTCAAAGCTTCATGTTATATGCCCAATGCACAAGGCCATCATCTACAGTGTTCACTTAAGCTCCACCACCCCATGCATCATTCCTCACTTGTCGTTCTAGTTCCAGGCATCCTCTCAGTACCCTTCTTTTTCTTCTGCATCTCGCTCTACTTCTTCTTCTAGCATCAAACCTCCCCTATTTCATGCGCTCCCTCGATGTTCACGGTGTCTCACCCCACATTCTTCTCCAACTAAGCCAATACACATCCCATCATCTTACCCTTACTTATCCATTCAATCCTTCACAAAATTCTTCCATACGACCATGCACGATGATTGACGAGCTTCCTCATATCCTCACCTTTGTAGAAGGACCCATCCCTCGCCAACAACCATTCCCTTGTTTTGATTTGTGTGGCTTTTGCTGATTGTAGGGGATAATTCATTATATTATTAATGCCTTGCTTAACTTATAAAATTATAAGTATAACCTTGAACGTAAAGCATCATAACTCTTTCATCCTTACTCCATTTTGCGTGTTTAAATTTTTCATCACTTCAAACTCTAAATTCTGTCAAAAACTGCAAATGTTTTAAGATTGTGTGAATTAATTATGAACTTTTGAGTCAAAAGCACCATTTTGAAGCATTTAATTCATAGTTATTAATTATAGCAAACTATTCCCTAAATTTCATTGAAAAATGGTTCACATTTGAGCTCTGGGAATTTTTACATGATCTAGCTTCTTTTACTTTGAAAACACCTTGCGTCAATTTTAAAAAGCAAAAATTTAATGCTATAGTTCTTCCAAGCTCTACAGTTATGAATTTATTGAGAATTTTCTAGCAATGCCAGATTAGCTAAAAAAACAAAAACTCATTTTATGTGCCTAATTTATTATATCTTTTATGTATTCATCTTATCTCCAAAAAATTAGCATGTATGCTTTATCATATCTAAAAAACTTTAAGACATATTTTGTTTGCCTCTTAAATCATAAAACATTAGAAAATTTGCAAAAATTACTAAAAATCCATATAAAATATGAATAAAAAAGGAGAGGGTGCTTTAGGTAGCTTATTATATATATTATTTAGAGAAAATAGTCACTGCTTTTTATTCCCTATTTTGAGTAAAAAATTCATTATTTAAGTTTGGACCATTTTCCTTGTATTTTAATTTCAAGTTTTATTTACATTTTTTCTTTATGTTTTTATTAGCTGGTACAATACAAAAACCCATTTCCAAAACAATAAAAATCTAACAAAAGATTTAATCCATGTTTTTATTATATTTTGGAAAAAAGGAATATGCTCCCTTAGGAGCATATAATTTATAAGCTCCCATCTTTTTCTCCATATTTTGATTTTTTTTGAAATGAAATCTCGGGGAATTCGGACACAATAAATAACCATGGTGTCACTCCAAATTCAGCTTAATTCGAGACTTCTATCCCATCCATCAAAACTTCCAAATTTTTACGATCTCGAAATTGTTGAAATCAACCCCTTGAAAATGGACATGTTAGAAATGCTTGTTTTCCACAAAATTTGGAATAATATATTATTCTAAGTAAATTTCCTGTTAATTTCATTCAAAAAATAAAAAATGAGGAAAGCGGGGTAGGAGCATGCTCTTATATGCTCCCATGGAACATATGCATTTAGCCCTTATATTTTTAGTACCTTTCTTTTATTTTAAAGGTTATTCTCTTCTTTCTTCCTTATTCAACTATATTATGATTATTTTTATCATATTATCTTTTATTTTCTTTCCTATCTAAATTAAAAAATTCAGAATAAAAAGAATTAAAAATTAAAAATATCAAATCTATATTACTCCACTATTTTAGGTATAAGATAAAATCCTAGAAATAATTCAATACCAAAAACCTTTGTAAAAATTAAAAAAAACCTAAAAATAAAAAAAACTATAACAGAAAGAGTTTTGCAAACTTAGAGAGTTGATTTAATCTAGATAGTGCAGCTCCCTTGAGTACGACACATGACACTTACTTGGCTAAATAAAGTGTTGAGATATTTTATCTGACCGTGCATTTTAGAGGGTATACTACATTTCAACATACTTATCATACCTCAAAAATACACTATCAATGAACTTGTCTCATTGGATGTAGTAGACCCTTTTCTCAACAAAGGTAAGTGGAGGCATCTGTCTCAATAAACCAATCTAGTTCTATAATTATTTAGTATAACCAACAAAGGTGGCAAGTGATGGGTACCCATGTCTGATGAAGTAGACAACCTCAATATGCCCTAATATGCTACAAAAAGTGCATTGGCCGGTGCTACGTCCTCGCCTTAGCATGGAGCAATCACAACTACAAGCCCTATGTCAGCGACGAATTCCTTGTCCAAATTGCACAGCAAGAGCAGTGGCCTATCGTTCGTCCTATGGAATATCGATTTTGTAGGCGATCACAATGCAACTAAGAGTACTATTCGCATCCTCTATGATTGGTACGGTGGATGTTACGATCATCTGGTCTCGAGCTGCAGCATATCTGATGTAAAGCCCTACAAAGAATACCATATGCCATGTGTTTGCGGTATTCATTCAATTTAAGACTTGCATCCTCGAACATAAGCACTATATCTTTCAAAAATAGATTTCAACAAAGAAATGCAACCTGTCTAAAACATCCTACTTGAGTTCTTCATGTGCCCAATTGTGGGTTTTAAGGAAGTTCACATATAAAATGAACTCGCATAGTGTACCAATTCAACTATGATCATGCTAATCACACTAACCATAGTCCACGAATAGACCATTACATTATCCTTATCCCAGGCGGCATTTGCATGTCTTGGCTCCTCGCTCTAGCTCAAAAAGAATATGCTCTTTGTCGTACACTCATACAATCATTGAGAACTTCCTTGATCATTTGGAATAATCCAATCTCGTCCAATTTTGGAATTGAGCTAAATGGATGGAGGTGTGCATTACCACCCTAACATCCTTGCGGTGTGACCTCATATTCTGACATATTTTGTTATGTTGAGCAAGCATGTTTGGAAATAAAAAAATTGTAGGGTATATATTTAGGTCATACCGCGAGTATCTAACCTCGATCAAAATTCGATGAGCATTCTGACTGAGATAAAACGAAACAGCTGGAACCCGTGGGGTTTGGAGGCTGAAGTGAGGCCTCACGAAGGCTGAAGGAGTATTGTAGGGACTCGTGGGGGTCATATGAACACTAGACAAGGCTCCTGGAGGCTAAATGAGCATTGGGAGCTTGCAGGCGGGGGAGGGGTGACTTTGGGCTTCAATGCTACTAGAGCTGCATGAAAAGCAAGGGTTTGGCATCACATAAATGGGGTCAGAGGGGGTGGGTGGGTGACGTATGATATTAATTGGAAACTTATGAGAGAATAATATAGTATTATGCTACCTTAGGGGCCCGTTTGGTTATCGGTTACACTAGGGTAACCCAGTGCACCCCCTTCATTCCTGGGTTGAAATTCCATCACAAATCAAGGTGACATCACATTACATTCTTTATTCCAATCCTCTCCAACCCTCATAACCACCCAAACAACTACTATTCACAGGAGGTTACCCCAATCCACCTCATCCCAATAACGAAACATACTCCTAGGATCCTTTTATAGTTGGAAGCCTAGGGTTACGGTTACAAAGAGACATCTTTACCGGTCAAAAGACTAGTGTATCCCTGAGTGGACAAAACATAATATAACACTCACATGATATGGCTACTTATATCTCGTACATGAGAAATTACCCACTTTGGAAGTGTTCAAATCATATACGGATGAGGTGAGCTTCAACTAAACAAAAGAATCAATGATGTTAAATTTGATTAAGGTATGGCAAATACTATATATAGAAGATATGGCGAATCATGTGAACAGCATCTGAAATTTTTTGTTGAATTCCTATATGAATGCGGCATAATTCCTTAATACACCAACTATAAGAGATGAAATTGAAGACTTGAAGACATGGCGAGGAGTATGATTTCTCATTCTATGTTACCAAGTTAAATCCATGGAGAAGCCCTAAAGCGTGCATCTAATATACTTAATATAGTACCAACCAAAAACAAGTCATGAACTTTGGACTAACAAAAAATCTAGTCTAAAGAAATTCTAACCTTGGGGTTGTCCATCTGAATTAAACCAATCAGGTCAGATGAAAGCAACTTGAATTATAAGATACTAATTATTACATTATTCGATATTCTAAAAGGTCAAGGGATTCTATATTTTATGATTAGACAACTTGTGCTAGTTTTAAAATGAGAATTGCTAATTTCTTTGAGGATGTGGAGTTGTAAGATTTTATTTTTAATAAAGTTTAAATGATTATATTACTTTTACAAGAAGAATAAATTCATATTTCTAATATATCTTTTAAGAGTGACCTATATTCAATTCTAGACATTGCTCGAATTGTAAATCAAGATCGAGTGAACATAGTCATTCAACCTCACGAGGAGCAAACTCAGTAACCTCAAGAACAAAAATTGTACAATTAAGGAGATCCAATAGAGAAAGGAGAAATGTTTTTCTTACAATTATATTGCATCTCTCAAAGAAGAAAATGATGAAATTAGATTGATGGAAGATGATCCAATCAATGCACATCAGGCCTTGCAAAGTTTAAACTATTAACAATGGGCAGATGCAATGAAGATGAAATTAATGCAATGAAAGACGAATTCTGGAATTTTATCCCATATATGAAGGCGCAAATTCCATTTGTTGCAAGTGGATATTTAAAATCAAGAGGAATTCAAAAAGTAACGTGGAGCAACATGAGACTCGTTGCTACATGCTTTACTAAAAAAGGCGGTGATTACAAAAAGACTTCTTCTAGTTTCAACTAAAGACGTGTTGAGGATTATTATGTTGATAGTTGCATATTTTGACCTTGAGCTACATTGTATGGATGTTAAGACTTCATTTTTAATGATGATATTAATGAAATTATATATATATATATATATATATATATATATTGTAACATAAAAACTTTGTGTTAGAGATCCAAAGAAGGCATTTTACATATTCAAAGAGAATTATCTATTTGCTTAGGAAAACTTTACATCAATTGTATGAAAAATTTTGAAGTAATAGTTCCATTTGACTTTGACATGAATGTTGCTGATTGTGTATACCAATTTTAGCAGGAGTAAATATATTTTCTTGATATTATATGTCAATGGTATATTGCTAGCCACCAACACATAGCCTTTTGCACTAATCTAAGATTCTTTCAAAGAAATTTGAAATAAAAGATCTTGTTCATGCATCTTTTGTGTTAGGAATTAGGGTTTAATCACTAGAGTTAAATATCAAAAAGGCACTTAAGATCTGGTATAAAGGATTGAAAACCACACGACATCCTTGTGGCTAAAGGAGATAGATAAATTTCATATCAATGTCATTTTATCAATCTTGAGGCTAAGGAAACGAAAAAGTAACCCTATGCTACAGTTGTTGGGAGCTCGATATAAGCTCAAGTTCATTCTCATCTAGACATAGCATATATTATTGAGCTTCTAGGTAGATATTTGAGTGATAGGAGAGATCATTAGATGACAATCATGGGGGGCCATGAGATACTTAGAAACAACAAAAAATTACATGTTTATATATACAAAGTAAACTCAACTTGAGATCATCAGATTCCTTTTTTGTTGGATATCAAGATAGCCATCTTCCCACTAAGATTACATGCTTATATATACAAAGTAAACCTAACTTAAGATCATTGATTATTCAAATTCATATTTTGTTGGATATCAAGATAGTCTATCTTCCCACTTCATGCTATATTTACTTGTTAGAGGAACTAATTGGTGGAATGAAAAATAATCACTTACAAGTCCATGATTATATATCTATACAGCCCATAGGTACAAATCCATGATTGTGAATCCACATACAAATGGGTTAGTGCATATTATTTCTCATGAAAACATCATCCATTTAGGATTTCAACCATGGAAAGTGACTGATTTTATTGTGAATAAGAATGCGACTTTTTCTCCCCTAGACATTTTAATCTGCGAAATTTCAAGATATTTACGTTTACACAACAATCTTCAGTTTGATCTCATATAAATATAAGGTTGGACCGGTTGAAAGAAAGAAAGTTAACTATCACAATTCATGTAATTTCCATGTTATCCACAATTGATGATCTAGTCATACGTCTTTATTACAAAGATTTCTTTGATTCTACGATGGTATAGTCAATTAAGTATCTTATATATGCAATAACAAATATACGAGCTCATTACAGTTCGTATGCAAATCTTAAGAAATATACTTCTCATAATATGGAAGATTATTATGATTTTTTATCCAAATCGAGATGCACTATAATTTGTGGTGCCTAAGAACACAATCTCAACGATAATTGTATAAAGTAGTTGGATTGTAGTATCTTACCAAAAATAGTTGCATATGCAACAACGCCAACTATGAGAATTCCAAGGATCCACATGTGATGTGTGAACAAAGAAAGTTGTGTACCATGGTAATAGCTAAATATGGATAATGGGGGCATGAAATCCATATGGTGAGGTACCACAATGGTTAAAGAACTTAACATAGCCAGATTGACTAAGAGATAATTTAGCATGATATGACATTGTTAGAACCTCGTAAAGGCCCTTAAAATAATGACCAATAAGTAGACCCTTACGAACCTCTAATGTCTTTCAGAACATGAACCCTAGTAGGTACTATATATATGACCCGCTATCAGGAAAAAAAATGCAATACATAAATGATGATGATGCAATCATCGATGGGCAAAAATGCAAATTACAGGTATATTTATATTGATTAGATGGTGTTTATAAATTCCAAGGGTCAAAATTACATGTTTTCTCTTCCACCCATTTGTCGAGAAATGGTCGTTGTATAATCAAAATGATAGAGTGAATGTTTCCTTTAAAAAATTAGCCATTTGTGAGGTGCATTTGGAAGGTAATAACCACACAAAGAGTTAGCACCACGATCCAACAAGGTATGAATTTCTCTTTTAAGATCATCTTTCTCAATTATCCAACATGGTTCAGTCACTCCTAAGAATAAATCAATCTAACATCATCTCAGTGATGTTATTGTTGGTTTCTTGCATTTAGATTAGTTGACAAGCAAACTAAGAAAATTACAATTGTTCCTTCTCAAGCAGGCTCTCGAGCCATGGTAAATCAACGACGCAAACAAAACTCAATGCAAAAAATAGTCGTAATACAGAAGGAAGCTTGACTTCCCGCTCCGCACCACACAATCAGGGAGTTGTGAAGTTAATCAAAAAGTGTACTCATGGTGCAAGAGATGGATGCAGGGTAACTTTTCAAGGAAAACAAGTTTGCCCAGTAAGGGAAGAGAGTATATCAAAAACAAACCACTCTGGCATAGGAGGGAAGGAGTCTTAGCACGATGAGTGGGAGAACGAACAATGTGGGAAGCATTGAGGCTAGATAAAGAGCCAATAATCATACTCCCCAGGCTATAATGCTTTATGTTAGCTCTCCATCAACATAAATGAGGAATGCCTTGGGTCTTTTTCAGCAAGCTATGGAATCTTCCTCTTCAAATAAAGAGTCAGGACACGCGCTTCAAATGAAAGAATAACAAACCAAAAGAAAGTTCTACAGAGTATGCATTAGTCTACAAAGTATGTACTGAGTGAAAGTTTGAAACAAACTTTGAGTTTTGGGGGGATGAGGAAAGAAACCAAACGAACCAACTCTTGAGCATTGGGTAGAAAGTCACTATGGCTGCGAGTTCGGACATAGGTAAGCCCATCGAACCATGGCTTGACTATCATACCCAGTGGGTGGGTTGAAAACAACTACAGTAGATGCTACACCACTAAGTGGCTGCAAAGATGCAAGCATAAAACATCATACATCGGCTCCTACAAGCCCTTCGTCCCTCCTAATGACAAGAATGTTGACTCTTTCTACTAATCAAAATTAGACATTTTTTATCGTAAATCTGCGAACATGAAAAAAAAACAAGCTCTCTTCAAAGTTTGAGTGTGATGGGTTTAGAATCTTTAGATGGCCTACACAAAAAAACACTTCAGCAACCACTTACATCAAGACAGCCAATTTGCCTGATGATATCAAATAGCATCTCCAGTAGACTTACAATGCCAAATCATTCTAAGTTTCTATAAGAAAAGATCAGTGCCTCTTGCCTTTCTCAATATTATTTTATCCATCTTCCAGTAGTCTCATTCAACTGGATGACGAAGAGCGATTTCAAATATCAGAAATTAATTGCCATACACATTATCTGAATCTCTAAATTGAAAAAGAAAAAGAAGAAGAAAAACTGCTCTTGCCCTTTCATTCAGAGGAAAGCTGAAAGACTGATTCAATAGTGAATTACACTTTGGATGCTGTCTATTATTGTACAAATTTTATGGTTATGAATCGTGAAATAAAAAAATCAATACACTCAATAAAAATTTTCTAAAAATGCCCGAGGACGGTGCTCCTAAACTTCAGATTAAGGTTAAAATGCATAATAAAGGATGCCTTACAACCATGGCTGTTAAAAAAATTTATTAGGGTTTGCGGAATCAGTAGTTTTCTCAGGTTTGAATCAACTCTACACCAAAAGCGGCGCAGGTTCCTCCGCAACGAGTAATCAAGTCCTGCACATGCATTGCAATTTCAGCCAAATACTGAACACGACCAAACACCTAGATTAACGAAATTAATGAACAAAACTGTTGATGCAAACTTGCAAGTAATACACCAGCTAAGAAACGAAATCAAAGTTTTCTTGTAAAGATGAAAGCACCAGAACAATGGGGAAAACACGAAAAAATCCGTTGTTACCTCTGGATTCCTTCACCAACCTCCATTCTGAAGAAGCTCCCAATTTCAACAGTAGATCCAACTTCTTTTGATAGGTCGCTCAAGACTGACTGCGGCGATCATAGAGAACACAGTGATTACCAATAGCATATCCAAAACCCGCAAGTACAACAACGGCATTTCCTCAAAAAAATTTGCATTCGAAACTAATTAGCGAGAAAGAATAGAAGGCAGAATTATCTGTTTTTCAACTGATCCTAAAACCTTGGATTGGAGGTGATCCTCGGTCTCATTGCTTCCAAAGTGATGAAAATTTATTAACATTTTGAACAAATCAGCAAGAAAGAATAGTGACCAGGGATGGATACTAGAGACTAATGATCATCCAACAACCAGATTTAACATAAACGTAGCCACTGAATCCATTCCAAAATGAGAGAAATTAGCACTACTTGGTGAAAAATTCATTAAAATCCTCAAATGTTGCATGAACACGAAACAAAAGAAAGCACACTTACCCTTCCATGCAGTCCAATAACTGGTAATAAATTACAACACATCCTGGACATAAGGTCTTCTAGACCTAAATCTTGTATCATCTCTCACGAGACAAGTCCCCACATCACACCTAAAGAACGAATAGTAATCATGCACCTCATTTCTCATGAGACAAAATGTAGGGCCACTTTCCTCTCTTTTTAAAACCAAGGGAGGGTTTATAAAGAAAACCGTCTAAAGACAAGCAAAGCATGTCATAAAAGGTCAAAAAAACTAACACGAATAAGACCACCTAAAGCATCCCAAAAATCCCACAGATTCCCGCATACAAAAAGCTGGTTATAGGGATACGACCTCGCTCTGATGATGTCATTCTGTTGCATCAGTACCACCAAGTCTATCAGAAACGACCCCAACCTCTCCGGTCGTAATTGCTCCCCGTTTGAGTCTATCAGCACATGATTTCCCCTAAATAAACCCTCACAAGATGAGTGGTCGGTGTGTTTTACCCACCGAACCCACATCTGCTGGCTCAACGGGCATTGAAATAAAGATGATTGATGTCTTCCACCTCTCCACTAGACAGAGGGCTGCATAGGTTAGTGTCAAAGGCCCATCAAGTCATGTGCATCCAAATCTCCAATATCATCCGCAGCAGCACCAGAGCACTGTAGTCTGTAGAACATAATGCCACATGTGATTTGAATTTTTATCATCTTCTGCGTAGTCGAACACATTGCCTCACATTTCACTGAACTTCAGCGAAATTTGTCAAAAAAATTAAATCGCCAACCTCTTTTGAAACACCAGATGCTTTCGATTTCTGGGACTCGTGCCATTTCAGTAATATTCCGCCAAACTTCAAACAAATAGGAAAGTTCCCAGTACACTTCCCAAATTTCATCTATTTTTGTTGAAATTCCACTGGAATTCGTCTTACCTTAGCTGTATTGTTTTTGAAAGATTTTTTGTACGGTCTCATATATTGCAACATACAGATGACTATTTGCTATAATCTTAGTCCTAAATTGGATAGAACAAACTTTAAAGAAAAACTGCCCATAAATTGGATAGAAACAACAAAGCCTTTTCCCACATTAAGTAGGGCCAGGTACATGGAATTTTTTGTCTTCATTCAGATCTACATTGGGTCATTCTCGGGCTTAGATCTAAATAATTCAGATCCCTTATGATAGTCTCATTCCAACACTTCAGGGGCCTTCCTCGCTATCTCTTAGGCGTTTCAACATCCCAAATCTCGCATCTTCTAACCGGTGCATCGCCAACCTCCTTTGCAAATGGCCAAACCATCTTAAGCGGTTTCCTTTCATCTTATCATCTATCGGATCTACACTAACTTTCCTTCGGATCACATCATTCTGAATCCTATTTTTTCGTGTATGGATATACATCCACTTTAACATTTTCATTATGTTACTGTCATTCTCTACACATGTCTATGATTCACAGGACGACATTTTGATCCATAAAACATAGGTCTCATGGCTTCTCATGGCTGCTTTGTAGAATTTTCCTTTGATTTTCAAATGAATTTTCTTATCACATAGAACATAGAACATGGTTTTGAGGATAGAAATGAAGAGGGAAAAGTCAATCTGGATTTTGTAACGGCATATGATCTTTTCATAGCAAACACTCTCTTCAAGAGGAGGGAGGATCATTTAATTACTTATAAGAGTGGCCCATCTAGAACACGGATAGATTACTTTGCGTTGAGAAGAAGAGATCGGTTGTGTTGTAAAGACTGCAAAGTAATCACATGAGAGAGTTTGACAACCCAACATCGCTTGTTAAGAAAAGGAGGGTTCCTAAAATCACTAGGACTATATGGTGGAATCTTCTACTAAAGAAATCGAGCTTCAGGGAGAAGGTTTTAGAAGACTTGTCTTAGGATCGTAGCATAAGTGCAAACGAGATGTGGGAGGCAGTAGCATCTTGTATCCGAAAGGTACCTAAAAAGATGCTAGGCGAGTCAAAGGGAGGAGCTCCAGGTCAAAAGGAGGCTTGGTGGTGGAGTGAAGGGGTCCAAGAGAAGCTAAAAATTAAAACAGCATGCTTTAAAGCTATGTCTAAGAATACAGAGGAAACTGTCACAAACTACAAAATAGCGAAGAAGGAAGACAAGAAGGCTGTAAGCGAAGCTAAGTCAAAAGCTTATGAAGTTTTATATAAAAATCTTGACTCTAAGGAGGGCCAGAAGGGTATATTCAGGTTGGCCAAAGCAAGAGAAAGAAAGACCAAAGACCTTTCTCAAGTGAGATGCATTAAGGACGATGAAGGTCACATGCTTGTTACTTAGTAGGATATAAAGACTAGAAGGGAGAAGTATTTATATAAACTTTTCACTGGGAAAGGAAATAGAGAGATCACTTTGAGTGATCAAACTAGTAGTGAAAGTTACTTGAATCGTGCAAGCTAAAGACGAATACAAAGAAATGAAGTAGAGGAGGCTTTGAAGGTTATGAGACATGAGAAAGGTGTAGGACTGGAAGACATCCCTGTAGAAGTATAGAGAGTTTTAGGTAAGCGTTGTTTGACTTGGCTTACGAATCTATTCAATGTTATTTGGCGAAGCAAGAAAATGCCTGAAGATTGGAAGAGTATCGTGGTGCCTCTTTATAAGAATAAAGGAGACATTCAAAATTGTTCAAATTACAGAGGTATCAAGCTGATGTCACACTATGAAAATTTGGGAACGTGTGATCGAAAGAAGGTTGAGGCAAGTTTCCAAAGTAAAAGAAAATCAATTCGGATTCATGTCAGGTCGCTCAACTATTGAAGCAATCCATTTGCTGAGGAGAACAATGGAGATTTATAGAGCTAAAAGGAAGAATCTCCATATGATCTTTATTAATTTGGAGAAGGCTTATGACTCTGTCTCACGAGAGATATTGTGGAGAGTTTTGGAAAAGAGACAAGTACATGTCCTATACATTAACCTCATAAAGGATATGTATGACAGGGCTTTATCTTGTTTGAGGACCCTATCTGGGAAGACTGACTATTTTGACATCAACATTGGTTTACATCAAGGTTCAACTTTGAGTCCATTTCTTTTTACTTTGATTATGGATAAGTTGACAAGTCACATTCAGGATGAGTTACCTTGGTGTATGTTATTTGCTGATGATATTGTTGATTGACGAGACTAGAGATGGAGTAAATGAGAAGCTTGAGGTCTGGAAACATGCATTGGAGACTAAAGGATTTCGTATAAGTAGGGCTAAGACGGAATATATGGAGTGCACCTTTGATGGAAGCAATGGTGAAGGAATCGAGGTGAAGAATGGTGACGAAAACATTCAGAAGAGAGATTCTTTTAGATATTTGGGATCTATTTTGCAACGTGATAGGGAAATTGATGGAGATATTACTAACAGAATAAATGCAGGCTGGCTAAAGTTGAGAGGAGCCTCTGTTGTGCTCTGTGATAAGAAAATTCCTTTAAAAATTAAAGGAAATTTTTACAAAGCAGCCGTGAGACCTGCTATGCTCTATGGATCTGAATGTTGTCCTGTGAACCATAGACATGTGCAGAGAATGGTTGTAGCAGAAATAAAAATGCTAAGATGTATGTATGGAAAGAAAGTTGGTGTAGCTCTAATCGAGAATAAGATGCGAGAAAACCGCTTAAGATGGTTTGGCCATTTGCAAAGAATATCAGTCGATGCACCGGTTAGGAGATGCGAGTGTTGGGATATTGAGCCGGCTAAGAGAGGGCAAGGATGGCCTAAGAAGCGTTGGAAAGAGACTATAAGGGATCTTAGTATTTTGGATATAAGCCCAAGATTGACCTAAGATAGATCTGAATGGAGGCGAAGAATCCATGTAGCCGACCCTACTTAATTGTAAGAAAAGGCTTTGTTGTTGTTGTATAGAATACAGAAGTTCCTCTCCACATTAGTAGCTGCATTTACTCTATGAGTAACATCTCCATAAATTCCCACATCATGTTGCAAAATAGATCTCAAGTATCTAAAAAAATCTCTCTTCTGAATTTGATCGTCTCCAATCTTCACCCAGATTCCTTCACTATTGTTTTCATTAAATGTGCACTCCATATATCCAGTCTTAGCCCTATTTATACGAAATCTCTTAGTTTCTAAGGCATGTCTCCAAACCTCAAGCTTCTCATTTACACCATTTGTAGTCTCATCAATCAATACAATATCATCAGCGAATAACATACACCAAGATATATAATCCTGAATGTGACTAGTCAACTCTTTCATAATCAATAATAAAGGAAAAGACTCAAAGCTAAATATTGATGCAAACCAATGTTGATGTCAAAATAATCAGCTTACTCAGATTGGATCCGTACACAAGACGAGGTCACATCACACATATCCTTTATAAGGCTGACGTATAGGATAGGTGCTTGTCTCTTCTCAAGAACTCTCAAAAAACTCTTCCGTGAGACCGAATCATAAGCCTTATCCAAATCAATAAAAAGCATACGGAGATTCATCATTTTAGCTCTATCAAATCTCCATTGTTCTACTCAATAAGTGGATAGCTTCAATATTTTTTTAAAAGTAAAAAGGGCATCAAATGTATAGGTGGATGCCCAAAACTTCTCCATTTATCACCAAAGAAATTATTACAATCCTACAACATTTACATTATTACACATGATTACAGGTTCCAACTCTCGTTCGACGCATTTGCGTGAACCACCACATTATTGCCGTAGAAAAGGTATTGTTTAAATATCACTCATTTCTATCCAACCACAGTATCCAAATCATTGCAATACACCCCGACCTCTCCCTCTCAGTACCATTCCAATATGCTCCAATGGAGCACCAGAATCCAAAGGCATTGTCGATATGCATCGTTCGATTCCCAAAAGTGTTATATGCCTCCACGGAGCTCCGACAAGTGAAAAAAGGTTATCAGCATCCCTAGTTTCTACCATGCACATATAGCATGTTGGGTCACCCTGAACGAGCCTCACAAATCTGGCACCAGTCATCGATCTTCCTCTTCTGAACAACCACAAAAAGATCTTCACCACATCCTTTTGCAATCTGCCACGCATCCCCCTAGGTCGAAAACCACCGAGCCCTTCAAAGCTCTGTACACCTTTCTGACAGAAAACGATCCGCCACACCATGTCCAGTAGTCAAGCACATCCGTAGGTCCTGCCACAGTCTCCAGCTCCTCAAGCATAATCATGAGCTCATCCATCCTTTGATATGATTGCTCGGATCTGAAATGTGGAAAAGAAACATTGTCTATTCCAAACTTCTGCCACCGAGCAATCCGAGTGCACTACCAAAGCGTTCAGACGCGTAAATCTCATCTGCAAAGGCACATCCTCGGTCCAATCATCCATCATGAACCGAAAACCAGTGCCAACACCAAAGATAGGTCTCAGAAACGAGTGGATCTCATGTACCACACAGCACACACCCCTCCAGAAAAAGAAGGTGAAAGCATTAAAAGGTCCGTTAAAGGAACAGTCAAAATCGAAGATTCTCCTTATCAAGGTACAAACCGGATTGTAGCAATCACCCAAATGCGAGAAATCCACTTGCTAAGAAATGCTTTATTCATCTCCTCCAAACTCCGGACCCCCAGCCCACCCTCCTCCTTAGAGCAAGAGACGATCCACCAGAGCGAACTCGCTTGCTTGCCCAGAGGCCGATCAGAAAAAATGCCTCATTATAGTTTCCAACCTCCTCTGCATCCCCACATGCATAAGATTGGACGACACGAAGAAAATAGGGATCGCAAACAAAACTGATTTCAATAGCACTAATCTTCCTCCCATGGATAAGCAAGTTGATTTCCACCTTGCTAAACGTTGCTCCAGCTTCTCCACAATCATTAGCCAATCCCCGACATGCATTCTCCTTGACACCAAAGACACTCCAAGGTAACGCGGCGACAAATCCCTACGCGACGATCGTAACCACACAGTACAAAGCTCAATCTGTGTATCCAACAAGCCAAAGGGAACAAACTCCGACTTATCCCTATTCAATCACATCCTGGATACCGCACCAAAAATATCCAACACTACCGATAATCCCATGTAGTTGTCAGCACCACCCTCCGCAAACAGTATCACACCATATGTGTATTAAAGGATGGGTACAGAAAGACCTTCCTTTGAAAAGTCGTTGCAAAATTCCTCTGAACGGTGTGATTCACCATAGTCATCAAAGCATTTGTTGCGAATACAAAAAGAAGCGATGCCGGGGGACAGCCATGCCGAACATCGCGTTGAGGCTGGAAGTATCCCCTAGGTTGTCCGTTCACAAGATCACATGATGTTGTCGGCACACACCTCTTCATCCACGCATGTGTAGCGATGCCCAGATGAAACGCCAGTCTAAACAGTCACAAGCCTTCGAAAAGTCCACCTTCCATAGAACACCCTTTGTCTTCCTCCTGCGCCAGTTTGCTACAATATCTGACGCCATAACCACGCTATCTGTGAGATGTCTGCCCGGCAAGAAAGCACTTTGAGCTGATAAAATAATCTTGTTTAGCACTCCCCTCAACCGATTGGCTACAACTTTTACCACAATCAAATAGATCGCATTGGATAAAGCAGTATGTCTAAAGTATTCAACTCTTACTGCAACCTCCTTGGGAAGAAGAAAAATAAAAGATCGATTGGGCCTATCAAATACAGAGTTGCCATCAATGAACTCCGCTATGATATCCATCACCTCCTTTGCAACCAGAATCCATAACTCTCTGAAAAGAAAACAAGGAAACCATTCGGACCCGGGCATCCGTCAAGATTCAGGTCAAACACGGCCTCTCGAGCCTTAAGATGCTCAAAATGCATCATCAAGGCCTCAACATCAGAATCAGAAATGTGGCCCACCTCCACCCCAACCACAGTGACACGTGGTGGGAACTCCTCCTACTCATGTATCTGAAGTACCCTGTCATCACCATCGCAACCTCTCCCTCTTCCCGATACAGTTCTCCCCCGGCCTCCACAGCGTGAACAAAATTCCTCCTCCTTCACCCATTTGCAACAGCATGAAAAAATCTTGTGTTTGCGTCAACCTCCTTCAACCATTTCTGACGCAACTTCTGCCTCCATTCATATTCTCACTAAAAGTCCCCCTCCACGATCTTCTGCATTGAGCCTTGGCACAGACGTTACGAGACTCTCTCTTGTATGCTGACAGTCTTCGACGTAGATTAGTAAGCTTCAAAGCAAATATAGCCGTAGTCGAACCCTCAACCTCCATGTCAGACCAGAAAGTATGCACCATGTCACTAAACCCCTCCTCCAAGGCCTTAAATGTCGGATTTCGATTTCGTTTCGGTAAGCCAGGAAAGAGAATTTCGATGGAATTTCGGTGAAATGGCCAGAAGTTAGGGAAATTAGTTGAAAACTCATTTTTTAAAAAAACAAAGATTTCTAATATTCTTTAACTCAATAAATGAGAAATAAAGATAGTTTTTTTGCTTATAGTAAGATACTAATATGATATGTTACATTAAATTTCCATCCAATCGTCCCAACAGTCAACAAAGTATTATGTTGTTCAGAATCGAAACCATATTTGGAACCATAATTAGAAGCCATTAGTTTCTCTTCTTGAGAGTGGTCACATGTGAGCACCTCTTCAATAAGAACGAGGTGACAAATATGATAACTAGTAATTAAAACACATATTTCAAAATAAAGAAAAAACAAAAAATATAAATATCTTTAGTTAAAATTATAATTTAACTCTTAAATCTTGTGTCTGACTGATTTGTTTTGAATTTAGATAAAAATATAGAAACTAACTAAAGAAATTTCTTTAAACAATGTAAATCACTCTAACAACTCAACACATTAAAGCGAAGGGTGAATTCCCTTATTTTTGTTGTTTCGTTGATATTTCGGTGATATTTCGTTGAAATCCTGGAAAAAGAAATAAGGAGCTTTTCGATTTCGGTGAGCTAAAGAAATGGACATTTCGGCGAATTTCGGTGGAATTTCGTTGAAATTTGAGGCCATGTCCTCCTCCAGCATCCAGCGCCTCTCAAATCTGAAATAAGAAGACGAGGTTCTCCCGTTGCCACAGTTAAGACAGAGCGATGTGTGATCGGATCTTGACCTGGGATACGAAATTACTGTAGCAAGGTTGAACATCTCCAAGGCTTCAATCGAGAGCATAAACCTATCAATACAAGATCGAGAAGATGAACTCCTCCATGTATATATACAAAATTTATCGCATCCAACATCTCCACGGCGAGCTCCTCCACCACCTCCGTAAACAACACAGATCCCGGATCTTGTGCGCCTCGTTTACCTAGTCTATAATCTGAGTAGATCGTGGCATTGAAATCACCGCCAACTAACCAGGCCACCCCTGGGAATTTATGCCTAATTTCCTGCATCTCCCCCAATACCACGTTCGAGGAGGCCCCCGTGATACCATATACCAAGGTGACCACAAAACGTGCCAAGTTAGCCTCTAGCTCACCAATACCACAGAAACGGAGATCACAAGAATCAAATCATCATGCAAGTAAAAAAGATCTCCATTCCAAGCAATCACAATCCCACATGTGCTCCCTATCTCCGGGACCGAATGAAACTCCATGAGGTGCGGATCAGAAGGGGTGTTGCACCTAATCGCTTCCCACAAGTTTGACTCCTGCAAGCATGCCACATCTACTTTCCACGTGGCCATCATGGAACCTACAACCAACCGCTTTTTTAGTTGGCCCAAACCCCCCACATTTCGTGTAAGAAACTTCATTGAGCAACCAAGGGGATAGACCCCGCCATCTGCACGCCCACTTTTGTAGCGATCGCCAATTCGAACTCTCTATCCTCCGTTTTTCGCCGCTCCCCCAGCCAATATTCTTCCAGTTACTTCATAACCCTCCTGCTCAACCACCCCGTCCTCCTCTTCCTCTGGCATGGGGAACACCTCCTCTAAGTCGGTACCTCCACCGTACAAACCTACTCCATGCTCACATTCCATTGAACTTATCTACAAATCCAAACCATTCATCCTATGGAATTTTTGGGAAAACGACATCGCCTTCTTTTCTTCCTCAGAGAATCGCCTTTCACCAATGGAGTCAGCATGAGCCGCTTTTGTCGGGATCTTATCCATGACTCCCCCTTTCAGCCTTCCTCACCGTGACATTACTGCCCCCCTCTTCTGATGTGGCATCACTCTACTTGTTATCGCACCCTTGCACCCATCATCACGTCCTTTGGGCGCTTCGTTAGGGGCTTCACTTCCACTGCCAAAAGCTGCAATTTAAGGAACACAACCTCATCCCCTCCGAAGTAGCGGGGTTGTCCGTTGGGATGGCCCTCGTCGTCGCTTATCGTGTGACATTCAGCCCCGCTCCTCCCCCTCTACCGGTTGCTGCAAGCTAATGGGGGTGAGCTTGCATGACCTTGCCTAGGCTTCCTCTGGAAGAACTAACCGAAGCCAGAGTCCCACCAACTGAAATCGGGTCAAAGATCGAACCCGAGAAGTGTGCATTAACTGTTGGTATCAGGGACTCCAGCAACATCGTGACTGGACTCGAGTGTTGCGGAGTCCCATTTAGAGCCTTACCCGAGTTCATAAACGGGTTCATGATGCCAAAATCCAAGCCCGATAAGATAACGTTTTCTGAAGTGCCGCCATTAGATTTTCCCAAGAAAACCATCATTTCATCTCCCCCAAATTCAAACGATCTAGAACCTTTCGTCTTCAATTTCGCCTCTTCAACTTTGTCGGCCTCTGCCAGAAATTGCTTCGTCGGTAACTCCTGCTCCAGCACAACCATCCCCAATGGCACCATCCTCTTTTCGATATTCATTGAGACATGCACTTGGGATGAAAGGCATGTCCCCCACATCGAGATGATTACTTTTGATCCCTCTCCCGGCCGCAACCTAGAGGAGCAGATCTCAGCTACCTCCCTGACGTACTTCAAGGCCTCCCATAAGGTTTCCAACTTCCTGCATTGTAGCAGAACACCCGCCAACTTCACTTTCCATGCCCCTTCTTCATGGCTCGCCCCCCATCCAAAGACCTAGGTCTCCTCCATTTGATGGCTCTCCGTAGCTCCGACGGCAATCGTACTTATAAAGAACCACCAAACACCTCCTTAATGCCTTCCCGTAACAGGCCTCTGATGCACATTGAACTACCATGAAGCCAAATCACATCCACGGGTGCTCCTTTTTCCCTTGCTACGAGGATTCTGTCACAAACTCTGCTTAGGATCATCGCCAGTCCTTCACCGACTAAAAGACCTTCCATCGTCTCGACCAACTCCGCTTCTTTCGCGAGCCCTCATAGAACATAGATCATCCCCACATCAGACAGAGGCCCTTCGACCCTCTCATCAATGATGTAAGTTCAAGCAGCGGTCTTCTTCCTAGCATCGGTATTGGCCTTTGGTTCGACGTCCTTTTTTCCAAAAACAGAGTCTTGATTTGATTTGGTTGCCTTCTTCGACCAAACCTTTCCGTCCTTGCAGCTTCAATAGTTGAACGACCTGGCATGAATCTGAATTGATTTTCTCTTACTTGGGAAACTTACCTCAACCTTCTTTTGATCACAAATTCCCAAATTTTCACAGTGTGACTCATTAGTTCCATACCTCTGTAATTCGAATAATTTTGAATGTCTCATTTATAAGACTCATTTATTCTTGTAATTGACGATGATGCTTCTCCTCTATTCTTCAGGTATTTTCGTGCTTCGTCAAATAACATTGAATAAATTTGTGAGCCAAGTCAAACCATGCTCACATAGAACTTTCCACGCTTGTATAGAAATGTCATCAGGTCCAACATCTATCCCATGTTCCATAACCTTCGAGGCCTCCTCTACTTCCTTTATTGCATGATTTAGGTAATTTTCGCTCCTAGCTACATCTCCCCAAATGATCTCTTTATTCCCTTCGCCAATGAAAAGCTTATGGAAATAATGTTTTCATCTAGTTTTTATATCCTTCTGTAATAAGCACATGTCCTTCCTTATCCCTAAAGCACCTCACTTGAGAAAGATCTTCAGTCTTTCTTTCTCTTGCTTTGGCCAATCTGAATATATCCTTCTGACCCTCCTTTGAGTCAAGATTTTTGTACAGAACTTCATAAGCTTTTGATTTAGCTTCACTTACAACCTTATTTGCTTCCTTATTTTCTATTTTGTAGTTTGTGAAAGTGTCCTTTGTTCAATCCTTATTCATCGCTTTAAAGCAAGATCTTTTATTTTGAGCTTCTCTTGCACCCCTTCACTCCACCACCAAGCATTCTATTGGCCTGGAAATGATAGTCGAAATAAATTGAACATCGGAGATGTATTCAGAATTGACTTGCTTCGATATTGTGTGGAAAATAAATATAATAGAATGTATAATTAAGGACAAAACATAGATTTAATTCTACTCCCTAAGGAGCCAGATCAAATCACGAGAGCAAGCCTCACAAGACTAAATATTATGTTAGAATTTCTCAATAAGCATAGGGGTTGGAGCTCTATTTATAGCCCTGCCACTCAACTACGTGGGTCCAGATGGAAGGACATATCGATATCGATATCGTTTCGATATCGTGTCGATATCGATATATCGACGATATATCGCCGATATATCGCTATATCTAGGAATCTTTCTGAAGAAAATGCATGAAATCGGATATATCGATATATCGATTTCGATATCGGTCCCATGTCGATATCGATATATCGGCGATATATCGTCGATATATCAGGATACGGCCTTCAGATGGGACTAAACTCCCACCTATAGAGGTTGAACTACTCAAATATCTCGACAATATCTACTCACTAAATAAAAGTATTCATATTTCCTACTGGAAATGTTTTTACTACTAGTTAGCACAAATCTCAAAAAAATACAAAGTTCGTAAATCCTTGATTAGTCCCTATGCATGGTTCTAGATATCGCAATATGCAGTCAATATATCAGTAAGGGTGCTCATATCGATACTCCCCAATATATCAAATTCTAGGGCATCAACCAATTTCTCGTGAGATATCATCGATATATCTACATATCGATCCATGTCAGTGACAAGATGGAGTTTCCACTGTAACTTTCTCACTATTTGGCCTATACGTGTATACCACAATCCCATCCAGAAAACCAATTTAATATTGCTTGTGTTCTTTGTTCCACGAAGAAGGTTTCTAAGGGGAATTTCTTCATTTTAGATCATGCAAGAACGCCTCTAGGCATATGTCTCGATGCTTTAAGGTGCATTTATTGAAACTGTTTGACATACAAACTAAGATTCGAGGTATATAATAAATCACAGTTCCAAGAATACATGTAGTTATCTTCCAATCAACCACCCTTTCCTTGATACGCATATACATATGACCAATCAGATAGACAGTTCTAGTTAAATATAACACTATGTAGTCCTACAAAAACATCTGCATATTATACTTTTAATGGCGTGCGTGTATTTCTGCATGGCATACATAAATTGGTATAAAGGCTCCTGATTACAATTCTTTTTATCTAAGAAGCATGAAATTCTATCCTATTTATTGATCAAAAGAACATTAGAAATCTTAGTTCCTAAAAAATAATTTTAAATGTATTTCCATGATATTCGGCGATACAAATACCTTCAAAATTTTTCAAAATTTCTCTTTCAAGGCTTTGGCGAAAACAAAACTGAAATCTAAAATTTGATGTCATGATTTAAAGGCATTTCCATGATTTCTGGTGACCAGAAAATATTTGAAATTCTTCGAAAAGAAATTTCGCGTCCTAAACTTTGGCGAAAACTGAATCTGAAATTTGAGGTCATAGTTCAAGCATAATGTTTATAGTTCAAGATAAGCTTAAAGGCATTTCCATGGTTTCTGGTGATATCGGAAATATCTGAAATTCTTCAAATTTATCATTTTGGGCTTTGGCAAAAACAAAATTGAAATCTGAGATTTGAGGCCATGGTCTAAGTACAATTCTTGTAGTTCAAGCTAGGTTTCATTTTGTTGATTTTCAACAGTTGTCAAACACAACACAACAATAAAGCCTTTTCCCACATGTAAGTATCGTCGGCTACATGGATTTTTTTGCCTCTATTCAGATCTATTCTAAGTCATTCTCGGACTTAAATCCAAATAACTAAGATCCCTCCGGAAAGTCTCATTCCAACACTTCTTGGACCGTCCTCGCCCTCTCTTAACCGGCTCAACATCCCAAATCGCACATCTTCTAACAGTTACATCAACCGACCTCCTTTGCAAATGGTCAAACTATCTTAAGCACTTTTCTCTCATCTTATCCTCTATCTGAACTAAAATTTTTTTCCTTATAATCGCATCATTACGAACATGATCTTTTCATGTATGACCACGCATCTACCTTAACATTTTCATTTCTACTACTGTCATTCTCTACACATATCTATGGTTCACAGGCCAACATTCTAATCCTTAGAACATAGCAGGCCTCACGGCTACTTTCTAAGTTTCCTTTGACTTTCAAATGGATTTTCTTATCACAAAGAACAGTAGAAGCTCCTCTCCACTATAGCCAACTTGCACTTATTATGTGAGTAACATCTCCATCAATTTCCCATCATGTTGCAAAATAAATCCTAAGTATATAAAAGAATCTTTCTTCTGGATGTTATCATCTACAATCTTTACCTCGAGTCCTTCACTGTTGTTTCCATCAAATTTGCACTCCAAATATTTAGTCTTAGTCCTACTTATACAAAATCTTTTAGTCTCTAATGCATGCCTCAAAATCTCCAGCATCTCATTTACTTCATCTCATGCCTCATTAATCAACACAATATCATCGATGAACAACATACACCAAGGTATCTCATCGTGAATGTGGCTAGTCAACTCATCCATAATCAAAGTAAAAAGGAATGGTATCAAAGCTGAACCTTGATGCAGATCGATGTTGATGTTTAAATAGTTAGTCTTCTCGGTATGGATCCCTACACAAAATGAAGCCCCATCATACATATCATTTATAAGGTTAATGTATAGGACAAGTACTTATCTCTTCTCCAATACTCTCCACAAATCTCCCTTAGGACTGAATCATAAGGCTTCTTCTCACAACAACAAAACATTTTCCCACATTAAGTAGGGACAGCTACATGGATTCTTTACCTCCATTCAGATCTATCTTGGGTCATTCTCGGGCTTATATCCAAAAAATTAAGATCTCTTCGTATAGTCTCATTCCACCACTTCTTGGGCCTTCCTTGTCATCTCTTAGCTGGCTCAACATCTCCTTGCTGGTACATCAACTGACCTCCTTTGTAAATGACCAAACTACCTGATTTTTACACATCTTATCCTAGATTGGAGCTACACCAACTTTTCTTTTGATGGCATCATTCTGAATCCGATCTTTACGTGTATGTCCACACATCCACCTTAGCATTTTCATTTCTACTATTATCATTCTTTACACATTTCATTTGCAAAGAAGATCAACTGAAGCACCAGTTAGGAGATGTAAGGGTTGGGATGTCGAGTCAGCTAAGAGAGGGCGAGGACGGTCCAAGAAATGTTGGAAAGAGACCATACAAAGGGATCTTAGTTTTGTGGATATAAGCCCGGGATTGACTCAAGATAGATCTGAATGGAGGCGAAGAATCCATGTAGCCGATCCTACTTAATTATGGGAAAAGGCTTTGTTGTTGCTGTACACATGTATGTTGTTCATAGGCCAACATTCAGAGCTATAGAGCATAGCATGTCTCACAGCTTCTTCGTAAAACTTTCTTTTGATTTTCAAAGGAATTTTTTTATCACAAAGAATAGTAGAAGCTCCTCTCCACTTTAACCAACCTGCATTTATTATATTCGTAACATCTCCATCAATTTCCCTATCATGTTGCAAAATAATTCCCATGTATCTAAAAGAATCTCTCTTCTGAATGTTATCGTCACCAATCTTCACCTTGATCCTTCACCATTGCTTCCATCAAAAGTGCACTCCATGTATTCAGTGTAGCCTTATTTATATGAAGTCCTTTAGCCTCCAATGTGTGTCTCCAGAACTCAAGCTTCTCATTTACTCCATCTCTAGTCTCATCAATCAACGCAATATCATCAGCGAATAATACACACCAAGGTATCTCATCATGAATGTGACTTGTCAACTCATCCATAATCAAAGTAAAAAGGAATGGACTCAAATTTGAACCTTGATGCAAACCAATGTTGATGTCAAATAGTCAGTCTTCCCATATTGTATCATTACACAAGATGAAGCCCTATCATACATATCTTTTATGAGGTTAATGTAAAGGACAGTTACTTGTCTCTTCTCCAAAACTCTCCACAATATCTCACGTGGAGCAGAATCATAAGTCTTATCCAAATCAATAAAAATCATATGGAGGTTCTTCCTTTTAGCTCTATAAATCTCCATTATTTTCCAAGTGGATGGCTTCAATAGTTGAGTGGCCTACCATAAAGCCGAATTAGCTTTCTTTTACTTTGAAAACTTGCCTCATCCTTCTTTCGATCACACGTTCTCAAATTTTCATAGTGTTACTCATGAACTTGATACCTCTGTAATTTGAACAATTTTGAATGTCTCCTTTGTTCTCATAAAGAGGTATCACGATGCTTCTCCTCTAATCTCCAGGCATTTTCTTGCTTCGCCAAATAACATTGAATAAATTTGTAAACCAAGTCAAACCACGCTCACCTAAAACTGACAAACTTCTATAGAAATATCATCGGGTCCTAGACTTTTCCCAGGTTTAATAACCTTCAAAGCACCCTCTACTTCCTTCCTTTGTATTCGTCTATAGCTTGTACGATTCAGGTAAATTTCACTACTAGCTAGATCTACCAAAGTGATCTCTCTATTTCCTTCCCCAATAAAAAGCTTATAGAAATACTGCTTCCATCTAGTCTCTATATCCTTCTGAGTAACATGCACATGACCTTCATCATCCTTAATGCATCTCACTTGAGAAGGGTCTTTGGTCTTTCTTTCTCTTGCTTTGGCCAACCTGAATATATTCTTTTGGCTCTCCTTAAAGTCAAAGATTTTTGTAGAAAACTTTATAAGCTTTTGACTTATTTTCGCTTACAACCTTCTGTGCTTCCTTCTTCGCAATTTTGTAGTTTGTGACAGTTTCATTTGATTTATCCTTGGACAAAGCTTTAAAGCATGCTCTTTTAATTTTGAGCTTCCCTTACACCCATTCACTCCATCACCAAGCCTCCTTTTGGCCTGACGCTCCCCCCTTTGACTCGCCTAGCATCTCTTTGGCTACCTTTCGGATACAAGATGCTACCGCCTCCCACATCTCGTTTGCACTTCTGTTACAATCCCAAGATAAGTCTTCTAAAACCTACTTCATGAAGCTTGATTGCTTCAATTGAAGATCCCACCATCTAGTTCTAGTGATCTTGAAAACCTTCCTTTTCTTTAATACAACCATGGTCGATCCCAAGTTCGGGTAAATTGAGGACGGTTGCGTCTTAGGTAGCCGACAGCTTGCGCAAGAGAGACAAAATTCCTAAATAGTGTTCTTTTTAATAATACTATTTAGGAATTTGTCTCAAAACAGTTTGGATCTTTTCAACATGGATTTAAGCAAACATTTAGATTTCAACTGATGTCAAAATCTTTCAAAAGTTCCTAGGATCCCAATTTTTTTATTTTCAGATCAATATATTTTGTCAAACAAAAATATGCAAACAATGACAAATCTCTCTACAGGATTTGGCAAAACAAAACTAAAATCTAATATATAAGACCATGGTTAAAGTAAACGAAACAAAAATCTAAAATTTGAAGCCATCGTGTAAGTACAATGCTTAATTTTGTTGATTTTTAATCAAAATCTTTTCACAATTTATAAGGTGTCAACATTGATTTTCATGTCAATATTTTGTTATACAAATTAAAAAACTCAAACAACTTTAAAAGGTTTGACTTTTCATTTAATAAAATAAGCATGTGTAATGTATAATTATGCTCATCATGATTTCTCATTAGCTACGAAAAACTCTAAACCAAACATGTCTACCACATTCTTATTACTTCATCCATAAATAAATGATTATTAATTCCATACCAGAGCATATAGTAACAACAACAAAGCATTTTCCCACAATTAAGTAGGGTCGACTACATGGCTTCTTCGCCTCCATTCATATCTATCTTGGGTCAATCTCGAGCTTATATCCAAAAAACTAAGATCCCTTCGTATAGTCTCCTTCCAATATTTCTTGGGTCCTCCTCGCCCTCTCTTAAATGGCTCAACATACCAAAACTCGCATCTCCTAACTGGTGCATCAGCTGACCTTCTTTGCAAATAACCAAACCATCTTAGGTGGTTTTCTCGCTTCTTATCCTCGATCGAAGCTACACCAACTTTCTTACTGATTGCATCATTCCGAATCCGATATTTATGTGTGTGTCCATACATCCACCTTAGCATTTTCATTTCTGCTACATCCATTCTCTGCACATGTCTATGGTTCACAGGCCAACATTCAGATCCATAGAGCATAGCAAATCTCATGGTTGCTTTGTAAACTTTTGTTTTATTTTAAAAGGAATTTTCTTGTCACAGAGAACAACAGAGGTTCCTCTCCACTTTATCTAGTCTGCATTTATTCTATTAGTAACATCTCCATAAATTTCCACATAATGTTGCAAAATAAATCCCATGTATCTAAAAGAATCTCTTTTACGAATTTTATCATCACCAATCTTCACCTCGATTCCTTCACGATTGCTTCGATTAAAGGTGCACTCCATATATTCATTCTTAGCTCTACTTATACGAAGTCCTTTAGTCTCCAATGCATGTCTCCAGACCTCAAGCTTCTCATTTAATCCATCTCTAGTCTCATCAATCAACACAATATCATCAGCAAATAACATATACCAACGTATCTCATCCTGAATGTGACTTATCAACTCGTTCATAATCAAAGTAAAAAGAAATGGACTCAAATCTGAATCTTAATGTAAACCAATGTTGATGTCAAAATAGCCAGTATTCCCAGACTGGATCCTTGCACAAGATAAAGCCCTATCATACAAATCCTTTATGAGGTTAATGTATAAGAGAAGTACTTGTATCTCCTCCAAAACCCTTCAAAATATCTATCGTGGGATAGAATCATAAGCTTTCTCCATATCAATAAAAATCATATGGAGATTCTTCCTTTAGTTCTATTAATCTCCATTATTCTCCTCGGCAAATGGATGGCTTAAATAGTTGAGTGATCTGGCATGAATCCGAATTGGCTTTCTTTACTTTGGAAACTTGCCTTAATCTTCTTTCGATCACACATTCCCAAATTTTCATAACGTGACTCATTATCTTGATACCTCTGTAATTTGAACAATTTTGAATGTCTCATTTGTTCTTATAAAGAGGCACCACAATACACCTCCTCCAATCTTTAGGTATTTTCTTGCTTCACCAAATAACATTGAATAGATTTGTAAGCCAAGTCAAACCACGCTCACCTAAAACTCTCCATACTTCTACAGGGATGCCATCCGATCCTACACCTTTACCAGGTTTCATAACCTTCAAAGCCTTCTCGACTTCCTTTCTTAGTATTCATCTATAGCTTGCACGATTCAAGTAACTTTCATTACTAGCTAGATCACTTAAAGTGATCTCTCTATTTCCTTCCCCAATGAAAAGTTTATGGAAATGTTGCTTGCATCTAGTCTATACATCCTTCTCAGTAACAAGCACGTGACCATCCTCATCCTTAATGCATCTCACTTGAGAAAGGTCTTTGGTCTTTCTTTCTCTTGCTATGGCCAACCTGAATATATCTTTCTGGCCCTCCTTTGAGTCGAGATTTTGTAAAA
The DNA here is from genome assembly GCA_037367405.1 of Ottelia alismoides. Taxonomy (NCBI): domain Eukaryota; kingdom Viridiplantae; phylum Streptophyta; class Magnoliopsida; order Alismatales; family Hydrocharitaceae; genus Ottelia; species Ottelia alismoides. Next base: position 112,950 of record JAZKJV010004371.1, on the reverse strand, counting down.
AAAATTATACGCTTTTGACTTAGCTACGCTTACAGCCTTCTTTGCTTCCTTCTTCATTATTTTGTAGTTTGCGACAGTTTCCTCTGTTCTATCCTTAGACATACCTTTAACGCATGCTTTTTATTTTTTTTAACTTCTTTTGTACCCCTTCACTCCACCACCAGGCCTCCTTTTGACATGGATCTCCTCCCTTTGACTCGTCTAGCATCTCTTTAGCTACCTTTTGGATAAAAGATGCTACCGCCTCCCATATCTCGTTTGCACTTCCGCTACAATCCCAAGATAAGTCTTCTAAAACCTTCTCCATGAAGCTCGATTGCTTCAGTTGAAGATTCCACCATCTAGTTCTAGTGATTTTGGGAACCCTCCTTTTCTTTACCAGCCCTTTTATTTGTACATCCATGACTAACAAGCGATGTTGGGTTGTCAAACTCTCTCCTGAGATTACTCTGTAGTCTTTACAACACAACAAATCTCTTCTCCTCAACGTAAAGTAATCTATTTGTGTTCTAGTTGGGCCACTCTTATAAGTAATTAAATGCTCCTCCTTCTTCTTGAAGAGAGTGTTTGCTATGAACAGATCATATGCCGTTACAAAATCCAGAATGATCTTTCCCTCTTCATTTCTATCCCCGAAATCATGGCTTCCATGAACGCTAGCATATCTTGAAGCACCCATTCTCACAAATCCATTAAGATCTCCACCTATGCAAATCATATCTCTTTGTGGGATTCCTTATAAAATCTTATCCAGATCCTCACAAAAAGCTTGTTTAGTTCCTTCATCTAAACTAAATTCCGGTGCATAAACTGAGATGATATTCGGAGTTTCTTCTTCAAGCACCAATTTTAGCAAAATATTCCGATCCCCGAATCTTTGTACCTCAACCATGCAATCTTTAAAATCCCATGAACAACCACTCCAACACCATTTCTGCCCTTATCTTTACCTGAATTCCAAAGTTTAAAGTATATCTTCTTGATCCCCCCTGTTTTCTCTCCAACTCATTTCTCCTGAAGACATAGTATATGAATCTTCCTTCTTTCCATCGTATCCACTATCTCTATCAAGTTTTCAGTTAAAGTGCTAATATTCCAACTACCAATCCGCAACTTCCTTTGCAACCTCTTTGGACTCACTTTTTTACTCGCATGCGTCCACAATGCGAGAACCCTTGCAAATTTTGGATTGCATCCAGGAGGTGATGCAGCGAAACTAGCTCATTTACTCGCATGTGTTCCTCATCATGCGAGAACCCTTGCAAATTTTGACCTACATCCAGGCTGCGATATAGCGGCCCTTGCCAATTTTTCATTGCATTCGAGCGATGCAACGCATCGCAAGTAGGTAACGCCCCAACAAAATCTAAATGTTTGCTTAGATCCATGTTGAAAAGATCCAACTGTCATGAAGCAACTTCCTAAATAATATTTTTTAAAAAAATTACTATTTAGGAAGTCGTCTCCGACTATTTTACACTGGTTGTCGGCTACTTAACGCAACCCTCCTCATTTACCAGGGCTTGGAACTGGTCATGACTGAGTTCATACCAGAGCATATAGCAATCTATAATATTTCCAAAACACTACAAGAGATTTATATTCTTTAATAATTAGAAATTAATCAAGAAGTAGATGTTGGTGTACATATACGCATAACACATGTGAGTGCAATGCCAAGGGTCCCGTATTTGCACCTTAGCATGTCTACATGCTTTTAGATACTCAACCAACAAATTTGGGCAATGGTCAAATATATAACGGTCAAATATTGAAAGCATGATTTGAACAATAACAATGCGATAAACCAGTCAGAAAAACTAGAGAGAAGAATAACCACACCTTTATACTCATAGTGTCGTTGACAACATACTTCTGCTCCAACAACACAACATCTTCAAAGTACTTTCTTAGACGGCCTTCCGTCATTTTTTCAATGGCTATTGGAGATTTTCCCGTCCCCTCAGCCTGATAACGTATAGAAATGATAAAAAAAATAAAATAAATGGGAGTTATCTCCAATTTATCGAGGCAGGAATAATATCAAAATACAGTAACAAACTTCTTCATATATGAAAAACCAGAATCCCGGCACAGATGATCATTGGATCCATGTTCTTAAATGCAACGGTTATTCATTCGAGTTCTTGGTAACACAGCCACAACCAGATACTATGAACTCATGGGGATAGCCCAGAAAGGTCATGTAAAGCGAGTTTTTCTAATTTACTTCTATCTTCAGTTAATCATTTAATTTTAGACAATCATCCCCCACTCAGCATTACACACATTGCACCATGTGCAATCGAAGAAGGAAAAAGTGAGTTTACCTCATGTATGATTCTCCATAAATGGGTTCTCATACATAAGAACCACGAAGAGATCTCAATCTGGGGGCCACATGCATAGGAGGAAGGACATGCAATTAAAATTCTGTTGGGCACAATTTCAGGTAGAAGAAGAAATATGTGCTACTCTCACTCATTCTTTCTCCTAGAGTTGTCAAAACATGAGAATAATGGACCAAGTTTGAGAGAACATGTGGGATAACTAAAAAAATCAACTTCTCCCCGCTATTTTGAATTATGCATGTGTTTTTTTCAGCCGTTTGCCCTATTTTTCTTCTTTTTTTCACTCTCTTCTTTTCGTCAATACTCGCCAGCTTCTATCCCCTCCCCCCCCCTCCCAAAAAAACTTTTCCTTTGAAGCAACGATCCCTTGTGATATTTCTTTCTATAGAGCAGCCCATGTTGGGCCTTCAGTGCATTTCTTTCCAGTTTCTTTAAATTTTTTCCGGATATGTACCCTGTTAGGCCCAAAATCAAGGCAAAAAAGGTTAGGGTAAATTACAATTTGGGTCCCCATCTATGGGTCAGATCCCAGAATGGGTCCCAATCATTAAATTGTAACGATACGGGTCCCAGGACCATTTAGGAAATGGAAGTTTTGGGGTTCATGACGAATATGCCCTTGTTGGGAAGGGAATGGGGGTTGAATTCCAACTTTTAAACAAGGGCATACTCGTCATTAGCCTCAAAAAGTTACTTACATTAATGAATCCTGGGACCTGAATCGTTACAATTTAAAGGTCGTGACCCATTCTGGGATCTGACCCATATAAGGGGACCCAAATTGTAATTTACCCAAAAGGTTACAGTGGACTTTTTTTAACACCACTGAATAATTACTCCTTTTAGACTGAAAGCCAAAGTGGGAACTCCTAGGGTTAGGAGAACCCATCGTTGGGACAGTGTTGTTCCTCCCATCACCAGTGAAGGTGCTCTTTGAATCCAATGACACCACGTGGGAGACTCGCTAGGGGTGAACATGGATCGGACAAAATCCGTAATCCAATCCAATTCAATGTTACTGGATTGGATTGGCTTTATCATTTTAACAGTTTGGATTAGATTGGGATTTTTCAAATCCGTTAAGCTATTGATTAAATCGTACAATTATCAAAATCTGATCCAATCCAATCCGTTAATCCATCAACATATATTTATATATGTATATATTTACATATATAAATACAATGCATACATAATGTCTATTTGCACTCATCCGTAATTTCACATAAAGGAATAATCAAGTATCTTTACCAACCCATCTCTTTCTCTTGAAAGCCAAATGCTAAATATCAAAAACAATAAAATATATTGTAATGTTATGAATGCTCTTTGGCTATTCCCCTCCCAATTCCATTTCCCTTCCATTTCACTCTCAACGGCCAATATTCAACTACCAGTTCATTTTCCCTCTCGGTCCATTTCGATGCCCCCTCCCCCAGCAAAATGTTGTCCCACTTTTTTATACTTGGCATTTTTGCTTGTTCTAGCTTGCAACCTTACCCATGTATGAAATTGGATTACCTATATGTTGAGATGTACCACATCCACCTAAAATCAAACAAGCATTACTTGAACTCTTTTTCTTTTAAAATTTATAGGGTTATAATCAGTTGTGCCCCTCTGAGATATTGCAATTCCAGTTATGCCCCTCCCTTTTTAGGAATATCAGTTGTGCCCCCAAACTTCCTGCCTTTCTATTACGTGTGTCCCTCAGGTTAGTTGCCATTCATTCCCAATGCAAACAGACGTTAACTTTGGGACATAATGGGAATTAAATTAAAAATAACATATGAAAAGGTCATTTTACACCCTCTTCTTCCTCCTTCCCCATCCTTTCCTCTTCATCTGATTCTCTTCCTCCTCCCCAGCCTCCTGCTCCTCTAACGCCTCCTCCCCCGCCCCCCAGATACTCCCTCCGCCCCGAGCTCCTTCCCCAGCCCTTGCGCCGCCTCCTCTGCCTTTAGCTTCTCCTCTCCGCCCCTTGCCGCCCCTGCGCCTCCCTCTGCCCCCGCCTCCTCCCCTCGCACCCAGGTCGTCCCCCCTACCCCGAGCTTCTCCCCCCTACCCTTGTCGCCCCCGCGCCTCCTCCCCCACCCCCATGTCGCCCCTCCCCCCGCGCCCTGCCCTAAGCTTCTACCCCCGCCGCCCATGCCCCTCTCCCTCCCCCTACCTCCTCCCCAGCACCTCCCCCTTCCCCACCTCCTCTCTGCCCCGATGGCCTCCCCTCCACCCCTGCACCTCCCTACCCTATCCTCGCACCTCTCCCTACCCACGCACCTCCCCCTCCGCCCCGAGGTCATCTTGTCGCCCCCACACAGCCCGCCCCACACCTATACCCATCTGCAATAGCGTCGACAGCCACCCCACCTCCAGCTGCTACCTCATCATCCCCACCGCCCTTCCCATCCCCCACCACGACTCCACCCTCAAACGGCACCTCGCTCGCCGCCTCATACAAGTCGGTGTCACCAACGTCTTCTCCGTCCTTGCCGATTTCAACCTCATCGTCCTCGCCTTAGCATAAGAGAGAAACATGGTTCCCTGCAAATGAAGATGGATTTCACCACAACATAGGGTTGGAGATGAAGGGGAGGAGAGAGAGGTAGAATTGAATAAATATGCCCCTCTGAACTTCAACATAGTTTGAAAAGACCACGGTTAAGTTTAACTTATTGACGGCTAAAGTAACGAAGGGGTAAAAGTAATAGAACGGAAAGAAGTTGGGGGCACAATTGATATTACCAAAAAGAGGGGCCTAACTGAAATTGCAATCTCTCAGAGGGGCACAACTGATAAAAACTCAAATTTATATATGAATTTGATTCATAATTTTTACAAAAAGTCGTATATTTTGATTATAGGTACTAATCTGACAAATAAATTTTATTTTAAGTCTATTTTAAATGAGGTATAATGCTTAATTGGTGGGGCATATTTAAATTGGTTTTGTCTTGAATATTCAATTAAGTATGGATGTTTTATAATTCTTGTATGTTATTTATATGTTATAGTGCCTTTAAAAGTGTTCGCATGAATAGTTTAATATTGGCATATCTTAACAGTCTAAATTCATCATGGACTTTATCAAGATCTGTTCAAAAAGTTCGCATTGCATCCATATTTGGTTAAATTGCATTGTTCTTATTTGAATCATATATCAGAAAATGTTTACAAAAAAAATATTAATACACCATTTATAAAAAAGAAACTTAGATACCAAATTCAAAATAATCCTTTAGTTTGATCATGCGATCTTCAATTTTTTATAATGGATTAATTGAGTCCATCAACTTTAACTTGATTGTGTGCTCTTCAAATATTCTTTTCATTATATCTATCCATATTATCAATTTTGGAGCCATGATTTAAATGCCAAAGGCCAGTATGCTATAACATACAAACATGAGAGGATAGACAACCGAGCGGAAATATGTAAGTATAAAAAATCTGATCCAATCGGTAGTTCGATGGATGGAATTGGTTTGAATTCAAATATTTGATGGACTGTATTGGATTGGAAAATTTTAAAATCTGTTAACGTCGAATTGAACACAGATTAAGCTAATCCGATTAAGCTAATCCGATCCAATCTGATCCATGTACACCCGCTCGTTGCAATTGCTTACTCATGGTCCTTACCTCAGTGGGCTTCCAACATTTTTCATCATCGTCGTGATGCAGTCCAATCCCCAAATGAAAGGCCAACTGCAAGATTCAGCACCGAAAAAAAAGTCCAAGGGTCTCCTTGAAATATGTTAACTCCTAAGGGTTACGTAATTTTTCATTCCTTTCTTTATAGTATACGATTTCTAAGGGGAAGCACATGTACCTATGGTGCAGCCACTGCCACCGCACTGTTCTCTCACCGGGTGCCATCCCCACCTTCCCCTGCGGTTCTCTTGGAGTTGGGTTGCAATCTTTCGTTTATTCTACTTTCATTTTATTTCGGGTTCCAGTTCCAGAGTATCTAGGTCTAAATCTGTTGTTTATTTCGAAGTCTAGATCCGTTGTAACCATTTATCAATGTAATATAAGTTTAGTATTGTCATATTCTCCTTTGCGGTATCTATTTCTATCCTAACTTCAAAGCAGAAAGTAGCAGAACATTGTCAGATTTCTTTTTTCCTAATTCGAGAGCATCAAATAATCTGGCAATCATCAGAATTTTATTTAATTTAATTCTGAAAACAGAGCAACTGATTTTATTTTTTTTAAGTCTGGTTAGAAACAGGGCAGTAGACTATCTATTTAAATTGATCCTGGACGACAACCAGAACCACCCTTTTATTCGAGTCCAGGCCTTTTTTTTCTTTTCTTTTTTTTTCTTTTCCTACTTACCATGAATCATCATCCTATCCAGACTTCTCTATCACCACTGCACGTAGATTGCATCACGCCGCAACTTGAAGGTTCTTCAACCGCCCTTGTTGCCTCGCGGGCCACCGCCGCTTGCTAGATGCGGTTGCAACATCTATGTTGCCTCACTTCCCGGAGAGGCTGCACATGTGTCTTCTTCTTCATAGGTAACACTTGATGGCAGAGGCAGTGTCTTGCAGACTCCAGCAACAGACCGAAGGGAGAGGTGGCTCATGGTTTCAGCTTATTAACCTCATCGTGCAACCACACGCAGCATTCCATCTTGGGTGAGTGATACCACTTCATATGCTTGCTCTGATCTTAATGCATACTCGCAAAAAAATGAACTCTGATACAAAGATAATCAAAACGGAAAACGAACCTTAAGACAAAATCAAGGAATTGACTAAAGAATGTGGAATTAGAAATAAGAATGAAAACATGAATTAACGTGGAAGAAATGTCGAGTGCGAAGGCGAGTGCGGGGAGTGCGAAGGTGGTGAGTGCGAGGGCAAAAGGGAAGGCGGTGATCTTTCAAGGAGGGGATGGGGAGCGGGTGGCTGCGCGCGGTGGCGAAGGGGTTTCGTCGGAGGAAGGTGGGGGTTGGACTTCGGTCTCGCACCGGAAACCTGGGCGTAGATGTTTCCGTTGTGGGGAGCGTGGGCATGTCGCTTCGCTGTGTCCCCTACCCCCGAGGTGCTTCTCTTGTGGGGGGGGGGGGGGGGGGATCATCGTCAAACTGGTCGTTTGGTACGTGAAGGAAGGTGCAACATGCAAGCGAGGTGGCCCCTCCTTTGCGGAGGTGGTTCGTAACGAGCGCAGGGTGGTCGGTTGCTCTGTGCCATCGTTGTCTGAGGGTGCAGTGGGGGGGAGATGGTCGAAGCGTGCTACCCAGGAGGGGGAGGCTCCTAGGAGCATGGGCGTGCATGCGTTGATCGGGTTTGCTGTGAGGGGCCTGCTTGATTGGGACGAGGTTCTGCGACACGTTCATGGTTTCTTGGATGCAAGCTTCGGTGGTGATGTCGTGAAGCGGACTGCGACGAGGTGCTGCGTGTGTGGTTTGACGTCGGACCAGAAGGATCGGTTGCTTTGCAATGGAGATGTGGCGAACGTTTGCTGGAGGCTTTTTCGTTACGTGGATGGGGTCTGCTCGGAGGTCGAAGTGTGCGTGGCGAGAGTTAAGGGTGTTCCTTTTCTTTCGCGGCCGCTTGGCTGCTTGAGGAAGGTGCTGAGGAGGTGGGGCTCGGTCAGGGAGGTGCTGGAAGATGGTCTCCGTCCTGGGACGCCTGTGCAAGACATGCGGATCCTGTTCGAATGCAGCAAGAGGTTTCTCGATGGTATCGGGGAGGGAAGCTTGTTCGCAGAAGTGAAGGTCGGTTATTACTCGTTTACTGCGGAGCTGGTGGTTGAGGTTCCTCCGCCTTCTCCGACAGTCATGGCGGTGGAGGTTGGTCGCGGGTCCTGTGACGCTTAGGGTGGCAAGTTGGCGGTTGGGTTTCCAAGGGTTCCCCTCGGAGGAACGGCTTCTCATCTCCCTTACGTGTGCGGTTCGGGAACATCTCCTCGGCTCTGTTCGTGCCGCCAGGATTATTCCTTATGCATAGTGACGTGGCGGCACGTGCACCAGGCATTTCGGCTGCTGTGCGCGAGCCGGTCGTGGTTGCAAACTCTTCGTGGCGGGTTGAAGGTTTGGACCGGGTTCCGGATCCGTTTACTAGTTCGAGCTCTAAGACGGGTTTGGAAGTTGTTGCCGATTCGAGCCGCGTTTGGTCTTGGCCGGATCCGGCCCTGCATGCTCCTGCATCGACGTGCGGTGACTCCGCGTGGTGCTTCGTTCCATCCTGGGAGCTCTTGTGTTCGCGAGGGGGCGCTCCGGAGAGGATCCCTTTCTCCTTCCTTGCTCATGACGCGGCGGTGGGGGGCCCTCGGACGCTGGATGAGGTCGGGGAAGCTGTTGCGCCTTCTTCGGCGGATATCGGTCTCTCCTCTAGCGGTGATCTTGGGGATGCGGGTGGTGGTCCTTCGGTGGTATCGGTCGGCGAGGGGGCTGCCGACAAGAGGAGCGCTAAAAGATATAGACGAAGGAACAGAGCCAAGTCGGCGCGGCCGGACAATGGGTCTTGTCCTCCTTTGAAGGGACTCGTTGCGCAGACCGTGGGCGTGGTCAGGACGGTGGGAAGTTCCGAAGTTTCCAAATGAAAGTTCTCTCTTGGAATGTTCGTGGCCTCGGTGACCCGGTTAGGCGTAGAGCAATGGGTTCCAGGTGTGTTGAATGGGGTTGCGACATCGTCATGTTCCAGGAGACGAAGCTTCAGACTTTGGCGGTTGATGATTGGAGGACCTTTGGGGCGGGCGCCCTGGATCAGTTATGTGCTCTAGACGCGGCGGGGGTCGCAGGTGGTCTGATGGTGGCGTGGAGGTCATCACGTTTTTCGTTGGAGTCGGTAAGCTGCGGGAGGCATGTTTTAACAGTGGCTCTCAATTGTTGTGGTCCTTCCATGAGGTTGGTGGTCTCCTGTGTGTACGGGCCGTGCTGCGGGGCGGCAAGGGCGCAGCTGTGGGATGACTTGTTGGAGGCTGGTAGAGCTATGGGTGATAGTCCCTGGTTGGTCGGGAGCGATTTCAACGTCACTTTGTTGTCGTCGGACAGACCTGGGGGAAGGGGAGGCCAGGATCCGGGCTCGCTCGCTTTCATCGACACTGTGGAGTCTTTGGGCCTTGAGGTGATGGACGCGGTGAATACCGCGTATACTTGGAGGAGCTCCAATTCTCATTCGTGTCTGGATCGGTTCCTTGCTTCGAGCGCGCTTTTGGAGGCTTTTGATCTTTCCTCAGTGAAGGCGAAGCCGAGGGGGTACTCCGATCACAATCCGATCTTGTGGTCCTCGGGGGAGGTGCCGGACCAACGGGGTTTGTTCAGATATGAGAAGTGTTGGCTGCTTTAGGATAATTTTAGGGGGCTAGTGGAAACGCATTGGTCGGAGACGGTTGTTTCGGGGTTTGCGGCGGCTCGCTTTGCCCAGAAGCTTGATTCGCTGCGGGTCCGGTTAGCGGCCTTCAAGAGGGAGTCTAGGGCGGCTAGATGTGCGGCCAGGGTGGATGCTGAGGAGACTATTCGCCGGCTTGACGAGATTGGGATAGCAGGGATCTCACGGAGGTGGAGCTCGCTGATCGCGCGGCCGCTCAGGTGGTTGTTGCTCGGGAAGATAAGAAGCACGTGACGGAGTGGAGGCAACACTCGAGGAGCAGGTGGCTTAGGGAGGGGGATGCAAATACTTCGTTCTTCCATCGTATGGCTAGTGGGAGGCGCCGGGCGAATGCGTTGCGTTCCATTGTTGTTGGGGGGACGCACGTGGAGGGTAATAGAGAGATGGGGAGGGCCATTGCTGATCACTTCAAGGAGGTGGCTTCGTCGACTCTCCCCAGGCGGTGGCGATGGCTGGGATCGTGCACGTGGGTGGTGGCGCACGATCAGGTCGAGTGCCTGGTTCGCGATTGGTCTTTGGAGGAGCTTAAGGATGCGATGTGGGAGCTGAATGGTGATGCGGCTCCTGGCCCCGATGGGTTCCCGGTGGCGTTTTACAAGGATTTTTGGGATCTTGTGAGCCATGAGGTGCTTGATGTTGCTCTCGAGTTCTGCAGGGGGAATGTAGGTTTCGACAGGATCAACAGGGCTCTCGTTACTGCTGCCGAAGTCGTCGGCGTCGGTCTCCATTGATGACTTCCGCCCGATTTCAGTGTAGAATGCCATCTATCTCATTATTGCAAAGGTTCTCGCTACTCGTTTGTATGGCGTTATTGGCAGTGCTATTTCCCCTTCGCAGTCGGCTTTTATCAAGGGGCGGCAGATTGCTGATTGTCTCACGTTGGCGTCGGCGATCATTGCTGATTGGAAAAGGAGGGAGGTGCGTGGCATCATGTGGAAAGAGGACTTCAGAAAGGCTTACGACTACCTGGAGTGGAGGTTTCTTTGGTCGGTGCTTAGAAGGAAGGGATTCCCGGAGCTGTGGATAACGTAGGTGAGACACTGTATAACCACCGAACGATGTCCATCATGGTCAACGGTCGTCTGGAGGGAGGGATGGATTCATCCGAGGAAGGGGGTCCGGCAGGGTTGCCCCCTTGCTCCGTTGGTGTTTATTCTGGCGGCTGACGTTTTATCTGGTTTTGTGGATATTTTGGTTGGCAGCAACCTCTCGCGGGGCTTTGCCAGGGGGGATTTGCATATTCACATCTTGCAGTAGGCGGACGATACGTTGTTTTTCTTGGAGGGGGGGTGGCGGAGGCGAGGGGGATGGCAGTGGCGCTGGAGATCTTCGGCGAGCTCTCTGGGCTAGTCAAGAATGAAGTCAAGTCTGTGTTCGTGCCCTTCGTCCCTGAGATCTTGGACCGAGCTGAGTACGTGGTGGCTTTGGGGTCGGCGTGTTCTTCGTTGCCGATAGATTACTTGGGGATGCCGTTGAATGTAGGGAGACCGCGACTGAGTAATTGGCTGAAAGTGGTGGAGAAAGTGGAGCTGAGGCTGGCGGGTTGGAAGTCCGCGCTGTTATCGCGAGGGGGCAGGCTTGTTTTGCTTAAGGCGGTTCTTTCGGCAATCCCGATCTATTTTTTGTCCAATCGTAAGATGCCAAAAGGGATCAAGGCCCGGATGGAGAAGCGTATGCGGGCCTTTCTTTGGGGTAAGAGAGGGGAGGGGGCGAGAGGGATGCACTTGGTTGGGTGGGAAGATATTACGTACGGGAAGGAGCAGAGGGGGCTGGGGGTAAAGTCGCTTTCTCAGATGAATGAGGTCTTGCTCCTAAAGTGGGCGTGCAGGATATGGGGGCCCGGGGAGGATCTTTGTCTTAATGCCTTGCGGATGATTTCTGATGTGGGGGGTGGCATGCCGTCGCAGGTATGCCCTACTGCCTCGCCGTCTATGTTGACCGCTATGCTCCTGCTTCACGCGCCTCTTTGCTTTGGCTGCCGATAAAGCGTGTTCGGTTCCGGCTTGTTGAGGGAATAAGGTCTGGTGTCCTACCTTCGTGACGAATTTCTCGGATCAGAGGCTGGAGGAGTTCTTGGTGATGCTCGAGGCGGTGCGGGAGGTTGGGCGCCCTCCTGGGGGCGTGATCACTGGTGCTGGAGGGAGTCCCCTTTCTCGGTCCAGAAGGCGTATGGTGCTATTGCTAGGCCGCTTCCGTCCCTGTCGGAGGAGTTGTCTCTTGATTGTGCCTGTATTTGGGCTCTGAAGCTTCTGGAGCGGGTTGGCTTCTTTTTATAACTGATGAGGAGGAAGAGGTTGATGACGAGAGACCGTTGTGCTCGGCTCTTAGGCGTGCTATCCGACAGGTGTCTTCTCTGTGTCGCGGCGGTCGAGTCTGTGGAGCACTTATTCTTCTTATGCCCCGCGATGGTTGAGGTTTGGCAGGGGGCTGATTTGGCGTGGTGTTGCACTGATGACCTTCGTGTGTTCTGGTCTTCAATCCGGGCTAACAAGGGAAGGCCGAGGCTGGATGTTCTGTATCCGGTTGCCGTGCTCTGGGCGGTGTGGCAGGGGAGAAATGATCTCCTGTTCTCGGGTCAAAGGTTCTACAAGGAGAATGTGGTGGCGTTTACGAAACACCTGGTGCAGGATTGGGCGTTGTAATGTGGATGTAGGTGTGGCTGTTGTTGGCTCTCCTTTTGGTTGTCCCTAGTTTTTGTCTCTTCTTTTGAATAAATTTTTTGGGGAGTGCACCATCGAGTGTATCTCCCTGGCTTCCGGATTTCAAAAAAAAAACATGAATTAACGTGGAATCCTACTCCATGAGCAGGATGAACTACAGGAGAAGAGCCACAAAGGGCTTAATCATCCACTATGTTTCTCAAGGTTTATAAAATGTGTGCGGCTCTATATATAGCCCCACGAACACAACAATGTCCCACCGATAGGCTAATGCAATGAGTGAAGTAATTGGATGTAGACAGATCCAATTACATGTCTATATCATACTCTAACATAGCCAAATCAACTATTGCAGCGAAAAGGATACAAGAACTAACACGTTTGACGTCCTTGCCACCCCCAGTGAGAGTAGGAGGTTCAAAACCAGTGGTTCCACCTGCTTCCATAGACCTTTGTTACCATTCTCTTCCACCTTCCACCTTCACAGCCATACATGAATTCTTAACTTCAACATAAACTTTGCCCTCCAAGTTAGGCAACACTCAAGCAAGAATTCAGGAATCAAAGTACACAAGCGAGCGCAATGATTCAAAAAGCCTCAACAACAATAATACAGAAATTTGTCCAATAGTCACAAATGGTGCCTCCACAGGTTGACATCCGATCCAACCTAGTAGTAAACAATCCACTAAAAGCAACCCAAAGATTCCTTGGTAAATCGGACGAAAATTGGAACTACGTACATAGAGATTTTTGAGAAAAGGTAAAGCCAATAGACATATAAAAACGAGTGCTATTGCGGCTACACCTCCCGATTTGTCAGGTATACTTCGAAGAATGGCATAGATCGGTAGGAAATACCATTCCGGCACAATATGAGGCGGGGTAGACATCGGATTAGCAGGTATATAATTGTCGGGATGCCCCAAAACATTAGGAGCATAAAAAGAAAAATGAAAAAAAAAGATAGAAAAGGCTACCCAACCTACTAGTTTACATAAAAAGAAAGGTAAAAAGTGATTTTATCCATCTCTGAATGTACACCCAATGGATTATTGGATCCATATTGATGCAATGCGGCCAGATGAAGAAGACTAGCGCCCACTAAAATAAAGGGGAGTAAATAATGGAGACTAAAAAAACGATTTAAGGTGGCATTGTCCACGGAGAAACCACCCCAAGGCCAAGTCACTATAGTCTCTCCTACTACAGGTATGGCGCTAGCTAAGCTTGTGATGACTGTTGCTCCCCACAGCCACTATTCGTGTGCATCTGTCTGTCCGGGCATGACATCCCTTACCAAATCTGACAAGCATAATAATTCTCTAGGTCAATGAGGAGACCACATCCACCTCCACAGACATTGCCCCAGCTTACCACCAAGGACTTTAATTCACAGGGAGATATAAAAGTCTTGAGAACAGTTTAAAGCACTCCCCTACAATGTTGAAGTATATGTATGCAACTAATGGAATAATTGTAAACCGCTTTTAGAAGATGAATGACTTTTGATGAGGGGTAGAATCTCCAAATCATGTGCCTCACATAAAACAGACTAAAACATTGGTTGACAACCAGACATCAACAGTTTTGATAAGCACTTGACTGAGAAGCAAATACAAGAGCTAAGTAGGATGCAAGACCCACCAAGCACAAACAACCGACTACCGGCTCCAAGTAGGGGTGTCTATCGAGTTGAACGAGTCAAGTCAGCCCAACTCAGACTCAAACTCGATAACAAAATTCAGGTTCAAGTTCGGACTCAATAAGCTTGAAGCCTAGGAATGCTGACTCAAACTCGAACTCGTTAAGTTTGAGTTGGCTCACGAGCCTCTTAACGACCATTTTTGTAGCATTCCTTGTATGTGAACTTTCTTCGAAGAAGAAAATGAATTCATTAATAATTTCAATAACAAAAATAATGTTTGGAGATGGGAGAGGAGCCGTAGTGCCACGAGTATGAAAAAAGATGTGTATGGCGACTTGCAATGTGTGTGTATGAAGGAGAAGCCGCGTGTTGTAGAGAATGATGGCCATTGGGAGTGGTTGTATTGCTTGTGTACGAAGAGAAGCCCAGTGGGAGATGATGTAAGAAATGGGAATGGAGTCATAGTGTCGTGGGTGAGGAGAGGGATGGGTATGACCCATACGAATTTTTTAAACTTGTATTGCTTTTTTAATCATATGGAATTGGAAACTAGAGAGAAGTCAGGAATTAAGAGAGAGAAAGGGTAAATACCACACAACTTCGCATAATTTATTGGTATTGCACCATTTCCTCCTCGTTTTCATATATCATGTATGCACATATGGAATTGAAAATGTATAAAAAAACTAATAGAGTCAAACGAGTTATCGCGTTGAGCATGCCTCAACTCGAACTCGACTCAATAACACTAACAAGTATATAGTCATGTCTCTTGTATCTCTTGAGAAATGTAATACAATATCCCATAATGGCTTTCTCTTATGGTTTCAACCCACTCGTAGGGAGTAGGGTTCCACGTAAATCCATGTTTTGTTCTTGTTTTTTTTATTCTGCAACCTAACTTTTTTGTTACTAGGCATAAGAACAGATAAAATTCCAAATTCCAAGGTTTATCGAACTATTTATGTTATCTGAAGATTTTGGGGTTTGTGCACGGAGACCACTATCTCATGTTCTAAGACTACAATCGGTGCTAAAGATAGGTGGAGATCCACATGAAGGCATGGAGGTTTTCAACCATATGTTGGGAGCAATGAAAGTAACGGTGCCTTGTTGCAACGAGCAGTACTAAGGAATTAGGAATCGAGAGAAAGCCACAAAGAACTGAATCTATTAAGTTTCTCAAGAAATACAAGGGGTGTGGGACTCTTTATATAGCCCCACTAGCACACCAAAGTCTAATCAATAGGCAATATGGGACTAAACATGAGAGCGACATAATTGGGTCTTAAAGAGATCCAATTATCTATCTAAATCATACTCTAACAACAATCGCATTCACGAACATTGATATTTCCTCCATTGTTGCCAACCAGCAAATAATTCAAGATTACTCAAAGAGCTAGTATGACTATAACAATCAAACAATGGGGAGAAGACAAGCAATAATATTTAAAATATGCAATCAAATATTTATAGTTTACCTCTTTATAACTAATTAAAATGTATAGGTAAACTTGATCGATAATGTCCGTTATTACCATTTTGTAGACAATGTTTCAAGAAGTCCTTGGATTCGTTTGTAAGAATAACTAGAATCAACAGACTACTACTATTCTCAGCATGTATAATTACAAATGGAGTTCTAAAACAATTTCATGTGTTTTCGGCAGCTAATTGATGGATTTTTTATGGATTGGATGCTCCCAACTTGAGACAAGCGATTGTGAAGGTGTTGTCACTAACCGCATTGACAGGAGGATGCGAGAGGAACTTGAACACATTGAACCTAATTTATTACAAGAGACGGAATTCTTTGACAATGAACAAGTTGCATAATCTTATCTGCATGCAATCTAATCTCAAATGAAGATGAGTCACGTAAGGGAGGGGCATGATTAACAAAACCACACAAACCACATCAATCTTGCATGCATCTTCAAGTTTCAAGACTCGACTGAAGAAGATGAAGACGTCATGCAAAAGTAGATTGATGATAACAGTGCTCAGGTGCTTCTTGGGAGATGAGGAAGGTTAAACATACAATTTGCCTCGTAAATGAAGGCAAACGTCAAAGATTGCATGGTCAGATGAGGGCAACTTCCAGACCAAGTTGAGGGATTGGAAAGTAGAGATGATTTTTTTGAATGAAGCAGGGGTGATATCTCGAGATGGGACTCGCTGCAAAAATTCCATTAATAAGACAAAACCAAGTTTATACAATCATACGAGAGATCAGAAACCAAGTTTATACAATGATAAGAGAGATCGGGCTAACGTAAGGTCCTTAAAATGATCAAGTACATTTTCGACATAAAATCATTGGCCCTAGAAGATATTCACATTCCTAGCGCACTAGATTGCCCAGAGAAGGGTGAAAGCTAGAGAGGCATCCTCTTGCGAATTGTCGCATGTTGATCTGATAGAGCTCCAGAAAGGGGTACTATCATCAATCTTAAGCCATTATATACTTGCTCCCTCCCATACAAGAAACAAGGTCCTGGATTTGAATAAGAGATGCTCTAAGTCCTCATCTTCCCCATTGCATCTGCCACATGTGATGTCACATGTGTGGAGAATGTTATCCCGTTGCTTTTTGTAAGTAAACGACCATGCCTTGTAAGCCACAGAAAAAAATTGATATGTTGGATTTCGTAGTTCTAAATGATCTTGAAATAACATATGATGATCCAAGTTCATACTCTGATTCTGTGTGAAGAAATGATATGCTTTTTTCACCGAGTGTTTTCCATTATTCCAAATAAAGTGGTCCCTTGCCACTTGTGGGGCCCTCAAAGTCTTCCAACTCCCCAAGCAAAGCAACGTACTCCTGGAAAGTGGAGATGATGATGACCCGTCCAAATCAAAATCACGTGGAGGTGATGATGATGCAAGTAAAAAAGTTCGCAACGGAATTAATGGGAGAGAGGACGTATGCTAAGATTTGAAAATTGATTATAGAGAGGACAAGAATAAGTGGGCCACCACACCAACATACATGGCCAATATCAATTGAATCCTTCCCAAGGACCAGATGTTGCAGAGTTGATGGATTACTATCCATATCCTGCATAGCCATTCCCACAACCACAACTACAATAATACGTGGACGACACCATGATAGATCATTTGATATTTTCAGCAAGATGCTTGAGAAAGTAAATTGGAGGATATTTAATGACGGGTGGTGGAGATACATCAAGCCCCTATGGTGGACATGGATCTCAAGGATAGAGTGAATCATAGCACATCTTCCCTTTTGATTGAGGTTACAATTGTAGTGGTTATGGTGGATTTCAAAACATCAATAAAACTATGATGATACATTCTTGTAGAGTGGTATATGATGAAATACGAGATATGGCAATTTTTCATATATTTAACTCGCAATGATTCCAATACAACCCCTACATATGTCTATTGTCCTGCTCCATCATATTCATTACATGATTCTCCGGCTATATTTTCTTCATACGACCTCCTCGTGATTTTACCTCATCCGCTAATAGTTATCATCGGATTGGCTTCCTCCCATATATGGCCCATGAAGATAGATAGTATTTCATAACTATAAAGCCACGTACCATTGTATGACATGAAAAAATATGTGGAATATAGAGAGAAGAAGATATAGAGGACACCAAATAGGGCAGATGGATCCACCAAGCCACTCTTACTTTTAATGAATGTCAAATACATATTGGTAAGTATTGTACCGGTATATATTATGAATCTATGAGCATGTGTTGTTTTATTTGTTGTTTCAACTTATTTATGCATTCTACGTGACTAAAGTTTTAAATGCATCCTTTACATAGTACTACAAATCAACCAGTACGATTATTATGATGATAACACTACTGCATAACTGAAATTTAGACGTCGATTTATCAATATATATACTTCAAATGTCGCACCAAGATCAACTAGAAAAGAAATAAAGCATTGGATCAAACTCTTTATAAGTATGCAGGTAATAGCTATGAGCCTATGAATAATCATTGACTCCCCGGAAAGGTAGAAGAATGGAACCCATTTATGGGACATATAATGCATTCCAATAATAGACGTATGATCATTACGCTTTAATCAAGTTGTTCTTGGATTTGTTAAAAAAATGTTTCTATAGACGTATGATCATTTATGGGATGGTAACTCTTTTGTCTTTGGATGGATGATTGGATTGGAGGCAGAACCCCGGCAGCAAGGTTCCCTCATTTGTTCGCTATCTCTGACTCTCAGAAAGCGCGAGTTGTGAACGCTTGCATTGACAATGTGTGGTTGCCTACCACTAATGGAGCGCTCTCTGACCAACACGTATTGGAGTATGTCAACCTTCATGGTGTACTTTACTCTCACTCTGTACATGGAACAAGGAGGTATCATTGGACCCGGAGTGACAGAGATTTCTTCGTGAAGAAGGCATATAGAAGAGTTTTTTTAGGGAAGGCATATGGAAGTGTTGACAAGCCTCCGGTTGTAGGTTCTGACATTCTGGATAGAGACTGCAGGGTTAGTGGTAAATTGAAGGTGCCAACCCATATAAGAGTATTCTTGTGGTTGATGCGCAGAGGGAGAATTCTTGTGAGGGATCGTTGGACCAGATTCAGTGGCAATGAGAATGGCGTGCCCTCTTTGTGATGATACAACATAAACCATTGACCAACTATTCTTAGAATGTGGAAGGACTAAAGCTATCTGGTTGGATCTGGAGATTGATGGGGTGGACATCAGCACTTTTGTAAACTTATGGGACTCGAATCATGCTAGATCTCAAGATGACTTGGATATGCTTTGGCCCATTGCTATCATTAGGGTGATTTGGCTATCTTGAAATTGAGTCTTTTTCTCGTATGATTGCTTTTATTCTGAAAATGTAATCTTTCATGCCAAGAGTCTCCTTGAATCTTGGCTTTTATGAGGTAACATGTATATCTTCACAATAAGTTAATATACGTAGGACGGGCACGTTCGCATATTCCCCCCTCCTTTGTCTCAAAAAATAATTAGAGTAGGATCTTAAGCTTGAAGGTGTCATCGTTTGTCTGTTAATTATACTTTAGTTTGAAACTTTATACAAACGCAAACATATGTGTACATTTTTTTTGTTTGAAACTTTGTATAGATGCAAACATGTGTATATACTTGATTTTTTTGCCTGTTTTCTTCACATGTTAGCATCTAGCACCGCAGATTTTTTTAATGTTCCCGATGTTCAACCTCATTCCTTGAGTCCTAGCATTGAGGTAAATTGGACTCTGTTCACCAGCAAACACAAAGTGTATATAAACTTCGTGAACTTCAAAATTCAATAATTTACGATACATATATACTTAAAAAAAGATACAACTGACTATTTCTTACCTGAGATTTAAGTATTTCACGCTCAGCCTCGATGGCTTCAGTAGGGACAACGTCCTTTGAGAGAAACAGTGGTTTTGCAGCCACGATATGCATTGCCAGAGACGAACCAACTCGTTTAAGAGCATCTAAAGAGGCATTCTCATTCCCTACTTCTAGAGTAACTAATCCAGAAATGCACCCCAATCCTACAATCACAAAAATACGTATTTTTATTTGAAAACCTGCATACAAGATATGTACGGCCTATAAAGACTGGGAAAAGTTTTAGCCTAGCGAGCAAGCAGGTGGCAACCAAAGTCAATTTTCTTAAAGAACGGGAATGAATACAAAATGAAATGATGGTCAAACAGCACTTAATTTATATACTTAGCCATGGTTGGGGACTGATTAACTTTTCCATCTTTAATCTTAGATTCTTAATCTTATAGCTTTACTTCCCAGAAATGTATAAAATCCATTCAGACCTACAAAAGTTATTAATAAATAATTATCCTAGATAAATATTAGGCAATAAATATTCATCTAACTCCGGGAAAAGCACCTCTACTCCCCCCTTTAGCAAGATTCCTTTAATACTTCAGCAAGATTCCTTTAAGACGTTACACATGTATAATGTCTCACAACTCTACAATTTGTGATGGACAACTCGACTTTTTCTGCTTCTCAAAATCCATCTCCTCCCCTACAGTTTTCCCTTGCACTGCTTCATTCTCTCATGCTAAATATACATTCAGCAGCCTCAGCTCTTCCCATAAGGGAAGCAAATTTCAATAGGGCTAAGGCCCTCACCAATCTTACGCTATCTCAACCTCTTCTTCTCAAGAAACAGGTAATGGTTTTACTACCAAATTTTTGTAAATTTAAATCATGCTTAAGACAAAATATATAAACTAATTCAAATCTATGTTCTTGGTGAATACATTGTATATGTTATAATCTCAAAGCCAAGAGTGGAAGCACTAATGATTTACATCTTAGATTTTTCATCAAAAATCACAATGCCCCCATTGAATCTTTATCTATAACTGGCTCTCATCATCAACTATATGTTAGAAAAGTTAAGTCATACATAACCGTAAATATTGTGATGATAACAACACGTGCAGTTTAGCTTGAAGTTAGGTCAAACACAACGAAGCTGAATTACCACGAAGAATCTCAAGTACAAGGAGTCCGAGCTTAAAGGAAGAAGCAAAGCTCAAATGAGTTCAAGGATAAAAAGCTCAAGTTTAAGAAAGGAACTCAAGCTCAAGCCAAACCCAAAGACTTTTATTTGAGTCATTTGATTGTACCTTTCTTGGTATTGTAAAGAACATCAAAGAATATCTTCCATAAGCTCTTAGAAAGTCAATTTCATGCAAAAGAACCCAAACTGATCGATCATGATTTGTAAAATGATCGGTCATTTTTTTATCACTTTGTACAAACTAATCAACCAATTTGTTGTAACTAATCAGTCACTTTTTTGAATTTTGATCAATCAACTATTTCGACATGATCGATCAATTGTCATCCATGGTTTAGACCTCATCGATCAACTCTTTTGACAAGATCAGTCATTTTTTGAATTCTGATCAATCAACTCTTTTGGCATGATCGATCAACTCTTTTACTGATCCATAAATCAATTGCATTTCAAATTGATCTTCTTCTTGATTTGAACCCTAATAGCTCTATTAAGCCCCAACATGTATATGCATTGCATATAGACCTCTTTCATTACAAAACTAGCATACTCTCTCTCTTCTTTATTCAATTCTTTGGGATGAGAAATCTGAAGCTATACTCTGCCTCGTGATGCAAGTCTAAAGCTCTATTGACTATAGCTTCAACGGTCATACGAGCAATCTCCTAGTTCTGTAGAATTGTTCTTTTTGACCTCGCATTGCATTGTATTTTTATTTGATATTATACATTTGTATCTACAATTGAAGTTAAGCGTGCAATCAATTTGTTGTAATATGGTTGGTTTGTTTGTGTAAGCAAGCCAGGTTAGTGGAAAGACATAGGTTGGGTCTTGTTGAGAGTTCGAGTAAGGAGAATCCTGTTGTTTTTACCTGGGAGGCTTTTATGCTAAATTTGTATGCCACTTATGCTTTGATTGTTTATTTCTTATCTTGAAATTGAAACTGTTGTGTATCTGTATTTTTTTTTGTTTAAGAGCATTGAAATTACAGTTTAACCCAGTCCCGATTATCATTCTCATAGCTCGGCATTCGACTTCCATCTAATTTCATAGTCAAGTGGGGGTAACACATTCTTCCAACTTTCATAAGCTCCTTCTTTCACCAGGATTCCATTTTTGTAGTGATTCCAAATATACGATCCAATCCACGTGTGGATCCAAACCATCGACTTTTCCATTGAGATCGTCGTCGTTGCTTGTAGGGAGGTGCCTCGCCTTGCTGCTGCTCGATGGCCCATCTGATGGGGCTGGAGATATTCAGCGTGCAAAGGTGGAGCAGTGGGACCGCCTGGATCAGCGCATAGAAGATGATCGTGGGGGTTGTTGTGCGGAGGTTGAGTGATGCCATGGTGGGGCTGCATGCATGAGGGATGGGGCTCTAGAGATGATCGTGTTGAAGAAGAAGAGGGGCCTTTTTGTGGGGGATGCTATGCATGCAATCCTACAATCGTCGATGGGTACGGCTTACATTGGGTATACTCATGGGATCATGAATGGTTGATGGGTTGACGCATGAAGATGTGTGTCGATGCATCGGAACCTTGTACCCGATTCTTGGAGAAGAAGATAGCCTCCAGGCAATTCTGGTGGTTATCGAGGGGCTTGCACACGAGCATCACATGATTCCGAAAGTAGAATGCCAAGGAGTCAAATTCTTAAGTAGTACCTGGGAATTACTTAAATACCCAGGTACTACGTAATGTTTTTTTTTACTCAAAAACTACAGAGGTGTCGCATGTTGAACATGCGACACCCCTTAAGTTTTTTTTTTACCCAGGAACTGCGTTTGTGTCGCATGTTGGATGTGCGCTATAGATAACGCATATTCAACATGCGACATATATCCAGGGATTCCCCTCGAAGATGGTCTCGAAATGTTCTGTACAGGTATCGCACGTCTTGATATTTCCTGTACAGGTATCGCATGTTGTATATGCGACATTCTTGCAGGGGACTGATAACGCATTTTCAATATGCGTCATCCTTACAGGAAATTTTCATCGAAAATGGCTGGGCAGGCGTGGCTTTGAAATTTTAACATATAACGCATGTTCAATATGCGTCATCCTTTTTTTTGACACTCAATATGCGTCATCCTTACAGGGATTTTTCCGCGAAAATGGCTGTCCACGTGTGGGCTTTGGAATTTCAAGTTTCTAAAAACCCTTGAAAAGAAGACATGTTTGGAACATATAACTGACATGTTTTTGTAAACCAAATCCTCCCTACATTTGAACGTCCTACCCTTGCGGATTTCGTCAGCAACACCATCAAGTCTAGACTTGCTTCGAATGTCGTCTTCATATGTTGAACGAGTATTAGACCCTCTAACCCCAAAAAAGGGTATACGTGGTGTAATAGTATGCGCGGTTTGTTCATCAGTTGGGAGCTCCTCGTCCATCAGATCATCTTCGACATCTTCGCTACCTTCTTCCAGGTCATCATCGGTCCCCCAAGGGATGAAATCCTGATCCATCCGGTTAACCTCTCGCAGCAACGGCTCACTCAAGCCCAAATCCTGAACCGTGCTTGGCTGCGTTACAGGCGCATCCGTATCAAAGTAGGGTCCCATGGTTGGGACAATTCTTGGTGGCGTGCTGCGGACAACTGCTGCTTGTGTGCTCGGGACTCCAGACGGTCCCTTGTTAGTCATAACAGTTGGGACTTCGCTCACAGATACATCTTCAACATAAATATCGGTAGGCATTGATATCCCAATGGTCCGAGCGTACACAACAACTGCCTGCACATCATCATCATCGATAATAGATGAAAATGACGGTTCCTCCCCTGGGCCTCGAGGGATGCGATGTAATAATCGGATGTTTTGACTGTCAATATCCAAGTTGAACTTACGGTAAACCAAGTTCAACATCTCATCGAACGTCATATTAGGAGTCAACACAAACCCCCTCACGTTGGTTGACGATCCGGACACGAGTGTACTACTCAAATGGCATATACAAAACAACTGCTCCATTATAACCTAATACGTGACACAACGTACAAGCAAACGTCATACATTCGAGAAATGAAAATAACATGCATATGATACAAAAAAAATTATAGAAAACGTTTTACCAAGTGATTAGCCCTAATGAGAAGCAGGGACGGCTAGGACGGTGCCAATCACTGAAAACACGGAAAAGGAGTGTTCCGCGGGGCTAGGAGTGACGAAAAAGGGTGTTGTCGAGAGGGGAGGAGATCAGAAGATGCGGGTGCAGGGGAGGGCGTCGGGGGCGGCTGCGTTGCTGGAAACGAAGGCAAGGTCGGGGAAATGAGAAGGCCGCTGGGTGCGGGGCTTAATTAGGGCTGATATCGCATGTTGAATATGTGTTACCTATAGCGCATATTTAACATGCGATACAAACGTAATTTCTGGGTAAAAAAAAACTTAAGGGGTGTCGCATGTTGAACATGCGACACCTCTGTAGTTTTGAAGTAAAAAAAAACATTACGTAGTACCTGGGTATTTAAGTAATTCCCAGGTACTACTTAGGAATTTGAGCCAAAGAGGAAGTAGCATCACACACTTCGACCAGATCTCAGCCATGTTAGTGGCATCGAAGATCCTCATGTAGGTATGCTTGGAGAAGAGGGCTTGCATGTGGCGCTATGCACGTGAGAGGAACAAAACCCTAGATTTGATGTGAGGAGGTATGGCCTGGATGCCACCAGAATTAGGTTTCTAGTCCTAGATTTCTTTTCTCAAATTTGTTGATGACGATCTCTTCAGATTTAAACTTAATCTTGTGGCTCTCAACAAGAAATTCGAACCAATATATGGACAAGAGAACATCGAACATATAATCAAATCTCAAAACGAACAAAAGTTGCAGCCCGAATAAAATCGAAATCCCCAAAATCAAACAGCTCTGATACCATGTTGAATATGAAATGTGGAAGCCTAATCAGAACAAATAACATTAAGATAGAATAAAAATATGGAACACTTGGGATTTTACGTGGAACCCTACACCGTGAGGAGCGGGATGAAACCACTGGAGAAGGCATCAAAGGGTAAGATCTTACATTAGAATTTCTCAATGAGTACAGGGGTGTGGGGCTCCTAATATAGCCCCGCAAACAGATCGGAGTCATATCGCTCATCCATGTGCGGACTAAACATGAGTTGGGATAAAATTGGATCGTGGATAGATCCAGTTACCCATCTATTACATACTTCAACAGGTGATATTGTATTCAGCACACAAAAGTTCAAATCATTTCTCAAGAAGCGTAGAAATGGAGAAAAAGAAGGGAAAAAATGCTTTCAATGCAATAACGTAGGGCACGTACAGATGGATTATCTTAAACTGAAGAAGAATTTCATATACAATAAGTGCGAGAAGAGGCCCAAGAAGAAAGCGATGCATGCAGCTTTGGATACAAGTAACAATGAAAAACAAGAAGAAAACGCATGCATGAGACTAGTCGAATTGATCGAATCTGATTCTTTAGACTCAGACGAAGAGGCAAGTCAACCTCGTATAATGAACTTTACAATAGTTCTCATAATCTTTTAAAACATGTTGTGAAGTGTGAAAAATAATAGAATCTTCAAAAAAAAAAGATAATACTAAGTTAGTAGATGATAAACCTTTTTTTGTTAAATAGTTTATATGTTTTAAAAAAGGAAAATGGATGTTAAAGAATGATCTAAGTAGCTTTAAATGAAGAATGATACTGTGGAAAAAGAAATTAGTGGATGAAGAAGAAATATGACTTTTTTGCCTAATTTTGAAAAAGGAAAAGGAGTAGATAGTTATTGTTTTAGTTCAAAGAACACAACAACAACAAAGCATTTTTCTCACATTAAGTTGAGTCGGCTAGAAAATGCAAAAGACCTTTCTCAAGTGAGATGCATTAAGGACAAGAAAGGTCACGTGCTAGTTACTCAGAACTCAGAAGGACATAGAGACTAGATGGGAGCAGTACTTCCATAAACTTTTCATTGGGGAAGGAAATAGAGAGATCACTTTGGGTGATCTAGCTAGTAGTGAAAGTTACTTGAATCGTGCAAGATATAGACGAATACAAAGAAATGAAGTAGAGAAGGCTTTGAAGGTTATGAGACCTGGGAAAGGTGTAGGACCGGATGACATCCCTGTAGAAGTATGGAGAGTTTTAGGTGAGCGCGGTTTGACTTGGCTTACAAATCTATTCAATGTTATTTGGCGAAGCAAGAAAATGCCTGAAGATTGGAGGAGTATCGTGGTGCCTCTTTGTAAGAATAAAGGAGACATTCAAAATTGTTCAAATTACAGAGATATCAAGCTGATGAATCACAATATAAAAATTTGAGAATGTGTGATCGAAAGAAGGCTGAGGAAAGTTTCCAACACAAAAGAAAATCAATTCGGATTCATGCAAGGTCGCTCAACTATTGAAGCCATCCATTTGCTGAGAACAATGGAGATTTATAGAGCTAAAAGGAAGAACCTCCATATGATATTTATTGATTTGGAGAAGGCTTATGATTCTGTCCCATGAGAGATATTGTGGAGAGTTTTGGAGAAGAGACAAGTACATGTCCTATACATTAACCTCATAAAGGACATGTGTGATAGGGCTTTATCTTGTGTAAGGACCCCGTCTGGGAAGACTGACTATTTTGACATCAACATTGGTTTACATCAAGGTTCAGCTTTGAGTCCATTTCTTTTTACTTTGATTATGGACGAGTTGACAAATCACATTCAGGATGAGTTACATTGGTGTATGTTATTTGTTGATGATATTGTGTTGATTGATGAGACTAGAGATGGAGTAAATGAGAAGCTTGAGGTCTGGAGACATGGATTGGAGACTAAAAGATTTCGTATAAGTAGGGCTAAGACAGAATATATGGAGTGCACCTTTGATGGAAGCAATGGTGAAGGAATTGAGGTGAAGATTGGTGACAATAACATTCAGAAGAGAGATTCTTTTAGATATCTGAGATCTATTTTGCAACAGGATGGGGAAATTGATGGAGATGTTACTAATAGAATAGATGTAGGACGGCTAAAGTGGAGAGGAGCCTCTGTTGTTCTCTGTGATAAGAAAATTCCTTTAAAAAGTAAAGGAAAGTTTTACAAAGCAGTCGTGAGACCTGCTATGCTCTAAGGATCTGAATGTTGGCCTGTGAACCATAGACATGTGCAGAGAATGGTTGTAGCAGAAATGAAAATGCTAAGGTGGATGTGTGGACACACACGTAAAGATCGGATTCAGAATGAAGCAATCAGAAAGAAAGTTGGTGTAGCTCCGATCGAGGATAAGATGCGAGAAAACTGTTTAAGATGGTTTGGTCATTTGCAAAGAAGATCAACAGATGCACCAGTTAAGAGATGCGAGTGATGAGATGTTGAGTCGGCTAAGAGAGGGCGAGGACGGCCCAAGAAGTATTGGAAATAGACTATACGAAGGGATCTCAGTTTTTTGGATATAAGCCCGAGATTGACCCAAGATAGATCTGAATGGAGGCGAAGAATCCATGTAGCCGACCCTACTTAATTGTGGGAAAAGGATTTGTTGTTGTTGTGAAGTTGTGAAGTTGGGTCGGCTAGTTTTGGTTCAAAGAAAAGCAGAAATATTTGAGTAACTAAAGGTACATTGAAATCTAACCTTGATGATCCGAGAAAGAAAAGGAACCCCAAAAAAATCTTGTAGATACCAAAGGTTAAGGAAAAAGAAACAAGAAATGGAGGTTGTATCGATATAAACATCCAAGATGGATATCACCAAGGCCAAATGATTATCAGATGCAAAATCAAGGATGGATGTCGCCACCATGGAGAATGTATCAAGACTAGAAATGTCCACCCGAGAGGACCCTAGGTGACCTTAACTTTTTATCCAATAGATCATACATATCATGAATAGGTGATGAACACTCAATCATTATCTTTAGGGGAATCTTTAATCAACGATTAAGAGGGAACTTTAATAAAAAGGAATGTTTACAAAGAAAGGCTAAGAAATGTCCTTAACATCTTGTTTGGTCTTTTTTAGATCCTTTAGATGATGTTAGAAAGGGCGAGGAGAGAAACGGAGTTTTTTTAATGTTTTCATGCATATACATTTTTTTGCACACATATAAAAAGCTTTGTCATCATAAAAAAAGAGGGGAAAATGTCAAGTTAGCTTATACATAAGCATGCATGTTGAAATGATAATGAAATTTATGTTTTTTAGCTCAAAGCTAAGTCCAAACCAAGAAAGCTAAATGATAAGCAAGAATATCAAGCAGAAGGAGCACAAACTTAAAGGAAGAAGAAGCAAACCTCAAAGGAGTTTAAGGATAAGGAACTCAAGCTCAAGCTTAAGAAAGGAACTCAAGCTCAAGACAAAGTTGAAGACTTTTCTTTTATTGAGTCTTATAATCGTACCTTCCTTAGTGTTGTCAAGAGCCTCAAAGAATATGTGTTTCAAAAGTGGGTATTTAATATTCAATCGGAAGGGTCATTAAAAAACGGTATTCAGGTGACTATATGAGAATTGGAATTATTCGATTATGCATGTTTTAAATTATTTTGAATGTAAAAATTAAATATCTAATACATATTCATAGATATTTATACAAATATGGTCATCAATCAATAAGAATATAAGATAAAAATACCAATTAACGAGGTACATATATGAAGCTTTAACATTTGTGATGATATCGGTATAAATGGAAACCTTTAAAAAACTGGCAATCAATGAATACTCAACCAATTATTTGGTCAGTGAGCCAACTATTTGGTTGGACCAAATATTGATCGAATAGAGACTACTCATTCGGTACACCCCCTCCCCCGCAATGCATAGTCGGACTGAATATTCAATGTATCCAGCAAATTATTGCAATATTGAGGAATACCACGCATCATGCACTCAAAAAGCCAATCTCATACAAAAGACCTAGACTAATCAATCACTTTTTGTTACATGGCTGATGATTTTTGGCCAATGCCTAAAAACTGATCGATCAACTTTTAGTGACTGATTGATCACTTTTTGAATTATAATCAATATGTTGTTTTGACCTGATCGATTGGCTTGTGTCCCATGTTATAGAGCTGATCAATCGACTCTATTTATATAATCGGATATTTTTTCATTTCTAATTGATCAGTTGTTTTGGCATGACCAAGGTTTTAGATAATGAAAAGCAGAACGAGGCGGTTTTTAGATTTCAAGACGGTCGAGGCGCAAGCCTCAATTTCCTCCCAAAAAATATAAATGTTAATTAAAAATGGTGTGTAATATTTAGAAAACTATATTACAAGACAAAGCTATATGTATTGAAAGATTTTTCGAGTAATTCGTTATCACATAATATATATGATCATACATAAAAAGAGACAAATGAAAAATAAAAATCATAAAACATTACTAAAACAACTACTATACAAACAAAATAAACACAAATATTAGCATACAGTGCATGAGATTAATCTCTTTGTATTGTATATATGTTGACAACTTGACATAAATTGTGGCCTTCTTAAAATTATAGCACATAAATTGCAAAACATTTCCACATGGATTAAAATAAAAGGTTACAATCTATTATTTTTACCATGTTGGAAAATGAAATCTTTCCAATTTGCATAAATTAGCAACACTCATATTAGAACATAAATTATCCAAGGAAACATAAAAATCTCCTATACGATCACCAGTTCGGTTTATATGTACAAGACTAATTGAAGTCGTAGAAATGTGATAAAAGCTCAATCTAAGAGGCCTGCATACAAGTCATGTATTTAGATGCATAAATGTGTTCCTCGGTCAAAAAACAGCAAGCCCACTAAAAAGAAAGGAAAACTTGGATAGGAACCTAGGCATATATATACACAATTATAGCTTGTTTCAGTTGCTTCAACTTATGATAATAACATATTTTAGGGGCAAAAAAGGATTAAAGTAGTTTACCTAATGGTAGGATGTTTCAGATGTAAACCACATCTAACAAGTCAATATATGTTAACATTAATTGCAGTCTTGCAACCGTCGATGTTTACTACTCTAGCTGTCTAGCAAACCAACCACAAAAATTCCAACTAACTAGATAATCTTTGCCATTGAATTCCATTGAAATATGTGATCATCAAATTCAATTGAATTTACCTTTTTCTCATATTTAGACCACTTATTGTTAACTGTTTACTTTTCAAATTAAACCAATAAGAAACTTATAGATTGTAGTATCCACCACTATCAATGACTGAAAAAGTACTTCAACCTCAAGGCGACGCCTCGGGATTGCTCCAATACCTCGATAAGCATCTCACCGAGACTGCCTTGAGCCTATAGCCTCGATGCGTTTTTCATGGAAACTCGGCTCAAGACAAACACCTCAACGCCTCGAGACACGTTTTTAAAAACTATAACATGATCGATCAACTTTTGCTACAAGAAATCCATCAGTGAGAATCTATAATCAGTCAACTTGTTTGACTGGTCGACCAATTTTTTTATTCTTATCTATCAACTATTTTGACCAATCGATAAACTACGTCTTTTATGAATGTATTCAAAATTGATTGTATTCCTGATATGGACCGCAATTGCTTTTGAATCTCAGCATCTATATTGTTAATAGCTTTAAGTTTTAACATCAGCATCTGTTGAAACTTCAATTAATTAATTTGCTGGATTTCAAAGTAATTTGTTTCCTCTTCCTCTGTAATTAAGCTCCTTGTCTTTTTAGGATTTCCTGAAACTCATCAATATTCGTGCCAGCAAAGATAAAGACTAGCCCACCTGTTGTGGCTTCCTCTGCTTCAATCTCTTGGTTTTTCATAAATTTCGGTGGAGGATTTGGAATTTTTGTATGCAGCAAAAAGGATTGTGAAGTAGCCCCATTTCCCTCCTCTATTTTATACCAAATTAAACTCCTTTGTTCCCGTCTCCCATGGGCTCTCTATATGCCTTTTTTGCTGTTCTTTAGGGCTATGATGTAGCCTACAATCATCCGTTCGGTGCTTTCAAATTCTTCATCCCCAAGGCTGTGTATAAACCTTTGATGATGATTAATAAAGATCCTCTGTTTGCCAGCTAAAGGAATCACCTTGACTCTGTTTGCCAGCTAAAGGAATCACCTTGAAGGGAACATACCCGTTCATCTTTCAAATTCAACTTAATGATTAATGAAGATCCTCTGTTTACCTGCTAAATGAATGACCTTCATCTTCCGAATTCAACATAGAGCTTATACTAGAGTAGTCTCCTGCATTAAATTGCAAAATGCACAGCCATACCTTGTTAAAAATGCAATATCATGGTGGTGTTTTATTTCAATATACAAGCTTTTTTGCACATCATACTAACTTCATGGCAGACTAGATATTAAGAAACTGCATAAGTAGAAGTTGTTAATGAACTCATTTGTGATGGACTTCAATTATGTATATTCTTGCATGAACATATTCAGTACGTGTGGGTTAAAGTTCGCAAGCTAAATTGCTAGCATTTTTTTTCATTTCCCATCTAAACATTCATCTTTCAGATGGACATACCTGGTTGAGGACTTGCATGCAGGTAAGAGGAGACAATGCCACGTGAAGAAGCAGATAAAGTGAAACCTCTTCTAAGCTTTACATTCTCCCCTACCATGGCAGCCAATTCTGAGATTGCATTTTGAATAGTTGTTTCCCCATTTAGTTTCGGATGGTCCAGATTAATTGTCATGTCCTGCATAAGATATAACAATGCACTCTAAATGGTGATTTGTTAAAATGGCAGCCAATGCTTGAATATAAAATTTATTATACAGGAAGAAGAAAAACCAATAACATGGAGACACTTGACTCCATCACTTCATATTGCAATTTAAAACAAAAGATGAAGCATTTCTCCATGTTTTTTAAGCCCTTTCCCATGTAGATTAAGGAAATTTTCCAAGAGATTGATGAAAACTAATCACAAAAGGTTTTTATTTGCAAAATAAACAATATATTGAGAAGAGAAGGAAAACAGAAGGCAAAAGAATAATTAAGACAGCTGAAAAATTCTCTACAATGAACATTGCAAAAGCCAGCATAAAAACTGAAATTTCTTTCAAAATCAGCAAAAAACTGAAGTTGAAAATCAAATATCAAAGGCTGGAATAATTGGACTAACACGCACACCATCTCCTTAAGCAAAGTCATGGGAAAATCCACGACCAAATTCCAAAACAAAGCCATGAAAAATCCAAAACCAAATTCCTAAACAAAGCCATGAAAAGCCATGAAAAATCCAAAACAAAATCATGAAAGATTCAATATCAGAATCGAGTCTTTTCTATCACTAGATATAGTGGGCTCTACGAAAAATCTCGATTGCAATTAAATTGTTCAAACAATGACGAAAATACCTCCAAAAGCTCCGGACCAAAGGGAATGGCACCATGAGCCTGCTGCCCGTCAATCACAGAGCATAAAGCTATCCTTGCAAGCGATCCGGCCTACAAAATGCTGAACAATTTACTAAATAAACGGGACCGATAAGAAAGCGTTTAATATAGGAGGCAATCACCACAAACTAAAAATAAACAAAATGATATATACATTCCAAATACTGCATGACCAAGCATCAGTCATGTTACTGAAATATCTTGCAATTACCAAAAGGAAAAGGAAAATTACATGCATGTTGGAAAATGCATGACACTGTTGCATAACATGACCACTGCGAAATAAACACTTCACAGTCACAAAAAATATGCAATTGTCTTTTTTTTTGAAAATAAAAACATGCAATTGTCTTTTTTGAAAAGAAAAACATGCAATTGTCAGTGGTTGGCAATCGTCTAAGAATTCACTAATAAACAATTAATACTTGCAACTTATCAACACCTTGTAAGCACATTCCCCACCATGTTCTCTTCTCCCTGGAAATTGCTCCATTCCCTCGAATCCACAAGGACCACATGACCACAACTGTTTCGACCCCAGAAACGGATTAATGAAGAACTCTAAATAGATCGTCCACCATATATCACACTAATCCAAAAATGATGCAACCCCAATTGAACCCTAAGTTTAGTGGGACCTGATAGAGAACTAAAGGGATACGAACAATGGTTCAGCATGCAGGACAACACTGGCAGAAGTTAGAAAAGACAAGTGCATGAACATGTTCCCAGCCACAATCAAGCTTTAACAAAACATTAAAGAATGTCAAGTAAGTTTATTTGTGGTTTATAGTAATAGACTGCCCCCAAACAAGCCCTTTAAGAATGCCTATCTGAGTTTCAATGTGATTGGATGCCTGGATAATAGAAGACTCATCTCCCTAAAGGATCATGAACGTAGATGTACAAACCACGTAAGCCATTGTGTACAAAAATGGAGGGAGTGGTCACAATACATGATCTGGCAGTCCATCCGCATAGCCATAAATACATGCATGTACACATAGTCTACAACATTTTACAAGGGTTGACATGAAATTTTATGCTTCTTTTGATATCGGTTATCTTTTTTAATATCAGTGTTCTTTTGAAAAACCAGAAGATAACTAGAGAAATCTAGTCATCCAGAAACATACTAAAAAGGCTATGAGTACAAGCAGTCACGAAAGTCACAAGGCTCAACTGAGCGGGTCACGTAGATGAGCAGTGTTGAAGGAGAACTTTCCATTCAAAACACAAGTCCCACACTCCAGATCTAAGGACACAAAGGGAAATAGCAAATGTTCATCAAGCCTCACATCAAAAAAAAACGAGACAAAGCTGGACTCTATTATTATCCTGCTCAGCCTCGCCCCTCGGCATCAAAAGAAGACCAGACATCTGCAAACACTGCATTAAACTCTGCTTCTATATTCATGAAGAAAGGGGGTTACGCCTCAATCTGTGCATGCTTGCCAAGTCATGCAAAAGAGGAGCCACCCACTAATCTTTGGCTGAGAAATTCTGAGATCAAATAAATTATCTTCACAACCCACACTTCATACCACAAGTCCCTCTCCTCTAAATCCAAAGTCAGTCCATAGCAAGTGAATGTGGTCTTATCAAAGAACCTATCTGAGTTTGCAAAAAATCATAAAACGCACTTGGATGGAAACACATGGTTCCCCGTCCATAGACCTTAAACTCAAGACTTCCGACCTCCACCGGCTTCCAGACCATTCAATCTGGCCAAGGCATCCCCAGCTAGTCCCCCAAGCATCAAACCAGAACAATCTTCTTTACAAGCTGTCCATTCTCGGAGCAACACCCACAGGCACCAAACCAGACCAAAACGAAGTAAATGGAAAAGGCCAATAAACTGAACGCTACAAAACCATGGTGCCAAATTTCAGCACTTTCGATCAAACTTCACGAAATTTTGATTTCACCAAATCAGCAGAATCGGAACTCCGTCACATTTCTTTTTGAGGATTCCAAAGGATGTTGGTTAAATTCCACCCAAGCTGCATTTTGTTTTGGTGAAACATAAAAGGGATATTTACACTCATAACCCTGAGTAGTTCCATAATTACCCCAAGAACCCTTGATAATCATGAATTACATTCAGGACCTTGAATAAGTACTCCGATTTACATCCATAACCCTCCGTTAGTTTTGATCAATAACTCAACCCGAGTAGTGAGTTAATCTAACCAATCCTACATCTAACGGCTGAAGTTAATCAAAAAAAAAACCCACCCCCTACCTTCTTCGTCCTCCAGCGCCCGGAGTCATCAAATTTGGACGGTGCTCCGTGGAAGAAGATGGCCTGCCCATAAACGGCCCCTCCCTCTGGTACGACCGCTGGTGGTCCGGCGCCAAAGGCCCCATCATGGGTTACATAGAGAGGACCCCTCTGATGGTCGCCGCTCTCTACGACAGTACCTCCGTGGTGGGATACATCCTCTCCACCGGCCTCGTCGACGTCAACCACACATGTGGGTCGGACTCCGCAACCGCCCTCCATTGCGATGCCGCAGGCGGCTCCGCCTCATCGCTTCCAGTCGTAACCCAACTCGTAAACGCCTTCGTCGACATCCAAAAGGTCGATGCCGGCGGGAAGAAGCCAGTGGACGTCATCGCGAAACAACACGCCTCCCGGAAGGTACGGGCCTCGCTGGAGACAGTTCTGCGAGGTGGGTCGTTGCCGGCGGTGGAAGAGGAGGAGAAGGAAGCAGCAGAGGAGCCGAAGGCTGCGAAGAAGGAGTACCCGATGGACGTGATGCTGCCGAACATAAAGAGCAGGATGTACGGGACGGATGAGTTATGTATGTACAGCTTCAAGGTGAAGCCGTGCTCGAGGGCGTACACGCACGACTGGACGGAGTGCCCCTTTGTGCACCCGGGGGAGAACGCCCGCCGCCGCGATCCCCGCAAGTTCCAGTACAGTTGTGTCCCCTGTCCGGACTTCCGCACGGGCTCGTGCCGCAACGGCAACGCCTGTGAGTACGCGCACGGAGTCTTCGAATCGTGGCTCCATCCCCAACAGTACCGCACCCGTCTCTGCAAGGATGATGTCAGCTGCAACCGCCGCGTCTGCTTCTTTTCCACAAGCCCGATGAGCTCTACCAACCTTCCGACGACTGCTCCCTCGTTTCCATGTCCACCTCCCCTCGCTCCTCCCCTGAATGCCACCGCTGGATCTCAGTGCTGCTGCGGCGATGCTCCTGAGCTAACAACAACAGCAACTGCAACAACTGATGTCCCCGTCTTCGACCCCGTCCACTCTCGCGACGATGGCTTGGCTCAACCAAAACTCCCGCCTGAAGTCCGACCTCGAATTGGAGCTCCTCTCCGATGATTACTCCGCTCTGCTTTCACCTCTGAAGCCGCCGAAACACCAGCACCCGCAGCAGCAGCTGACCTCTGCTCTGCTCAATTCCCGGGCTTCGACATTCGCCAAGCGCAGCCAGAGCTTCATAGACTGAGGGGCTGCAGCTCGCAGCTCCATGGCAGCCACTGCCATGAACAACACTGCCAACTATGTCAACAACAATTCTCGACCGATGCATAACTAGGGCTCACCGGGCGGAATGCTGGATTGGGCCATTAGAGGCGAGGAGCTCAGCAAGCTTAGAAAGTCGGCATCTTTTGGTTCAGGAGCAATGGGTCGCAGATGGGTGGTACCAGTGGTTCTGTTCTCACTCCCTCTTCCATTGCAGAGGAGCCTGACGTCCGCCCACGACCTGTACCCCCGCCCGACCTGCACCCCTGCCCCTGCACCGTGCCCCCGCACTCGACTGCAAGAGCCCCCGCCCTACCTGCACCCCCCTCCCCCGCCCGACCTGCATAAGCGCCCCCCCCCCCCCCGCATCCGACCTGCAAGAGACACCCCCGCACACAACCTGCACGAGCCCCTGCCCCCCGTCCGACCTGCAGGACCCCCCCCCCCCCCCGACTGCCTGCATGAGGCCACGCACCCGACCTGCAAGAGTCCCCCTGGAAACCCGACCACCGTCGAGTCCCTCTCAAAGTACCCCTGTATCTTACAGAATCAAAGGATGGTTGAGGAGGAGGAAGGGAGGTCGAAGGAAGAGGGAAGCGAAGGAGGAGTGGTATCCTTTGTAAATAAGACAAACTTAAAGGTGGATTACATAACGGATTTCGTTATAATTAACGGAGAAATGGATGGAATATACTCCTTAGGGTTATGTATGTAATTAAGAAACTACTGAGGGTTACGCTATGCAAGAGTCAAGGATGACTCGAGGCCATATGTGTAATTCTTGATTATCGAGGGTCCCTAGGGTAATTACGGAACTACTCCGGGTTATGGGTGTAAATATCCCAACATAAAAATTGAGTAACCTAGCCTTCGCCTTTCCCAGGATTATTTTATATCAGGGAATTTTCGTACATTTCTCTCTTGCTGGTTGTGCAAATTTGCGAGGGTTTGTGTAGCTGCGACTTGCGAGGTGCTTCTATTGTTGCAACATTATGAGAGGAATATGCTAATGATGTGACTCTTGTAAGTATCTACCTCCAATATGTTTCTGGTTTAAGAATTCTTAATATCAATTCCTCGAAAACATATGTCTTCAGGTTAGTTTCTTAATCTAGTTTGAGTCATTGAGATATGTTACGATCATCAACCCATAATACATTCTGAAACCAAAGCTCTCTATGTCAAATCCAAAAATTTATATGCACTATTTTATAATTACGAGTTTTTAGAGAATTTTTTTTGGGGGGGTGCCACATCGAGGAGACGTCCACCCAAAGAACCTTCGACATATTAACAAACTCAAAAAATTACAAAGATCAAAATTTTCGAAGGCTACTAGCAATGCTCAAAGACATTCTCCATATACACTCTTTCCCCTCCAGAACACAACACCGTCCTGCACTAGCCACAATGACTATAGGATAGCTGCTACCCTAACATTAGCGCCATCATTGCCCCTCCCGACCTCCCAAGGACTCCCAAAAAGCATCCCAAGAGGAGCTATCCATGTCAGTAACACACGTCGCAGACTAGACCTTCGCAGAACTGGGCAAGACAAAAAGAGATGTCATGTATCCTCCTCTGCCACCGAACAATTCTTGCAAGCACTCGTTGAGTCCTCAAAAAATCTAAAGCGGCGTTAGCCATTCATCAACTACTCCATTCTCAGGGTTCATATGAAAGAACAGACCATTAAATGGAAGCTTTCAATGCCATATCTGCATGAACCGATCTGAAGCAACTCCAGAGTCACAAACAGACATGGAATAAAAGGTCATGTATGCTTTCTTCACCGTAAAAGTCACATCAGCCCAAACCCAGTAGTCTACAATGTCTGCAAGGTTTATTGATGCCGCAGACAGGGCTACCATAAACAACAGAAGCTCTGAAAAACACTGGTCACTCAAATCACAACGAAAGCGGCACATCCAACCATTAGTCTCCTTGCACTCCTGCACTGTGCAATTCGCATCTGATGCCAACAACGAAGAGTTTAGGAAATTTTGCACTAAGAGCTTTATGTATGCATTAACAAGTTAATCCAAAATTTAGGATTTTAATCAAGCTAAATTAGTTAGATACAAGATTCGAAAATTAAGTAAGAATCTAAACTTAATATATCATTTTGTTCTTGCTTCATTTTGTTGTATATATTTTGCTTTATTGTTATCATCCCATTCATGTGGAAGAGGTGAAGGGCTAATGGGCTGCTACTTGCAATTTTGAATCTGATCATGACTCCAACCTACATGTTGTAGTTGCTAGAGAGATTGGATGGAAGTATGCTACTCATCCAGATGGCAACAAGTACCAGCCTCGGTGTCGTCTTTATGGGAAGAGAATTGAAAGATGTGAAATTAAATACATCTAAGATGGCAAGACGCAACTCCATGAGAAGTGTCCGTGAGAGACTGGAATTCACTAGTCGTAGTGATCATATGCATTGTTGGGAATGCATGTTGAAGCTGGAAGTGGCAGTGGCAGCGACAGCGAAAGTGGTACAGTGGAGGCACAACCAAAGAAGAAGCAGAAGGGTAACGGAATAAAATCATTCCTGGCAAAGAGCGGCTCCATCAACATTCCAAAGCATGCAACAACAAAAGGTTGGTTTGAAGAAACTATTTTAGCATGCATAATCATACGATACTAGGTGCATATTTGAAGGGCATATTAAACAAGAATATGCGGGCCAATACCCAAATATACATGAGCAATGTATTTCGAGTCTCGCAGCCACAGAGACGACAACATAATAGAAGAGTTGGTATCTTCTGAGATCCTTTTGTATGGATGTTGGAGGAGCTAAACATGTGGTGGCAAAGTAATTGAAAACCCCTTTAGTATATAAGGATATCAAGAACAAAATGGATCATCAAGGGTTGCCCTCCTTGTTATTCATAATAGTTGTTAATATAGGGGAGTTCAAGATAAACAGCAACACTACATTGAAGCATCTTCACATATTAATGAAAATATTATAGTATATTTCAATATTTTACGAATACATCTTCACATATTAGTGCAAATATATTTCCATATTTTTACTCTGGAATACCTCTACTTCAACCATGAAAGATATCATTTTGTCCATCTTCATCACGTGATTCTCAAGATGCATTTGGTAACATTAACCTCCTCTTAATTCTGCCTCCTACAGTAATAGTTATCGTGATATTGGCTTCCTCGCATAAATAATTAATGGGCTACAAAACCATGTACTCCTCATGACATTAGAGATTTATATGGAATATAAGAACTCCATCGACACAAAGATGCAAAAGAAGGCAACAAGCATGGTACATGGATCCATCAAGGAACTCATGGTTATGATGAATCACCATTCTTAAATAAAAATGTAATAATTATTAGTATATTATGAATTATGAGTCTATGTGTGGCATTCTCATTCTTATTTGTTATTAAAATGGGGAGTAAGAAGTTAATTATTTATTCACTCTATTAAATAACTCCTGGTCTAGGTTAAAGTATTATATTATATATACTTTGATATTAATGAAAATAACTTCCATTTCATTCCCTTTAAGATTTTGGCTTGATTCCTCTTTAAGGATTTTATGTTTGTAAAGTCCTAAATTCGACTTCTTTGGAACTTATCTTACCACCATTAGTTCCTCTATATCTAAAACTAAATTCACCTTCCCTGCAGAATGCGAAACAAATAAAATTGAATGGTGACATGAGAAAATTAAGACGCACAATATTTAAAATCGGGATCTATCATATAATCTTTTTTGAAAGAAGGATATGTCATAAAATATTAAAGATAAACCATATTAGATGACTGAAGCATCGAAATCAATGCAAAAAGAATAAGATCGGTAACTTTTTTAGAAACTAGATCGATATTCGTTACAATCGCTTTTGAGAGCAGAAAAAAATTCACACCTAAACAAAGAAAACAAACTCGAGGTATTTAAAACTCCATTTATCCACACTTATTATCTGTCTTTCCCTTCACAACACAGTTGAAAAAATGGATCACCACATCATTGATAAAAGCAATCATTTTTTTCTCCTACCCATGGAGTTTGTAAATGTATTGATAAACAAATTCGTTGATGACGATTTCATGTAATTCTTGAAATATGAAGTTTTAAGTATATATTTGCAAGTGGGAAATATATATAAATATATTGAGGAATTGCTTCAAAAAAAAACTCACGGACACATGGTTATATAAGATAAGATGACAAGAAACAAGGTAATGTCGTGCTCCAGTCGATTAGTGGGATGGGTAATGAGACTACGAGACTGATCATTTTTATTTTAAACTATGTATTTATGTGTTTGCCACGACTAAACTTCCAATGTATGTCTTACATGATACTGAATATCAGCATGTGCAGTGATCACGATGACAATAGTACTACAAAACTTATATTTACATAACATTTAACAAACAAGCATGTATTTGTATCTTATTTTAATGTATTACAAAGACAACAAAGTCTTTTTCCACAATTAGGTAGGGTCAGCTACATGGATTTTTTTGCCTCCATTCAGATCTATTTTGGGTCATTCTCGAGCTTAAATCCAAATAACTAAGATCCCTTCCGATAGTCTCATTCCAATACTTCTTGGGCCTTCCTCGTCCTCTTTTAACTGGCTCAACGCCCCAAATCTCGCATCTTCTAACTGGTGCGTCAACCGACCTCCTTTACAAATGGTTAAATCATCTCAAGCGGTTTTCTCGCATCTTATCCTCTATCGGAGCTACACCAACTTTCCTTCTAATCACATTATTCTGAATACGATATTTTCGTGTATGACAACACATCCACCTTAGCATTTTCATTTTTGCTACTGTCATTCTCTGCACATGTCTATAGTTCACTGGCCAATATTCTGATCCATAGAGCATAGCAGGTCTCATGCCTGTTTTGTAATATTTCCTTTACCTTTCAAAGGATATCTTATCACAAAGAACAGTAGAGGTTCATCTTCACTTTAGCCAACCTGCATTTAATCTATGAGTAACAACTTTATCAATACCCCATCTTGTTACAAAATAGTATCCAAGTATCTAGAAGAATCTTTCTTCTGAATGTTATCGCCTCCAATCTTTACCTCAAGTCATTCATCGTTGCATCAAATGTGTACCTGCATAGATTCAGTCTTAGCCCTGTTGAATCTATCAAATGTGCACTATATTGTCATTCACCATTGTTTCCATACCCATGCAGTTCATGGCTAGTTCAACTAAGAACTCTCCATCCTTCTTCAACCCTCACTTCTTGCGAGAGTTCGTGCTCTTACTCCATAACCTTCAGTAGCTCCATAAACTCCCACATCTTCAACTCAAAGAGGTTATATATAAAGCTCAAACACCACACCAAAACACAATGAGACAATGAAAGCGTTAATATGATCAAGCAAGGAGGAAAACATTAGACTTCAAAAAAAAGGAGGAAAACATTAAGCAATTCTCGAGCAAGTAGCTGAGAACCAATGAAAGTGAAGCAGCAGGATTCCCTAATGTCTGTGACAGAGAAAAACTTAAAGAGACTAGAGAGCTTTGATTTTTTCTCTTGATAATTTTGTAAGAATAAACACTGGGGTGAATTGGATTTAGACAAGAGAATGACCCAAAATAGATCTGAATGGAAGCAAAAAATCCATGTAGTTGACCCCAAGGCCCTAAATTCGGTTTCAGTCACCATTTCGGTGACCGACCGAAAGGAATTTCAATCGAATTTTGGTCGAAATTCGATCGAAATTTCAGACATTTCAGTCATTTTTTGTAATGGGGCCCCCATATTTTGGTCGTTTCGATCATTTCGGTCGAATTTCGATTTCGACTGAATATCAATATTCGACGGAAATTCGATCGAATTTCGCTGAAATTTGAGGCCATGGTTGACCCTACTTAATTGTGGGAAAGGCTTTGTTGTTGTTGTATGAGCATTGGGGTTAATTATAACAAAAGAAGCATCAATGGAAAATTATTATGGCCAGAGTGGAAGCAAATCAACAATAAAATGTGACCAAAAAGCTTGGTATGATTGATCAAATAAGAAGAGGTCATCGAGCACAAGGGTGTTTTGAATCTTTGATTGAACAATTAAAACTGGTCATTGTTGGTGTGAACCATAAAAAACTTTAAGTGATCGATTAAAAAAGTAATTGCTGAATTTGACAAAAGAAAATTAATTCAAATTTTGGTAGACAAATTCAAGGTTGATCAATTAGTGGAAGATATTGAT
Source organism: Ottelia alismoides (assembly GCA_037367405.1). Taxonomy (NCBI): domain Eukaryota; kingdom Viridiplantae; phylum Streptophyta; class Magnoliopsida; order Alismatales; family Hydrocharitaceae; genus Ottelia; species Ottelia alismoides. Next base: position 71,319 of record JAZKJV010004371.1, on the reverse strand, counting down.
TGATCCAATGTCTATCTGAAGAGAAACCGCGGACTAAACATGAGTCTCATTGATCAAAGGTTGTTTCGAGTAGTATTACAATGATTCAAACAAAATTACACGTCCTACTTGTGCCTACTGTGTATACACCTGCTATATAGGGCTTTGTACACTACTAAAGAAGATTACAAAAAGACATCAGGGGAAAAAGCAGAATTTCTCCTTTCATCTTTTATCAATTCTTATTGAAGTGATCCTGCTTCAAGAGTTGTTCCTGCATGTTGCACGTAATATTAGATCACATCTTGTGTTCTCTGACATTGTTAAAAAAAAGGTGGTGAGTGGATTTTACACTAACAGATGTTGCCAGGCAGTCAACAACCTTGGGAAGAAGCCCACAAAGTTTTTCTTTTAAAAAGCTCGGAGAGTTTGCAAGGAGCAATGATCAATCCAAGTGATCCCTGTCTCATTCCACATCAATTGGCTCAGAGGACAACTAAAGGAAAAGTGCTTAGTGTCCTCATGCACCTCCCCACACAAAAGAACAACTCAAATTTATTTTTTGAAAGGAAAAAGGGTATTCACCAAGAGGGTGGGCACCCAAAAACTTTATATAAACTCAAGGTTAAAAGTACAAAGCTACATGATACTGTAGTCAACAGCTTTTACGACAACTCAAGTTTGTGTCTACAACCCAACTTCTCACGTCACCATGGTCATTAGCAGTTGACGTTTGAGAAGCAACATCGGAATCTTTACTTTCAGCATGGCTCGTAGCATCCTAATCCGCATGCAATCCATGCGAGTAAAGGCTCCTCATGTTGTTAATATACACTATAAGAAAATGCAGGGGAAAAGCTACATCAATTTCAGAAGAAACTTGAGAACTGTCTTGACGAAGTAGATGTATTGCATTCAGATTCCAACAAGAATCCCAAAACATGGACTCTGGTGGCATCCAAATCAGGGTGGAGGGTATCATCGAACTCCGAAAGGAAGATAGAGGAGCAACCATGTGCTTTCTCTCTCTCCTTCCCTCCCTCTCTCTATCTCTCTCTCTATATACGTGTGTGACATGTGCTGAAATGTAGCATCAAATCTTAGTCACATGCACTTTGCAAATGAAATCTTGTTAGAAACTTCACCACAATTAAGCAAGCCATACCTTTGCATGTAGCTATCAAGCCAACCAAACAATTTACCAATTATTCATGATTCTCATCGTCGTCTATATATTCGATTTTCTCGATTTCTCACGGCCATTAAATATAAAAACTTTGAAATCTCCCCTACTCTGCCGTGCAAAGAGGTGTAATTTAGTCCCCACCCCACCTCCCCTACATCCACGCATAGTGTATAAAGACAAGGAAGGCCTCAGTCATAAAGGAATTCATTCTGTTTTCTACTGCTTTGAGTTTGACTCCTGGGATTAATTTTGTGAGAATAGGAGAAAAACTTCATATTGGTACCATGTCTCCTAACTACATGAACTGCATAGCTGGGCCTTTCAAATGCAACGGATCAGTATTTGTCTATACGAGTGAATCTTGATGAGAGAACCCGTGGCTTACCATCCCTCTTCAACTTGTATACTTTGTGCTGATCCAATAACTTATTATATTTTCATGTGGTAATATATTGCATGTTGGACCATGCTTTGAACAACGAAAAAGCATCCGTAGTTGTGCCTCTTCTACGAAGCACCCTCTGTCAGAAAAACTGAAGATTTGTGACCTTGGCCAACTTGCAAGTCACTGTGTTCATCATGAGAGTGTTGAGAATTCTGCAACCAGGCTAAACTTCACTAATAATTGTAGTTGCGTACTAAAAGGGCATTCCTTATGACCAAAATCTAGTATGATCGCTATCAATAAAACAAACAATCTGTAAAAAAGAAACGTTTAATAAACTTAAAACGAGAAAATTTGCAACTGACCATATACTGGAATATTTCATTCCTCGCTACGAAGTCGGTCTCACAATTCAGCTCAACCACAGCAACCTTATTATCGGTCTGCGCCAGTGCTAGCAATCCTTCCGCAGCAGTCCTCGCCGACTTCTTCATGGCAAGAACCACCCCTCTCTTTCTCAAATCCTTATGCGCCTCCTCTGCAATCACATCCCAGTAAAAATTGCATTTTTCCAGCATTAACAAGCAAAATACATCAACATTCTCAAGAACAAACGATAACAACGGAATTGCCGAACATAATGAAATCAAAAAAAAAGGTTACCAATATCCCAATTGCAAGCAACCAAAGAAGACTTGACATCCTTGATTGGAGCACTGGTCCTCTCCCTCAGCCGCCTAATTAAACCCATCTGATCCGAACCCGAAACATCGACATTATAATTCCTGGCGAGCATCGGTATCCCGTGATTGGAAGAGAATGGAACGCGGAGGACATCATATGCCGAGGAAGAATAACTGCGTTTAGATTGCCTGCTGGAGGTCGCCCCCCTTTGAATGATCTCTATGCACCACTTCGCGCTTCGATGGTAACCCATCAAACCCTCGCGATTGGAATCGGAGAGCTGCTGTCCTTTGGCGCGCAACGGGGAAGACTGAGACTAGAAGGAGGCGGAGGCTTTCGGTTAGGGTTTTAGAAAATATACAATGTGTATTTTGTAAAATCATTTTATTGCTATTTTTATGATCAGAATAAATTAATTCTTTTAACATTTAATCGATCACGATTCGTTTCCGTGCAAGGTTTTAAAAATCGAACCTATCGGCAGAACCAGTTAAACCAAGAATCAGAGGAAAAATAGTCCAACCATCTGATTTTTATTCAGAAAATAAAAGGGATAATTACACCCATAACCCTGAGTAATTTCACAATAACATTCATAACCCTGCATAATCGCGAATTACACGGAAAACCCTGAGTAGTCACTCCATCTCACACCCATAACCCTCTGTTAGTTTAAGACATTAGCTCAACTATATGAATGAGTTAATCTAACTCATCCTCGATCAATGGTCAAAAAAGGATGTGTCTCTGCTCCTTCATCTTTTCTACCTTCAATGGAAGAAAACGGGGGCGGCGTGGTGCTCCTGATGTGGGGTATCCAGGAGAGGGCGGAAGCTGAAGGGCTCTATGCTGCTGCTGGAGAAGGCAGTGTGCGTTGATGATGGTCACGCTAGTGGTCTTCGGGCAGAGGTGCTGCGCAGCGTGGACCGGAGGAGGCGGAAGACGAGAGATGGCGGTGAAGCTTCTACGGAGGAGGTGTTCACGTGGGGAAGAAGAGATTGACTGCGGGGCGACCACGCCTAGGTCGGAGGTTCGTGCAGCGCATGTTGAAGATGGAGGACGCCTGGTGGAGGAGGCGCGAAGCAGTAAGGGTGTCGGCTCGATGGTGTCATCACGGGCGGTCGCGCGGGGGTCCTGTGGCTGACGAAGAGCCTTGTGCTGGGCTTCGGTGGTGGTGCGCCTCCAGACGGTGGAGTGCTATTTGCGAGAGCGTAAGGGCCTTCTACGAGAAGGTGCATATGGTGGTGTCTAGTGTTGGACGATGGTGGAGCAAGATAATGTGCATGCGAGGTTTGGTTGTGTGAAGACGATAGCAAAAGATGGAAACGACGTGGTATGACAGGTGCGATGGAGGGATCAGGGGAATGTGGTGGAAACAGAGGAATTCCAAGTGAGGCACAGTCATCATGTGATGATCACCTTCGAAGCCATCATGTGAGGACCAATCATGGAGAAGCTCTGTACGGGGTCGGGGGGCTTCGAGGTGACGTGGAGGGTTGCGCTGGTGCGGGGGGGGGGGGGGGGTGTATGTCTTCCAGGGGGAGGGGGCTTTGTTTTCGGGCGGGCAGAGGGTTGGGGCTCGGGCGGGCGAGGGGTTGGGGCTCCAGCGGGCAGGCAGGTGGAGGGCGACCGGGGATCCGAGGGGGAGGGGGGGCTCTGTTTCCGGGCGGCCGGGGGGTTGGGGCTCCCCAGGAGAAGGATGGACAGTGGGTTCAAGCAGCCGAGGATGAGGACCTGGGCGGTGGGTTTGGGGGGGGGGGGGGGGGGGGTTGAGGGAGAGCTGGGGCGTCGCGGCGGTGGATGCGGAGCTTCGAGGAGAGCTCGCTCGGCACGGGGATGGGGGTTCGAGGAGGACCTTGATGGGTGGTGGGGGACTTAGAGCTTGCCGTGAGGGGAGGGGGTTAAGATGGCATGTTATTGCAAATAAAAATGTGCTTTAGGGGCAGTTTCATCCTTTTTCAATGAAAACATTCAAATGTAACGTGTGTCACAAACGGGATTTAACACAGGGTTATGTCATTTAAGAGTTAACCATTACTCAGGTTTTCCCGTGTAATTCGCGATTATGCAGGGTTATGAATGTTATTGCGAAATTACTCAGGGTTATGGGTGTAATTATCCCAAAATAAAACCCGGTTGGACCGCTTAAATCAGGTTGAACCAATTGAACTAAACCACCGGTTTAATCGTCTTTTTTTTATAAAAAAATATTTTAATAAGATAACAAAATGCAAACCTTCTCAGAAATATTCATAATCTAGTCTCATTCTAACCCATAGTACTCCTTTATCTATTCTCCTTCACATTTGTCAATGACTCATTGTCGCTTGTCTCTTCCTACCATATGAGCATTACCTCTCTCTTCTCACATTGAGTGTGAGGTTGTCCATTTATAACAATAACAAATGAAGACGATGTTGTCATGTTTATAATGTGAGAAGCAAATAAATTAACAACACTTGTCGTTAATTGCAGTTTAAAATTTTAAAATTATTAAATTTTAACATCACATATGTATTTATATAAATTTTACGAAATATGATCAGTATGCACTTTTGAGATTTTTTAAGAGCATTTATGCCCTTAACTTTTAAGCGATTTCACTTTGTGCTCCTATATTTTCTTAAAGGATTCACAATATTATCCTTGTGTTGGTATAAAGTCGGAGCACAAGTGTACTGATAAATGGCTATTATTGTTGGTTTTGTAAAAATATATGGGACACATGCAATTGCATTAAAAATATATAAGTATTATTGGAAAAATATGGAAGGACAAGAGTAATCAAATCCTTGAAAGATATGATGTAGAAATTTTCATATTTATTTGTGTGATATATCGGTCTAACTCGGTTCGACCCGGTTGAACCGTACGAACCAAACCAACAATACAATGGTTTGGTCTTTTCCGGTTTCTTTGAATTTGATGATGTCATCACTGGTTCGACTGATCGATCCCATTGGTCCGACCATAAAAGCCAAAAATCGATGCATGCCTGGTTTGATGTCCGGTTCAACTTTTAAAACCTTGTTTCCATGGTCCAAGCTAACCAACACTAGGAGCACTCAAGGTTAACACCAGGAGATCCGAGTCAACCGGAGCCGTAACTGTCTCGATCAATAAAAGGATGATGGTCGCCAACATCCATGCCCCTACACTGACAATTTATTAGACTTGTTCTCAACTGGGTCCATTGATCAACATCAAAAATATCTAAACTCAAGTTGTCAGGTAATAATTCTCCCCTCTTCTAATCCGCTCACATACCTTGAGCATAGTCTTGCATCCACACTTCAAAGTGAAAAGGGACGATTATAATTGGTTGGGATACTTGACGATTTGAGCTTTTAAGCATTTTAGATAGTTGTCAATGGGACGAGTGGTTCCATCCTCGAATGTTCCATTTTACGTGAGGTCGGGAAAGCACGGACAAACTGATTCACCATAATGTATCCATGTTTAGTTCTAGGTTATCCCTAGTTCTATATACCACATATTTGAATGTTAGAGGCTGACAACGTAAAACATAGAAAATCACATGAATCGTGATGTAACTACCATAAGTGCACTGGTTATCATGTAGTTATAGAATTTTTTAGGAGCAGTGGAGTAAGAAATCATATCGATGAAATATATTAACATGTTCTATACCTATATTCTTTGGTTGGAGTTATTCACATGGATCCCACTTTTTTTGTTATATTATTTTTTAACCATCATCAGATAAACAAGTTAACATCAAAAAACATGTTATGATCATCAAATATAATCAATATAGCACGTAAGCAATATGACATCACATGTAGCACTCCAACCCTTCCAATCATGTAAACAACTACTATTCACATATGGGTTACCATCTTACTAACCCTTTGACGGGAGGTTATTCCAGCCCAACCCAATCCTAGTAACAAACAGGCCTTGCAATCAGCTATTGTCTAAGCCTCTTCACGGTAGTGCACCCCCTCTTCATACTTCCACCCAACGATCCCTTCTTTTGTGATGACTGCGATCTTCTATTCTCACTTATGCGCACTTCATCCTACCACTCATGTGCAGATGAAATATTATGCAGCTCTATGATATCTTAACTTGCTCCCATCCCCACACGATCAACAAACCCCATGATCATCCACGATGACCCCGCCCCCCCTCGCGACCCTACTTTGTGTGGCAACCGCTCCCCAGCCTCTGTCGTGGGCAACCTCCCCACCCCCAACTTCCTTCGTGCGCAACCCCCACGACCTTCCTACTCGTGAAGTCAAACTCGTCTCAACTGCCCCACTCCGCCTCAACCACCATCCCAACCATCGCCTCTCTTTAGGGTTGCACGTCTTTTGTCACATCGCATGATTGTGCACCGTCGCCACCCCCACGTAGACACTTTTGCCCCTCCTCTAACCCTCTCGTCCATGTCACCAACGGCGTGCTCCTCGTGCCATGCCTTTTTTGCCACTGACTTATGATGTCCATCCTCGATGTCACTAGCATGATGAAGGAAGAATATGATGAGCAAGGAGGGACACAAAAATGTTGCATAATGTTTCTTAAGCAAAATCTGGCTTGAAAAAACTACGTTTTGGTGCGTCTGATTGATAACCAAATTAATAGAGGGGAACAACTGTTAGTGGTGGATGAACATAAAGGGTACACGTGTTATTGCAAAAAAAAGTAAGGGATGCATGAGTGCATTTGCAAAAAATCAGCGGGGCACAATTGTAAAAGTCTTGATAATTAAGTACCCATCTTTCTTTCGCATTTGTCGAGTAGGAATTTTCGGAGAAAACGATCTCTGAAAGTTTCTTGAACTCATTGGAAACGTGGAGAGAAGAGATGAACATCCATTGGTGATGAGTGAAGGTATATCTTAAAGTCATATCTTCATATTCTACATATAATTTTGATCATGTATTACTCTTATTAGTGGATAATTTGAGCTTGCCAAAGATTTGGTGGTAGAGTTAACGTCGATTTTATGTGTGACATCTATTGCAAATATCCAAGGCTAGTTTTAAAGGTGAACTTATGTAAGATATATTATATCATGGGCACTTGTAGTTACTTCCACAATATACGGTTACAATACAAGTCTTCATTCCATGAAGATAATCAAGAAAGATGTCGTTCAAGCTTACAATTGGTTGACGAAAATACCTAAGAACATATGGGCTAGACACACGTTCAATACAAGGGGAAAATGTGAGCTTCTAAGCAACGATGTTTGTGAGTTGTGGTGTGATAATGTAAAGGAATTTTACGCATGTGCCCTTTGAACTTTTCTAATAACACGTGCTCGGTCTTTTTTGCAATTATACACGGGCCCTAATAAAACTACAAAATGAACTTATGTCCTTTTGGCTAGTTAACTTTTCCTAAAAAAACGTATAATAGCCTTAAAGCACAAGTATAATTGTAAAAGAAGGCACTAGTACAAATGTCCGCCTCATGCTATTCTACCCAAGGAGCAATCTATTCGCAGAGGATTTTAATAGCGACTCGAAGAGTAACACCACATGCTCCCATTCAGGACCTTCGCTACTCAACCTACAAAATACACCTTTCCATCATTCGCTAAATATTACCACCTCATCGACCACGGGAATGGATCGTCTGCTGCAATTGGGAGCCAACAGACTCTGAATTACCCATTTGAGCTGTTCGATCTTGATCGAGCGGCTCACGCGATTTTGCACGGTACGGACCCACACAAAAATGCAAAAGCTCACGCGATTTTGCACGGTACGGACCCACACAAAAATGCAAAATCGCGTGAACCACTCGATCAAGATCGAGCGGCTCAAATGGATACTGCAGAGCCTGCTGGGCTCTCCATTGCAGCAGACGATCCATTTCTCATCGACCACACCCTCTGGTGCCCCTTCTATTCCCTTTTACATGTATGTGATGGAATACTTTTACTACCCCTGATGCCCGCTCCATTACCTTTATAGGTATGTTATGCACAAGTCGTACATTTTTACTCACTATCAATTGATTTGGGAAAATGCACAAATAAGATCATGTTATTTTTGGAGTGGGCATTTGCTTAGAGTAGGGCATCAATGGAGTGAAAGGTATAAAAATGCATTATATTTGTGCATGCATTATATAAACACATCGTATCTAAATAAGATGGAGATGTTGCGTCATTTGATAGTGTATAGTTGGTAGAAGCATTAAAGTGTACAGGAAGATAACAATCAACTATCAAGAAGGAAAATGGGGGATACATCGATCACATCCAAAGAAGCCATATAAAATATCTTACCATCTACTGGAATAAGGGGTCGATTTCGTCCCGCGGTTTGCAAGAGTAGGACTATTCCTATCTACGTCCTATTATTTTACCTTATTACACCATTATTTCTATCTTTATTCCATTGTATCTACCCTTATTCTACTATATTCTTTTTATTCGTATCATTCCAACCGAAAAAAAACATTATTTTCCTTATTCTCATCACTATTCTCTCTTATTCCCGAAAATGTCCAGAACTTACCATCCACTTTAAAAGCGAGATGTTTGCGGTACATATATTTTGGGTAAATTACAATTTGGGTCCCCATCTATGGGTCAGATCCCAGACTAGGTCCCAATCTTTAAAGTGTAACGATTCGGGTCCCAGGACCATTTAGGAAATGAAAGTTTTGGGGTTCATGACAAATATGCCCTTGTTGGGAAGGGAATGGGGGTTGAATTCCAACTTTTAAACAAGAGCATACTTGTCATTAGCCTCAAAAAGTTCCTTACATTAATGATCTTGGGACCTGAATCGTTACATTTTAAAGACCGGGACCTATTATGGGATCTGACCCATAGATGGGGACCAAAATTGTAATTTACCTTATATTTTTTTTGACCTATGGCCACAAATAATAACGAGTTTTGTTTAATAAGATTAACCGATCCGGTTCCCTCCCAAATACCCTCTTTCTGTCGCCACCACCCCCGCGAAGCTTAGCTTCCCCTCTCTCCCTCTCCCTCTCTCTCATCATCTGCAGCTCCTCGCATCGTCCTTTACAGGTATAGGGGTTCGAATTTCGATCTTCTTACAGCATGGATCGCGTAATTAAACGCGTCCCCATTCCATCGTTTGCTGCCCTATATCTCATCGAGGAAAATTTTGTTTGACAATCGAAATGTTTCGTTAACGAGCACAAAAGCTTGCCATATGCAAATTTTAGCATTTAGATTGTCGTGCATATTTTATTATTTCTCTTTTTCGCGATCGTTTTTTTGGCAGCTAAATAGTTAGATTTAACCTGCAACTGCTCAAAATTTTAGCCAAATTTAAGATCCGAGTTCTCCTAACATCTGATCGGAATGCGGAACAATCTGAGTCAAGGCTAGTCCCGATACAAATGTTGCTTTTGCTTACAAATCTCCTCGATATCTATGTAAAAATGCGATTTTTCTCTTGTCAGGGCTTTCATGAAAAGAGTGGTCTGCAGAGTAAAGCAAAATGAACCAATGCAGATAGGTTATGTTATCCATCAGTCAGTCAGGGCTCTAGTCCTTCCTTGCATAGCATGTGGCTAAATTTTGTTCAACCATTACAACCATAATAAGTCATATATCTGTGGGTAATGTGCTTGAAGGATTTATACAAGGAAGATTATCATGCAATAAGATTTAATCCTGCATTATCTGTCCTTTTGTTCTTGAAGAGAAGTACCAAATACCACGATACTGTTATGGGGTTTCTGTGTATTTGCATCTGTAAGAATGTGTGCATTGCCCTCTTTAATTCAGTGGCAACCATGAACAGTTTGCATCAGCTTGTAAGGTCGGAATTAAAAGGTCTTTTGAAGTTATTAAGCATGTCTTCTTCCGCATGTTACAAAATCTCATCGAAAGAGAAACATCTTAAGTATATATTCCTTTGTTTATCTATCAACGTTTATTTCCAGAATGGAAATGTTTTTGGCAGTATGTAGAATTACTTTTTGTTGTATGTCTTTTCATTTATCTATAGGCTCACCCCATCTCTCATAACATGCAGGCTCAATTGAACCCTCTACGGTGCTAAATAATATCCTTTTGTTGAGGATGGGCATTGTATTTGGAAGAGAAGACCCGGTTCAATATGTTCTGGAGTCGAAACTTGATGCCAAAATGGTGGAAGCAATGCAAAGGAGAGCACATGCAGGAACTACCTTAAAGTCATTCAACAAAATTATCTTAAAGTTTCGCAAAATCGATGAAAGCTTAAGAAACTGCAAGACTATTTTCGAACAGTTTGGTTTGTAATGCATGAATATTTACCATTTTAACTTGCCTACTGCTTTACTTATGTGAACTTTTCCATCTAATGCCCTTCCTATTAACATCTCGAAAATTTCCTTAGCTGAAATGAGAATCTGTAAGCACATGCTCTAGGAAAGCATACGGGTTACTAGAATAGGAGTTTTCCATGACAGTTTGTTCAGATATGATTTTCTTTGGGAAATAATTACATGTGTTAGAGATATGTAACAGATCTGTCCAAAACCCTTGTAAGGGTATCTTTGTACTTTTCTCCTTCCTGTACTCATTAGGGTTTCTAGGTTTGTCCTATATATGGACCCCTAGACCCATTGGAATAAGCCAAGGAATTTCATTCCAAATACTGACATGGTATCAGAGCAATTCCGCAGGCTTCTCTCCCGCCGCCTCCCTCCCGATACCTAGCGCCTCTCTCTCTCGTCTCTCTCCATCGCGGGTCCCCACCTTCATCGATACCTCCATCGCCTCTCTCGCCTCTCTCTCTCGTCTCTCTCGCGCGACCTCCCCTTCACCGCGCCAACCCCCATCGCCTCCCTCCCATCGCCTCCCTCCCATCGCAACCCTCCCATCGCAACCCTCCCACCGCCAACCCCCATCGCCTCCCATCGCCTCCCACCGCCAAGCCCCATCGCCTCCCATCGCCTCCCATCGCAACCCTCCCATCGCCTCCCACCGCCAACCCCCATCGCCCCCCCATCGGCCCTCCCATCGCCTCCCATCGGCCCCACCTCCATCGATACCTCCAACCCCAGTCGCCCCTCCGTTACATACCCCAGTCGCCCTACCTCCATCAACCCCAGTCGCCCTACCCATTGACCCCATCGCCCTACCCCTACCCCAGTCCATACCACAGTTGCCCTACCTCCAACGTCCAGGCTTACTCCAGCGACTCCAGGACCTCTGCACTGGACTCCAGCGACTCCATCGACGACTTCCCGGCTACCTGCGACGCCCAGGCTACCTCCAACGCCCAGGTTACCCCAAACGACTTTTCCAACGACTCCAGGACCTCTGCACCGGACTCCAGCGACTACATCGACGACTTCCCGGACTCCAGAACCTCTGCACTGGACGCAGGACTTCTGCTCTGTCGACGGCTCCAGCGACTCTCGTGCACAGCAACACTCCAGCGGGCAGCCACCAGTCTAACAAGAGTATGCGGCCCAACGACTCCAGCAATACCATCCGGTGATATTTTACTACAGCCTCATGTCCTCTGAAATTATCACTATTATCTAGCCCTTTGCTACTTCTCTTGTGTGGCCGCCATGACTTCTACTCCCACATCTGTGGACTCCAAGTCCCTGTACCAATCTCAATCTATGATGGTTCAGGGCACTACTATAAAACTCAAACGATCCGAGAATTATGTTCTCTGGTCACGGTCTTTTAAAATATTTATTGGCGGCCAGCGGAAGGCCTATGTCCTTACTAAAATTCCCCCAGCAGAGACGGACAAAGACTTTGATACGTGGTTCGTAGATAACTGTCAGGTTATCGCCTGGATGACAAACAACGTTGATCCATCTATTGCATCCAATCTCCTATATAAAGAAACTGCAAAAACAATGTGGGAGAGTCTTGAAAATACCTACTCACAGAAAACTACCAAATCTCGGCTTTCAGATATATATACTAGGATTTGGTCTACAAATCAAGGAGATACATCCTTGATAGAATATTACAGGCTGCTAATAGGCTTATTTGAGGAACTCCTCATTTTTCAACCGGTATGTTGTGATAAACAGGTTGGGAACGAGCAGAATGGCAAGTATATTGATTCCTATCAGGTTTACACCCTCGATATAAATCTGCGAAGGACCAGTTTCTGACTGCCGGTGCATTACCCACTCTTGAAACCATCTTTGGCCGACTTCAGGAAATTGAGTCTCCACACACCCCTCCATCTGCTGAAATATCCGCTCACTTTGTTAGGGGACGATCATTCCATTACGGGGGACGAGGACGTGACTCTAGACGAGGACGTGGTCGCGCCTTTGGACGGGGTCGCGAATCATCACGAGCCCAAGGTCGTGATCATACTACTGCCCGTTTTCCCCCGTGTACTCATTGTGTTCGCCTGAATCACCCATCAGAACGTTGCTGGGCCAAATTTGGCATGCCTTCTAATGCAAACAGTGCTTATGAGATGACTACCTCTGATACTGACTATGAGATTGCTGCCCCAAGCTAAGAAGAACCTGCGAATGCTAGTCATCATTCGTTTACTGCCTCTGAATATGCCAGTCTACGTCAACTACTACAGAACTCTCAAACTAACGTTATCACTTCTGCTTCAACAGCCAGTCTTGCCACAACTTCGGGTACAGTCGCCAACACAGCTACTACATCAACTCCTACATGGATCATCGACTCTGGAGCCTCAACGCATCTAACAGGGGAAGGTAGTATTCTTACTTCTTCCCGACCATCCTCAGTTGTGAAACCGTACATGTTGCCAATGGAGCGCACTCGCCCATTACTAGTGTGGGCACTATGGAATTTTCTTCCTCACTCAGACTCACGAACGTGCACTGCGCTCCAGCCTTTCCTCTTAGCTTATTATCTGTCCATAAACTATGCACTGAGCTTAACTGTCAAGTGATATTTGATAAATTTTGCTGTTACTTTCACGACATCCGGACGAAGCAGATATTTGGTGGGGGATATGAGAAGAATGGGCTGTATTATCTTGACATCCCTACTGATTCCAACTTTGCGGGTGCTGCGTCCATTTCCACTGATCCTTTATTATGCCATCTTCGTCTTGGTCATCCATCTGCCAAAGCCCTCTCCATGATGTTTCCGGAACTTTCGTCGCTAAAACCCTTTGAGTGTGAGGCATGTCAGTTTGGGAAACATCATCGAGCATCCTTTCCTGCTCGAACTGAGCCTCGTCGTTCTATTCCTTTCGCTCTAGTCCATTGTGATATTTGAGGACCTTGTCCGGTTCGTGCACTCAGTGGCCATAAGTACTTTGTTGTTTTTATTGATGATTTCAGCAGACTATCTTGGGTTTATCTACTAAAAGAACGTTCGGAAATAAATATTATCATCAAAAATTTCTTTCGGTATGTCCAAACCATTTTTTCCGCTACTGTACAAATTTTCCGTTCGGATAATGTGTTGGAATTCACCCAAAATGACCTTCCCACATTTTTTGCTTCTCAAGGGACCATACATCAAACCTCCTGTTCCTATACATCCCAACAAAATGGGATAGCAGAAAGAAAATTAAGACACCTAAACATTGCCCGATCACTTCTCTCTCAAATGAAAGTTCCCAAAATCTACTGGGGTGATGCTATATTAACTGCGGTTCATCTTACCAACAGAGTCCCTTCGCCTTCTCTAAATGGATCTACTCCATTCTCTTTACTCTATCCCACGGAGTCTCCTTTTCCCCTACCTCTACGAGTCTTTGGTTGTGTGTCATTCGTTCATAAATTCCAAAATATAGATAAACTCTCGCCACGTGCGATCAAATGTGTTTTTCTGGGGTACTCTCGCACTCAAAAAGGATATAGGTACTATGATCCTCATGGTCATCGCTATTACATCTCGGCATATGTTACATTTTTTGAGAAAACAAGCTTCTTCTCCCATACTATCACTGATATACCCCTTGAACTTCCACCCCCACCCATAGTCTACAAACGACGAAACGTTTCGGCACCTTCAGACGTTCCTTTACCCGTCTCAGTACTCCTGGAAGATATGCCCTCTTCAAGTATCTCCCACAAGGATGTCCCGGATGATCCTCTCGAGCTTCCAATTGCTCTACGGAAGAGTAAGAGACAGTGTACTTCCTATCCGATGTCTCACTACACCTCTACTGATAGTTTATATGACTATGACAGACGATATACAGATGCTCTAATGACATTTTCAATCCCACGAGATCACCACAGTGCCTTACAGGATTCTGGGTGGCGACATGCAATGGATGAAGAAATGAATGCACTTATATCCAGACAAACGTGGGATCTTGTTCAGTGTCCGAAAGGGACTCGACCGGTGGCGTGCAAATGGGTCTTCACGACCAAACAAACACCGGATGGCACAATTGACAGGTTAAAAGCTCGCCTTGTGGCTAAAGGTTTTACACAAACCTATGGTGTAGACTATTTTGAGACATTCTCACCAGTGGCGCGAATGGGGTCTATCAGGACTATTATTTCGTTAGCAACAAATAAATCTTGGCCTAATTTTCAGTTAGATGTGAAAAATGCTTTTCTCTATGGCGACCTTGATGAGGAAGTATATATGCTGCAACCTCCTGGTTATGAAGTCGAGGGGGAGTACGTATGTCGACTTCGAAAAGCGATATATGGTCTCAAACAAAGCCCAAGGACATGGTTTGACAAACTTACCACAGAAATTAGTACGATTGGATTCCAGAGAACAAAATTTGATTACTCAGTATTTGTCAGAAAACGAGCAACTGGTACTGTTATACTTGCCGTTTATGTTGATGATATGGTTCTCACAGGTGATGACTGCAATGGGATATCAGAAACCAAAGTCTTTCTTCAAAATGTATTCGTTACTAAAGACCTTGGTCATCTACGCTACTTCTTGGGCATAGAAGTACTTCGCACTACTGAAGGACTTCACCTCTCACAGAGGAAATATTGTCTGGACATCCTTACTGAAGCAGGGGTTCTCGGATGCAAGCCCTCTAGTATCCCTGCAGACCCGAAGAAACATGCCAGCCTGTCTGATTCTACCTTTGATGATGTCACTCGATATAGAAGTCTTGTGGGTAAACTCCTCTACCTTACTGCCACCAGACCAGATATCTCCTATGCAGTTAGCAGAGCCAGTCAACACATGGAACAACCGACTTACAACCACTGGCAAGATGTCCTACAAATCTTACGATACTTGAAGGAATCTCCAGGACGTGGTCTTTTCTATGGGGCAAATGGGCACACGAAGGTTATTGCATACATGGATGCTGACTATGCTGGTTCCCCCGAAGATCGACGCTCTACTACAGGCTATGCGATGATGGTTGGAGGAAATACAGTTACATGGAGGAGCAAGAAACAAACCGTTGTATCCAGATCCAGTGCAGAGGCAGAATACAGGGCAATGGCTCAAGCTACATGTGAGATCACATGGCTATTGGCTTTCCTTCAGGAACTTGGCATCAATGTCAGTACTCCTATTCCTCTATATTGTGACAATAAATCTGCAACCTACATAGCCACAAATCCAGTATTCCATGAACGAACCAAGCATATAGAGATAGATTGCCACTTCGTACGTGATGCTGTCAAAGCTGGAAGAATTACTACTCCACATATTAGCACTGATCTTCAACTAGCAGATATCTTCACAAAGGCCTTACCCAAGAAACGACTACTGTGGATTATTTCCAAGTTGGGCATAACTGATAAATATGCTCCAACTTGAGGGGGAGTGTTAGAGATATGTAACAGATCTGTCCAAAACCCTTGTAAGACAAGGAATTTCATTCCAAATACTGACAACATGAAAGTATTGCTTCCATAATCTTATTTTCATTAAAAGGTTTAAGTCCTGGAATGCTATTTACTTTCCCATCCTCACTCCAAGGAAATGCTTACATTAAAAATAAAAATCTGGAATGCTATTCGTTTTCCTGTTCTTTCTTCATTTGAATCTCTGTGCTGAAAAATGTGATGTTTCCAAGATACAGGAGTATCTACCATCACAATGATTAAAAGAACGAACAGTTTGCTTTGATGCTAAGCAATGTGTGCTCGAGAGACACTGTTGACGCATATTAAGTATCTGTATCTCTTTGCTATTTTATTTTCCTGTTATTCTCTTTATGTAATTTACCCATAGGCTACTCTCCTATATAAGAGAGCCTAGGGCTATGGAATAGAATCACCTCATTCACGTTTCCCAACATGGTATCAGAGCGACGGTCCTAGACCGGAGTTCTCGAAACCTAACCCTAACCCTAACCCCACTCGCCGGCCTCTCTTCTCTCTCTCTTCCTCGGATCGGCGCCGCCTAGCCGATCGGCGACCAACTTCGCGCATCGGCTCTCGCGCACCAACTTCGCGCCTGTGCGCATCGTCTCTTCCCAGCCTCTGCGTGCGCCTGTGCGTGCATCACCGCACAGCACCGTGCGCCTGTGCGTGCATCACCGCACGTCTGCGCACAACCCAGTGCCTCGCCTGTGCGCATAGTCGCGCGCTCCTGTTCACGCGCATCACCGTGCGCCTGTGCGTGCATCACCGCACGCACGCGCACAGCCCAGTGCCTCGCCTGCGCGCATAGTCACGCTCTTGTGCGATTGTGCGCACCATCACGCGCACAGTTGCGTGCGCTAGCACGCGCATGATTCTCCAGTTGAGCACTCCAGTGCGCGCGGATCCTCCAGGTGCGTGCGTGCTTCTCGCACGTGCGTGTGTGCCCTAAGTCCCAAAACCCTAGGGCACAGCACTTGATCTACATGGGGTTGGTTGCTTGAAGTCTACACATGCAACTAATCCCATCTATGTCATTGTAGACAGAGACTATATCCTCTCAGTCGCTCCAGTCTTCCGTCTCCAGCATGTCAGAAAGCAAGGCAGATATCCCATCTATGGGTGCATTTCGTGGTCCAGCGCCCATTGTCAAGATGGATGGTACGAACTATGAACTGTGGGCAATGCAGTTCATGAGTATGATGAAGTCTACAGGTAAGAAGCACATTCTTACCGAGCCCGAGCCTGCAGAGAAGACTGGAGCTTATGCCTCATGGGAGACCGATGATGCATATGCCAAGGTGTGGCTATCAGGCACATTGGCCATTGAAATTGCCAATGACATTCTACATCAGCCTACAGCCAAAGACATGTGGGATATTCTAGCCGCAACATATTCTCAGGCAAAGAACGAGACGAAGATTCTGCAACTACAACATGATATATTCACGATAAAGCAGAATGGCCGTCCTTTGCATTCCCTCTATACATCATTGAGAGGGATGTTCGAGAAGCTCTATAGCTTCATGCCTCTTACCGCCACGCCAGAACAACAGAAGACATACAGGAATGCTACTATGGTAGGGGTATTTCTCGCTGCACTTGATCCAGAATATGAGGCAGCACGTTCACAGATTTTGGCGGACTCGACTATTCCTCCCATGGAGGAGGCTTTTCACAGATTGAGTAGGATCACAGTACCTTCAGCAGCCGCGAGTCAGAATCCCTCAGCTATGGCGGCCAACAGAGGCCGTGGTACTCATCATCAGGGCCGTGGACGTACTCCTCGTGGAAGGGGTGGCCGCACTAGACCAACATGCTCCTATTGTCACCGAATAGGACATACCGAAGACACATGCTACTCGAAGCATGGATTCCCTGCATCTGCACGAGCCGCTGAGCAAATAGAGCCCCCATCTACAGCTACACTGGATCAACGATTTGATGATCTGGTTGCCCGTCTTAGGGGCATTATACCACCATCTGGCCCAGCACCGTCGACAGAGAATCATACTGATGCTGCTGCCTCTGCCTCTGCCTCTACGAGTACTTCAGGTAGTACACTTGCTCTCCACAGTAGTAGATCGGATACATTGCCTTGGATCATGGACTCGGGCGCTACACATCATCTATGTGGCGACCAGAGTCTACTTACAGGATATACTCAGATTCCTCCAGGACGGACAGTAGTGATTGCCAATGGCACACATTCCCCTATCACGGGTCAGGGGGAGATTAGATTGACATCCTCTATGCAGCTCAAGAATGTTTTGCATGCGCCACATTTTTCTATGAATCTGTTGTCAATTAGTCAGATTACGAAGGATCTCCATTGTCGAGCTATTTTTTATTCATCTTCCTTGATTTTTCAGGACATCCGTACGGGCAACGTGATTGGTCATGGCTATGAGCAAGGAGGCCTTTATCGCCTGAACCAGACCCCATTTGCCGGAATCACAGCTTCTCCCGCAGAACAAGCATCTCCTCTCCTGTGGCATATGCGTTTTGGTCATTTACCGCTTCAGAAGTTGCGTCTAGTCCTACCTTATAGTCTTTCTCACACACCTATCCAGTGTGAGGCGTGTCAGTTGGGAAAACATCACAGGTCATCTTTTCCCAGTAGTCAAGGTCGGAGTAGTAACTCCAAGTTTGAGTTGTTTCATGTCGACGTCTGGGGTCCGAGTCGTGTTCCCGATCATCAGGGGCACATGTTTTATATTGTCTTTGTGGATGATTTTTCTAGAGCATCATGGGTATTTCTAATGAAGAATAAGTCTGAAGCTGGAAATATTATTATTCACTTTCTAAATGAGATTCAGAATGTTTTTTCCACTACGGTCAAAATTATGAGAACTGACAATGCCTTAGAGTTGTGCACCAACAATCTAGCCAACTACTACTCTTCTAAAGGAATTGTTCACCAAACATCCTGCGCTCATACGTCTCAACAAAATGGGGTTGCAGAAAGAAAACACCGTCGCCTACTTGATGTTACAAGGTCACTTCTCATTCAGAGTCATGTTCCGTATTCCTACTGGGGTGATGCAGTCCTCACTGCATGTTATCTTATATATCGTATGCCCTCGTCTGTCGTGAATGAACAGGTTCCTTTTTCACTTATTTATCCTAACAAGGATCTGTTCATTCTTACTCCTCGTGTGTTTGGGTCAGTCGCATTTGTCCATCAGTTGTTGCCTGGTTCTGACAAGCTCTCTCCTAGGGCTGTCAAGTGCGTCTTTGTGGGTTACTCCAAAACTCAAAAGGGGTACAAGTGTTTTGACCCTGTGCGTCGGCGGTATATGATCAGTGCAGATGTTACATTCTTTGAATCCATTATGTATTTTTCAGAATCCGGGAACATGCAGCCACCACCTATATCTCCTGATACCGTATTCATGGCACCACCAACATTACAACCATCACCACCATTACCACCACCACCACCGCCACCACCACCACCGCCATCAACAGTATCCCCGTTACCATTCCATTACACCCGCAGGCCGCATCCAGCTCATGGTCCTGACCAGTCAACTAGCTCTCCTATGGTATGTAATGAAAATATTAATGTTGATGAATCTGACGACATTTCTCAGCAGGATGCATTACAGGAGCATGGTGTTACCACAGAGGATCTGGATGTTCCAATCGCTCTACGCAAGCCGAAGAGAAGCTGTGCCAAATATCCAGTATCAGCAGCCGTGTCGTTTGAGAGGCTATCTGGACCCTTCAGGACGTTTGCATTGGCACTTTCAGCTACAGACATTCCACGGAACCACCATGAGGCTTTGCAGGATTCTAGATGGCGGCTAGCAATAGAGGAAGAGATGGCGGCACTTCAGTCTAGAGGAACATGGAGTTTGGTTACTATACCTCCAGATGTCAACCCGGTGAGTTGCAAATGGGTGTTTACAGTTAAACACAATGCGGATGGCTCCATTGACAGGTACAAGGCACGCCTAGTCGCAAGGGGATTCACACAGACATATGGGGTAGATTACCTTGACACGTTCTCCCATGTGGCGCGTCATTCCACTCTGCGGATCCTGTTATCAGTTGCAGTTACTAGAGACTGGCCACTCTATCAACTAGATGTGAAGAATGCATTTCTGTATGGAGACCTGCAGGAGGAAGTCTACATGCAACAGCCACCAGGTTTTGTTGTTGAGGGGGAGTGTTCCAAGGTTTGCAGGTTACATAAGGCCATCTATGGCCTTAAGCAGAGCCCCAGAGCATGGTTCCAGAAGCTGTCAGACCTCTTTGAGAAACAAGGATATAAACGCTCCAATGCTGATCATTCCTTGTTTGTACAGAAGACGGCGAGAGGTATTATTGTAATCATGGTTTATGTTGACAATATCTTGATTACAGGTGATGATGACCAGGGTATTAAGCAGGCAAAGGAAAGGCTGGGGACCGAGTTTGTCACCAAGGACCTGGGAGTCCTTAGATATTTTCTGGGGCTGGAATTTGCCAGGAATCCGCATGGATTAGTCATGTCACAGAGGAAGTACGTTACAGATCTACTGAGTGAGACAGGTATGCTAGGGTGTCGACCTGCTACGACACCAATGGACCCCAGCATGAAGCTGTATGATGATGACACAGAGGAGGTGGACAAGAGAAGATATAGAGAACTGGTAGGCAAATTGTTATATGTCACAATCACTAGGACAGATATATTATTTGCAGTGAGCCGTGTGAGCCAGTTCATGGAGCAGCCACGCCAGGTGCATATGGATGCAATACACATGATACTTAGATATCTCAAATCTTCTCCAGGTAAAGGTCTGCTATTCAAGAAAGGAAAGGGGATTTCTATCTCAGCATGCGCAGATGCAGACTATGCAGGATGTCCTAAGGATAGGAAGTCCACCTCAGGGTATGCTGTCTATGTAGGAGATGCTCTAGTCTCATGGAGGAGCAAGAAACAAACTGTGGTAGCAAGATCTAGTGCTGAATCCGAATATAGGGCTATGGCCCAGGCTACTACAGAGATGATGTGGGTGAAAGCGGTGCTGACAGATTTATGCTTAGATATACCACTTCCTATGAACTTGGAGTGTGATAATCAGGCTGCCTTGTTTATTGCAAACAACCCTGCATTCCATGAACGGACCAAGCATATTGAGGTGGATTGTCACTTCATACGTGATATGATTCAGAAAGGATTCATTGCCACATCTCATGTTACCTCAGAGAACCAGACTGCAGATATATTCACCAAGGCACTGTTACGAGGTCCTTTTCAGAAGTGTGCTTCCAAGCTGAGCATGATCGACATCTATGCTCCATCTTGAGGGGGAGTGTTGACGCATATTAAGTATCTGTATCTCTTTGCTATTTTATTTTCCTGTTATTCTCTTTATGTAATTTACCCATAGGCTACTCTCCTATATAAGAGAGCCTAGGGCTATGGAATAGAATCACCTCATTCACGTTTCCCAACAGACACATATCAAGGAACATCTTTGACAAGACTTATAAGAGATATGATGTATGTGTTTGATGCCACAACAAAAAATATTACCTCCGTCCCCTTCCAGTGAGGATGGCTACAGATATCTGTGCGCTGTATTATCTTACCTCATCAAGCATCC
Source organism: Ottelia alismoides (assembly GCA_037367405.1). Lineage (NCBI taxonomy): Eukaryota > Viridiplantae > Streptophyta > Magnoliopsida > Alismatales > Hydrocharitaceae > Ottelia > Ottelia alismoides. Next base: position 49,751 of record JAZKJV010004371.1, on the reverse strand, counting down.
ATTCCAATTAGATTCTTAGCCACCTTATCAATTTGTTCCTGTTGATTCTCAACTAGTGTTAATTCCTTTTTGCTTTGGAAAGCTTGGTATCATCACCTGTACTAACCAGCTTAACTAAATCTCATCGTAAGGCTAAACCAACTTTTTTATCCATTTTGGCAAAAAAGAAGGGATTTTTACATGTGCGTTCCTCTGAGTATCTGCAAATAAAATTATACCCCTACCTTCTTTGCAATAACACTTGTACCCTTATGTTCTTCCACAGCTAACAATTGTGGCCCTCCATTAGTTTGGCCGTCCATCAGATGGACCAAACCATGGTAGATTCAAATCAAAGTCTGATCCAGAAATATTTTCTAACATTTAGGTCCTTCCTCATCATCTTCTTCCTTCATCCTGCTAGCAACGTGGCGGTGCAACCTCCACCCCCTATGTCCCAAGCAAAGCAACCCCGAGCATGCCCATCCACCCCAAGCCCCCCACTGTGTGACTTCCCACAACCCTCCACTTCCCATTTCCAAGACCCTCTGTCCTAAGCCCCAGCCGACAAAGCCAATCTCCTTACCGTCATGCTTACGAAATCAACAGTGCTTGCAACCCATCAAGTATAAATGAGCCCAACTTGGAAGAAACAAGAAAAAAAGGAGAGTAGACAATCTTCATAGTTCATTAACCCAAATCACATACCCGATTGGAGAGACAAATATGGGGAACATCACCCATGTATTGTCGACCACACCACCCATCTTCTTCTTCGTGACGAACATCCACCATAAGGATTGCTTCTGCAATCGATCTCGATCCCGATCTCCTTCGTTAGGCTCTTGCCGCAACGAAGCCTTAGTCCTCACTAGTAGGCTCGACTGCTAATGATCTTAAGGTTTCTGTTCTCATTGAACCCAATACCAACGCGGTAATATGTGACATCTGATACACCTTGCCATCACGCCCACCAAGGCTCCACCATCGCCATCTCTAGGCGGCCCTCCCGCAAAGCCTTTGCCCCCTGTTTTGCAACCCCTCCACCCTGAGCACGCCCCAAGCCTCCCATGTATTCTATTTAGTCTGCAATGATGCAGAGATGCAAGACATTAATACATAGTTTTTTTCTAGGATGTAGAATAAATTGGAAGACCGTGGTTCAAATCTCTCCTTGTGGGGGTTGCGTTAGGTAACCGGCAATCATCGTAAAAAATAGTCGGATCTTTCAACATAGATTCGAGCAAGAATCCACGTAGTTGATCCTACTTATAGTAGGATAAGGCTTTGTCATTTTTTATGTAGAATAAATTGGTTGTAAAGAGTTCAGAAAGACTCGTGTGATCTAAATGAGTATAGAAAAGAAAGACCGGGGAGCATGAAGGAAGAAGATGAGGAAAGATGAAGACAAATAAAAAATTACGCTTGTACCCGTCTCCTTTCTTTCTAATTACGTTTGTACCCATAAGTTAACATCTGTTTGGGAGGGAATGAATGGCAACTAACCTGAGGAGCATAACTGTTAACGTCGCAAGATGGTAGGGAGTACAAAAGTGCTATTGCAAAAAAGGTATGAGGATAGGTGCATTTGCTGAAACTCGGAGGGGCACAATTGTAAAAATTCAAAAAAAAGAGATGACCATATCATCCAAATGCTTCTCTCTTATTTACTTTTCATTATACCCAATTTTATATCAGATTGGTGAAGATGTGAGTGCACCCCATAAAGTAGGTTGACTAGTTGTAGCACACACCCTTTAGTGTAGGTTGGGTGGTCGTTGTCCACCATAGTTGTTTGGATGGTGGTTGGTTATGTCCCAACTTTCACTATAATGTAGCTTGGCTGAGTTGGGTATGCCCTCATTTCTCTTTTATGTAAATCAGCTGGCTGGTTGGCTGGTTGGTTATGTCATCATTTTTTTCAGGCTGTTTTGACTTAACTGGCTTTTCTAGCTAGAGCTCGTCAGAAAATCCATTTAGAAGGTTGTAGGCCTCCCCTAGAAGTGAACATATCAATAAGCTAAACTTAGCTATATCAGCCAGCTTTTAAACAAGCTTACCCAGCCATTTATCAATTATAAATTTTCACTTAGCAAAATATGGAAATGCACGCTGTTATTATCTCTTATAGTTTTGCGAATTGGAGATGAAGCGCAGGATTGTTATGAAAAATGCAAATATGCTATTCTTATTTTATTGTTGTTGCTTTCCCACCGAAGAAGTTTATTGCTTCATTTTATCATTTTTTTCCTTTGCATTCTGTCTGATGTCCATCCTCATATCAGCAAGCCATGATAGGATATTCGGTGTTTATACCCCTTCCACGCAATTTTTTGGCTTCTTTTGGCAAAGAAAAGTCTGATTCCCGGTGATGAAGTCTTTACACATTGTCAAGGATCGGAGAAATGAAAAAGTATCTCATAACAACCAATGCCCATATGAAATTATCTTTTAGAGGAAAATGACGCAGTGGTTTAAAGAATGTGAATATCTTAGTACAATATTTAAGCATTAAGAAAGCCCTGATGTATACTATTTACTCATAGTTTCTTCTTTTTCCAATTCAGACCAAGATTCAAATGGTTCAATAGATCGAGAAGAGCTTGACCACTGCTTAGAAAAGCTGGAAGTACCATTTACTGAAGAGGAGATCAGTGATCTCTTTGAGGCATGCGATATCAATGAAGACATGGTGATTAATTTCAACGAGTTCATTGTCCTCCTCTGCCTTGTTTATCTTCTGCATGGGAAGACTTCTCGCCATGCTGTATCCAATACCCTTTTTCTAATTCTTGCACTTTGTTGATTTTTGAAACCCCCCCTCATGCATGGGGCACCTTCAATACACAAATCCAGTAGTTGCATATAGCAATATCACCTACTAGATGCAGGTGTTTCATAAATTAAACGCGAAATCAGCATGCTACTTGTTTTTATGATGTTGGAATCCTTCATTCGCAATGCTAGATCGCACTTGAACATGCATACAAAGTAAACATTTGAGATTATTCGTTAGCACAAACTATTGGTTAGTTTCGGAGCGGGAATTTGTATATCAAAAGAAGCCAGTGGAAGGCATTCATACTTTTACCACCACCAGTTCAACTTTTGTATACTATTTGAGTGCAAACTGATTATTTTTGTACCTACTTGACCTGACTGTTAGAAGTTAAAGATGGGTCTACCAAAACTTGAATCTACATTTGAAACATTGGTGGATGCATTTGTTTTCTTGGACAAGAACAAGGATGGATATGTCAGTAAGAGTGAGATGGTTGAGGCCATCAACGAAACTGCTGCAGGAGAGTGGTCCTCCGGGCGCATAGCCATGAGAAGATTCCGTCAGTATTTTCTTACTGATCCTCTATCTTCTAGAATGTTGTAATATATATCTTCAAAAAAAGATTTTTTCTATCAGTCTACATTCATATTTGTTTTCACCTTATGATATACTATTGAAGTGGAGAGAATCTAATGGATGCAGAAGAAATGGACTGTGATAAGAATGGAATGGTGAGTTTCAAGGAGTTCCTTTTCGCTTTCACTCGCTGGATAGGGATTGATGAACTTGAAGAGGAAGAGAATGAAGACTGACACAAGCCTCAATTGAACTCCTGGCTTCAAATCCTTCGGTGCAAATTCTCCACGAAGCTGGCAAAGCATTCATGGTTTCTTAACTTGTCTGCCTGCTGATTTACATTCTCCAAGTCCTCGAAATTATCGAATTCATCTTTGGCGTGTTGCAGATCTATTCTTATCAATAATGACAGGATATTACAGTGGAAGTAGCTCTGTATCTGTTTTCTTTGAATCTGATTATCTGTATATAGCTGGAAAGGAAATTGCTCTTTTTTCTGTCAATTTTAATAAGAAAAATCATTCTTTTTGTGTTTTATGCCCTTCCTATGAGACGTGACCATGTACATGATTTCACATACTTTTATATTGTAAGAATTAAAGGTAGTTTAATCTCTTGACCTGGCAACTTAGTAACCATTGTTCAACTGCCGATGGATACAGCAGCTTAACCTAAAAAAACATCGCATTTTCTTGTCTATCAGCTTAGCATCCACTGTTCAGTTCTATATAAAAGAAGGAATATTCCTTGGGGTACCGAAGATAAATATTGAAATGTTGGACCCTAAATTGGAGAAATCAATGTATAGGGACCTCGACCGATCATCACGAGCCTGCGCGCGACCTGTCACAATACTTACTTGTACAGTGGAAACCGAAGAGCTGCATTTCTATGTTGTTTGCTTTTATAAGTAGTCTATGTGCCCAATTTTCCATCCTGAAGGGTTTGGTATGCTTCTGCCATGACACCATCAATCCATGCCGATCATGATTAAACAACCTAGATTGCCAGTCAAAAATCTCAATTTTCTTGGGTAGGCTAGAATTAATTCATGATCTTTTTTAGAATGGGCAATTATCAAGGGAAAGTAAGAAATTTGAATTAAAAATCAACCTAGCAGACTTGGTGTTTCAATAAGAGCTCTTCCATTTAGATATTTGGTTTTAGATTAAGATGGCATTCATGCGGCAAGTCGGAAGACTGTCGCTATCCGAGAACTTAATGCGATCGGAATTGTAATACTGCGAATGTGCGTATCGGGGTACCACTGCTCTGATACCAAATATGTGAACCCCTTAGGATCCGGGTACCCGTTTACTCTACTTTCGTGGCATTTTATTCTAATGAGATCACACAAGTCGCAGAAAAACAGGGAAAAATTTTCACGCGGTTATATTTCCACATGACATTCATATCCACAAACATAACCACAAGATAATAGAGACAAATGGCACCAAAATTTCTTTTCATTAATTTCCATATAAATTTTACAACATGTACAGTGTCTGCTAGTACATACAATATTCCAAAAGATCTGACTGAACATAAGAGATAGCATTTACATTATAATGTGAATCAAAAACTGAGACAAAATAAACCATACCGTCTGGTGTATACCTTGTCTTCTGGAAGTATGAACAAATACTGATCAGTAGGCCTCTTGCCAGTCATGCGTGCAAGGAAGAAGAGGAGTCACAATTGTGAATACAAATCCGCAGTTTAAAATAAATATCGAGTAATTTATTATGTGCAAAAGAGAGCAAGTAGAACGGTGGAACAAGTACAATTTTCATCTGCTTGCGTAAGTAAAAAGGTTATCAAGTTGTTTGCATTCCCCATAAGCACCCATTATTCCAACACTTTTCATATAGAACATATTTATTTTGTAATCAAATATTCATATTTGTATGAATGTGTATATATATGTGTGTCTATATTATCATATAGACTAGATATCACCACTGTGGATTTTGACGATGTAGAAGATGAATTTGGATTGACTTAAATTTCAAATCTAATAGATAATCATTTTCTATCAACATAACTTTTGATTGGGACTCTCCAATTTCAACTTCATCTGTCTCAGATGCGACCTTAGATGACTTAGATCTAGATATGTCTGATCTGGATGTAGAATCGCCAAGTCTGTTGGTGAAAGTAAAACTCAAGCGGTGAAGAAGCCTACAAATGGCTCTTCCGTCTCGCTCTCTAGTTGGAAGTGCGGTCCAATAGAGGGATAGGTCTACTCCCAAACTACGCCACTGAGACAGGTGAGAGAGACTTCCCGGAAAAGTCGCTCTAGAAAACAGCCCGACTAGTACGGGCAACCGAGCTCGTACATAAAACTGAAAAACCGAGGATCCCCCGCCTGGGTATCCTAAAACAAAGGGTCAGCGGAACTTGTCTAAAGTCGGTATCCCAACGAGGCGTAAAAACACTGCGAGCTCGCGTAAAAACTGTGAAGGGACTGGGATCCTAGACCCGCGCACTTGGCGGCCGCTGCCCTAACTGGGCTTCCTATCTCCCGCCCAATTGAGGGTCACCGCACCCTCGCACGGTCAGGTGTAAGGATCACTGTGACCAGTACTATTAATTGATCTTGTTGATTCACCATCAATTTCAGTTATTCACTTACTCAATCCTTTCTCAATCTCTTCTATGTTTGACTTTACCGATCTTGTTATTTTGACACAACTTATCTTTATATGTACATAGTAGGTTATACTTTAAGGATCAATTGATTTATATTCATAATGATCTTAGTCTTCGTAGGCATTATGATCAACATAACCCCGATTCTTCATATTTATGTAAAATCATAAAATCTCATAGTTTCTCATGCTTCCTCTTATATATCTTACAGTTCCTTATCAATATATGAAACCATATAACTCTAAAAATCTTCCTAATTTCTTCATATAAACACCACGGCTTCTTATCAACATATGAAACCATATGATTTTAGTCGTCCTCTTAATTTCCTCCTATAAATATTAAAATTCCTTATCAAATTATATATATATATATGTATATCAACCCACATAAAGAATCCCGTATACAGCAGTGACAAGCTTACCAATAGCTTAACCCATTGAATTCGAACATTCCATTAATAGCAAATACGTTTTTTATATATACTCACACCACCTCTGTAACCCAATTAATCTATGAGGATCCAAAATGACGAGCAAGAGTTCTTCTCTTGTGCTTTTCAGACATTGTAAGTCAACTAAAAAGTGCACATTTATTATTGTTATTTTTTAAAAAGCCTATCTGTTTTGATGTATTCACTTGAAATCTATTAACTCCCTGATTTTCTATTATTCATTCCATATGTATAGATTGTTAATCACGTTATTTATTATTTGAATGATTTTTATTTTAACTTGTGGTTATTGATTAATTATCCATCTAAGTATTTTAAACATTAAGCATAATTTCAAATTCATTTGAAGTTATACAACCTACATCACTTATAGAACTTGTCCTAATACTGTAACTTAGAAAGATAATCCACCTAATAAAAGTCTCATGCCTCTTTAAAAAAAAAATAAACTGTTATTTATTTAAGAATTAAGAAGGCCAGAAGCTCTTTTTTTTTCTTTCTTTTTGAACGAGAATTACCGTCTGTGGTCTAAACTTATAATTACTAATGTGAAACGAGTACATTTTTTTTACCAATAACAAATTTACATGCACTCCAACCCTCCGAATACTCAAGTGAAGATTTTTTTAGGAGGTTAGCAGTGGGAGGTTAGAGTCTAAGATATAGAACTAAGATAAAAAAAATCAATAAGCTTCCAAATAATATTCTAATTTCGAATTTTCTGGAGAGAACTTAAAATAAACACCTAGTTTGTTCACATTGGAATCACATAAAATAGAACCTTATAGTCATATCAAATTGATAAGAGTAACAAGAAACAACACATATTAGGCAGAAATAAGGGTTTGGTTTGCCCATGCATGGCAACAAAAGATGGGGAATGAATGTACCTTGAATTGGGTCTTCAAATTTGAAGAAAAATGAATAGCATGCAAGGGTTTAGAGGCGTCAATGGAACAGTTCCAGACTTCCTGAGCCGTTAGGATGTAGCTCCAAAGAGAAAGTTATTGCTTCGGTGGGAGGTTTTGAGGGAAATGGGAAGAGGAAATGTAGAGGGAGGGTTCCCTACGTTGGGTTTTTGTAACTAAGGAAATGGGTCCATTGTATGACAAGTGGGCATAGAAAGTATCCATGTGGAAAAGAGAAAATTTGCTTGTTGCCCCTGCCTGTACATGGCTTCAATTATATTTTTTTTCAACAACCGTTTAGTTTATATAATTTAATATATATATATACTTTATATTTTTTTGAGATATTTTAAAATTTGTCCGTATCCGCATCTCGAATGCAGGATTTCGATGCGCCATACCTTTATTTGACCGTCTCTTAATGACGATCAAAATGAGTACAATATTGGTATACTTTTGTTCGGGTTTTGAATACCCAAAATTTTCGGATACGAATTTTGTTTAAGATTAAATTTTGTGATTTAAAAATATCAAACGATCTTCGATTGATGAACGGTCGATTCCGTTGGTCTTGTATCGTCGAATCGGATCTAATGACGGTCTCAGTTCATTTTTCAGTTCCCAAATTTGCGTCGCGACTTTTTCGCAGTGCGCATTATGAAGTGGCCAATTTTTGGTTGATTTTGCCTGAACGACTTTTGATTCACAATCAATTGGTCGATTTAGGTTATCTAATGTTGCCAGATAACTTTATTGGATTAATCAGACCTTATTCGGGTCGAGTTCAGGTTTGATCGGAAATCAGATGTTACAATTATAAAAACCTCAAAGGGAGTCTCGTCCTCGAGACTCAGGTTAATGTCATTATATATCTTGAATTTCACATGGCCATAAAAATCTCAAAGGGTTTTGAACCCATAAAAACCTCAAAGAGAAAACAAGCCATATATTTTAACATATATCAATTATAAATGCTTGTTTTAATGATTACCTCAGAAAAGCTGCATGTATCGCGCCCGCATATCGGCTTCGGTTTCCCACGTCGCCTCCTCGACGTCATGTCGGTGCCACATCACCTTAACCAATGAAATTTCCTTGCTGCGAAGCTTCTTCACAGCACGGTCAAGTATCTGAACTAGCTCTTCTTCGTATGTCAAGTCTGTCTCCACGTCTAGATTCTCGTAACTGATAATGTGTCGAGGATCGTGCACATACTTCCTCAGGTTGGATACATGAAAGACGTCGTGGATACCAGAAAGATGTGGAGGAAGGGCTACCCGGTAGGCCACCTTCCCCACTCTAGCTAGAATCTCAAAAGGTCCAACATATCGCGGTGCCAACTTGCCACGAACACCGAATCTCTGTACCCCCTTCATGGGAGATACTCGCAAAAATACCCAATCTCCGACATGTATTTACATGAGTTTTATTAGTATGTGAGATTAAGTTGAACAAATATATATGTCATAATTTAATGGATGAAGAGGAAAGAATTGGATTACCTAGAACTCCAAGTCTCTTCTCCGACGGTCTGCATAGCTCTTCTAGCAGTTCTGTGCCGTTAGAAGCCTTCGTCTCACAAGATCAACAGCTCTCGCGGTCTCCTCCAAGAGGTCTACGGAGTATAAAGCATGATCACCTACCTCACGCCAACTGAGAGGTATGAGGCATCTTCGCCCGTATAGGGCTTCAAATGGTGCCATGCCAATACTGGAGTGATAATTGTTGTTGTACGTGAATTCCACCAAAGGCAAATGGCCCTTCCAGGATCCTTTCCACTCCAAAGTGCATGCGCAAAGTAGATCCTCAAGCGTCTGAATGGTGCGCTCACTCTGCCCGTCTATCTGGGATGGTATGCAGAACTCATCTTCAGCTCTGTCTGTAGTGCTGACATGAACTGATGCCAATAATGAGATGTAAATCTTGAATCCCTGTCAGACACCATCTCTCGTGGTATACCATGCAGTCTGATAATGTTCTGCACATATAGTTTGGCCAATCTGAATGGAGTGTAAGTCGTGTTGACAGGTATGAAATGGGCTGACTTGGTCAACCTATCAACAACGACCCAAACGGAATCATGGCCACCCGGTGTCTTCGGCAGACCTGTGACAAAATCCATAGAAATGCTCTCCCATTTCCACTCAGGAATGGAGAGAGACTGTAGTAATCCTGTTGGTCTCTTGTGTTCAGCCTTGACCATCTGACAGGTCATGCATCTGCTGACATGTTGCGCCACATCGCGCTTCATCCCATCCCACCAGAAATGTCGACGCAGATCACGATACATTTTCGTGATGCATGGATGGATAGATAACCGTGAACTGTGTGCCTCATCAAGTATGTCTCTGCGAAGCTGCTCGTCATTGAGTACAACGACCCATCCTGCCTTCCATAAAATAGACTCCATCACAACAAAATCATCAAATCCATCCTTGATGGCGCGCATGTATCTATCTCGGATCCAAGGATCTGTCTTCTATCCCTCTACAATACGATCCCAAAGACTGTTGTATCGAGGAGGCACGGCGGTAGAAATGGATGCGCTCTCCTGAGGATGCTAATCGCTCAAAGCTGCAAGCATATCCCACATGTATAGCCAGTTCGTTGTACCCTCTGCATGCGCTCTCCTGTTAAGTGCATCAGCCACCACATTTCCTTTACCAGGATGGTAAGAGATCATGCAATCATAATCCTTCAGTAGCTCGAGCCATCTGCATTGTCTCATATTCAGCTCCTTCTGATCAAAGATGTACTTCAGACTCTTGTGATATGTGAAGATCTCAAAATTCACCCCATATAGATAGTGGCGCCAGATCTTCAAGGCGAAGACAACTGCTGCCAACTCTAAGTCATGTGTGGGGTAGTTCTGCTCGTGCGGCCTCAACTGTCGTGATGCGTAAGCAATCACCTGTCCTCTCTGCATCAACACTGCTCCTAGACCTTCTCCAGATGCATCTGTGTAGATTGCATAGTCCTGAGTGCTTGAAGGAAGAGCAAGAATAGGTGTTGTAGTCAATCTCTCCTTCAGTGTCTGGAAGGCCTGCTCACATGAATCATCCCAAATGAATGGAAACTCCCTTCTGCGTCAACCGTGTTAGAGGGCGAACAATGCGTGAAAATCCGCTAACAAAGCATATGTAATAGCCCGCTAATCCGAGGAAGCTCCGAATCTGAGTAACTGTCTTGGATTGCTCCCAAGACACAACTGCATCTATCTTCGCAGGATCAACTGCAATGCCTGCTCCAGAAATGATATGCCCGATAAATGAGACCTGAGATAACCAGAACTCACATTTGCTCAACTTGGCATATAGCTTGTGCTCTCGCAATGTGTCCAAAACAATCCGTAGATCATTCGCATGATCCCATTCGTTCGGTTAGTAGATGAGCACATCAGCGATGAACACCACTGCAAATTTGTCCAAGTATGGACGGAAGATACGATTCATCATATCCATGAAAGCCGCATGTGCATTGGTGAGCCCAAACGACATCACCACAAACTCGTAGTGTCCATAGCGAGTTCTGAAAGCTGTCTTCGGAATATCTGACTCGCAAATCCTTAGCTGATGGTAGCCTGAGCGAAGATCGATCTTCGAGAACATCGAAGATCCCTAGAGCTGGTCGAACAAATCATCGATGCGCAGCAAAGGATAACGGTTTTTCACCATTCTTTTGTTCAACTGCCTGTAATCGATGCATAACCTCATGGACCCATCATTCTTCTTGACAAATAGAATTGGAGCACCCCAAGGTGAAGTGCTCGGCCTCACGAATCCCAAGTCAAGTAACTCCTGCAACTGCACCTCCAGCTCCCTCAGCTCGGCTGGTGCCATGCGATATGGTGCCATAGAGATCGGTTGTGTATCTGGTAGCAATGTGATCTCAAACTTGATCTCTCTCTCAGGAGGTAATCTCGGTAGTTCATCAGGGAATACATCTGGATATTCAGATACTACTCGGATATCATGTGTCATAGGCTCCTGGTCAGATACCTCCCGAACAAATGCAAGATATGAATCACAACCATGATTGAAAAGTTGCTGGGCTCGCAACACTGAAATGTACTCCATGGTGGAGTCATGTACAATACCCTCAAAAGTGAATTCGGGTAGATTGGGAATCCTGAAGACAACCGTCTTCCTAAAGCAATCAACAAGTGCATGATGGACGGATAACCAATCCATGCCTAAGATCAAGTCGAACTCATCAAGCTGCAGAAGTAGACTATCTGCGATCATCTCGTGACCGCCAATCAGTACGGGCAAATGTCTGACTATCAGGGAAATGATAAACAACTGGCCACATGGCCCTCGGATGTGATATGGGGAAGAAAGAGTCTCTGCGACTCTACCTAAAGAAGTAAGCAACCTCGAAGCAAGAAAAGAATGCATCGCACCAGAATCAAATAAAACATGGAAAGGTCGGCCCAAGACTAAGACCATACCTTTCACTACAATAGCCGCTGAACGTGCACGCTCCTCAGTAACTGCATGTATCTGCCCCTTCCTGGTTGGTACGTCACTGGATCCTGCCACACTATGCGTCTGTCTCTACTGCGGTCGTATGAAGTTGGAGTTCCTGCCACGGAAACTCCCTGAGCGTTGTACCTGAGGCTGTGACTGTGAAGGTTGTGACTGTGGGCGAGGCTCGTCAGAAGTCTGTGGGCACTGTGATCGATAGTGCCCCTACTCGTGACATCGATAACACCGAACTGGTCTAGTCGGTGAGTAGTCGTGTCTGTGCTCCGGGTTGGTCTTGTAGGTGGTCTGTTTGCTCGCTGCGACCCAGATGGTCGAGCAGACTCTGTGCCACGTCCGACAAGTGCTCCTCCTAAAGTAATCAAGGGAGAAGAGCGAGCACTGCCCGTGAAGGACGAACCTGTAGGTCGGAACCGTCTGGCTGACCTCTATTGCTGAAACGGTCAACATATCGGTCCAAAAGATCGCTGCGGTCTAGGCGCTGCTCCAGACGAGCTCCCGAAACGTCTCCCTGTAAAGTCCTCGAACTTCTCCGCAGCATCGGTAGCCTCGGAGATGGATGTGATGTGTAGCCCTGCCAGCTTCTCCTGTACCTCCACTCGCATGCCGCTGATGAACTTTTCCAGATTCTCCTTTGGAAATGCGCCAGCTGCTAGCCACGTGTCTCGTGGTGCGCGAATCATCCTGAGCACCTTCATCACCTGCTTCAGCCACTGCTCAGCAACATCTGGTGAACCTATGCCCTCGAACAAGGGTATGTTGGCCCGCTGGTAGGACGTGAAAATGGACTGGTGCCTGTGAATGGATGAGTACTCGTGTGCACCCTCATCAACAAAGTCAACTGGGTCCTGCTCCCTGTCAAAGTCCGCATCATCTGCTCCATGCTCAGGTATCTCCTCAAGTGGATCATCGGGATGAGGCTGCTCTACCTCAACAGACTAGTGATGGTCCTGCCGTATCCTATCCTGTGATGGATGGTACGTGAAATCTGATAGGTCCTCAAACCTCATCTCTATATCTGTCTGCCTGTCGGCAATCTCAGTCTACTGGGCCAATATCTGCTCATGCAGACCTCGCTTGGTAGCTTGCTGCTGCTGGAGGTCAGTGAGGGCAGTCAGTATGCGTGCCAACTGGTCAGTCACCTCCCGCCCTGGTCGGGATGCTATGGCTCTGCATGAGAACCATCTATTAGTCATAAAATTTATTGTTCATAGATATTATGATATATGCTTTTTCTTTTTTGGGATATAATATGAAAATTAATGAAATCGGTGGCATCTGTGGTGGTTGAATATGAATGTCATATTTCCCTTCTCGGACTTACGACAAGTCGGAAGACTGTCGCTATCCGAGAACTTAATGCGATCGGAATTGTAATACCGCGAATATGCGTATCGGGGTACCACTGCTCTGATACCAAATATGTGAACCCCTTAGGATCCGGGTACCCGTTTACTCTACTTTCGCGACATTTTATTCACATGAGATCACACAAGTCGCAGAAAAACAGGGAAAATTTTTCGCACGGTTATATTTCCACATGACATTCATATCCACAAACATAACCACAAGATAATAGAGACAAATGGCACCAAAATTTCTTTTCATTAATTTCCATATAAATTTTACAATAAGTACAATATCTGCTATTACATACAATATCCCAAAAGATCTGACTGAACAGAAGAGATAGCATTTACATTATAATGTGAATAAACAACTGAGACAAAATAAACCATACCGTCTGGTGTATACCTTGTCTCCCGGAAGCATGAACATCTACTGATCAGTAGGCCTCTTGCCTGCCATGCGTGCAAGGAAGAAGAGGAGTCACAATTGTGAATACAAATCCGCAGTTTAAAATAAATATCGAGTAATATATTATGTGCAAAAGAGAGCAAGTAGAACGGTGGAATAAGTACAATTTACATCTACTTGCGTAACTAAAAAGGTTATCAAGTTGTTTGCATTCCTCATAAGTACCCATTATTCCAACACTTTTCATATAGAACATATTTATTTTGTAATCAAATATTCATATTTGTATGAATGCGTATATATATATATATGTGTGTGTGTGTGTGTGTCTATATTATCATATATACTAGATATCACCACTGCGGATTTTGACGATGTGGAAAATGAATTTGGATTGACTTAAATTTCAAATCTAATAGATAATCATTTTCTATCAACATAACTTTTGATTGGGACTCTCCAATTTCAACTTCAACTGTCTCAGATGCGACCTTAGATGACTTAGATCTAGATATGGGTGATCTGGATGTAGAATCGCCAAGTCCGTTGGCGAAAGTAAAACTCAAGCGGTGAAGAAGCCTACTAATGGCTCTTCCGTCTCGCACTCTAGTTGGAAATGCGGTCCAATAAAGGGATAGGTCTACTCCCAAACTACGCCACTGAGACGAGTGAGAGAGACTTCCCGGAAAAGTCGCTCTAGAAAACGACCCGACTAGTACGGGCAACCGAGCTCGTACGTAAAACTGAAAAACTGAGGATCCCCCGCCTGGGCATCCTAAAACAAAGGGTCAACGGAACTGGTCTAAAGTCGGGATCCCAACGAGGCGTAAAAACACTGCGAGCTCGCGTAAAAACCGTGAAGGGACTGGGGTCCTAGACCCGTGCACTTGGCGGCCGCTGCCCTAACTGGGCTTCCTATCTCCCGCTCAGTTGAGGGTCACCGCACCCTCGCACGGTCAGGTGTAAGGATCACCGTAACCAGCACTATTAATTGATCTCGTTGATTCACCATCAATTTCACTTATTCACTTACTCAATCCTTTCTCAATCTCTTCTATGTTTGACTTTACCGATCTTGTTATTTTGACATAACTTATCTTTATATGTACATAGTAGGTTATACTTTAAGGATTAATTGATTTATATTCATAATGATCTTAGTCTTCGTAGGCATTATGATCAACATAACCCCGATTCTTCATATTTATGTAAAACCATAAAATCTCATAGTTTCTCATGCTTCCTCTTATATATCTCACAGTTCCTTATCAATATATGAAACCATATAACTCTAAAAATCTTCCTAATTTCTTCATATAAACACCACGGCTTCTTATCAACATATGAAACCATATGACTTTAGCCGTCCTCTTACAATTCCTTATCAAATTATATATATATATATATATATATATATATATATATATATATATATATATATATATATATATATATATCAACCCACATAAAGAATCCCGTATACAGCATTGACAAGCTTACCAACAGCTTAACCCATTGAATTTGAACATTCCATGAATAGCAAATACGTTTTTTTAATATATACTCACACCACCTCTGTAACCCAATTAATCTATGAGGATCCAAAATGACGAGTATAAGTTCTTCTCTTGTGTTTTTCAGACACTGTAAGTCAACTAAAAAGTGCACATTTATTATTGTTATTTTTTATAAGTCTATCTGTTTTGATGTATTCACTTGAAATCTATTAAATCCCTGATTTTCTATTATTCATTTCATATGTATAGATTGTTAATCACGTTATTTATTATTTGAAAGATTTTTATTTTAACGTTTGGTTACTGATTAATTATCCATCTAAGTATTTTAAACATTAAGCATAATTTCAAATTCATTTAAAGTTATACAACCTACTGCACTTATAGAACTTGTCATAATACTGTAACTTAGAAAGATAATCCACCTAATGAAAGTCCCATACCTCTTTAAAAAAAATAAACTGTTATTTATTTATGAATTAAGAAGACCAGAAGCTCTTTTTTTTTCTTTCTTTTTGAACGAGAATTACAGTATGTGGTCTAAACATATAATTACTAATGTGAAATGAGTAGATTTTTTACCAATAACAAATTTACATGCACTATAACCCTCCGAATACTCAGGTGAAGATTTTTTTAGGAGGTTAGCAGTGGAGGTTAGAGACTTAGATATAGAACTAAGATAAAAAAAATCAATAAGCTTCCAAATAATATTCTAATTTCGAATTTTCTGGAGAGAACTTAAAATAAACACCTAGTTTGTTCACATTGGAATCACATAAATAGAACCTTATAGGCATATCAAATTGATAAGAGTAAAAAGAAACAACATATATTAAGCAAAACTAAGGGTTTGGTTTGCCCATGCATGGTAGCGAAAGATTGGGAATGAATGTACCTTGAATTGGGTCTTCAAATTTGAAGAAAAATGAATAGCATGCAAGAGTTTGGAGGCTTCAATGGAGCAGTTACAGACTTCCTGAGCCGTTGGGCTGTAGCTCCAAAGAGAAAGTTATTGCTTCGGTGGGAGGTTTTGAGGGAAATGGGAATAGGAAATGTAGAGGGAGGGTTCCCTATGTTGGGTTTTTATAACTAAGGAAAGGGGTCCATTATATGACAAGTGGGCATAGAAAGTATCCATGTGAAAAAGAGAAAATTTGCTTGCTGCCCCATGCCTGTACATGGCTTCAATTATATTTTTTTTCAACAATCGTTTAGTTTATATAATTTAATATATATATACTTTATATTTTTTTTGTTCTGAGATATTTTAAAATTTGTCCGTATCCGCGTCTCGAATGCTGGATTTCGATGCGCCATACATTGATTTGATCGTCTCTGAATGACGATGAAAATGAGTACAATATTGGTATACTTTTGATCGGGTTTTGAATACCCGAAATTTTCGGATACGTTTTTTGTTTAAGATTAAATTTTGTGATTTAAAAATATCAAACGACCTCCGATTGACGAACGGTCGATTCCGTTGGTCTTGTATCGTCGAATCGGATCTAACGACTGTCTCGGTTCATTTTTCGGTTCCTGAATTTGCATCGCGGCTTTTTTGCGGTGCACATTACGAAGCGGAAGATTTTTGGTTGATTTCGCCCGAACGACTTTTGATTCACAATCAATTGGTCGATTTAGGTTATCTAATGTTGCCAGATAACTTTATTGGGTTAATCGGACCTTATTCGGGTCGAGTTCAGGTTTGATTGGAAACCGGATGTTACAAAGATTGAGTTGAGATGATGGAAGGAAGGAGGAGAGGGAAAAAGTGAGAGAGGATAGGTACGACTCGTAGTTCTCAGGTAGATGAGATATTAGACTCGGGATACCTATATCTGAGCTAGCGAGGTAATTCAATCAATTCCCCGTGGATTTTAAGGATCGGCTCTAGCCGGAAATCGTATTTCATGCTAGTAAACCTCTTCAACTCTTTGCTCTATTTTCACTTCGGAAGGCTTATCATTTTTTAATATATATAATATAGAGTATTGATCTCTTTTTAACTATTTTTTATATCTAATAGTTTTTTTATCTCTCACTTTATACTTGGGCAGTTTTGCACCCGAGACCTAGCCCTGCGAAATTATGAAAGTCCCTAAATATATAGTCAAAAGCCTAGCCATGACTCGAGCATATTCACTATTATATTTTCATATGTCAAAATCTATATAAAATTGATACGATGGTGATGGATTGGATATAGATATAACTAAATGCGCATATATCTGCATTCCTTTGAACCCTGAACCTCAATACTAAGTCAAGAATTGACAATGATCGACAAGGAATAAAGCATGTAGAGATAATGTTCAATAACTGCACGGAAACCCTAATATTATATCTCAATAATAGGCCTTTTGGAGACCTATTTTATTTTTCTATTTTTATACCTCAAATAATAAAGCCCTCTACATGAAAGTTCTACATAGAAATGCAAAAAAAACATAAAATTAATTCCATTCAAAAATAATGCACACTATGTCAGGGACACACAAATAAAAGACACAAAGAAAACTTTACCATACCATTATCTTCTCCATACAAAATCAAAATCCACCAAACTTAGCTTTATTATTCATAAAATTAAATTATCTATTTAATGAGGAAAAGTTCAATATCATAAATTGAATCATCGATCAGTGTTCTACATATTTCTCAAATTTCGCTCAAATTTGATATTATTTTTTATTTTATCTTATTGGTCAAACGTCTGGTCAAAATTTAAGCAATTTAAATCCCATTTAAAGAAGAACCAGATCTTTGATCATTAATAAAATAGGAAATCACATAGCGAAATTTGAAAGATATGAAAAAAAAACTAATAAAAATTTAATTTATAAGATTGGATTTTTGAAATCGAATTTGCAAGAAAAAAATTATTTACTAGTTACAACAACCATACTGTTAACTCTCATTGCATTGAAGGATATGAATGTGTGGCTGCTGACTGTGAGTGGTCACTTTGCTGCCCATTTCTTCCTGTCCCATTCATTTATTGGCCATTCCGTTTTTTCCTCGTTTCCCACTTAATTATCTTGTGCTTTTGCTCCATTGCCCACACTAGACCTGCAATTGAATGCTCACCATTTAATTTGTTGACCATAAATAAAATCTCAACCACTACAAAGTTTTACCTTTCTTGGCTGTGATTCATTTTATCTGGCAAAGTAGATTCCCAATCACCCATATCAACATCAATAGAGATTTCAGTAATGCTTATTATTAATATTCTTTTAAAAAAAAGAGAGGAGACATATCGATATGGATGCAAACGAATGGATACATACCTATATGTATGTATGTTATTGTAGTCTTATATTTTTTTAACAATATGGATATCGATTCAGAAACAGATATCTCAAGTATATTGAACGTCGCAAAGGATATCCTTAAATATGGATATGGAAACCGATAATCGTAACTTGGATATGAATACTTTACAAAAGGATACGGATTATCCACAAATAATAAAATTTTTCCAACACTTCAATTCAATATAAATATTTTTGTAAAATTGAAAATTAATAGTGAATTACATCAAAATTGCAAAAATACTGATACAATAAACTAAAAAAAGGAAACAAAGTTATATTTTATACTAAATAACTTTCATAACACTTAAGCAACCATAATATATATATATATAACTGGATAAATTTTAAATTGTAACTTAATGCTTTAACATCGGCATAAAGCCTCTATTTGAGACAAGAAAAGAGTGTACCACTCTGTTACGTTTTATAAATAATGGGCTAATTGGAATCGAGGTATAGTTGAGGATTTTTTTTGTAATATGTCCTATATTTTTTCCTCCTGCATTAAAAAATGACTCCATAATATATTATATTATGTGTAATCCTATGATATATTTAGATATTTTTATTTAGATATTACCCATCACATATGTATATGATACTCACGCATATTTTATAATACATATATGTTATATGTATTTACTAGAAAAATCCACAATCATATATAAATATATATATCCATATCATCAAAAAAATTTTAAAAATGATATCTATACACATCCATATCCACATAAATATTAAAAACCTCATATTCATATCCTTATCTATATCAACCAAAAATAAATATCAATATCCACTTGAAAACGGATATGATTACTATCCAATTCGATATATCCGTATTTAGTTGTACATATGATTCATCAACGTACGCATTCCGATCGGTTACTTTTTTTCAGGGCCATTTCTTAAAGTCGTAAACAAATTTATTTAGGCACTAAGTGAAAAAAAATCAAGCCGTTGCAGAAATAAACGTTCCATAATTAATCATAAGGAGAATGATAACAATAATTATAATAACAGTAAAGTATTCGCGGGGTTTAGATGCAGGATCGTGGGGAGACAAACGGACGCCCACGATCCCCTGTTGGGACGGCGCACACGTGTTCTGTACGTCCACGTGTTCGGTGGAGATTTCCCGTCACAAAAAAGTCGTCCCCCGACATTTGTTTTCCATTCATTAAGTACCGTTATTAATCTAAACGGTACAGTTATTAAATTAAACGCGTTTTGCTTATGTACACTTCAATAAAAAAGATATTTTCTCAGACAAAATAGTTCCGAGCGCGACGGTCATTAAATTTAGAGAAGTCGTCTGTTGTAGGGGTGTTTCTGCAGTAACCGTTTGAGCCGCTCGATCTTGATCGAGCGGTTTCGCACAATTCTGTACAGTACAAGTCTACAAAAAATGTTAAATTGTACGAACCGCTCGATTAAGATCGAGCGGCTCACGGTTACTCTAGACTCTGCTACGATTCCCGTTACAGCAGACGATCTGTGCCCCATTAAATTACATAAGCATTAGACAGAATGATGTGAGATTCCAATTTCCAAACTCTGAAGTTGCTATCGCCAATCGTTGTCCAGGGGGTTCGTTACGCATAAGAAAGGATTGAGTGTGAACTAGAGTTTTCATACTTCTTCTCCATACCCTTCAATAGTTATGTTTATATACTTTTCCTATGTCCATGCTCGCACGACTCGTCTTATCTTCCGGATGCAACCGTCTCGCATCTCCGCCTCCTCGTCCTCGCCTCATCCGATATTAGTCGAATATGAGCATAATTTACGCGATTATCATTATTTTCTTTCCTTAGAATTCCATCCCACCATTTCATGAAACCTTGACAAATGTTTTCAGGTAGAATTAAAGATTAATCGCTTTCTGCTCAACGAGGTGTCGTATAATGAATGTTCTAATTATGACTCACGAGGCATTATAATTAATTAATTTTCGAGGAGATTTTTAATCGGGAAACATATTAATCTTATCCTCAAAGACGTTTCTTTTTCCAGACCTTCCCTTGGAGTTTGCACAACTTGTAGTGTACACCATAATTCCCAACAGCAAAAGAGAAGAAAATCACTCTTTTGCTTTTCTTTGGTGACATCAAGGTAACAAAATTCGACATTTATTTGGATGGATTTTTTGCATTACTGTGCCCCTGTTATTTGATCTTAGCTAAATATAATCCAACACTGCATCCCTTTCAAGACGGTCCATTATATTTTCGATAAATAATCATGTTCATCGCTACGAATTGATCTTGTTTGTTAACTTATACAAAGATCATCACGCTTCTCTTCGTGATGGAAACAAATTTAGCATATGAATATGTGTACACATGCACATATTGTCCCTTATTATTGTACAATTGATTTGAAGGATAATGAAGAGATAAATACTATAGATAGAAATATAATGATTTAAAGTCTCATTATCTCAGGATAAGAGGAACTTATCGTACACCCAAATGATATAAGCAAGCGGATGCGATTTTGCGTGATATAAGGGTATATCTGTAATATAAAATATTTAGAGGGTGGGGAGAGAAAAAAAGAAAAGGGGGCAGAGAGCAATAAAGACCTCACTTCTCACCTCAACTTATTCTTTGCTATTTCTCGGTCAAATGAGCCCCCTCCACTCCCAACCATCTCCCCTCCTCTCCCCCTTTGTCCTCACATCCTGCTCCTCATCTGTTCGATTCTCCCCATCTGCCAATTCTGAAATTAAAGTCATGCAGATCTTTCCTCCTCACCTGTTTCTATAACCACTTCCGGATAAAAATCCAAACACCTCCTGATTGGGCTTTTCCCCCATTAGCTCAGGCTGCTTGAAGGGGGGAGTCCAATCATTGGCATCTCTGCCCTCACCTTGATGTGATTTCGGGTTGGTTACCTTTTTGCTTCACTTATTTGTGTAATATGATTTGTGGGTTCCTTCTTTTTCTTAGCCTTCGTCCGTGGATTTTGTTTGTAGGTGCTGTGTTTTTTGGTTCCATGCTGCGGATTTTTTTGTTTAATTAATTGATTAGTGGGTAATCTTTAATTTGGGTTTCTGGGTGTCATTTTTTTCATGTAATCTCCGTGATCTCTCGTTGGAGGGGGCACTAAAATGGAATTTTTTCTAACTGCTTGCTGGGCATAGCGAACTTGTTTTACCATGTGGGTACCCTGTTTTTTGTTGGTATTCGTACGCAATCCTTAGTATTTACGAAGATTTCCTTAATCCTGAATGATGCATGTTCTGGATTGATAGAAATGCATTTTTTTTGTAAATTGAACCCAACTGGATTCAGGTATAGATCTGTTATCCTGTTCCAATATTTTGATGTACATATTCTTGACTTTTGTGATTTTTCTTAACCGAAAGGTATTCAGGGAATTGTTGCTGTCGTGTCTTAGTGAATTGGTCTGAATCTTGACAATGGCTGGCGTGGATGACAACATTTCCGTATTTGGGGATTGGAGTGCGTCTAATCCCAGTCCGCGGACGTTTTTCACAGGTTTTCTTGGTAGCAGTCTCCTTCCTGATGATGGAAGTGAAATTCCTTTGATGGAGCCAGAGAAGCAGAAGAACCATGCTGATTCCTGGGATAAAAATGAGGAGTTTGAGTTTGAGACCGTGAGTGGTACGTATAAAGGTCCGAGCAACGTCCCAAATGTTCCAAAGCCAAGGTTAGGAAGCGGGCTTGCTGAGAGAGTGGCAACAAAAGCTGGATTTAATGGCCTTAAGATAAATATTTCCCACGTAGGAACAGTGAACTTGAGCTCGCCGTCTTCGGATTCACGTTCTTGCTGTGTAACGATTCCTCCTGGTCTGAGCCCAACAACTCTGCTGGAATCTCCAGTGTTCCTTTTCAACAATCTGGTATGTTATGTTTGACCTCTTTTTATGTATTCTTTGTTGACGTGTTTGGTTGTTTTTTATGTGGTATTGAACTTCGCGTTGGTTGTGAATTTCTCACCTTATATCAATTCAAAAAATGGAAAAAAGGTCGCAAAATGCACGCTTTAGTTTTTGTGTTTATATTTACTCAGTTGTGTTTATGCGATGAGTAGGGATATCAAAATATCGATATATAAAGTTCCATTGCGAAGTGATTTTTGTTATCACATCAATTTTTGTTTGTTCTATGAAGTGTGCTTTCAGTGCCCTGAGTATGGATCAGTTTTGGTACATAATTGGAAAAAGAATAATGAATTACATTTTGAGGAACTCTTCGACAAAAAGGGAAGGCTGTGGAAAGAGAGAAAAATGAAAGAAAAGGTGCATGGAAGCAATCGATTCTAACCACTATTAGGTAGCGAAGAAAACAAACAGAACTAAGAGAAACAAGAAGAGGAGAAAATGCTATTCAAAGTGATCTGGACTTCTATTTTAAGGAGGATTTTTATTAGGAAAGGAAGTGGAGTATTATTAACAACTTTTATACTCTGATGTCATTTAGAGTTCTAGTCTATATTAGTGGACTATATCATAGGATTTCTTGCCAGAATAGTTATTAATGGGATGGCATAGTGATACAAGACTGACCACTACTGAGACCTATGATCTCAAAAATAAAATATTACTAGGATGAAAGCCACTGATGACACTATTGAGTCTATTCCAATATGTTTGTTGAAAGATGTTTTGTTTTCCTGCATACTCAAGGATACACTAGTTCTTTCTTCATACAATGACCTTTTCATGTAGCTCTAACCCTAGGACTCTCCTCCTTATAGGAGGAGCACTATGCTACCATATTCTAATAAAACAATCTTCCATGGTCTATACTTGGTTTCAAACGCGCCCCTGTCCCTTCCCTCAAGATCATCTCCACCCCCTCCCTCCTCCACACCATCGACAGCCACAATAGGCTACCTGAGCCTCTCCAATTACTCCCACTCATCCACTTCGGCCCAACCTTTGGGCCCCTTCTGATAGTCCAAACTAACCCCCACTCTAAGCTCGATCTGGCAGGATTCCAAGCAGTCTGCATGCTACTCGAGGCATCAAACTTCATCGATATGCGATCTAAACAAATATTGCACAATTATTTATAAGTAAGCTCTGACAAAATATAAAATGTCAAAAATCAGATAACATCCCAACAATATTATGGAGGGAGTGTATGTCTGTGGTTCCTTGTGATCACACGAGTGCACGGCAAAGAATGCATTCTTCTTAAGCCAAAGCTTGCTAAAGAATTAGAAATACATCGCTTGGGACAACAATGATGTGATGGTTTGTTCTAGGATTATGGTGAGTATCATTGACAGAATCACCAACAAGATGACATTTTATAATAATGCATTTGATATATGGGCTATCTTAAAAGCAACATTTGGCTAGGATAAGAATTCGTCAAGATATTTCTGACTTATTATGATATGTTAAATATGAAGTATGATGTCCTTTAGCGTACTATTTCACTCAATTAAAATCATTGTTTGAATAACACAATGCTTGTATTCCAAAATGTACCCACTTGAAACAATATGAATGTCGCAAACATATGGTAGTCATGGTATTCCTTTCCAGGCTTATAAAAGTTATGTTGCAACCCAGGATCAGATGATTTCAACTGTTGTATAGCCTATGGAAGAAGTATATAACACACAACCGTCTTTTAGTAACTCACAACATCCCCTCTTTGGATGTTCATGGACAAACCACAACTCTTGCCACCCCTTCCGGATGTGGAGTATGTGACACATATAAGGGTCGGGGTCGTAGTCGTGGTCGTAGCATGCAGGACATAGGCTACAATTCATATCCACTACACATTTTGTGCGAAATTTAGGCATATCATGATTAGTTACCACTAAAAAAACAGGTGTTCACCCGTTGCTTGTGGCATCGCCAATGATAGTGACAACGAATATGTAATAATCCCTGAAGTGGATTTTGAGGATTTGATGTATAACCTAAACATTCTCGATCCTGAAGACTCTACTCGATCCAATAATGTGACTGCTTTGAGATAGTCATTATTGTCGATTTAGGTATCTTTGTTGGCCATGCTAATTTGTTTTCGAACACAGACTTGTACCCACTTTGTCTGATGGTGGTGCAGTGTGCCTACCACCCAAAAGATAATGGTTTAAATCCCCCCTTGTGGTGGTTGCATTAGGTGGCCGATAACCATCGTAAAAACTAGTCGGATCTTTCAACATAGATTTGAGCAAGAATTTATGTAGCCGACCCTACTTAAATTTGGAGAAGGATGTACATTTTTACGGATTGGGTGGTCGATAGTGGAGTTTGTACTCTTCTCTAGATAGAGAATATCCTACTTCACTAGATGTGAGAAGTCATTACGTTGAAGTATGCGCGCCATATGTGGTAGATGGTAATTGGATCCCTCCAAAATTCAATTACCACATCTAGTGTTTAGTCCCACATCTACCAGTGGTGGGACTTGGAGGGTCTGTGGAGGCTATATAAGAAGCCCCAGACCTCCTGTATCAGAGAGAAAGTTCAATGAACACATCAATCCTTTGCGGCATTCTCCCGGGGCTTCATCCTGCTCCTTAGGGAGTAGGGTTCCACGTAAAATACTGGTGTTTTTATTGTTTACTATGTATCTATGATTTTACGCTCCCACATTCGTAGTTTCTAACATGGTATCAGAGCGGGTTCGATTCTCGAGGATTTTATGCTTATTTGTTATTCGAGATTCGATTAAAAAAAGCAGATCATTTCTTCATTGTTCTTGAAGATTTATTAAAGATTATTTATTCATGTTTGTGAGTCGTTCAAGAACATGTTCTAGGGTTTCTTGTGAAACCTTATTTTGGCACAACAACTCTGCACATTCTTTCAAGACGGTTACTAGGGTTTCTGAACCCATGCACAACATCTCTGATCTTCGATCAATATTTTCTCTATGCATCTGTGCACATATCGTGAACAACCATCGGATTTATCTCCACTTTACATCAGGCCACATTCATGTTCTTCAAGCTGCAAGATTTTAAAGATTAGACAATGCTGCAAGTGGAACCATCATCTACACTCGTTCTCCAGGCAATCGACAATCAACACATTCCAGGCAGAGCCATGCTCCTCCCTCGCACATGCTCACCATCACATGACTAGGTGGCGGTGTCGGGCATCCCCTTCTCCAGTTTTGTACACGCGGAGGCATTGGTTGATCCACGATCATGCAAAAACCCTAAAAGAGGTTTTTGTCATCGGTGAAAAAGAAAAGGAAGGAGGCATCATTGTGCACTCGCAAGCGCCATCGGATCTCCAGGTGGCACACTCCTTTAGGTGGTGAGGCCTCCTCTACGTTGTGCCTCATCCTGTTGGCGATAAAGCCTCGCCGAGCTCTATCGGGCTTTACTGCAGGCGACGACACATCACAGGCGGAAAATTCCCCTCCTGTAGGCGGAGCTCCAGGCGGCAGCGCTGCAACACCTCTTTGTTCTCCCACCATCGCTAGGTAGTGGCCCTCCAAGCTGTGCCTCGCGTAGCATCACACGTACAACAGAGCTCCAGTAGTGAGCGCCTCTAGGCAATACTCCTACCTCGCGCACCTCCCCGTGCCCTCTCTCTGGGTGGCCTCTCACGAGCGGCAAGAGTAGGAGTCCCATCGGGGGCGATAGGTCTTTGAGAAAGGGTTCCCAAGTGGAACCCTATATAAAGAGCCCAAGTGGGTTGCTTTATTGAAAACAATTGTTTGGGTCCAATAAGCTCAATCGAGTTTTAAAAAAATATTATTTTGAGAAAATGCGCGTACAAAAAAAGTCGTACATGGGGATTTTTTTTGCAAAAGGGAGGAAAAGCCGAAAAATGAATGAATGGCTTACTGAAAAAAAGATACGGCTATTAAAAAAATGGAATAGCCGGAAAAAAGGTGATTTGAAAAAATTGAAAAGCAAAGCTGAAAAAATATTATCAGCTTATATGGTGCTTTGTTTCTCCCCATCTTGTTGGTCTTCTCTCAACATTGTCGCTGTCATTGTTTTCTGACAAGTATGGGAGAAAGGGAGGGGGGCATTATATAGAGTTATAGGTCGGATTTAGATATCAGATTCTTCATATTCTAGACCAGCCAGATATCAGACTCTACAATTCAGATTTCAGACTCGACGATCAAATTCCGAGTCTTCAGTTTGATGCGCACATGTTTGACATCTTTTGTGCGGTCCCAATATTTTGGTCCCAATATTTTGTTTTTAGTCTCAGAGTTTTCATGTGATACATAAGGACTCCATAATATATATCCCATTATGCCATGTGGGCTAGGGTTTTCATATTGTTTCATAGTGACTCCACAGTAGAGATTCCATTCTCCGAGCCAGTATGGGAGAGACCCAGTTCTCCGACGAGGAGACTTTTCAGACTCTATTCTCCAACGACTGTGGACTTCGACGAGATGTCTCCACGGCTTTTTCAGTTTGACCCTTCAGAGATGGAGTAGTTGGCCACATTACTCGGTCTTCTGCATTTGGGGGGCATTGTATAGAGTTATAGGTCGGATTTAGATATCAGATTCTTCATATTCCAGACCAGCCAGATATCGGACTTGTAGAGAATATTAGTAGTCGGTGTATTTTTTCTTTATTATTATTTTCTCTATAGCCTCTTATGTAATTTACCCATGGGTCCTCTCTATATAAGAGAGCCTAGGGTTCTATGGAATAAACATATTGCTCATTTCCGCCAACATGGTATCAGAGCCAAAACCCTAACCCTAAAAGCCCATCCCGCCGCCGCCCCTCTCTCTCTCTCTCCAACACTCGGCGGCGCCGCCGACACCTCCTTCCCATCGCCGAGACCCTCCAGCGCCGCCGTCGGCCTTTCCTCCGCCAAGAGGTGAGACATGCTGCGGGAGCAAGGGTGGCGGCGACCTGGACAATGGCTTGATCGCCTGCGAACTGCCCAACGATGGTGGTGGCGACCTGGACAACAGCCTGACCACCAAAGATGCGCTCAACGACGATGACGCGGACGGCTGTTGTCGGTCAATAGCGGTCGGATTGCCTGATTGTGCGACCGGTTGCACGGGGAGGACCGGAAACGGCAACGACCGACCTTGCTATGGTTTAGGTGGGGTAGGGGTTTTAGGGCACATGCTTCAGTCTAGGACCGTCGCTCTGATACCATGTGGAAAGATGTGAAAATGAAAAAATTGTATTCCATTGTATCCCTAGAGCTCTCTTATATAGGTGAAAAGCTCTGAGGGAATTTACAAAAAGTAGTCAGAAGAAATAAGAAACTACAGAATAAGATAGGGAGTATAAATATCTCAACAAGAGCTATTGGAGGGTTTGATTTGAAATATGATTAATTAGTATATTCATCCAGTCGATCACATCTGTAGCAATAAAGAGATCGACCATTTGGACAAGGTTGAGTAATGAGTACATGTCAGTCATCACTGTAGCTGTGGTCGATTATGTATGGTTGATCAGATCAAGAATGTTAGTCCACTGTCTATGAATTCTGATCTGTCCTGATTTGGAATCTTTTCAATTCACATCCGAATTCTCTCCATATCCTTCAAAATTCAGAAGTATTATATGGGTTTGAACAAATGCACTATCTCATGACTATTCATTCCATCTCTTTAAGATTCAAAGAGAATGTGGCTTTTATGCAAATTCCATGTGGGAAATGAATCTGATCATCATCGCATGTGAAGAACAACGATTAAGAAATAGAAACACGTCTAATCGCACAACTCATGGATTCATAGTGGTTCGTCAATGTATCTGCGCTTGCTTTGACCAAAATCTCTGTGTTCTCGTGGATATGTTTTGGAGTACAATATGGTTGCACTAAAGGTGTATTTATACCGTAACTTTAGGGTTAAGGTTACAAGGCGAGTTATGTAAAATTCCAATCAATCTTCACCAAGCCAAGCCCAAAAGTTCACTCATTGCTTCTTCTCGATAGGGGTCTTGCTTTCCCATGTCCGATGCAACCTTCACACTAAGTGAATACTCCATGCCTTACGTGATCTCATACTTGTGCGGCGCTTCCTTGCACCACATGTATTTCTATATATGAGCCTTGTTGGGTGTACCTAAAAAAATCAATTCACCATCATTGGCCTTCTATCTTTAGTACAAGCCACCATTTATATAGTTTCCTTCTGCTTGTCATTTCTTTCTCGTGCAACCTTTGTCGTGTTGCCTAATGCCTATCATAGTGATTGTTGTCAACGTCATTAGTAGTTTACACAATATCTCATCGTGATCCATCGTCTGTGTGCATTGTAGCTTGACTTCTATGTAATCTTAAGCATGGCTTTGATATTACTTGTGCGAGTTGGAAGTATCAATCTCTCTTGGATATATGCGTGAAGTTTGTTACATCTCATGTCAAGCACTGTTGACGTAAACAATTATGGGAGAATCGATATTTAACGTGGAAATCCCTTCACATGTGGAGGAAAAGAAGAGGGGATGGATTAGTCACCCCTTGCATTCCGCAAGAAAAACTACAGTGGGGGTCATGAGTAACTAAAATTTAATTGTGGTGATCGCTTGTCTAAAGCCTAGGTTGCAATCTTTGCATTGCTAGTGTTGACAAAGAAAGTTAACATCAATCTGTATAGATATGATTCTAAAATAGTTCTTCATTTAAATGATCTCTCTTTTCTCATTTGTTCAGACAATTTAAGGGTTCAAGAAAGAGAAGTATCACATTGATCTTCTTCTGTTGCTTGAGGATTGTGTGACTGAGAAGCACAAAAGATAGGGACACTTCATGATGTATGATTTCACAGGCTATCTTTACTCCAAATTCAAGCGTATTCATGTTCTTTCCAATACATTTTAATCTATTCATCGTCAAGGGTAGCATTGTAGACACTCATAGAACATTGTCGCATCAACCAACATTTTAAAGTAGTGGTGCTCAACGAACATTGCCACTGGGTGTTGTAATTATCTGGTTTCTTTATAGTATGCATTTCTCAGATTCTTTAATCGCTATATGTTTTTCCATTGCAGATTCAACCATCTCCTACGACAGGGAAGTTTTCTCTAGGACAGTGCACAGATCCTTGCTCAATGACCTCAGAAGTCGCACATGGAGATAAAGCCTCTGATGTAGATTCTAGCAGTGACATCTTTTCCTTCAAGCCTGGTGTAGATTCTGCCAGCTCACAAAATGTACTTTCCTGAACTTTGTTTTGCCTTTATATAAACTAATATTATAAATTATTGTTTCTTTGAAATGTAAATACAAGTCATTGATGTTCATCAAAGGCCTCAAACTGCACTTACTGTTGGCAATAATCTTTGTTTTCTATTATCTATGTAATATATTTGCAAAAAAAGGACCAAAGGGAGAGGGAAGTTTTTATCTTTCATGCTAAGGTAGCCATAGCTACTTTGTCATACATACTTTACCATGTGGTAGCAGTAGGTTGCCTTCTGTGGTTGAAATCTCGAAGAAGTGAATGACTTCATTGCCCTTGGGCTGAGCGTCGGATGATGTCAGAGCATTTCCTTAGGGAAATGCTCATGAACTTTTTTAACGGCCTCAACTTTCAAAGTGTTAAGAAAGGCTTTTAATGGTGGTACTCAAAGAAAAAATATAAGGTTAAATGCACCGTGTTTAGAAAGCCGATCTAAGTGACTGCATATATGGCTGCATATGCATATGTGGTTCGGCTACTGAAGCAAATGTGCCTTATTTGGTAATTATGCAGTGCAGATGCTTATTTGAACGGCATAAACCACATATGTGGCAGTATATGCAACCACCTAGACTCAAGGAAATTAAAGGATCCGAACTATCTTGACTCACGTAAGCCACATAAACCCCTGCCTCTCCCAAGCAAACCATATACATACCTCTCACCTCTCCTTTTCTCCATCCCTTGCCTCTGTCACATTTACAATTGTTTCTAGCCTCCCCTCGTCAGCACCACCTTCTCACCACCTCCATTTGCCCTCATCCCCATTACGGCATCGCTTTCACCACCTACACTTGCCTTAGATCAAGAGCTTGGTGTATATACGGGATCTTTTATTCAATTGTGAGAATATTTTTAGCATTTTTTGTTATGACCCGTCGTTTTGCAAACATATTAGATTTTTTCAGTGCTTGAGTCAAAAGTGTAACCTATTTAATTATTTTTTTAATATTTACTTAGGTCATGTTATATTAATTTGAAACATAAGTATCTAATATTAAAAGTTACTATTGTGATTATAAATATTTTGATTAATATATTACAATCACATAATCATTATTTTGTACCCAGTTAAATGGTCTAGTAGCAGTGCAGTGTGTTTACCACCCAAAAGACCAGGGTTCAAATCCCCCCTTTGTAGGCGTTGCGTCAGGTAGTCGACAACCATCGTAAAAAATAGTCAAATCTTTCAACATGGATTTGAGCAAGAATCCATGTAGCCCACTCTACTTAAAGTGGGAGAAGGTTTTGACATAAAAACATAATCATCATTTTCCACTGCGTAGTCCATCACATTCCCTCGTAATCACTTTAAACTGTCTCACCAAACGATCACCATATATAGCCTTCATGAACCTTGATAATATGGTGATCTTAGATGAAATATTTTGGCCAAGATTTCTATTTGGGATTTTTAAATAATGTGCATTTCTTTTCTGAGGTCGTAAAAGTATCTTCCTTTAATCACATATCTAAGTATCTAAGCTTCTAACTTCTTAGTTCTCCAATATATATGGAAGATCCTTTCAACATCCACGATGATATCTAAAAGTCATGCGATGTTGTGTAAGATCAATAACAAATTCTAATCTCAAAAAAATGTTGAACTCTGTTTCAATCATGTCTCCTTTCCTCTTAGATATATGTATCATCACACTCTCTTAATCATGCATATAACTTTTAACGTATAGGCTGTCCAGTGTCAATTTTTCAACCAAGCTACTTAAAACTCGAGTCAGAGTCTCCATTTTTCATCCCAATTAAATCTAGGATAATGGAAGTTGTATTTTGAAGAAAATTTCTCCCTCCATAAGGGTTCTATTAGCATTAATGACATCAACGAATTGTATTCGTTTACTATTAGAATAAAACCAAAGTCCTACCGATTTGAGTAAATCACACGAAAGTCCCTAAACCTTGTACTTATTTTGATGTCGTGCCTGAACTTTTGAGAGGTAGCAATGTGGCACCTGATCTTTAATATTTGTCTTAATATGGTCCATAACTATTGAAACTTAGTTGATCATTTTGTCTTTCTATCATTAAATCACAATAGTCCAAAGCCACATTGAGACAAATATTAAAGATTGGGTACCACATTGTTACCTTTTAAAGGTTAGGTTTGACATTGAAATTGGGTATATAGTTTGAGGACTTTTGTATAATTTACTCTTCTTCATTAGAGTTAGTGCATTTTGATATTTAGGGTCCTAGTCGTATTCCTAATCATCAAAGGCATAATTTCTATCTAGTTGTCAATGATTTGTCTACTCTCTTGGATTTTTTCTAAAAAACAAGTTGAGGATGGTCATGTTATTCAAACGTTCATTATTGAAATAAATAACATTTTTCTACTATTGCTAAATATGTATCTCTAACAATGCCTTGGATTTTGTGATATTCGACTTTTTCAGGTCTTCAAGTTCATTAGCATCCTACATCAGACCTCATGTGCCTATCTATACAACTCCACAGAATGATGTTGTAGAACGCAAACACCATTACCTTCTTTATGTTACTAGGAGTCCACTTATCCATAAATATATTCCCCACTCTTTTTGATATGATGCTATCCTCACTACATGTTATGTGGTCAACCATATGCCATACTCTGTGTTTGGAGAAAAGGTTCCTTTTTCGATTACATTTCTGGATATTTTCTCCCTAACACCTTCTATCGTTGACTTTGTGGCTTTTATTCATCGTCTGACTCCTTGTTGTGACAAGCTCTCCCCTGTAGATATCAATTTATTGGCTACTCTCAAACCCAGAAAGGGCACATGTGCTTTGATCCTGTCAGATGGAAGAACTATGTTAGTGCTGACGTCACATTCTTTGAGTTTGTCATGTATTTTTCTCCTACAAGTTACATGATGAATTCGTCTAAGTCAGGTGAGGACATTTATATTCCACCTTCTCCGCCTCTACCTCTCATTATACATCTTGTTGCTCAGTGCCTCATGCTTACGTTTGCAGGCTGTCGTTGTATCCCTTGCTCCTATGCTTTTACATCATCCATCACACCCTATTACCTAGGTAAATTCTGATCACTTAGTTTCTACCGATGACACTGTTGATATGTCAGTGCAATAGGAGACTTTAGTGATTGAGATTGTAGCACGTCATGAGAGTACTATACATGAGACAAATCGTCCAGAGGATCTTGGCCAGTCGATTGCTCTTCAAAAGAGGAGGTGTACATCTGCTACATATCCTCTTGTATCCCATGTTTCATTGGGGCATCTTTTAGAGGATTTCAGGAAGTTTGTGGTGGGACTGTCAACCATTGAGATCCTAAACATAAATCAAGAGGCTATGTGAGGCTATTCATTGGCGTTTTACTATGGAGGAGGAGATGGATGTACTCCAGTCACGTGGTACATGGAGTTTGATTATTGCCCCAACACGGGTTTCTGTTGTTAGCTACAAATAGATCCTTACAGTGAAAAAAAAGAGGAGGTGACAATGTTGATTCAATAAAAGGCTAGGCTTATGGCACTTGGGTTCACTTGAACATAGGGGGTAGACTATTAGGATCCTCCTCTCGATTGCAGTAGTATGGAATTGGTCACTTCCCCAACTCGATGTCGAGAATGCTTTCTTTTACGGAGACCTACAAGAGGAAGTCTATATTCAATATTTGCCTTGGTTTGCTGTTGAGGAGGAGTGCCAGAAGATATGCAAACTTCATAAGGCTATTTATGGCTTTAAGAAGAGTCCCAGAGCATAGTTACAAGAGCTCTCGAACTTGATAGATCATCATGGCTTCAAGAGATCGACTGCAAATCACTCGCTCTTTGTACACATGACAAAGAGAGGTATTGCCGTCATTCTGGTTTTAGTGATGATGTCGTTGTTACAGGAGATCCCTTACAAAATATCAACAAGACCAAGGAGTTCCGTGGACAATAGTTTGTCACCAAGGATCTTGGCGAATTACAATACTTCCTTGTTCTAGAGTTTACTTGAAATCAGAGAGGTCTTGTGATGACTAAGAGAAAATATGTTACAGATTTCCTTCTAGAGACATGGATGACAGACTACAGATTTGCCACTACTCACGTGGATTCCAACATGTAAGTCTATGATGATGATGATACAGATGAGGTGGACAAGAGGAGATACATGGAGCTTGTTGGGAAGCTTTTCTACGTAACTAATATCAAATCAGATATCTCCTTTGTAGTAAGAAAAGTCTGAATACAGAGCTTTGTCACAGGGGAGCATTAAGATGATGTAGGTCAGATCTCTTCTGACCATCCTAAGCTGTGACACACCTATTCTCCCGCAGTTGCTTTGCTACAATCAGTCTGCTTTATTCATTGCCAATAATCCACCTTTCCATGAGAGGACCAAAAACATTGAGGTAGATTTCCATTATACACGAGACAAGATAAAGAAGGCTTCATCTCTACTTCACGTGCATGCTCAGGGTACAAACACCATATATTTTCACCAAGGCGTTAGCAGGGGGGTTTCCAGAATTGTTGTTCCAAGCTGGCATGATTGACATCTATGGTCTATCTTGAGGGGAAGTGTTGAGAGTTAGTTTGTAAATATCTATTTTATTATTCTTTCTTATGTAACTTACCATCTAGGATTTCTCATCTCTATATATAAGAGAGTCTTATGGACTCATTAATAATCAATTGAATGTTTCCTTCCACATGAAACTGGCAAGATAACCCAATATTTGGTTTGACAACTTTTGTACTACCAAGGTTTTTAGACCTTAATAAGGTCGCCTGCCCCGGGCGTAATGGCTTATGTTTCGTCATAGTCGATGGTCTTAGTAAGTTTTTTTTACCACCTTATGTTGGTAATTTATCCTTCTACAAGAAAGAATATTAAAGCGGGGC
The DNA here is from genome assembly GCA_037367405.1 of Ottelia alismoides. Classification (NCBI taxonomy): domain Eukaryota; kingdom Viridiplantae; phylum Streptophyta; class Magnoliopsida; order Alismatales; family Hydrocharitaceae; genus Ottelia; species Ottelia alismoides. The sequence goes on along the minus strand of JAZKJV010004371.1, from coordinate 15,318 downwards.
ATTTTCTATGGTCTTATTTCATGCTTGGGCCATGTTACTCGGGGTTGGGTATGGGTCAAGACCTATTTCCTTTATAAGTAGACTTCATAAATCCTTGCTAAGGAAAGGGATTTAGCTAAGGCGCACAACAATTGTGAAAGTGGTTCTTCCCAACTCATCACATGAGTCAAGGCATATTTTCCTTGATAAGTAGACTTCCACATATCCCCATGAAAGGAAAGGGATTTAGCGAAGGCACTCGCCCTTCTTATGAGTGGTTCTTCCCAACGCATCACATGGAGTAGTGTTTAAATATAGGGTTTTCATACTGTTTGTTTTTATTTAATATAGTTTAATATTCTTTATAATTGGATTAAACATATCTTTGCTATTCGGAAAGGATTTCAACTAAGGTACCATACTTCTCAGGAGTATTTCCCCTTCATCACAAGGAACAGTGTTCAAATCTAGGGATTTTATACAATTTGGTGTGTAGTCTTATTTTTTTGTTTTGCAATTCTTGGTCATTTTAATGGACAAAGTTACCTCTATTTAATGAAGCTACTTAAGACCACAAAGTGCAAGATGGAAACAAAAGTAATAGAGCACATATCTGACCACACAAATAAGCAAGATAAGGTGATGTACGATAATGCATGAAGGCAACGTAGCATCTGAGGTGCATTGGAGCCATGTGCAAGGGATACTGGAAAATAGAGAGAGAGAGAGAGAGAGAGAGAGAGAGAGAGCTATTGTGTGATGCATGTAGAGGCATCCATCGGTAGATATTGTCCAAGAAAGGCATCATGCAAAGAAGTGTCACGCTTACCAAACACACTTATGGCATATGCATGCTTGCATGTGCATTAGAAATGGCAATTCAATGTATTATCCTTGGTGGATCAAGATGACTCTGAGAGGACATATGAATTGCCGGAGGTTGCATCAAATGTATGAACCTTTCTTTTTGACCTTAAGGTTGGCGATATATCATGAGGCTAATTTTATTCCTATAATTTATGCCCACACTCTTGCATGTGCAAGTTGATTGAGTGTGTAGTCTTAATCCTATTGTGCTAAGTATGGCAGTTACCACCTTGAAGTAATGTTCGAGAAAACTAGAAGGTGAAGCATTCTCTTAGATGAAGTTGCAAACAACAATTCAAGCAAGATGAATTGCATGCATATTACAAACAGATCATGAAATCAAAGTTTGCTTAAAATTCTTCACAATAATTGCAACGCTAAGGTGGGGAGCTGGACCCTTAATGGATCATGATTGTAAAAACGTACATCACACATTTCTACCATACTAGATGGCACCCCAAGGAGTTATATGACCTTGCTTTATACCGAGATCAAGGATGTAGAAACCAAATGTATCCATGGAGGGTGGATGCAAGCTTGGAAATATTACGTATTTTGCATAAAGATCGTATTACATTGTTCTTTCCTGTCGAGAAGTTGATACATGATGTGAGTACTTCTACATGCATTGTTTGCCTTCCTATCAAGAAACTGAAACATGATAAGGGTACTTCTCCCTACACCATTTTCCTTTTCTCTTCCACTTGTGCAACATTGACTTGAGAGTATACAACAAGTTGATATGTCTACTATATGGTCCTTGCTCACCCCTCCTTCCCCACCCATACCAAAAAAAACCCATCTTACTTGGTCCTTATACCCTTTCTAGCAAAATCAGTATACTTATTACAAGTCCAAGAATTGAGCGTTATGTGTATTTCACTTGTAGGTTGTGTTAGAATTTTGTATTCGAATTCCATAATCTATGATGTTTGAAGAATGGTATGTATTTGAAAGGGCAACAAAGACCGAGCAAGGTTGAGAGGCTATAAACTCTTCAGAGGTGGGATCTACATTTCAATAGGGCATTCCTACGCACATGTTTCCATTCATTAATTGAATGATGTATTTTAGTTTTTTGTGAGTATAGAGTATTTTTGGATGTGGTTACATTTAGTATAAAATATTCCTTGAACAATGGGAAATTACATCACATAAATCCTAGAAATTATTTACCTCATAAAATATTATTATTGGAAATTTTGCATAGCCCCCCTAATATTCATGAGATTCTTGTTTCTTCTCCTTTTTTCATAGCTCACAACCTCACTCTTCCAACCATTTCTCCCAGTTTAAGTAAATCTTACCGGTGAATTGCAACTACCTTGCAAAATGAGATTTCGGACAAGACCCAAAGGTAAGGGATGTCGCAACATTCACATATTGCTTGGATGCAGATGGGTTGCTCGTATATGAGACCTAAGAGACCTAAGATGGTTTCCAGGCTGTTGACTCCATGAGTTCATCCGACCCATCCATATTGTCAAGTTATCGCCTTTCTTATAGATTTTAAAATTGTCGTGCCTTTCTTTGGTTGGAACGTGGAACTTTGAATAAGTGTCGATATCAGGCTTGCCCCTTTTTATCGTTGATGTCATGGAGATATGTGCAATATGGCTCATGAAAGTGCAGTCATGAACTTTATGGACCATGGATTTATGTCGAATTTTGCATTAAGGTTTGGACTCATTGGTAGGGGAGAGTTAATGGGGCTGACTATGAGGATTATGTTTGGTGTACTTGGAAGTTTTTTTGTTCATTGCTCGGACACAAAAATACTATTGTATTTTACTTTTGAATTTTTTAGTTGTGGTTTTGCTTGAAGGTCGCCATATCTCTAGCAAAAGGAGTTATAAAGGAGTGGGTGGGATGTGTTAGGTGAATGTTATGTCCCTCAGTTTGAAGGGATTTCTATGTTATGTGAATGACATGTCCCTCAATTGAAGGAGTTTCTATGTTGTGTCATGGTGTAGTGGTTGTTTGTGTTGAGAATGATGCTAATCAATTATACACAAGCAAAGAAAATGATTAAGATATAAATAAATAACATATGCAGAACACAGGTACTTATAATGGTTCAGCAATGTGTATGCCTCCTCTTTTTCTCACCAAGCATTTTTTAATCGGTAACCTAGCTCTTTTCTTTTTATTCACGAAATATGCTCTTGGAGTGTAAAGAGTGAATGCTGCCAAGAGCATTTGTATATTGCAACTCTAGGGTTAGGGTGATAGGGTAGACAATGTGTGTTTACCAATATACACCTGGTACATGAAAAACTAACCAAATAGTCTCTCGGGACAATGCACAGTTTGCATTCATGATGTTCGATGTAAGATATTCATGATGTTCGATGTAAGATACGACGATTTTTGTGCTTACGTTTGACTGATATTAGTCCGTTCGAGTTGTGCCACAAGCGGTATCAAAGCCATGTTATGTGATAGTGATAATCGTGACAATGACACAACACATGTAAATACTAAGAGATCACTAATCATGTTTAACATGGTGACATGGTAAAGGGCTCTGTGAAGCAAACACAACAAGTGATATCAAAGCCCGATTCGAGATCACGTACAAGTCCTATGTGATGGTGTAGGAAGCATGTTGGTCGCAAAGCTTGTTAACATAGATAATACTTAGACGTGGTTGCAAGAATTAGCGCTTGACATGAGGATTGACGAGCCACTCAAGGTTCAAAGATTTATGCAGTCATGTTTGGTAACGGGGTTGGGCTGGCTAGAGTAACCTCCTATCAAAGGGTTAGTCAGACGGGTAATCCTTTTGTGAATAGTAACTGTTTGGATGGTTAGGAGAGTTGGAATGATAAATGTAATGTGATGTCATATTATTTATGTGTCATATTGATAATTTTCATAATTATAATATGCCTGGTTAAAAAATATCATAATAAAGAAAAAGTGAGATTCATACTACTAACTCTAACCAAGAAATGCAGGGGTAGAACTGGTGATAACCTAGAACCAAACAAGGGTATATTCTAGGTAGCCAATTTACCTCAGTGTAAACTGGCAACCAAACTGTTAGAATAATTATATTATTTACTTTTATTGTCTTGTTTCTGTAATTTACCCATAGAGCTTTTCTCCTATATAAGAGAGCTCTAGGGTTTGATGGAATGTATCTCGCTTCATTTTCTCCACATGGTATCAGAGCGACGGTCCTAGACCGGAGCTTGTGCCCTAATCCCTTATCCCCACCTAAAGCCTCTCCGCCGCCGACTTGGGGCCTAGATCAAAAAGCGCCGCTGCCGTCGCTGTGGGACCCGATATCTTCAGCGCGTATCGTGCGCAGCGTGTGCATCGCGCGCATCGCGCATCTAGCGCACCTGCATCCTCTTCCTCGCACGTCGCATAGCGCATATACAGTCCTCGTGCATCGTGTATCGTGCATCCACGCACGTACCCCAGCGAGGTTCATGCGCTCACAGGCACGCGTAGACGCGCGTACGAGGTTCCTCTGGTCCTAAGATCGGCGCATCCACGCATGCACGTACCCTAGCGTGATTCTGTGCGTGGTTCTGATCCTTGTTGCGTGGTCATGTTCTGATCTCCTTCGGCTTGGACAACTAGCCGAACTCGTCCCTCAAGGTATGGAAGGCGTTGTGGTATGAGTCTACGTCCACAACTGCCTTCATATATGTTCACGTAGACATTATCATCTAATCGTGTAACCACAGTTGCAGAATATTGTTGTCATCATGTCAGACAACAAGGTAGATCTTCCGTCTCTGGGTGCCTTTAAAGGTCCAGCACCCGTTGTAAAAATGGACGGCACAAACTATGAACTGTGGGCCATGCAGTTCATGAGTCTTATGCAGTGCAATGGCAAGAAGCATATCCTCACACAAGAGGAACCTGTTGAGAAGACTGGGGTTAACGCCTCATGGGAGGCTGACGATGCATATGCGCGTATATGTTTATCTGGTACGGTAACCATGGAGATAGCCAATGACATTCTGAGTCAACCCACCGCGAAGGCTATGTGGGATATCCTTGCTGCCACATATTGTCCTGCAAAGAACGAGTCGAAGATCCTACAACTTCAGCATGACATTTTCACCTCGAAACAGAACGGGCGTCCTCTTCATACCCTGTATACCTCTCTGAGGGGTATGTCTGAGAAGTTACACGGGTACATTCCGTTGACAGCCACACCAGAACAGCTAAAGGCATATAGGGACTCAGTGATGACAGGAGTATTTCTAGCATCCCTTGATCAGGAGTATGATGCCGCCAGAGCACAGATTCTTACAGATGCTACCATACCTCCTATGGAGGAGGCCTACCGCAGGTTAAGTAGACTCTCCATATCTCATGATGGATCTCAGCTATCTCAGACGTCCTCAACCATGGCAGCATCTCGTGGCAGGGGAGGATCTCCACAGTTTCGAGGTAGAGGTGGCCGTAGTAGAGGAGGAGGTAACAGACCTTCTCGACAGCAGTGTACTTACTGTCACAGGACATGTCACACTGAGGAAACATGCTATTCTAAGCATGGGTTTCCTACTACTACAACACGTGTAGCAGAGCAGACTCAGCAGGAAGGGGGTCCTTCCCATATCCCGGATCAGAGGTTCGAGGAGTTAGTGGCGCGACTTAGAGAGATCATGCCTGGTCAGGGGCCAGCAAGTACTTCAGGATCTTCGGAGATAGTGGCATCAGCCTCAGCATCCACGTCAGGTACAACATATGCTCTTACTAGTTGTTACAGAGCAGATCTATCAGAATGGATCATGGATTCTGGAGCATCTCACCATTTATGTGGTGATAAAAGGCAGTTGGATGGTTTTAGTGCAACTCAGACAGGACGATTTGTGGTGATAGCTGACGGGACACACTCTCCCATTACTGGTCAGGGGGAGGTGCAGTTGACCCCTGCAATATGGCTTTAGAATGTTCTTTATGCTCCTGATTTTTCAATGAATTTACTGTCGATTAGTCAAATCACTAAAGATTTACATTGCCGTGCCATATTTGACCCATCTGCTCTTGTGTTTCAGGACATCCTAACGGGCAGAGTGATTGGAACTGGCCGTGAGCAAGGGGGTCTCTATAGATTGGTGCAGACTCCTTATGCTGGTGTCTCTTCTGTTCGTGTTGGATCTGTTTCTCCATACACATAGTGTTGAAGGGAATAAGCAAGATAAACTTTCATCTAACCCTAGAGCTCTCTTATATAGGAGAAAAGCTCTATGGGTAAATTACAGAAATAGGACAATAAATAAAAACAAATAACATAAATACTCTAACACTCCCCCTCAAGCTGGAGCATATATATCTAACATGCTCAGCTTGGAACAACATAGATGAAAAGGACCTCTAGCAAGGGCCTTGGTGAACATGTCTGCAATCTGCTCTCCTGATGATACATAAGAAGTTGAAATAAGCCCCTTTTGAATCAAGTCCCGTGTATAATGACAATCCACTTCAATGTGCTTTGTCCTTTCATGGAAGGCGGGATTATTGGCTATGAACAAGGCTGCCTGATTATCACATTTAAGATGCATAGGAAGAGGTACTTCAATAGTTAAATCAGTCAAAACTGATTTAACCCACATCATCTCAGCACTACCTTGGGCCATTGCCCTATATTCTGACTCTGCACTGGATCGAGCCACGACAGTTTGTTTCTTACTCTTCCAAGCTACTGGTGAGCTGCCAACAAATACAATAAAGCCTGAAGTAGACTTTCTATCATTAGGGCACCCAGCATAGTCTGCATCAGCACAACCTGTGACAGATATAGAGGTATCTTTCCTAAACAGAAGACCAGCACCTGGAGACGACTTCAGATATCTCAAGATCATAAAGACAGCATTCATGTGAGCCTGTCTGGGTTGCTCCATAAATTGACTTACCCTACTAACAGCAAAGGATATATCTGGTCGGGTAATAGTGACATATAACAACTTCCCCACGAGCTCTCTATACCGTCTCTTGTCCACCTCCTCAGAGTCATCATCATAGAGTTTAACATTAGGATCCATAGGAGTAGTAGCTGATCTACATCCTGCCATTCCTGTCTCAGATAACAGATCAGTAACATACTTCCTTTGTGTCATTACCATGCCTTGCTCATTTCTTGCAAACTCCAATCCCAAGAAGTAACGAAGTGTACCCAGATCCTTCGTAACAAACTGCTCACTAAGAAAATCCTTGGCTGCTTGAATGCCCTGCTCATTACTACCAGTGATAACAATATCATCAACATACACTAAGATGATCACAATACCTTGCTGGTCTCTCTTTACAAAGAGAGTATGATCTGTTGTAGATCTACGAAACCCTTCTGTTCAATCAACTCCGAGAGCTTCTGAAACCAAGCCTGTGGACTCTGCTTCAAGCCATATATGGCCTTATGAAGACAGCACACCATACTGGACTCCCCCTCAGCAGCAAACCCTGGTGGCTGCTGCATATAGACCTCTTCCTGCAAGTCACCATACAAGAAAGCGTTCTTGACATCTAACTGATACAAGGGTCAGTCACGCACAATAGCAACTGCAATGAGAATCCGTAAGGTAGAATGACGGGCTACTGGAGAAAATGTCTCTTGATAGTCCACCCCATATGTTTGGGTGAACCCACGAGCAACCAACCTGGCTTTGTATCTATCAACCGTACCATCAGCCCGATGCTTAACAGTAAAAACCCATTTGCTTCCGACTATTGACGCACCTGGTGGAGGATGCACAACACTCCACGTACCACGAGACTGCAATGCCGCCATCTCCTCTTCCATAGCCAAACGCCATGGACTGCTCTGTAGTGCCTCCTGATATGACCTTGGGATTTCCACTGCTGATAACCCAAGGACGAACTCGCGAAACTTCGGGGACAACCGCTCCAAACAGGCCTGTGATGCAAAGTCCATCCCATATTTGGGATTCATTGTCCGCGCACGCTTTTGCCTTCTATGGGCAATAGGAAGATCAAGATCATCAACTGGAGTAGTGGTAGTATCATCTGTACCCTGTACATCTGTCTGCGCATGCAAATCACCTGTGCCATTAGTAGTACTCAAATGTTCATTACATACCTCAGGCGTGTTGGATGATGGAGGAGGCACATGAGCAGAGGGTCGACGCTGATAGACCTAGGATAAGAAATTGTTGGTGGTGGTGGCGGTGGTATAGGCTGTGGTGGTGGTATAGGCTGTGGTGGTGGTGGTGGAGGCAGAGTAGAACATGGAATAGATGGAGGAGGAGGCATATAGATATCATCTCCTTCCTCCGAGTGAGTGAGTCTGTCAACTGTAGGAGAAAAATACATAATGGACTCAAAGAAGGTGACATCAGCACTAACATAGTACCGTCGTCTAACAGGATCAAAACACCGATACCCTTTTTGGGTTTTGGAATAACCCACAAAAACGCATTTGACAGCTCTGGGAGAGAGCTTGTGAAGACCAGGAGAGAAGCAATGAACAAATGCAACAGACTCAAAGACACGTGGTGTTAGGGAGAAAAGATCCTTCTCGAGAAACGCAGTCAAGAACGGGATCTTCTCTCCTAACACTGACGAAGGCATACTGTTGACCAGATAACAAGCAGTTAGAACCGCATCCACCCAATAGGAGTGAGGGGCACGGCTCTGAATCAATAGGGTCCTGGTGATGTCCAACAAATGACGATGTTTCCTCTCAGCCACCCCATTCTGTTGGGAGGTGTAAGCACATGACGTCTGATGCACAATCCCATGAGACATAAGAAATTTTGAGATGTGAGAACTACATAATTCAAGAGCATTATCAGACCGTATGAACTTCACTTTAGCAGAAAAAATATTCTTTATTTCAATAATGAAAGACTGGATAACATGTGCAGCATCAGACTTATTTTTAAATAGAAAGACCCAACATAACCTAGAAAATTCATCAACTGCACACAAGATAGAACCTGTGTCCTTGAAGGTCAGGGACACGACTAGGACCCCAAATATCAAAATGTAGCAACTCAAACAGACCATGACGACTCGGACCTTTACGACTCGGAAACGACGACCTGTGATGTTTGCCAAGTTGGCATGCCTCACACTGAAAAATAGTCCTTGGAGAAATCTGTGGAAGGATATGGACCATCTTTTGCAACGGAAGATGACCAAATCGGAGATGCCATGTGTAAGGTGAGACAGATCCAACCTTCATAGAAGAGACACCGGCATAAGGAGACTGCACCAGTTTATAAAGACCCCCTTGCTCACGGCCAGTTCCAATCACTCTGCCCGTTAGTATGTCCTGAAACACAAGAGTAGATGGGTCAAATATGGCACGACAATGTAAATCTTTAGTGATTTGACTAATGGACAGTAGATTCATAGAAAAATCAGGAGCATAAAGAACATTCTGAAGCCGTATCCCAGGTGTCAATTGCACCTCCCCCTGACCAGTAATGGGAGAGTGTGTCCTATCAGCTATCACCACGGAGCGTCCTGTCTGAGTTGCAATAAAATCATCCAACTGCTTTTTGTCTCCACATAAATGGTGAGATGCTCCGGAGTCCATAATCCACTCTGATAAATCTGCACTATAACTAATGGTAAATGCATACGTTGTACCTGAAGAAGGTGCTGAGCCGGCTATCTCTGAGGATCCTGAAGTAGTAGCTGGTCCCTGGCCAGGCATGATCTCCCGAAGTCTCGCCACTAACTCCTCAAACCTCTGATCCGTGACAAGGGAATGACCCCCTTCCTGCTGAGCCTGCTCCGCCACACGCGCCGTAGTAGTAGGAAACCCATGCTTAGAATAGCATGTTTCCTCAGTGTGTCCAGTCCTGCGACAGTAGGTGCACGGCTGTCTAGGAGGTCTGTTACCTCCTCCTCGACCACGACCACCTCTACCTCTGAAATGGGAGTAGCCTCCTCTGCCGCGAGAAGAAGCCATGGCTGAAGGTGTCGGAACTCCACCATGCGATATGGAGAGTCTACTCAACCTGCGATAGGCCTCTTCCATGGGTGGTATGGTGACATCTGTAAGAATCTGTGCTCGGGCAGCATCATACTCTGGATCAAGGGCTGCTAAAAACACTCCAGTCATCACCGAGTCCCTGTATGCTTTGAGCTGCTCCGGTGTAGCTGTCAATGGAATGTACCCGTGTAGCTTCTCAAACATACCCCTCAGAGAGGTGTACAGGGTATGGAGAGGACGCTCGTTCTGCTTCGAGGTAAAGATGTCATGCTGGAGTTGTAAGATCTTGGACTCGTTCTTTGCCGGAGAATATGTGGCTGCCAGGATATCCCACATAGCCTTCGCAGTGGGTTGACTCAGAATGTCGTTGGCTATTTCCATGGACACAGTGCTGGATAGCCAAACACGCGCATAGGCGTCGTCAGCCTCCCATGAGGCGTTAACCCCAGTCTTGTCAACAGGTTCCTCTTGTGTGAGGATATGCTTCTTGCCATTGCACTGCATAAGACTCATGAACTGCATGGCCCACAGTTCATAATTCGTACCATCCATCTTCACAACGGGTGCTGGACCTTTGAAGGCACCCAGAGATGGAGCATCTACCTTGTTGTCTGACATGATGACAACAATATCCTGTAACTGGGGTTACACAATCGGAAGACAGTGTTTACTTGTTCATAGACTCAACGCAGTCACGTGCAAAGGACGGCTAGGGCATATGGTGCACACGACTGCACGCTACAGATCATGACTTCAGGACTACACGCTCCAGGAAGGCGCGCTACAGGGAGGCACAGAACATGACTTACGTGCATAGGAGTCGACTCCAGGAAGGCGCGCTACAGAACCGGCGAGAGGGCGCTACAGAACTCGTGAGGACGCCAGGCGAGAGGGCTTCCAGGCGCGCGCTACAGGACTGCGCTCCAGGCGAGAGAGCGCGCTACAGGCGAGAGGACTCCAGGACTGCGCTCCAGGCGCGCGCTACAGGCGAGGGACTCCAGGCGCGCGGTACAGGGACTTCACGCGCAGAACACGCGCAGGGGCTACGGGGCGCGAAGGCGCTTCACAACTTCACGCTACGGGGCTATGGGGCGCTAACGCGCAGGGGCTACGCAGGCGTGCGCTACAGAGCTCCACGCGAAGGCGCAAAGGCACAGGTCTTCACGCGAAGGCGACGCTCTAGAGCCGCTACAGGGCAGAAGGCGGCGATTGGGAGGGCCGCTACAGCGATTCGCAGAAGGTGGCGCTCCAGGGCCGCTACAGGGCGTAGGACCGAGAACCTACACGCGCGATTAAGAGGTGCGCGCGCAGCGGCGCAGCCGCGCGTGCGGCGGCGTAGGGGTGGCGCGGATCGAGAGAGAAAAGGAGAGAGAGAGGCCGGTGGGTGGGGTGGGTTAGGGTTAGGTTTTCGAGAACTCCGGCCTAGGACCGTCGCTCTGATACCATGTTGAAGGGAATAAGCAAGATAAACTTTCATCTAACCCTAGAGCTCTCTTATATAGGAGAAAAGCTCTATGGGTAAATTACAGAATTAGGACAACAAATAAAAACAAATAACATAAATACTCTAACACATGGCATCTCCGGTTTGGTCATCTTCTGTTGCAAAAGATGGTTCATATCCTTCCATAGATTTCTCCCCAGTCTTCTTTTCAATGCGAGGCGTGCCAGCTTGGGAAACATCATCGGTCTTCCTTTCTGAGTCGTCTAAGTCCAAGTAGTCATGGTCTATTTGAGTTGCTCCATTTTGACATTTGGGGTCCCAGTCGTGTCCCTGATCTTCAAGGGCACATGTTTTATCTTGTTGCTATCGATGAATTTTCTAGGTTATCATGGGTCTTTCTTTTTGAAAATAAGTCTGATGCTGGTCATGTTATTCAGTCTTTTATTAATGAAATAAAGAATATTTTCTCTGCTAGAGTGAAGTACATACGGTCTGACAATGCTCTAGAATTGTGCAGTACTCAACTCTCTCAATTTCTTATGTCTCATGGGATTGTGCATCAGACGTTTTGTGCATATACCTCCCAACAGAATAGGGTGGCTGAAAGAAAACGTCATTTGTTGGATATTACCAGGACCTTTTTGATTCAGAGTCGTGCCCCTCATTCCTATTGGGGAGATGCGGTTCTAACTGTCTGCTATCTGGTTAATCGTATGCCTTCGTCAGTGTTAGGGGAGAAGATCTCGTTCTTGACTGCGTTTCCCGAGACAGATCTTTTCTCCCTTACACCACGTGTATTTGGGTCCGTTGCATTTGTTCACTGCTTCTCTCCTGGTCTTGACAAGCTCTCTCCCAGAGCTGTCAAATGCGTGTTTGTGGGTTATTCCAAAACCCAAAAAGGATATCGGTGTTTTGATCCAGTTCGACGACAATACTATGTTAGTGCGGATGTCACATTCTTTGAGTCCATTATATATTTTTCTCCTACAGGTGACAGACTTAATCACTCAGAGGACGGAGAAGATATCTATATGCCTCCTCTTCCTCCATCCGTTCCATGCTCTACTCCGACACCACCACCACCACCACCATTACCAACTCCACCACCACCACCGCCACCACCACTGTCTACTACGTTCTATCCTCAGGTCTATCAGCGTCTCGGCCATCTGCTCATGTGTCTCCTCCATTATCCAGCACGCCCGAGGTATGTACTGAACATTTGAGTTCTTCTGATGGCACGAGTGATTTGCATGCGCAGATGGATGTACAGGGTGCTGATGGTATTTCCACTCCTCCAGTTGATGATCTAGATATCCCTATTGCACATCGAAGGCAGAAGCGTGCGCGGACGATGAATCCTAAGTATGGGATGGAGTTTGCATCTCAGGTTTCTTTGGAGCGTTTATCTACGGAATTTCGGCAGTTTGTGGTTGGGTTATCGGTTGTAGAGATCCCACGATCATATCAAGAGGCACTACAGAGCAATCAGTGGCGTCTAGCTATGGAGGAAGAGATGGCGGCGTTGCAGTCGCGAGGTACATGGAGTATTGTGCATCCCCACCAGGTGCGTCGATAGTGGGCAGCAAATGGGTATTTACTGTTAAGTATCGGACTGATGGTACAATTGATAGATACAAAGCCAGATTGGTTGCTCGTGGGTTCACCCAAACATATGGGGTGGACTATCAGGACACGTTTCTCCAGTGGCACGTCACTCTACCTTACGGATCCTTATTGCAGTCGTTGTTGTACGTGATTGGCCATTATTTCAGTTGGATGTCAAGAATGCTTTCTTGTATGGTGACTTGCAGGAGGAAGTTTATATGCAGCAGCCACCAGGGTTTGCTGCTGAGGGGGAGTCTAGTATGGTGTGCCGTCTTCATAAGGCCATATATGGCCTGAAGCAAAGTCAACGGGCTTGGTTTCAGAAGCTCTCAGAATGATTGAACAAAAGGGCTTTGTCAGATCTACAGCAGATCATACTCTCTTTGTAAAGAGAGATCATCGAGGTATTGTGGTCATCTTTGTGTATGTTGATGATATTGTTATCACTGGCAGTAATGAGCAGGGCATTCAAGCAGCCAAGGATTTTCTTGGCAAGCAGTTTGTTACTAAGGACCTGGGTACACTTCGCTATTTTCCTGGGATTGGAGTTTGCACGAAATCAGCAAGGCATGGTAATGACACAAAGGAAGTATGTTACTGACCTGTTATCTGAGACATGTATGGCAGGATGTAGACCGGCTACTACTCCTATAGATCCTAATGTTAAACTTTATGATGATGACTCTGAGGAGGTGGACAAGAGATGATACAGAGAGCTAGTGGGGAAATTATTGTATGTCACTATTACCGGACCTGATATATCCTTTGCTGTGAGTAGGGTAAGTCAGTTCATGGAGCAACCCAGGCAGGCTTACATGAATGCTGTGTTTATGATCCTGAGATATCTGAAGTCGTCTCCAGGTGCTGGTCTTCTGTTTAGGAGAGATACCTCTATATCCGTCACAGGATGTGCTGATGCAGACTATGTTGGGTGTCCTAAGTAATGATAGAAAGTCTACTTCAGGCTTTATTGTATTTGTTGGCAGCTCACCAGTAGCTTGGAAGAGTAATAAACAAACTGTCGTTGCTCGATCCAGTGCAGAGTCACAATATAGGGAAATGGCCCAAGGTAGTCCTGAGATGATGTGGGGTTAAATCTGTTTTGACTGATTTATCTATTGAATTACCTCTTCCTATGCATCTTAAATGTGATAATCAGGCAGCCCTATTTATAGCTAATAATCCAGCCTTCCATGAAAGGACGAAGCACATTGAAGTGGATTGTCACTATACACGGGACTTGATTCAAAAAGGGCTTATTTCGACATCTTATGTATCATCCAGGAGATTAGATTGCAGACATGTTCACCAATGCTCATGCTAGGGGTCCATTCCATCACTGTTGTTCCAAGCTGAGCATGATAGATATATATGCTCCAGCTTGAGGGGCAGTGTTAGAATAATTATGTTATTTACTTTTATTGTCTTGTTTCTGTAATTTACCCATAGAGCTTTTCTCCTATATAAGAGAGCTTTTGGTTTGATGGAATGTATCTCGCTTCATTTTCTCCACACAAACGAGCTGGTCATTGAAGTACAAAAGATGACCAAATCCAGATCAATGTGAAATTTGTTGAGATTTTGATATGTATACGATTGAGGAAAAATTGATTCAAGTATATTTCCTTAGAATCTTAATTGATTGGTGTTGATTGTAGACCTATTTGAGAGTAGATCTTTTTCGGATTGACCTATAAAATAGAGAGGGAAGACCTCTCATTATAGGTGGAGGGTTTTCTTGAGAAAAATAAGATGTAAATGAGGCAGGTTTGTGTGGTCAAGAAATACCAATGTAACACCTTCTATTATAGTGAATCTTTTGGTGGAGATCTGTCCCATGATTTTTCCATTGGATGAAAGGGATTCCACATTAAATACTATGTTTCTGTGAGATGCAACGATCTTCATGTCAAATGTCCGATTAAGATCAGCGCTTCCAATTTGTCCAGCTGTACAGAAATATAAAATACTACTGTATCTTCTTTTAAGCCATTTTTATCATGGTTTTACCATGAGGTCACGGCATCTCCAGCGACGAACCACCAGAGGACTGGGAGGGATTGGAATGGTAGAACTAGGAAAGAAGAGGGAGGAATAAAAAGATAGTGAAATTTAAAGCGTTTACATGTTTTCGATCATTTATGGAAACTGCTTAAATGTATATTGTCAAAGGAAATGGTTCATGGTGAGACAAGTTGTGTAACACGACAAAATTCAATAGAGTGGGCATAATTTCAAATATTTGCTGGGCATTGTTGCTAATTCCAATTATCTGTTAACATTATTTTCTAAGCCAACATTATTTTCTAACACATTAAAAAACCAATAATTAAATTTATTTGCATGGTTCTCAAACGTCTGCTTATATTCCCGAGTAAACTGCCACGCCCTTAAAAGTAAGAGCTTTCATAAACAGAAACAAATTTTCAGAATAGTGAACATAATGTGCCTATCTAACCAAACCAAACATCATCAACAGCTACATCTAGAA